>JASFAX010000021.1:20000000-20647500 GCA_030737875.1 Allium sativum
CATTCACACATCAATCAAATTCACCAAACAACCAAATTCCAATCAAATCATACAACTAATCTATGCAACCAAACAAACAAGTCCATGGTCTGTGGACGATTGTGTCAGGTGCTACTAAGCACCGTCTGCATCCTAGTATATATATATAACTAGAAAATGAAATTGAAAGGTGAGAAATTCTCACTTATAGCTATCCTAGCTCCACGGCACTTCATTGATAGAAATCTTCACCAATCTCGCCTTTTGTTGCTTTCGTTGTCCGCAGCCACTACATATATAAAAATCGAATTTTTACTTCGCTACTCAATATATAAAAATCATATTTTTAATTCGAAGCTTAATATATAAAAATCATATTTTTAATTCGAAGTTCAATATATAAAAATCATATTTTTAATTCGAAGTTCAATATATAAAAATCATATTTTTAATTCGAAGTTCAATATATAAAAATCATATTTTTAATTCGAAGTTCAATATATAAAAATCATATTTTTAATTCGAAGTTCAATATATAAAAATCATATTTTTAATTCGAAGTTCAATATATAAAAATCATATTTTTAATTCGAAGTTCAATATATAAAAATCATATTTTTAATTCGAAGTTCAATATATAAAAATCATATTTTTAATTCGAAGTTCAATATATAAAAATCATATTTTTAATTCGAAGTTCAATATATAAAAATCATATTTTTAATTCGAAGTTCAATATATAAAAATCATATTTTTAATTCGAAGTTCAATATATAAAAATCATATTTTTAATTCGAAGTTCAATATATAAAAATCATATTTTTAATTCGAAGTTCAATATATAAAAATCATATTTTTATAATCACTTCATATATTTAAAAATCGAATTTTTCACCATGCTATTCGATATATAAAAATCGAATTTTTACTACTATGTTATATAGATAAAAATTATATTTTTATCACGCTATTTTCTATATAAAGATTTCGCCTTTTTAAATTTAAAGATTTCACCTTTTTAAATTTAAAGATTTCACCTTTTTAAATCTCATTATAAAAATCACATTTTTATTTTTCTACACGTAAAAAGATGCTATTTTTAATATTCATACTTTATAAAAATTCTATTTTTAATATTCATACACATATAAAAATTATATTTTTAACTTCATACACATATAAAAATTATATTTTTAACTTCATACACATATAAAAATTATATTTTTACTTTGCTATACGAATAAAAATAATATTTTTAACTTGCTACTATATAAAGATGACATTTTTATCTTGCTACTACATATTTAAAACTGAAATTAAACAAGGTTTTAATCTCTATACTAACTACCCAAAAGAAAAGAAAATAAATGAATAATAATTAAATGAAGAAAATAGACTTACAGCATTGTTTTTTTTTTCTAAGAGGGTGGGGGTTCGCGTCGGGGTGCTGGAGCAGGGGGGGGGGGGAACTGGTTCGCCGGAGACTGCTGGTGGGTGGCGGTCAGAGGGCGGCGCGACGGTTGAACAGCGGAGGAGGGTGGTTGGAAAGGGGTGCGGTTTCGAGGGTCTCAGGCGCGTCGGTTTCAGAAAGGAGGAGGAGCGAGGTTGCGGGGGAAGAAGGGGGGGCGGAGGAGAAGAAGGCGCGGCGGTGGGCTCTGGCGATGGCCGCCATCGATCTGAAGAACTCGTTTTTTTTTCTTTTTTCTTTTTCATTCGATTGAAAATATAGGGGGGGGGGGGGGCAGAACGGTTAAAGGGGGAGAGGGGGTTTTTTTTTTATTATTATTTTATTATTTTTAAAAGTTGACTTTTACATACGTCATCTAAACGAGGCCCACCACCTGTCGTCCATAGCGTTTAACCCCCATTCCGAACACAATGGGCTATGTATCGCAAGCTGATTTGATCGTTTCGATCAGTTTCCGTTAAATTTACATTTAAATCACTTTATTGAATTTTAAACGTACATTTCAAATTACCGGGGTCACATACTAACTCGAAAAATTCCCGAAAAATATTTTCTAGCTTCGTATTGACGATACGGCCCTAACAAAACTAATTTCGTCGAATTCTGAGACCTTTGGAAAAATGGCCAATTTCCAGTCGATTAAAATCAACTGAAACTGATCAAACGCGTTTTCCTTTGCCACGCTCACATATTGATTCGAAAAATCATGAAATTTGAAACCTAGCAATAACTTGACACTGCGGATCCAACAAAACTGGTTTCGTCGAAATCCGAGGTCGTTTGCAAAATGTCCATTTTTAAGGGCCTGAATTCCATAGCGACTATTCAGAATTTTCAACTGGACATATCTTTTGATTCTTGTCATGAAATTTCGATTGGTCGGATTCGTTGGAAAGATATTATCAAATAGATCCTAATGTTTTTGGTTTCACTAAAATCCGGATTGTTTTGCACCCGGTACATTCAATTGAAGTTTGAAATTGAATTATCGAACTACCGCGCCATTTTCAATTCTATTTATAATTATAAATAAATATTTATATTCTAACGACGACGTATATAAATATATACGTCGAATTCTATTCAAAATAAATTTCTCGTCCATATTATTTAAAATAATCTATTTTAAATATTCAAAATTCGCTAAAATCGCTAAAATAAAAATTTTAAACTGACCCAGATTTTCCGGGTTATTACAATCTCCCCCACTTAAAACTTTTCGTCCCCGAAAAGGAACAAAGTCGAAAGTGGTTTGATTAAACAACTCTACGTTCGATCTGGTTTCCATTCTCCAACTCTTTAGTTTCTGAGAATTTTCTAATTCTTCAAAAATTTGGCTAACACCCTAAATTTTCGAAAAATTTCGCCATAACCTCCCCTGCACCGGGAGCATCGGGGAATTTCAAATAGCTTCCCGGGTCCTTCTGATCTCAAAAAGAAAAAGAAAAAGCCAAGCGGCTAGCCAATAGGCTCATAAAATCATCATCACCCAAACAAAACAGTAAATTATGTAGTAAACATGTACCTATTTGTCGGGCAAACAAATTTTATTCTCTGGCTCTAGCCTCCTTGCTATGACCTGTTCAATGATATACATGTATATGCAAGCAGATGCGACCAATTTTCAATACAATTCAATATTTGATTCAATTAGGCTAAATGGTTCAAAATTATCAACCAAATAAACAAACAACACAAACATCAATCAATTAGTTGATTAGCTTTTCAAATGCATAACTTTGATATATAGTCAAAAATCAGATTTTTGATGCCAAATCACAACAATAGGCCCTATCTAATTTTGGTTCTCACACCAGTCAATGGGAAATATATAGAAATCTCACTTTCGTCACTCGAATATAAATACTGATAATGTGATCACAATTATCAGCATCATCCCCGGGCGACTAGAGTGTGATTCTATATCTACCCAGTATATTAAAATTTCGAATACACGCGGATCAGACGTATACGCAAAATCTATATATACTGGATTGTCCAAATTCATTAAAATAAATAATCAAATACGAATAGTTGATTTAAATTTTCAAAACAAAAATTGTTTTCATTTTTATTTATCAAAAACACTACTCTTCACACTCGTTCTAGGATACTACTGATCCCATCTCTAACGAGTCATTCTCGTTGGATATTACTAATCCAATATCTGATGAATTCTTTCGTATGGTTCTAATGTGCCTTGTTCTCTAAGCTTTGTAAACCAAAGCTCTGATACCACGTGTGACGGCAAGAAATTTCGCTCGGTCCGAACCAGTCGCTAAACCGATCCAGGCCGTTCGAAACGCCCTATCGTTGAGAACACGACAAAATAGAACGTATACAAAAGAACATTTCATTGTATATTACGACAATGCATCAGATTACAAGAATATACAGAGTATAAATGAATAAATATTACACAGAAATATCAGGGATTTAAATTACATAGCAGCGGAAAATAATACAATATACAACTAGAAGAGATATACGGATACAAAGCTTTCCGGATATCGTTCCAGCTGAAAACCAGGATCATGTGAATATAAATCTGCAAAAAACCAAAACTACTAGCTGCCCGTGTCAAAATAAGGGCACCCAGAGTTTAGGTTAAAACAATAAACTCCAGGTCAGTCATGGGACTGGTGTGAGAACTAAAACAGTTATAAATCTTTATTTTAAAGTTAGGTAAATCAAGGGACCACGCCGTATAACACGGAACGGGTTTCCTCCCAAGAATACCAGTGCATAAAACAAACAGCGCGATGCTAAATAAAGAAAAATGAAGCTGTTATAAGACCCAAGTCCCATCACACAATGCAACGCAGCCGAGGATAGGGTTTTTCCTTATAACAGCCAAAGAATGCTTGATACGTTTAAAACAAATCGTTTGATACTATTATAAGTGCATAGTGTATAAAACAATTTCAAATCATAAGTATCAATCATAGGCGGCATGAGCGCCCCATCCCACTATGTCGCCATACTAGGCTCTACAAATAAAACCGCAAATGTCACGTATTTGGAAATTGGATTTCCGTCTATGAACCGAGGCAAAAGATAGTCCTCAACCGATTCGAGACGCTCTAGCCCGCCCCTCAGGACCCAGACTCAGGTGGGCCCTTGGATCCTCAGGGCCAGTCCACCGATGTGGATTAAACTTAAACCCTGGACATGCATTTCCCCGCCCTATGGGGCGTAAACGAGCCAACTAAATGACTCCATCGGTTCGAGAACGACCGATCAATCCGAGGCGCCTCGCAACAGCAACAACCACATAAGTCAAACTCGTCAGGGCGTGTAAAACCACTGACGCCACTTCTAGCTAGAAAGAAACGCATGCCCTCCCTGACGTCCTCTCCCGTTTTTGGTTCATACCGGGTGCGAAGCTCGCGAAGCAAACGTTACACAAAGCTACGCCACAAAGGCCTTGCTTTGATCATCACCACAAGACTTTGCTTTTCAACAGAAGCCTCGATCAATTGCCACTTAGGCATGCCACACAGGCAATTCACTCCATGCGTTTGATATCCATCAATATATAACCCCTGAGCTCGTACGTCTCAGAGAAGGGCGTTAAGCAAGAGAATAAATTCTCCGCCGCCAAACAGATATATATTTAATAGAGATCAATCACACGGACTAAAATCCAATGTCAGACACACAGTCCATTTACAAGTCCGTTCTGGGTCTGAACGAAACCGGAGGCACCTAGTACCTCGCATATCCATCGATCTCCAAGTACGTCTGGACGATCACAAACTGTTTCCATCTTCTTGGGTGTACAGCCCAATCAAGATCATCAGTAATCACCCAAACGACGTGAAGACTTCTGATCTTCGACCACCGTCTTCATCTTCGACACCACGTCGAATCAGTTATTCAGAATGGGATAAACCCGGTCTTTCTGAATAACTCGCGTATATATTATAAAAGTGTTACACAAACACAACATACGCCTCATTCCAATTCAGAATATTCTTTTATTCAAATATTCCTATACTTTGGGAAAAGTTCCCATTAATTTTATCCAAGATAAATTCTTTAATCTCCTTTGAATATCAATTCAAGCTAGTCGGGATTAGCGAACCACACCGAAGTAATCATTTATTTTATTTTCCCAATCCCAACCTATTCATCCCATGAAGTAAAACTGGTAATACTTCATATCTAACACCACAGTGTTATCGGTAATTCAATTACCATTTCACGTTCAAATCTAATTAAAGATTTAACTATCGCTTGGAGTAGAACTGGTGATACTCCATTCTCGATCTTTTCAATCTATTTAAAGATTCATTAAAACTCCACTTAGTTTTAATCTTTAACTAGGTTAAAGAATCCGTGTCATTTAAAACACGGTCCACGATAAACCCAAAGTCACATTCATTAATTATCGGGTTAAAGAACGAGTGTTATTTAAAACACTGTTCACGATAAACCCAAAAATCAATATCAATTCAATTCCAATTAAATATCGTTTAATTGGTACACTTCATTAAATCTAAATAAAAAGATTTAATCATTTCTCAACTGGGTTCAAGAACAGTGTTAGTGAAGACACCATTCACGACAAACCCAAATCACATTCGATATTCAATACAAGGCTCTGAATAGAAAACATATCAGCTTATATTCAATATCGAATTCTACGACTAACAAATGCCGTATTAGAAATAACGATATAAATATATATCTTTCAAATTTCCATAACAACACCTATATAATCACGAATTCCAACATCGAAATATTCCGAAGACAATTTCGATTCAAATCCCCTCCAATGCAATCATTGGAAATTTTGGTTATTTTCAAAACCCTTTTCAAATTCAACTTATTTATTTAAAAATAAATAGAATTATATTTCTAGTTCAAAACTAGTTCATTTCGATAAAAATCTATTTTTATCTTTTCAAATACGGAGTTTTTCATCCCAAATCTTCACAAATCATTTCTTATGATTTTACACAAATTATTACTATTTTTAATAATTTTATCAAGGCCCGTACAGTCGATTTCCAACAACGGCCATCGAACTGCACTTACAGCGACATTTTTCGAATTTGATTTGGACGTAACTCCAAATCCAACCGTTAGATTTCTAATTTCTAATATTCGTTAGAAAGCTCTTTTTGATACGAACCCAACGGTTCCGGTTTTAGGAGAATCCGACGGTCGGATCTCCCGTAATGCCCGTTTGAAATAAATGGTCGAAATTCACGAACTGCCGCGGCGCGGCGCGTTCTATTCAGGCCATTATATTATATATATATAATATATATAATATATATTTCGTCGATTTCTATTTAAAACGAATTATATAAATAGTTTTAAATTCGTTTCAAAAGCAATTTCAACTTCCTTTTCAATTCAAATCAAAATTGAATTCTTCTTTATAAATTCGTTTTAAAATTCATTTCTATTCAATTCAAATTTCAATTCAATTTGAATTCGTTTCAATTCACTTTCAATTCAATTCGAAATCGATTTCAATTCAATTTATTTCGAAATCGTTTTCAATTCAATTCATTTCGAAATCGTTTTCAATTCAATTCATTTCGAAATCGTTTAAAATCGATATAAATATCGTTCACGTCAAAATGGCGTCGATCTAATCATCACGGCTTCACATATTTCTATTTTCAAATTTTCTATTTCAAATATTTCCTATTATCAAAATATTCTTTATTTTCACGATTGGAATGTGGCCCAATCAATTACCATATAAAGTTAATTATATGGATTTTCATACAACACATGTATATAATAGCAACGATAAATAATCAACCATCAACCAAAGTGCACTACACTGTATAAGCATCAAATATAGATATCTAATGCTTATAACAGCCTGTCAATCAATCGATTGACATATTTAATCAATCAGGATGAGTGAACTTCAAATTTCATCCCAACACCCGTGTGGGGTTTCAAACAATCAAACACATATTTTATTTTTGTTGTTGGGCGATGTGTAAAATTTATCGTCCCAATCAATGTCATTCAAATAGGTGTACATAAACAAACCGTCCGGTTTATAAATGAATATTTTATTTTATTCACTTCACGTTAAAAATTATATTTTTAACGATAAAACATTTTATTTCAACCTATGAATTTCTATTCAGTTCATTCTTCAAATAAAATGGTATTTTTATTTTTCTAACTTATTTTAGAAAATTTCGGCGGCATAACGGCACGATACTAGAAACGGGACAAGGCCTAGCCTTATCCCCGGTCTAGTGAAGGCCCACGCCATTCACACATCAATCAAATTCACCAAACAACCAAATTCCAATCAAATCATACAACTAATCTATGCAACCAAACAAACAAGTCCATGGTCTGTGGACGATTGTGTCGGGTGCTACTAAGCACCGTCTGCATCCTAGTATATATATATAACTAGAAAATGAAATTGAAAGGTGAGAAATTCTCACTTATAGCTATCCTAGCTCCACGGCACTTCATTGATAGAAATCTTCACCAATCTCGCCTTTTGTCGCTTTCGTTGTCCGCAGCCACTACATATATAAAAATCGAATTTTTACTTCGCTACTCAATATATAAAAATCATATTTTTAATCCGAAGTTCAATATATAAAAATCATATTTTTAATTCGAAGCTCAATATATAAAAATCATATTTTTAATTCGAAGTTCAATATATAAAAATCATATTTTTAATTCGAAGTTCAATATATAAAAATCATATTTTTAATTCGAAGTTCAATATATAAAAATCATATTTTTAATTCGAAGTTCAATATATAAAAATCATATTTTTAATTCGAAGTTCAATATATAAAAATCATATTTTTAATTCGAAGTTCAATATATAAAAATCATATTTTTAATTCGAAGTTCAATATATAAAAATCATATTTTTAATTCGAAGTTCAATATATAAAAATCATATTTTTAATTCGAAGTTCAATATATAAAAATCATATTTTTAATTCGAAGTTCAATATATAAAAATCATATTTTTAATTCGAAGTTCAATATATAAAAATCATATTTTTAATTCGAAGTTCAATATATAAAAATCATATTTTTAATTCGAAGTTCAATATATAAAAATCATATTTTTAATTCGAAGTTCAATATATAAAAATCCTATTTTTAATTCGAAGTTCAATATATAAAAATCATATTTTAATTCGAAGTTCAATATATAAAAATCATATTTTTATAATCACTTCATATATTTAAAAATCGAATTTTCACCATGCTATTCGATATATAAAAATCGAATTTTTACTACTATGTTATATAGATAAAAATTATATTTTTATCGCGCTATTTTCTATATAAAGATTTCGCCTTTTTAAATTTAAAGATTTCACCTTTTTAAATTTAAAGATTTCACCTTTTTAAATCTCATTATAAAAATCACATTTTTATTTTTCTACACGTATAAAGATGCTATTTTTAATATTCATACTTTATAAAAATTCTATTTTTAATATTCATACACATATAAAAATTATATTTTTAACTTCATACACATATAAAAATTATATTTTTAACTTCATACACATATAAAAATTATATTTTTACTTTGCTATACGAATAAAAATAATATTTTTAACTTGCTACTATATAAAGATGACATTTTTATCTTGCTACTACATATTTAAAACTGAAATTAAACAAGGTTTTAATCTCTATACTAACTACCCAAAAGAAAAGAAAATAAATGAATAATAATTAAATGAAGAAAATAGACTTACAGCATTGTTTTTTTTTTTTTTTCTAAGAGGGTGGGGGTTCGCGTCGGGGTGCTGGAGCAGGGGGGGAACTGGTTCGCCGGAGACTGCTAGTGGGTGGCGGTCAGAGGGCGGCGCGGCGGTTGAACAGCGGAGGAGGGTGGTTGGAAAGGGGTGCGGTTTCGAGGGTCTCAGGCGCGTCGGTTTCAGAAAGGAGGAGGAGCGAGGTTGCGGGGGAAGAAGGGGGGGGGGGCGGAGGAGAAGAAGGCGCGGCGGTGGGCTCTGGCCGCCATCGATCTGAAGAACTCGTTTTTTTTTTCTTTTTTTCTTTTTCATTCGATTGAAAATATTAGGGGGGGGGCAGAACGGTTAAAGGGGGAGAGGGGTTTTTTTTTTTTTTTTTATTTTATTATTTTATTATTTTTAAAAGTTGACTTTTACATACGTCATCTAAACGAGGCCCACCACCTGTCGTCCATAGCGTTTAACCCCCATTCCGAACACAATGGGCTATGTATCGCAAGCTGATTTGATCGTTTCGATCAGTTTCCGTTAAATTTACATTTAAATCACTTTATTGAATTTTAAACGTACATTTCAAATTACCGGGGTCACATACTAACTCGAAAAATTCCCGAAAAATATTTTCTAGCTTCGTATTGACGATACGGCCCTAACAAAACTAATTTCGTCGAATTCTGAGACCTTTGGAAAAATGGCCAATTTCCAGTCGATTAAAATCAACTAAAACTGATCAAACGCGTTTTCCTTTGCCACGCTCACATATTGATTCGAAAAATTATGAAATTTGAAACCTAGCAATAACTTGACACTGCGGATCCAACAAAACTGGTTTCGTCGAAATCCGAGGTCGTTTGCAAAATGTCCATTTTTAAGGGCCTGAATTCCATAGCGACTATTCAGAATTTTCAACTGGACATATCTTTTGATTCTTGTCATGAAATTTCGATTGGTCGGATTCGTTGGAAAGATATTATCAAATAGATCCTAATGTTTTTGGTTTCACTAAAATCCGGATTGTTTTGCACCCGGTACATTCAATTGAAGTTTGAAATTGAATTATCGAACTATCGCGCCATTTTCAATTCTATTTATAATTATAAATAAATATTTATATTCTAACGACGACATATATAAATATATACGTCGAATTCTATTCAAAATAAATTTCTCGTCCATATTATTTAAAATAATCTATTTTAAATATTCAAAATTCGCTAAAATCGCTAAAATAAAATTTTTAAACTGGCCCAGATTTTCCGGGTTATTACAGAGTTAAAGGAGTTATCGAATATAGCTTATTCGGAAGGAGTTAAGTGAAAAGAGCTAATCAAATAGGGTTAATCGATAAGAGTTAAATCCAATAGAATTAATTGATAAGAGTAAATTGAATAGAGTAAATCGAATATAGTTTATTCGAAGAAGGGTTTTCGAATCTAGTTATTCAATAGAGAGATTATCGAATATAGTTATCCGAAGGGAGGAGTTATCGAATAGGGATTTATTCGAAAGAGAGTTATGTAAGGAAGTTTGAAATGTTGAGTATGAACATAAATAAGTTTTGAAAAGATAAATGGGTTTGTAGCACTTTTTATACTTTAGCAATTTCGAGGACGAAATTATTTGAAGTGGGGAAGATTGTAATGTCCCGGATTCTTATGGGTTAATTTTAAAATATTTAATATGGATTTAAATATTGAGTAGATAATAAATGAATTTTTATATTCAGTTATCAATTAAATAATCGATATACAGTTTATTTCGAATGTATAATTATCGAAATACAAAATTGAACTTATTTAAATTCAAAGTCAAAACTAGATTGGAAATAGTTCAGATAATTAATTCAAAACTCTTGTTTGAATTGGAATAATAATACCAATTGATTATCGAAGAATTAATTATTTCAAAATTTGTTTAAATCAATTTAAATTGATATCTTCACCATATGATTGAATGGGGCTTTGAATTCTGTTCCAGTGCGTTCAGAATAGGGGTATAACCCTAGGAATGCTTTTTGTTCGACTCAAATCGGAGTTTGGAATAAACGAGATAATATAAAATTTGATACCGGTTTAAAAACCAAATAAAATAAAATAAGAAAAGGTGTACTCATGGCCCTTTCCTAACCATTAAAAATCCCAGGGAGAAAATATAACGCGTCTCCATCTTCTAAACCACAAGAAAATGAATGAAGCAAAATAGGGGTACGTATTTCCTTTTCAGATATATAAACGCAATCCTCTCCCTTGCTTCTTCTTTTTAATTTGGATTCCCTCTTTCTGTTCAGTGAAATCAAACCGCACCCCTCCTTTAAAGATTTGCAAAACCAAATTAACATCAGACTTGTATTCCTTCAAATGAAAACGCAGTGGACATCCTTGAGCTCGCAAATTGGGTTCGAGTTTGAGGGAATATCACTCCATTTTCTGTTGCGCGTCCCTATACTAGCTTGTGAAGGTCCGGATCAGAATGAAAAAGGAGTCGCGAGCTTGTCTGGGATGAAGCTAAGGTTGTTGAAAGTGTGCTTCACCCTGATTTTTTTTGCATTGCGATGCTTATTGGAAGTCGCGACAAACCAATTTCCTGTCGAAGTAGGGAGGTCGAGATCTGGGATTTGGAGTGGAAATGGATGCATACGCTTTCGTTTGGCTAAGGTTTGAAGTATGATGGATTTGGAGTTCGAACTGAATACTGATGAGTTGGGTGACTGCGTTGGGTTTGGGAAGTGGAGGCTGAAGTGAAGGTTATCGTTTGAGAAAGGGCGATGTTTTCTGGGGGATGGTGACAGTGAGAAGTTGGGGGTGTTGAGACTATAAATGGTTGAGGATGGCAGATGATAGGGAAGTGTTTGATGAAATGTCGTAAAGGAATGGAAAGGGGTTAGAGCTCGAGTCGGGGCTGAGTTTGTTACTACAGCAGCAGTCCAGGTCGCCACAGTCTTGAGGGTGTTGGAGTGCTAGAGTTTGTGAAGGAATTAGCTAAATAAGAAAGGGGATTAGACGTTGTGTGATGGTACTGGCCTTAATCGATGGACATAGGTATTCGAATGGTAATGTTAAACAGGGAGCATGATGTGTCCGACATTAAGGTACTTTAATTAAAATTAGTTTATAATGGTTTTCTTACTTAAAATTTAATTAGTTTATTAGTTTATTTAATTGAGTAAACGTTAATTATAAATGATTAAAATGTTTAAAAACACATTTCTTTAATATACAAGGTGAATTAATCATTGTTTAGGTATTTAATTTAAAATGAGTTGTGATGTTTAAATTAAATAGAAAAAGAATATATATATATAGGAAATTTATTTACTCGTTTAAATAGTTAATTCAAATAAATAAATGTTAATCAGTAAATTTAAATAAATCGTAGGTGCGAATTCATTCGAGAAGATTCGTAGCCGATGATTTGGGAAATAAACAGGATATTGGACAACTGCAATTACGGTGAGTAAATCTCACTCGCCTGTTTAATTAGAATTATTTTTATCCGTTAAAAATAATTGTTTTTGCTTGTTTTGAATACTATCTGGTTGACTTAAATATATTAGTTATTTAGGTTTGACTATTATATATATATATATATATTGGGTTGTTGGATGGGTTGTTCCCGCAGTCTCATTAGCAGATGCTCGCAGTTTCATAGCGGATGATTTCCCTATGCGCCTCACAAATATATTAGTGGATGATCTTCATACCGCGATATCCTGCCTCGAAGAAGGATGGGTATTACTATGTTGACTAACGTCTGTGGATGCAGGAAAACAGATTGGAGGAATCCGACTGGATTCCTCAAAAATATATTATCTGTTTGTTTATTCGTTTGCATATATACTATCATATATGATGTGTTAGAAATCCCGTGATTTGATAACTAACTGTTTGGGGTATTTTAAATATCACTAGGGCTTGAATATTGATTTATAAAAAATATCAGAAAAGGATATTTGAGATTTAAAAAGGGAATTCTATTTTTATAAATAGAATTTGAATTTTTAATGAACTATGGGAAAATATTAGCTTGTTTGAATATAGAAGGCAAGAATTGAATTTATAAACTTTGTTTATAAATTTATAACTGTTGGATTTGAATTAAATTTATAAACTTGGTTTATAAATTAATATTGTGGGAATTTAATTAAATTTATAAACTTTGTTTATAAAATTATAATATGAGATTTGAAGTGAAATTATAAACGTTGGTTATAAAATAGAGAAGTTCAAATATGAATTTGATATAGAATTTAAATAGAGAAGTTCAAATTTGAATTTGATATAGAATTTAAATAGAGAAGTTCAAATATGAATTTGATATAGAATTTGAATAGAGAAGTTCAAATATGAATTTGATATAGAATTTGAATAGAGAAGTTCAAATATGAATTTGATATAGAATTTGAATATAGAATTCAAATAGAATTTAAAACGGAATCCAGCTAGTGATATATAAGTTAAACTTATATTTGAATAGTTTATATTCAAAATGAAAGGGGGAAATAGGCAAAACAGTTAACTAGAAATTAGTTAATGGAATTTTTAATTAAAGTTGAACTTTGAAAGGTAAATGGGATTTGAAAACTTAGATTTCGAAATTTGATATATAACGTAAGTTGAAAAAGGAATTCAATTAGTTATAAACAAGTTAAACTTAGATTTGAACATGTTGTGTTCAAATATAAAGTGCAATAAGGAAAAGAGCTAATTAGCGAAGTACTTAACGAAACGAGTTAAAACTTTTTGATTGAGTTGAAACAAAAATGGGAATGGTTGGATATAGGTTAAACAGGTTTGGAATGAAGTGTTAGAAGAGTATAAATATAATGCTCGACAAAAAGGTAAGTATTTAATTCATATATGAGATTTTATGCGCCGTATTGGCTAGCCGCTTGGCTTTTCGTTTTCTTTTTGGATTGGTGAGGGCCATGGGAGGCTATTTGAAATATCCTGATGCTCCCAGTACAAAGGAGGTTATGGCGAATTTTTCCGGGAATTTAAGGAGTTAGAATATTTTTAGGATAATTTGATAGTTAGAAATCAACGTATCAATATATATAGAAGTCGATAAGGAAACGAACTTAAAAATAGAATAGTAAAATCAAAAAAAGAAGATTAGAAATAAAATCTCATAAGAATAGAAGGAAAAGTGTATACGTGTTTAAAAGTGAATAAGTAGTTGTATGGTAATGATTATTCGAGTAAGTAGCCATATCTGTTTTAACGTTATAATTGTTATTCAATCAAGGTCTGAGAGGTTGTTATACCTCAATTTGATTGATTTCATTATTAACAAATAAATAGTAAGATTTCAGGCTCGAAGATCAATGTTGGATAAGATTTAGTTGAATATAGTATTTGGGTTGTCGTAACGATGTTTTACACAACATCCGTTTTAACCCAAATAACTGTAAGCTTGAAAGTATAATAAAGAATATTTCCTAAGTATAGAAATAAACGAGATCGAAAAAGAGATTAGTAATTGGAATATTTTCCAATTATAAATAGCATATATTTTCTAAAGTTTAGAAAATAAAGGAAGGCGATATTCGGAAATGTTTTCCAAATAACATAAAAGGCCAACATGGTTATTGAAAATATTTGGTTAACAAATATTGATAAAGAAATAGAGAAGTGATTTAAATTAATGGAATATTAATTAAGGGCTCAGTGATTGTTTGATGTTGAATGAACACTTGTTTTCTTCGATAGTTAAATCATCGACTATCGAAACACTTGTTTTTATTCGATGGTTAAATCACAGACTATCGAAGTTTTGACCATCGTTGACAATATGGAGAGACCGGTTGGATTGTTATCCGAAGAACCACTCCGTATTGGCAGTAGCGTTGCGAATCAGATTATATGAAGATAATCAAAGACGGATTAGAGTGCAAGGACTTTTTCTATTAATAGAAATAGTACCTTCGGTTCATCCTGTTCCTGGATGACTTGTATGGATGAATGTCTGACAGAGTATTTGCAGAAAGGTCACGCACAATGTTTTCTTCAACCGTACCAAGAGTGGAAGCGGAGAAGGAAACTTCTTTAGCTAACACGTAATGTATTGTTGTAGACGTCAATTAGTGATTTTCGATGGATCTGACAATGTGGCATTCGAAGTGAATCTGATGTGATGATAAAGCGTAACCTCAAGCCTCATCAACCGGTAAATGACAGAAATCGAGCATGCAGCATGGTTATTTAGGCCGCACCTATTAGGGTGTATAATCACCTGATCTAGAGTTTCATTTACTTCAAAAAATCTATTGTTGATGCTGTCCCATTCGGTAAACGGTTGCTGATCTCAACCGTTGGTGATATACATTCGATACACTCAAGCGAAATGGGTGGTCGGTCATGTGTGGCTGAGTTGCAAGATGTTCTTGTTGAACTTGGCGTATTCTCCTCTAGAGATATACCAGCGGAAGGTGGTTCCATACCTTGTCATGGTTGGAAATCCATTACCCAATAAGTGCTTGTGGTTTATGATTGTATATTATATATGTGGAATGTGAGATGCAAACATTCCACTAGATTGTTATTTACTTGATTTAGACATTATTATAATATCAAAAGAGTTTTGATATAAAGATTATCGTTCCTTTCAAAAGGATTTTGAAAGATAAGTCAAGTGTTTGTATTCTCATTTGGGAAAAACCCGTTCCGTGTTATACGGCGTGGTCTTATGAGAGATATCATTTAGTTTTCTGAAACTGTTTTAAACTGTTTACTCATACCAGTCCCATGACTGACCCAGAGTTTATTTTGTTTTGTTCTACCTAAAATCTTGGGTGCCTAAATTTGTACGGGCAGTCAATTAGTTCAGGATTTTACAGATCTATCTAAAGGAGCTTGGAGCAGGAGGCTTCAGCGTTAGTTATATAGAGTTTTGTTCTGCTGTGTTGTAAGTGTTGTACTCTGATAAATATATGTTATACAGTTGAGATTTTGTATTTCAAAGATATGATATATTATATTTTATTCCGCTACGATGTAAGATTCTATGTTGTTATTTCTGTTCTTCTTCTACCTATTTCTCCCAAAAAAAATGTTTCGTATTTTCATGATATTTGGGTTGGACGTATGATGTATATAGTCAACTCTGATATTATGGATTTGCGGGTCATTATACAAATGAAGACCGATCCGGAGGAGACCAAAACCCGAGATGCAAAGGTAGTCCAAATAGGAATTAAAACTCAGGATCCAGTTGGGAACCAACGAGTTAACTTCATGAGTTGGGCTTTGCTGCGGGACGTGTGCAAATGGGTTATCGACGTCCATAGCTTTGACTCACCACCAAGATAGATGTTCGGCTGTGGATCAGTGCAGTGGGTTAGTTATTACTCCATGGGGTAGAGTGATTGTAGAATGGCTATGAGCCAGTGCAGTGGAGTCGTCATGACTTCATGGGGCAGAGTGGACATAGCAAAGGATTAGTGGCTATGGATCATGCAGTGGAGCCATCATGACTCCATGGGGGCAGAGTGATCATAGCAAAGGATTTGGGTGGTCAAAACCGTGGATATCGTATGCTTTACGCACTGAGTGAGAGATGTGAAGATGGTTGCTATGCTTGATTGTTTGCCATCACTATGACATGTACACCCCCACCCCCGTATCCTTACACCATATGCTAGTGTTACCTTAGAGTATTGTACATCCTGTTGTGCTAACTCTCTGGTTGTAGGTCCAGTTTCAGGTATGGTTTAGTATACCTGTTATTGTTCTGTTTTGCTGCTTATCGCTCATACCAGACTTTTGTCTGACCCAGAGTTTTATGTCTCTTTTTATTACTCTGGGTGCTCTTAAATAGGCAGACCAGAGACAAGTTAGTTGGTTATGCACGAGTAGTTGATCCGGAGACGAGCAGGAGACTCCCACGTATTGTATATATATGTGTTCTTCCTGTGCCGCTGCTGGTCACTACATTGGGCATTAGTAGTGTACCTTTGTTATTTTGCTTTGGAGACAGTTTTAAAAGTTGTAATAACGATGATGTGGAACATAAGCTGTGTTTTGGATTTTCCGCTGCTATGATGGTTTAGTTTTCAGCTTATGCACTGTCGCACCTGCTTTATGTCAAAGTTATGTTATTATTATATTTTGTTCCATGCGTTGTGAGATATACTACAGGTTCCTTGCTAGTTCAAATTCCTTTCTTTTCCTTTCTTTGGCGACCGTCCCGTGCTAGTCGGCCATCGGCACAGCGCACTTTCATTGGAAATGTCGGCTGGTGCGGAGTGGGCCGTCACACTTGGTATCGGAGCTCTAGTGTAACGACCCGGATTTTGAGCGACTTTGGTTATCGACGTAAGCTCGACGTCGATAACCAAAACATCGAAAAATCCCGGTAATTATTGAAAGAAATTAGAAGGTGAGAATAGATAAGATAGAAACTTAGAATAGAAGAAGAAGAAGAAGAAGAACACAACATCAGAGTAACACGAACCTCACAGCGGAACGAATAACATATAATAGATAACATAACTTTGAAATATAACAGTTATGTATATAATAGCACTTATCAGAGTACAGCACTTACAATACAGCGGAAAATAACTATAGCTATATGATCTTGAAGCCTCCTGCTCCAAGCTCTCCAAGTGTATCTGTAAAATCCCGACTACTTGACTGCCCGTACAAAATTAGGCACCCAAGAGTTTAGGGAAAACAACAAAGTAAACTCCGGGTCAGTCATGGGACTGGTATGAATAAAACAGTTTAAACATGTATATGAACAAGTAAACGATATCTCATAAGACCACGCCGCAGAACGGAACGGGTTTTTCCCTTATGAGAATCCAAAATATCTTTATATCAAAAACCTTTTGATATTATAATAATGTCTATGTACAAATAGATATCAACTAGAAGAAACGCTTTCATCTCACGTTCTACATATATAGTATACAATCAAAATCGCAAGCACGTATTGGATAATGGATTCCCAACTATGACAAGGTCTGGAACCACCTTCCGATCAGTGTACTCTAGGAACGATGCACTGGAGTTCAACAAGAACATCTTGTAACTCAGCCACACATGACCGACCACTCATTTCGCTTGAGTGTATCGAATGTACATCACCAACGGTTCGGATCAGCAACCGTTCCCATATATATATGGGACAGCATTGATAGATTTAAGAAGCAAATGAATATTCTCTAGATAGGTGATTATACACCCTACTTCGGTGCGACCGACTTAGCCATGCTGCCTGCCCGATTTCTGTCATTTACCGGTTGATGAGGCTAGAAGCTACGCTTTATCATCACATCAGATTCACTTCGAATGCCACATTGTTAGGTCCATCGAAAATCACTAATTGACGTCTACAACCATACATTACGTGTCAGCTAAAAGAAGTTTCCTTCTCCGCTTCCACTCTTGGTACGGTTGAAGAAATAAATGTACGTGACCTTTCTGGAAATACTCTGTCAGACATTCATCGTCATTCACTTAGAACGTCACATCGTCATACCCGCCAAATCACAAATTGACTTATCCAAAAATAACACGGGTATACAGCTAAGAGAAACGAATTCCTCCGCCACCAAACGTGAATACGTTTGAACAGATCAACTTAAGCGATCCAATGGATATACTCTGTCAGACCTTCGTCCATACAAGTTGTCCTGGGACTGGACAAACCGAAGGCACTATTCCGTATATCCATCTTAGTCACTGTTATCTAAGACTTATACAACAGCCCTTGCATTTTACTCCGTCTTCAATTATTTTTGGCATATATAATTCGCGACGCTTATGCCAATACAGAGTGGTTCTATGGATAATAATCCAACCGGTCTCTCCATATTAACAACGTTTAAAATGGTCAAAAACTTTGATAGTCTGTGAGTTAACTATCAAAGAAAAACAAGTGTGCAAACAACGATATTATTTCCAGATGGAAATTATATCAAACAAACATCATTTAACATTTATCTCTTGAGTTCATTTATTTACTTATCTCCTGTTTCCCTATATTCTAAATTCTTATTTTCTTTTATCAGAAAACATTTCTGATTCTCGTTTGGAAAACATTTCCAAAACTCCTTTACGATCAACCTTACCATTTCTTAGTTAAGAAGGAAGTCACTCAAGTTGGGGTATAAGTACCTCTCAGACCTTAACTGAACAACGTTATAACTTCGAAATGGTCAAAGTTTATCTTTTAATCTTTAACAACTTCTTTACGCCTTTCTCGGATCCAATTTTTACTAATCCACTTCTATATTTAAACCATTGGTTATAACAATAACGTTATAATCCCTACTTTCGAATTATCTAACTTTAATTATAACTTCTATTCTTATTAGTGAATAATTAACCTAACACTTATTTATTTATAAATAAATAAATCTCTATTTAAACACTGGAAAGTATAAGTACTTTCCCGAATTCGATATAATCGAATTTGCCGATTAACTCTCTTCGAGAAATCTCTATTTGATTAACTCTTCTTCGAATAACCTATATTCGATTAACTCCTTCTCGAATAAACGATATTCGATAATCTCTCTTCGAATAACTAATATTCGATAACTCTTCCTTTTCAAATATCTCATATTCGAAAATCTCACTTCGATTAAACTAAAATCGATAACTCCCTTCGATGAAACTAACATCGATAACTTCTTTCGATGAAACTAACATCGATAACTCCTTTCGATGAAAACTAACATCGATAACTTTAACTCGATGAACTTAACTCGACTAACTTAACTCGACTTGACTTGGTTCGACCAATTCGATTCGATTAACTAGACTCGACTAACTTGGTCGAACCACCCGATCAACTCAACTTATTTAACTTAACTTATTTCTCAACTCGATTAACTCCTATCGAATAACTAATATTCGATTAAACTCCATTCGCTTGACTCTAGATCGCAGCGATCACAATGGTTACGCCTGACTCCCTCAGGAAACATCCCACTGCCGTAGGCTATTTACAGCCCTGCGAATTACGCTAGCAGTCGTACAAGATGGCAACTTACCCTGAATACTATGTTTGACTAACGCTGTCTCAAATACTATATTTGATTAACTCTAGTTCGTTTTAACTCTAATCGATTAACTCTAACTAATTAACTCCAACTGGTTAACTCTAACTGATTAACTCTAACTGGTTAACTTTATTTGACTAACTCGACTTGACTAACCCCTTTCGAATAACATATTCGATTAACTAACTTTCGAATACCGTATTCGATTAACTAACTTCGAATACCATATTCGATTATCTAACTTCGAATACCATATTCAATTAACTAACTTCGAATACCATATTCGATTAACTAACTTCGAATACCATATTCGATTATCTCCTTTCGAATGTCTATATTCGATTAACTAACTTCGAATACCATATTCGATTATCGCCTTTCGAATGTCTATATTCGATTAACTAACTTCGAATACCATATTCGATTATTTCCTTTCGATGACGTTTATCCATTTTAAAAAGATCCCCTTTTTAACACGTTTATTCATTTATAAAGATTTACTATTAGTGACGGTTCTTCACTTTATAAATGTCCTTTTAATAACGTTTTCCTTTTTATAACGGTTTCCTTTATAACCCAAATTTCCTTTTTATTAACTCTATTTATTTTCTAAATATTCCCCTTTCAATTCTATTTGTAAATGGTTTACAAATATTTCTTTTCTCTATTTTATTCTATTTGCAAATGGTTTGCAAATATTCCCTTTTTCAAATTTATTCTTAAAATATTCTAACTCCTTAAATTTCCGGGAAAATTCGCCATAACCTCCTTTGTATCGGGAGCATCGGGAAAATCCCCAAACCCGCCACACAGGCCTTTCCCATTCAAAAAGAAAATGGTTTGTAATTATTTCCTTTTTGAATATTTCCTATTTATAAATATTCCAATTTATAAATATTCCTTATTTATAAATATTCAAATTTATAAATATCTCTTATTTATAAATATTCCAATTATAAATATTTTTATTTCAATATCACTTTGAAAAATCTCCTTTATCTACATTCTGGTATGTTATGGTATTCAATCATATTAAATCACAATGTTCAATATCGTCCATACACATATAATCGCCAACAGATTATATATATCACATCATATATTCAATACATGAAACAAAACAGTATATAAATATTGAGGAACCCAGTCGGGTCCCTCCAACCTGTTTCCCTGCATCCACAGATGTTACACAGTATAATCAACATCACTTTCAGTTCAATATAAATTATACTGATAGCAGAATCAATATATAAGTATTTAACGGTTTATATATATATATATATTTATATATAATTTCCACTAACTGACTAGTAGTTCAATCAATCAACCAACACACAGAAATCAACAGATGATTAACAGTTCTAAGAATACATTATAAAAATATAACTGTTCAGAGTTGGTGAGTTTTACTCACATTGGCGCGTTAATCGTTATATAAAGGTTTGCGTTATTTGATTCAGTTGGACAATTTATTTCGCCATAAATTGTAACGAGCTCGGATTCACTCCTGGTCAGTCTCATTGTGTTGCTCCCGTCCATACGATCCCAATGCAACTTACGGTTCGTCAATCTGATCTTGTATGACCAAGATATTCGATTTTAAAGTTTGAGCAATTTAATTAAATAAATTAAAACATGAATTATTAATATACCATGGACCTTACTTATAAATTACCGGCCCATTATCATCCTTAAAGCCCAACCCCGAATCCCCTTCTTCCCAAATCCTATGCCGTGACCTCCAGATTTTCCGCTCCTCCTTTCGCCAATGTTTCCAAGGCCAAAGCTCCATCAACACTTCATTTAAAATCGAAATAAAAATACCATACTTCTTCTCGTTCACCCCTCTTCAACCTCGTATCAACGAAGACAAAACCGCACCTCCCTTTGACAGTGCGTCGCCCAGCTATTTCCGCCGTACCCTTACAGGATGTGACCTCTTTTTGCACAAAATACCACCAAAAATTCAACGCAAGAGCCACTCGATCTCCTCATTCCAAAACTCACTCGAATTCGCGATTAAACGCCTGTATTCACCAATACTTTGAACCCTAGTATTCATACAGCTCGCTGACCGTATTTCGATCGAAAGGAAACAAGTTCGAACCAATTGAAATGCACACAGAATCGAAGAGCAGGAGATGCTGATCGCAAATATATATCTTAGAGGATTTATAGATTTCATTTGGAATTTCCTTTGATTTTTGTTCTTGCATTTCGGGTTTTTTTTGTGATAAACACTGACGGCTTGAATAAGAGGAGGCATGGACTTTAAATTAGGTTTAGGAATGTTTGTGGGGGTATTTATACTGTTAGAAAAATATCTATATATTTTAAAAGGGGAATATTCCCGGTATACGCTCATTTATATATTCATTTTTAACTTCTAAAAATTCGTGTGATCACACACGATACCTAAAAATCACGAAACTGGACCTGTAGCTAGAGTTCGACATTACGGTCCCAACGAAACTGGTTTCATCGAATTCCGACTTCGTATGCTCACACAGCGTATTTTTAACTATCAAAATACTGAGTGTTTTACACTCTAAAAATCGGTACGACCACACAGTGACTCTAAAAATCACGGAACTGGAAATCTAACAACTATTTGATATTGCGGATCCAACAAAACTGGTTTCGTCGAATTCCGACTTCGTTTGCAAAAGTGGCTATTTTTAACGCTCTAAATATCCTATTTAAATATATAAATATATTTAAATTTAATATTTAAAATTAAATATTATCCTATATATTCACAGTGGCATACCATACAGCTCCAGAATATTCTTGTATGTATTTACAACTCGATATTCACTTCTGGGTCAACCCGATATTTGATTTATATTGAAATCCCTTTTTAAAATATAAATAATTCCTTTATAAATTATAAAGGAATTCCACAGCGACTTTCCTAAAATTTGATTTAGACATACATCAAAATCTACACGACGAAATCCCGATTTTTCTCTTCCACTAGAAAGATATACTCCACCAGCTCCACACGTTTCTTGTTTCACAGAAATCCGGCTTAAAACGAACCATGTACATTCAGTTGAAGTTCAAATCGCCAAATAGCGAACTGCCGTGCCATTTCGAGCTCGTTCATAAATATATTATAAACTATACGTTCAACTGTCGTTGATTCGATATAATCGTTATTATATTTCGAATCGAAACTCCACCAAATCTCGTATGCTATTCAATTCACATGATATTGTGAATTTCACTATTTCCGACTATTTCGACATTAAAATATATTATTATATTATAATTATTTATTAAATATTCAATATTATTTAATTAAACGATCATTAACTTCTCTAAATCACCAATTATATAATTAAATAAATTAATTATATATCTCTAAAAATGCGGGTCATTACATCTAGGTTGTGTAGTTAACCTAGGGAAAGACACCATGGAGAGATAGTACGTATATGAGAGCGCGTATTTGCGATATTTTTGTTTTCAATATATATATATATATATACTACTATTAGTATATTTAAGGATGGAGTCGCACTGCACTGGCACTACTAAAGAGATGGTTAATCGTTTTCTCCTTACAGATTAAACGATGAGCCGATATACGAGGAATACTGGTAGAGGAGCTAATAATGGGAATGCTCCTGATATGAGGACGATGTTCACCGACTTCATGAGAGATATGGTTAGGGATATTCAGAGGGAAGCTCCTAATGCTGCAAATGGTGGTGGTGCAGCGGTGCAGGCGCCTAGGGCCGATTTCGCCAAGCTCTGTAAGGACTACACTAGTCTTGGTGGGAAGCCGTTCCACAGAATGGAATCGGCTACAGAAGTTCAAGATTGGTTGGATAGCTGTGAGTGTATCTTGAATATTTGGGTATCGAGGATGTGATGAAGAGGAAGCTAGCATCCCGTCAGCTACACGGACGGGCTATGAATTGGTGGAATGCTATTAAGGCAGCTACCCTTGAGGATCAAGTTACTTGGGATCAGTTCAAGACCCGATTCAGTGATAAGTTTATCCCAGCTGCTCAGAAATCAAAGTTGCTTAGGAAGTTCTTGGAGCTTAAACAAAATGGTAGGGCAGTCTCGGAGTATATTTCTGAGTTCGATACTTTATCGAAGTATGGATTATCCCTTATTGACACTCCCGAGAAGAAGAATGTAACGACCCGCAAATCCGTAACATCAGAGTTGACTATATACATCATACGTCCAACCCAAATATCACGAAAATACGGAACATATTTTTTTTTCAGAAGAAAGAGATAGAAGAAGAACAGAACTAACAACACAGAATCTCACATCGCAGCGGAACAAAATATAATATATCATATCTTTGAAATACAAAATCTCAATTGTATAACATACACTTATCAGAGTACAACACTTACAACATAGCGGAACAAACTATAACTAGATAACGCTGAAGCCTCCTGCTCCAAGCTCCTTTAGATGTATCTGAAAAATCCTGAACTACTTGACTGCCCGTACAAATTTAGGCACCCAAGAGTTTAGGTAGAACAAAACAAAATAAACTCCGGGTCAGTCATGGGACTGGTATGAGTAAACAGTTTAAAAACAGTTTCAGAGAACTAAATGATATCTCATAAGACCACGCCGTATAACACGGAACAGGTTTTTCCCTTATGAGAATCCAAACACTTGACTTATCTTTATATCAAAACTCTCTTGATATTATAATAATGTCTAAATCAAGTGGATAACAATCTAGTGGAACGTTTGCATCTCACGTTCCACATATGTAATATACAATCAAAACCGCAAGCACGTATTGGGTAATGGATTTCCAACTATGACCAGGTATGGAACCACCTTCCGCTGGTATATCTCTAGAGGAGAATACACAGAGTTCAACAAGAACATCTTGCAACTCAGCCACACATGACCGACCACTCATTTCGCTTGAGTGTATCGAATGTATATCACCAACGATTGGGATCAGCAACCGTTTCCCGAATGGGACAGCATTGACAATAGATTTTTAGAAGTAAATGAAACTCTAGATCAGGTGACTATACAGCCTAATAGGTGCGACCTACATAGCCATGCTGCTTGCCCGATTTCTGTCATTTACTGGTTGATGAGGCTAGAAGCTACGCTTTATCATAACACCAGATTCACTTCGAATGTCACATCGTCAAATCCATCGAAAATCACTAATTGATGTCCACAACAGTACATTACGGGTTAGCTAAAAGAAGTTTCCTTCTCCGCTTCCACTCTTGGTACGGTTGAAGAAATCAATGTATGTGACCCTTTCTGGAAATACTCTGTCAGACATTCATCCATACAAGTCACCCAGGAACAGGATGAACTGAAGGAACTATTTCTATTAATAGAAAAAGTCTTTGCACTCTACTCCGTCTTCGATTTTCTTTATATAATCTGACTCGCACGCTACTGCCGATACGGAGTGGTTCTTCGGATAATAATCCAACCGGTCTCTCCATATTGACAACGATGGTCAAAACTCCGATAGTCTGTGATTTAATTATCGAATAAAAACAAGTGTTTCGATAGTCGATGATTTAACTATCGAATAAAACAAGTGTTCATCCAAACATCCAATAATCACTGAGCCTTTAATTAATATTCCATTAATTAAATCTCTTCTCTATTTCTTATCAATATTTGTTAACCAAATATTTTCAATAACCATATTGGCCTTATACGTTATTTGGAAAACATTTCCGAATATCGCCTTCTTTATTTTCTAACTTTAGAAATATTTATTATTCTATTTCCAAGCTTACATTTATTTGGGTTAAACCGGATGTTGTGTAAAACATCAGTACGACAACCCAAATACTATATTCAACTAACTCTCATTCAACATTGATCTTCGAGCCTGAAATCTTGCTACTTATCGGTATATCATGAAATCAACCAAGTTGGGGTATAATTACCTCTCAGACCTTGACTGAATAACATTTAACGTCAAAACAGACAAGACTACTTACTCGAATAATCAATACCATACAACTGATTATTCACCTTTAAACACATATACACTTTTTCTTTCTATTCTTACTAGATTTTATTCTTATACTTCCTTTTTGATTATACTATTCTATTTCTAAGTTCGTTTTCTTATCGACTTCTATATATATCGATACGTTGATTTCTAACTATCAAATTTTCTTAAAAATATTCTATCTTCTTAAATTCCCGGAAAAATTCGCCATAACCTCCTTTGTACCAGGAGCATCGGGAAATTTCAAATAGCTTTCCCGGTCCTTCTCATCTCAAAAAGAAAAAGAAAAAGCCAAGCGGCTAGCCGATACGGCGCATAAAATCTCATATGGAAATTAAATACGTACCTTTTTGTCGGCATTCTATCTATATACCTTCTAACACTTTATTCCAAACCTGTCTCCTGTATATTTATACCTGTCCAATCTATTTTAACTATACCAATCATTTTAACTAAATCCGTTAATTAAATCTGTTAATTAACTTCTTAGTCTATTCCACCTTCATATTTGAACATGACATGTTCAAATATATTTTAACTTGTATATTAACAAATTCTAATTATACCCATACTCTCGTTTCCTTATCGAATTCTTATTCAAATTCCAATTTAATTCTATTTGAATTCTCTTTATTTAAACTCTATTTGAATTCTATTTTCAAATTCTATAGTTTTAAGTCCATTTGAATTCTCTTTTCAAATTCTATAGTTTTAAAGTCCATTTGAATTCTATATTCAAATTATATAGTTTTAAAGTCCATTTGAATTCTATATTCAAATTCTATAGTTTTAAAGTCCATTTGAATTCTATATTCAAATTCTATAGTTTTAAAGTCCATTTGAATTCTATATTCAAATCTATTTCAAGTTCTATTTGAATTCTCTATTCAAATCTATTTCAAGTTCAAGTTCTATTTGAATTCTCTATTCAAATCTATTTCAAGTTCTATTTGAATTCTCTGCATTTCTTTATAAACAATGTTTATAACTTTACTTAAAATCCCCCATTACATATTTATAAACAAAGTTTATAAATTCAATTCAAATCCCATCTTTTCTATTTATAAACAGAGTTTATAAATTCAATATTCAAATCCCACCTTTTCATTTTATAAACAGATTTTATAAATTCAATATTCAAATCCCACCTTTTCATTTATAAACAGAGTTTATAAATTCAATATTCAAATCCCACCTTTTCATTTATAAACAGAGTTTATAAATTCAATATTCAAATCCCACCTTTTCATTTATAAACAGAGTTTATAAATTCAATATTCGTTCATATATATTCAAAACAAGTTAATGTTTTCTATAGTTCATTTAAAATTCAAATTCTATTTATAAAAATAGAATTCCCCTTTTAAATTTCAAATACCCTTTTCGATATTTTTATAAATCAATATTCAAGCCTCAGGGATATTTTAAACATTCAAATCAACCAATTTTCAACCACTTGATTTTTAACACATCATATATGAATATATATGAAATCAAACAAACAACAAACAGATAATATATTTTTGAGGAATCCAGTTGGATTCCTCCAACCTGTTTTCCTGCATCCACAGATGTTAGTCAACATAGTAATACCCATCCTGCTTCGAGACAGGATATCGCGGTATGAAGGTCATCCACTAATCATAGCGTGGGGCGTATAGGGTAATCATCCGCTATGAAACTGCGGGCATCCGCTAATGATACTGCGGGAATCCAACCAATCATCAACCCAATATATATATATATATATATATAATAGTTCCTAAATAACTAACATATATTTTAAAACAATCAGACAACATTCAAACAAGCATAGAAAATTATTTTTAACTATATAAAAATAATTTCTAAATAAATGGTGAGTGAGGTTTACTCACCGATGATTTTATTTGCAATCCGCTCCAATTTAAATTTAGAATTTCCAGTTGATTCCGACAATTTCCAAATCAACTCCCGCTCGTTCATTTTGCAGCTATAACCCAACATGATTTTACAACATTCGAATATGTTTTTATATGAACTAATTATTTCGGTTACAAAATAAATACGAGATTTAATTTACCATTCATTTAAACAAATTATTAAATTAACAATTTCTTTTACCTTAACAGTAAAATCCTTCTTCTCCATTCTGAACTGTTCGAACTGCCCTCTTTACCTTCCTCTTATCCTTCCCCTTTCTACACTAATTTCCTTCATCACCTTTCACAGAACCCTATTGTGGGTATCACTATCGAACCCTTAAATCACCACTGACCATCGCAGTTTCAGCGCCACCATCAGTTGCGCTCAGCAACCCTAAACCCATCGACAGTCGAGCTTCGCCGAAGAACGAAATTTTGCAGGCACCGCGGTCCCCTTCTGAAATCCATCGCGATGAACCCCACTGCACAAAATTGAGTTCGACAGCCCTGAATCCAAAATCGCGAGCCCCAAATTCCTCGTTCCTGAAATCGAGTTGAACCCTAGCTCGTTGTTTCCACTCGTTGAGGTCGAAGATGTTCACGCCGAATTCTGAAGGTTTTGAATGTGAATCTCGATCGCGAATTTGATCTTCTGGAGTGCGACCCTTTCCTCGTTTCCACGGTTTGATTTTTAGAGAAATTGCTGAAGAAATAGAAGAAGGATGCGGGATTTCGTTTACTGGAAAATGAGACAGAGGAGGACCTAAGCGGCTATGATATTTATAGAATTTACTGAAGAACTTGAGGGAGATGGATTTCGAAATCCTTCACTGTGAAAAGAACCAACGATAATAGGAAATTTGGTTGAAAGCTTTAAAGGGAACGACCCCTTTTTCTTTGCGGATGGAAATAAGGCCACGAGCCTTTTTAATTTGTGGTGAAGGAAGGAAAATGTGTACCATTCTCCCCCTTTCGATTTTCGCCTTGTTGTTTCATTTATGTTCACACTAAAGCTATGATATTTTATTTATTTTGATTCGTTGTCCTCTAAATTAAAATATCCCATGTCTTCGAACTCCTTTCTGAACCTAACAACTGTCAATTCTGGGGTAAAACCACTATTCTGAACCTACTGGGATAAGTATCGAGGTCCAGTTCGATCATCCGGAACAGATATTAATTTAAATTTATATAAATCAAATTTTAAAACACTAAATTTTGCGAAAATAAATTAATATTATTTATCGTTTATATTCGAATTAGAATTTCCATAGATAATCTGAATTATATTGATTCAGCTCTAACTTCGAATATATATATTTATTGTTTTTTCCTATTCGTCAATTTAATATATTCGATTTTAAATCGAAATTGATTATTAAACTAATAACATAATATAAAATTCCATTTATATTATCCCCTCCCAATATTTAAATCCATATTAAATATTTAAAATTTACTCATAAAGGTCCGGGTCATTACAATCTTCCCCACTTAAAATAATTTCGTCCTCGAAATTGCTAAGGTGGGAAAAGTGCTACAAACCCAATTATCTTTTCAAAACTTATTGATGTTGATACTCAACATTTCAAACTTCCTTACGTAACTCTCTTTCGAATAAATCCATATTCGATAACTCCTCCCTTCGAATGACTATATTCGATAATCTCTATTTCGAATAATTAGATTCGAAAACCCTTCTTCGAATAAACTATATTCGATTTACTCTATTCAATTTACTCTTATCAATTAACTCTATTTGATTTAACTCTTTTCGATTAACTCCATCGAATAACTAAATTCGATAACTCCTTTCGAATAAACTATATTTGATAACTCCTTCGAATAACCAATATTCTATAACTCACTTTAATTCTATTCGAATAACTCGTATTTGATTTAACTCCATTTGCTTGACGCTAGATCGCAGCGATCACAATGGTTACGCCTGATTCCCCCAGGAATCATCCGACCGCCCTAGGCTATCTGCATCCCTACGATTTACGCTAGCAGTCGTACGAAATGGCAACTTATCCTGAGTAACTATGTTTGGCTAACTCTATCTCAATAACTATATTCGATCAACTTTAATTGAATAACTAACATTCAATTAAATCTTAATTCGATCAACTATGTTCAATTAACTCTAACTGGTTAATTCTTACTCTAATCGATTTATTCTAACTCTATTCGACTTCTCCTATTCGAATAACTCCTATTGGATAACGTTTATTCATTTATAAAGATTTACTTTTAGTAACGGTTCTTCACTTTATAAATGTTCTCTTTAATAACTTTACTTCACTTATACAAATGTTGTGTACCCCTTCTATTTAAAACTATCGGTGTTAAAAACCAATATCTCTTCTCTATATAAGTTCAGACTTATATATTCCCTCTATCGAATGATAAACATTTAATTTAATTTATAAACTGTTATTTATAAATTAATATTTTCTATTTATTTAACAAATAGATGTCTCATTTATAACATTCTATTTATTTTCTATAAATAAATATTTCCATTTAATCTATTTGTAAATGTTTTTACAAATATTTCCTTTCTAAATTCTATTTGTAAATGTTTTTACAAATATTTCTCCTTCTATTTGTTTGCACATACTTCCTTTATATTTGGTTTACAAATATATTTTCTTTTTAACTCTTTTGGGTTTTTCCTTTATCCACACCCAATTCATATTCACATTGATTTTACTCAATTTATTCATTTCGATCCATTTAACTTACTTAAGTTAAATTTAATTTCAATCATTCAAATTCCCATTAACTAGTTGTTAATTAACCGTTTTGCCTATTTCACCCTTTTATTTGAATATAATTTGTTCAAATATATGTCAACTTAATTATAAACTAATCTAATTATATTTTCAACTCGAGTTATATATTCGATTTCGAATATAAATTCTCAATCTCTTTCGCTTATCCAAAAACCCAAATTCGATTCAAATTTCCTTTAACTAATTAGTTTCCAATTTAGTTAATTCTATTTAACCATTCAAAATATGATTTTTGTCTTAAAAATCATTTCACTTACTTCACTGGAGTTCATATTTATTTTATATCTCCAGCCTGGATTTTTCTAATGCCAATTCGGATTTTATTTCCTAAAAATCCTTTTATTTATTTAATTAAACCGTTATGGTTTTATAATGGTTCTGGCGCTGCTTTTCTCAAAATTTGATTTTGACATAACTCAAAATCTATACGACGAAATCCAGATTTTTCTCTTTCAATAGAAAACTATTGTTCAACCGGTCCCGACGATTCTTGTTTCACAGAATTCCGACTTCAATTGAGTTCTGTATACTAAATTGAAGTTCGAATCGCCAATTTACGAACTGCCGCGCTACGGCGAGCTCGTTTTAATTATAATTATATATATATATATATATATATATATATATATATATATAAACTTTTAAACTTCGTTAAAATGAATCCAACTCCATTTTAACTCTATTTGAATTTCTTGATTCAAATTCCAATCTCGCTTTTATTTGAATTCTATGTTCAAATTTCCATTTTCTTTTCTATTATTCAAATTCTATATTTAAATTTCCTTTATTCAACTCCCATTTAAATTCCTATATTCAAATTTTATAGTTGAATTTCCTTTTCTATTTTATATTCAAATTCAATACTTGAATTTCTATTTGAATTCTATTATTCAATTTCTATACTTGAAATTTCATTTGAATTCTATTATTCAATTTCTATACTTGAAATTTCATTTGAATTCTATTATTCAATTTCTATACTTGAAATTTCATTTGAATTCTATTATTCAATTTCTATACTTGAAATTTCATTTGAATTCTATTATTCAATTTCTATTTCAATTCTTCTTTGAAATTCTATATTTCAAATTCATTTATTCAAATTCCTTTTGAATTCCTCTTTGAATTTTCTTTATTCAAATTCTATATTTGAATTTCATTATTCAAACTCTATATTATTTCCTTCTATTCAATTTCTATTTGAATTTCCTTCTATTCAAATTCTATTTGAAATCCTTATCTTCAATTTCTATTTTAAATCCTTTGAATTTAAATTATATTCAAACTCCTTTTATCTAAAATTATATTTCAAACTTTATATTTTCTTTGAATTCTAATATTCAACCTCCACTTTATATTCTCTTTGAAATTCTATTTAACCAAATTCCATTTGAATTCAAATATTCAAACCTCTATTTGACCTTTCTTTATTCAAATCCATTTGAATTCCTTAGAATTCAAATTCCATTTCAATTTTCTTATACAATTTCTATTTGAATTTTCTTTATTCAAACTCATTTGAATTCCTTTGAATTCAAATTCTATTTCACTTCTATTTGAACTATATATATATTTAAATTCCTTTATATTACTTCTATTTGAAATCTATATTCCAATTCTCATTTCAAAGTTCCTTTGAAGTAATATAAATATATACATATATTTATATCTACTCAAATTCAAAACATTTGAATTTTCAAACAACTTGTTTCTTTCAAACAAATTTCCATCAAAACTTTTCTAAGGCAGCAATTCGTCACTTAGAAACTTGAAAATGAACACTGATGATGTTGCGACCATCATCAGAATTATTTCCCAGCCTCTGAAGTGAGTCCAGTGCTATATTTCTTTCAAAATCCATTTAGAAAAATATTTTCCAAACTCCCAGGATTTTAAATTCTGAATTCTGGTTGGAATTCAATTTCAATTTATCTCATTTGTATTTGCTTTCATATACAAATTCCATTGGTTATATATATAACTATTTCAGTTTTATAATCTAATTAGATTATAATCCTAACAATCAACTTAACTATTTAAAAACAATATCGTGTCCAATCTTTTGTTCAAGTGTTTATAAACTCCTATCGACATCGTGGCGTCCCACGATTCGACCAAAATTCATAATCCACTAAATAGACTAGTCAACACAATATAAAACAGTTTTTATATCAAATAACAAATACGCTCTTTCGTATATATATACACTCAACTCATTCTAGGATACTACTGATCCTATCTCTAATGAGCACATTCCAACAAGCCTAGGTATTCGCTCAACCTAAGCTCTGATACCAACTGTAACGACCCGCAAATCCGTAACATCAGAGTTGACTATATACATCATACGTCCAACCCAAATATCACGAAAATACGGAACATATTTTTTTTTAGAAGAAAGAGATAGAAGAAGAACAGAACTAACAACACAAAATCTCACATCGTAGCGGAACAAAATATAATATATCATATCTTTGAAATACAAAATCTCAATTGTATAACATACACTTATCAGAGTACAACACTTACAACATAGTGGAACAAACTATAACTAGATAACGCTGAAGCCTCCTGCTCCAAGCTCCTTTAGATGTATCTGAAAAATCCTGAACTACTTGACTGCCTGTACAAATTTAGGCACCCAAGAGTTTAGGTAGAACAAAACAAAATTAACTCTGGGTCAGTCATGGGACTGGTATGAGTAAACAGTTTAAAAACAGTTTCAGAGAACTAAATGATATCTCATAAGACCACGCCGTATAACACGGAACGGGTTTTTCCCTTATGAGAATCCAAACACTTGACTTATCTTTATATCAAAACTCTCTTGATATTATAATAATGTCTAAATCAAGTAGATAACAATCTAGTGGAACGTTTGCATCTCACGTTCCACATATGTAATATACAATCAAAACCGCAAGCATGTATTGGGTAATGGATTTCCAACTATGACCAGGTATGGAACCACCTTCCGCTGGTATATCTCTAGAGGAGAATACACCGAGTTCAACAAGAACATCTTGCAACTCAGCCACACATGACCGACCACTCATTTCGCTTCAATGTATCGAATGTATATCACCAACGATTGGGATCAGCAACCGTTTCCCGAATGGGACAGCATTGACAATAGATTTTTAGAAGTAAATGAAACTCTAGATCAGGTGATTATACAGCCTAATAGGTGCGACCTACATAGCCATGCTGCTTGCCCGATTTCTGTCATTTACCAGTTGATGAGGCTAGAAGCTACGCTTTATCATCACACCAGATTCACTTCGAATGTCACATCGTCAAATCCATCGAAAATCACTAATTGATGTCCACAAAAGTACATTACGTGTTAGCTAAAAGAAGTTTCCTTCTCCGCTTCCACTCTTGGTACGGTTGAAGAAATCAATGTATGTGACCCTTTCTGGAAATACTCTGTCAGACATTCATCCATACAAGTCACCCAGGAACAGGATGAACTGAAGGCACTATTTCTATTAATAGAAAAAGTCCTTGCACTCTACTCCGTCTTCGATTTTCTTTATATAATCTAACTCGCACGCTACTGCCGATACGGAGTGGTTCTTCGGATAATAATCCAACCGGTCTCTCCATGTTGACAACGATGGTCAAAACTCTGATAGTCTGTGATTTAACTATCGAATAAAAACAAGTGTTTCGATAGTCGATGATTTAACTATCGAATAAAACAAGTGTTCATCCAAACATCCAACAATCACTGAGCCTTTAATTAATATTCCATTAATTAAATCTCTTCTCTATTTCTTATCAATATTTGTTAACAAAATATTTTCAATAACCATATTGGCCTTATACGTTATTTGGAAAACATTTCTGAATATCGCCTTCTTTATTTTCTAACTTTAGAAATATTTATTATTCTATTTCCAAGCTTACATTTATTTGGGTTAAACCGGATGTTGTGTAAAACATCGGTACGACAACCCAAATACTATATTCAACTAACTCTCATTCAACATTGATCTTCGAGCCTGAAATCTTGCTACTTATCGGTATATCATGAAATCAACCAAGTTGGGGTATAATTACCTCTCAGATCTTGACTGAATAACATTTAACGTCAAAACAGACAAGACTACTTACTCGAATAATCAATACCATACAACTGATTATTCACCTTTAAACACATATACACTTTTTCTTTCTATTCTTACAAGATTTTATTCTTATACTTCCTTTTTGATTATACTATTCTATTTCTAAGTTCGTTTTCTTATCGACTTCTATATATATCGATACGTTGATTTCTAACTATCAAATTTTCTTAAAAATATTCTATCTCCTTAAATTCCCGGAAAAATTCGCCATAACCTCCTTTGTACCGGGAGCATCGGGAAATTTCAAATAGCTTTCCCGGTCCTTCTCATCTCAAAAAGAAAAAGAAAAAGCCAAGCGGCTAGCCGATACGGCGCATAAAATCTCATATGGAAATTAAATACGTACCTTTTTGTCGGCATTCTATCTATATACCTTCTAACACTTTATTCCAGACCTGTCTCCTATATATTTATACCTGTCCAATCTATTTTAACTATACCAATCGTTTTAACTAAATCCGTTAATTAAATCTGTTAATTAACTTCTTAGTCTATTCCGCCTTCATATTTGAACATGACATGTTCAAATATATTTTAACTTGTATATTAACAAATTCTAATTATACCCATACTCTCGTTTCCTTATTGACTTCTTATTCAAATTCCAATTCAATTCTATTTGAATTCTCTTTATTTAAACTCTATTTGAATTCTATTTTCAAATTCTATAGTTTTAAGTCCATTTGAATTCTCTTTTCAAATTCTACAGTTTTAAAATCCATTTGAATTCTATATTCAAATTCTATAGTTTTAAAGTCCATTTGAATTCTATATTCAAATTCTATAGTTTTAAAGTCCATTTGAATTCTATATTCAAATCTATTTCAAGTTCTATTTGAATTCTCTATTCAAATCTATTTCAAGTTCTATTTGAATTCTCTATTCAAATCTATTTCAAGTTCTATTTGAATTCTCTATTCAAATCTATTTCAAGTTCTATTTGAATTCTCTGCATTTCTTTATAAACAATGTTTATAACTTTACTTGAAATCCCCCATTACATATTTATAAACAAAGTTTATAAATTCAATCCAAATCCCATCTTTTCTATTTATAAACAGAGTTTATAAATTCAATATTCAAATCCCACCTTTTCATTTTATAAACAGAGTTTATAAATTCAATATTCAAATCCCACCTTTTCATTTATAAACAGAGTTTATAAATTCAATATTCAAATCCCACCTTTTCATTTATAAACAGAGTTTATAAATTGAATATTCAAATCCCACCTTTTCATTTATAAACAGAGTTTATAAATTCAATATTCAAATCCCACCTTTTCATTTATAAACAGAGTTTATAAATTCAATATTCAAATCCCACCTTTTCATTTGTAAACAGAGTTTATAAATTCCATATTCGTTTATATATATTCAAAACAAGTTAATGTTTTCTATAGTTCATTTCAAATTCAAATTCTATTTATAAAAATAGAATTCCACTTTTAAATTTCAAATACCCTTTTCGATATTTTTATAAATCAATATTCAAGCCTCAGGGATATTTTAAACAATCAAATCAACCAATTTTCAACCATTTGATTTTTAACACATCATATATGAATATATATGAAATCAAACAAACAACAAACAGATAATATATTTTTGAGGAATCCAGTTGGATTCCTCCAACCTGTTTTCCTGCATCCACAGATGTTAGTCAACATAGTAATACCCATCCTGCTTCGAAGCAGGATATCGCGGTATGAAGGTCATCCACTAATCATAGCGTGGGGCGTATAGGGTAATCATCCTCTATGAAACTGCGGGCATCCGCTAATGATACTGCGGGAATCCAACCAATCATCAACCCAATATATATATATATATATATAATAGTTCCTAAATAACTAATATATATTTTAAAACAATCAGACAACATTCAAACAAGCATAGAAAATTATTTTTAACTATATAAAAATAATTTCTAAATAAATGGTGAGTGAGGTTTACTCACCGATGATTTTATTTGCAATCCGCTCCAATTTAAATTTAGAATTTCCAGTTGATTCCGACAATTTCCAAATCAACTCCCGCTCGTTCATTTTGCAGCTATAACCCAACATGATTTTACAACATTCGAATATGTTTTTATATGAACTAATAATTTCGGTTACAAAATAAATACGAGATTTAATTTACCATTCATTTAAACAAATTATTAAATTAACAATTTCTTTTACCTTAACAGTAAAATCCTTCTTCTCCATTCTGAACTATTCGAACTGCCCTCTTTACCTTCCTCTTATCCTTCCCCTTTCTACACTAATTTCCTTCATCACCTTTCACAGAACCCTACTGTGGGTATCACCATCGAACCCTTAAATCACCACTGACCATCGCAGTTTCAGCGCCACCATCAGTTGCGCTCAGCAACCCTAAACCCATCGACAGTCGAGCTTCGCCGAAGAATGAAATTTTGCAGGCACCGCGGTCCCCTTCTGAAATCCATCGCGATGAACCCCACTGCACAAAATTAAGTTCGACAGCCCTAAATCCAAAATCGCGAGCCCCAAATTCCTCGTTCCTGAAATCTAGTTGAACCCTAGCTCGTTGTTTCCACTCGTTGAGGTCGAAGATGTTCACGCCGAATTCTGAAGGTTTTGAATGTGAATCTCGATCGCGAATTTGATCTTCTGGAGTGCGACCCTTTCCTCGTTTCCACGGTTTGATTTTTAGAGAAATTGCTGAAGAAATAGAAGAAGGATGCGGGATTTCGTTTACTGGAAAATGAGGCAGAGGAGGACCTAAGCGACTATGATATTTATAGAATTTACTGAAGAACTTGAGGGAGATGGATTTCGAAATCCTTCACTGTGAAAAGAACCAACGATAATAGGAAATTTGGTTGAAAGCTTTAAAGGGAACGACCCCTTTTTCTTTGCGGATGGAAATAAGGCCACGAGCCTTTTTAATTTGTGGTGAAGGAAGGAAAATGTGTACCATTCTCCCCCTTTCGATTTTCGCCTTGTTGTTTCATTTATGTTCACACTAAAGCTATGATATTTTATTTATTTTAATTCGTTGTCCTCTAAATTAAAATATCCCATGTCTTCGAACTCCTTTCTGAACCTAACAACTGTCAATTCTGGGGTAAAACCACTATTCTGAACCTACTGGGATAAGTATCAAGGTCTAGTTCGATCATCCGGAACAGATATTAATTTAAATTTATATAAATCAAATTTTAAAACACTAAATTCGGCGAAAATAAATTAATATTATTTATCGTTTATATTCGAATTAGAATTTCCACAGATAATCTGAATTATATTGATTCAGCTCTAACTTCGAATATATATATTTATTGTTTTTTCCTATTCGTCAATTTAATATATTCGATTTTAAATCGAAATTGATTATTAAACTAATAACATAATATAAAATTCCATTTATATTATCCCCTCCCAATATTTAAATCCATATTAAATATTTAAAATTTACTCATAAAGGTCCGGGTCATTACAAAGAATGAGAAGTTCATAATAGGCTTAGATCAATACTTAGGGGAAAGGCTTATCAACCATATTGATGATACTTTTGAATCAATTGTTGGAAAAGCATTGAGATCAGAGAGCCTTTATCCTAAGCCCAAGGCTGAAGTCGTTGTTGCATCTACAGAAGGGCCAAAGCCGCAGGCAAGCGGTGGAGGCAAGAATAATTCTCAGAATAAAAGGAAACAGAATTAGACCAAGGATGGTCAGAAGAAGAGTAAGAAAGATGTTGAGTGCTTTAGCTATGGCAAGAAGGGCCATTATGCTAAAGAATGTCGAGCAAAGCCAGCGGACAGGAAGTGCTTCAACTGCGTCCAAGTGGGACATCACAAGGATAAATGTCCGCAACCCCCTAAAGAGAAGCAGATTGTGAAAGCATATGCTCTTAATGTTGTTCCTTCTTCGTCGAATGCCCCAACTGCGGCGGAGAAAGGAAAGAATGCCGTCATTCAAGGTATGCTTTCTGTTTATGATATTCCTGTTCGAGTACTGTTTGATACCAGGGCTTTCCGTTCCTTTATATCTAGTGACCTGGTAGATAGGTTAGGATTGGAACCCAAGATAGTCGATAGACCATTAGCGGTGACGAACCCGATTGGCGGTTCGACTAGCCTTAGTATGATTTGTCGTAATGTGGTCTTATCGAGTCATGGATGTATGTTTTTTTGTAATTGTTTTGTTTTGGGATTTACTGGGTTTGACATTATTTTGGGAGTTGATTGGCTCCAAAGGTACGGGGTGGTGGTAGACTGTGAGGGATTTTTGGTGACAGTTAGAGAGGATGATGGGTGGAGGGTAGTGTTTGGTGGTTCACCTAGTGACGGGGTAATGGCTACTTTTCTAAATTCCCTCAACATCCCGCATGATGAGTTGTCAGATGTGCCTATGGCTTGCCAGTATCCAGACGTCTTCGAGGAAGTGACCGGACTTCCACCACACCAAGGGATTGAGTTCCGTATTGATTTAGTGAAAGGTGCTAGACCTATAGTGATGCCACTTCGTCGTATGGCACCAAGAGAGCAACGAGAGCTCAGGGTGCAAGTGAGTGATCTTTTGAAGAAGGGATTTATCAGAAGAAGTGTTTCTGAGTGGGGAGCACCAGTTGTGCTTGCTACCAAGGAAGATGGTTCCCTTTGATTGTGCGTGGACTACCGCAAATTGAATAAGGTGACGAGGAAGAATAAGTATCCTCTACTGCGGATAGATGATTTGTTTGATCAGTTGAGTGACGCGAGAGTGTTCTCCCAGTTGGATCTCACGACAGGTTTTCATCATCTTAGGGTGGAAGCTGAGAGTATAGCTAAAACGGCCTTTCGGACGCCTTCTGGATTCTATGAGTGGTTAGTCATGCCATTCTGGTTGACCAATGCACCAGCATATTTTGTGGATCTTATGAATAGAGTATTCCGAGATCAATTGAATAAGTTTATTCTTGTGTTCATAGACGATATCTTGGTTTATTCAAGGACAGAGGAAGAACACAAGGAACATTTAAGGATAGTGATGGAGGCGTTGAGAAAACACCAATTGAAAGCAAAGTTTTCTAAGTGTCACTTTTAGAGGAGGGAAGTGAGATTCTTGGGCCATGTTGTTTCAGAGAATAGTATTGCCGTGGATCCTGCGAATGTGGCTACGGTACAAGATTGGTTAATGACCAAGAATGCAACAGACGTAAGAAGTTTCTTGGGATTAGCCGAATATTATCGTAAGTTTATCCAAGACTTCTCCAAGATAGCAGTACCGTTGACTCAGTTCACCAAGAATAATCAAGCTTTCGTCTAGCACGAAAAGTGCGAGAATGCATTCAAGTGTCTAAAGGAAAAGTTGACATGTGCACCAGTGTTAGTCATTCCTAAGGGGAATGAAGAGATGACGGCATATAAAGATGCATGTGGTACTGGACTGAGTGTTGTATTGATGCAAGGAGGTAGGTTTGTAGCTTATGCAAGTCGGCAACTGAAACTGCATGAGAAAAGATGCCCTACCCACGATTTGGAATTGGCAGCGATCGTGTTCGCATTGAAGATGTAGAGACATTATCTCTTGGGAGAAAGATTTGAGTTGTTTAATGATCATAAATCGTTAAAGTACCTTCTCTCAGAAGGATCTAAATCTCCAACAACAAAGATGGTTAGAATTTTTAGTTTCCTATGATTTCGATATCGCATATACACCAGGAAAAGGAAATGCAGTAGCTGATGCATTGAGTAGAAGACATAGAAGTTTAGGGGCTATGTTTCTTGAATGGAAGCAACTGGAGTACATTGTTGGTTATGATTTTAGACCAAAGTGCGAATTGGATCCAGAAATTTTAGCAAGTTTAACGATCAGACACACTTTGATTGAGTGGAATGGTTCCGGTCAGAGGGACGATCCTAAGCTATTGGAAATCATCTCCAAGTTAGAGATGGGAATCGACGAAGAGATGAACAAGTATGGGCTTGATCGAGATGGATGGCTTAGAAAGAATGGTAGACTGGTTGTACCAAATGTCAATGGATTGAGAGATGAAGTGTTTAGAGAATGTCATCACTCAAAACTGACTATACACCCCGGTGGTAATAAAATGTATCGAGACATGAAGCAGACCTACTATTGGAAAGGAATGAAAAGGGACGTTGAGAAATTTATATCCAAATGCATCAACTGCCAATTAGTTAAAGATGAGCAAAAGAAACCTCATGGTTTGTTGCAACCATTAGAAATCCCAGAATGGAAATGGGAACAAGTCTCAATGGATTTCATTGATGGGTTACAAAGGACTAGATCGGGCCATGATAGCATTTGGGTGATTGTGGACCGATTGACCAAGAGTGCAAGGTTTATACCTATCAAGTCGAATAGAACAGTAGCTAAGTTAGCAGAACTGTATATGAAATGGGCAGTGAGATTTCATGGAGTACCCAAAGGCATTGTAAGTGACCGAGATCCATTGTTCACTAGTGGATTTTGGAAGAGCTTACAAGAGGCGTTAGGATCAGAATTACATCTCAGTACCGCATATCATCCTCAAACCGACGGTCAGACAGGGAGGGTGAATCGAGTATTAGAATATCTCTTGGGAGCTTGCATATTAGATTTTGGCGGATCATGGGATGACCATTTTCATCTGGTTGAATTCGCATATAATAATAGTTATCAGTCTAGTATTGGTATGAAACTCACCGTCATATTGGTTAGAAACCAGTGAGAAATTTGTGCTTGGGCCAGATGTGATAAGAGAAACCTCAGACAAGATCAAGGTTATCCAATAGTGAATGAAGGCTGCCCAAGATAGGCAGAAGAGTTATGCTGATAAAAGGCGAAGAGATTTAAAATTCTCCCTGGGTGACTTGGTGTTTGTCAAGATTTCTCCATTAAAGAGTGTGATTTGATTTGGTAAAAAAGGCAAGTTAACACCAAGATTTGTTGGTCCATTCCCAGTTCTCGAACAAGTTGGGAATTTAGCATATAAAGTTAAGTTGCCTGACAAGACGGCGGAGTTCATAACGTATTTCATGTTTCCCAGTTAAGGAAATTCGTGCACGACCCCGATGTGGCTATTTCACCTCATCAGTTGGATGATATCGAAGTAGAACCCAAGGCGGTTGGGAACCGCAAGCCGATTCGTATTGTCGAGCACGATACGAAGAAACTTCGAAGGAAAGTGGTGAATCTAGTCAAGGTTTAGTGGGGGTGGGGATGAGAATGACTGTACTTGGGAGACAGAGGAGAGCGTTAAGGAGACGTATCCAGAACTCTTTGCCTGGTAAGGTTTTCATTTCGATTTAGTCTTTCTGCATGCTAGGATAGGTTTGTTTTGCTTGTTTTGTATGTTTGATTACGAGATACGGCTGGTAGGCATGCGGGACCTGTTGGTTGTTTCTTAGTTGAGGAATTTCGGGGGCGAAATTTCTTAAGGAAGGAATGTGTAATGACCCGCATTCTGCGTATCACAGGATCGTAAAATATTTATTTCTTTTTCATATGAGGTCATAAGTCGTGTAACTTTGGGCAACGACTATTGGGGTCATTTCCCATGTTCGTGATTTTTGCCGATTTTTATATGACCGTTTTTCCCCTAGCTGATCTTGTGTCGGCCATAACTTTTGATTGGTAAGGAGTTTTGACCTAAAAACACTTCCATTAGATCCGGATGATGGTTTATCTTTTTGTAGAGTTGTCACATAAGCCAAACGGACTCACCGTTTGGGAGATATGGCTGAAATAAGGTTTAGAAGGTGAAAAACAGCTTAACCGGGCCTAATTTGGGTGATTAGCAACTAGGCCCATAACCCATTTCGGGATTAGGGTTATGGGGAGGCTGAGATCGGTTAGGAAACAATATATTTTCATTTTCTCAGACGCTAAAACATTTCTCTAACCGTAGCCATGGCCTCCACCTTCTAAAATCATCCCAAATCACCTTCTAATCAATAATTAAGAAGATCTACATCAAATCAAGGCAAATTAGCATCAAGTTTGGGATAGAGTTGTTGGAACACACAGAGATTCGACATATATCAAAGATACTTTCAGATCTATAAGTAATTTGTGGCTAAGGTGAGTGATTTGCATTGTTTTTCACTAATTATGGCTAATTAGGGGTGATTAGTGTTAATTAGCGAAATTATAACTCAGAAAAATCTGGAAAAATTTGTAAAATTCTAAAATATTATTTTAGGGCTTTGATAGAAATTTGGGCTAATTTGGATAAGTTTGGCTAATTTTATACTTAAACATGATTAAGGGGGATTAAGGGAAAAACATGGGTTTTTGGGTACGTTTGATCCACTTTGACATGTTATATTGTCGTTTTGGTGTTTGTGGCTGATTATACATATTGCTGTGACTGTTTGGTTTGTTTTGTGATTGATTAGAAAAGTAGAATGGTCGAAAACGCCGTCGTGTGGCGTAAAACAGACATTGGAAAAGTTGCAGGAAACAGTGCAGGGTTCGGATCAGATCGTCCTTCCCCACTCGCAAAGCACGTATCACGAACCGATGATGGAAGCCCGACCCGAACCACTTGTGAAGGACCCCCTGCGCACGACCGAACCAATGCACCACAAGTGGACTGTCACGAATCGATGAAGCGATGAAGGCTCGACCCACGAGCCAATGGAGGACCCGACCCGAAGTGCTTGTTACTCCGAAAAACCAGTGTGACACCACGACCCAGCTTGGAGCATCACGACCCGACCCGGTGGGAGTGTAACAACCTGGAAATGCGAGTCAGTTTAAAATTTTATTTTGGCAATTTTAGCGAATTTTGAACAATTAAAATGAATTATTTTAAATAAAATCGACAAGAAATTTATTTTGAATAGAATTCGAACGTATATATTATATACGTCGTCGTTAGAATATAAATGATTATATATATAATTATAAATAGAATTTAAAATGGCGCGGTAGTTCGATAATTCGATTTCAAACTTCAATTGAATGTACCGGGTGCAAAACAAACCGGATTTTAGTGAAACCAAAAATAATAGGATCTAATTGGGAATATCTTTCCAACAAATCCGAAAAATCGAAATTTCATAGCGGGAATCAAAATATATGTCCAGTTGAAAATTCTGAATAGTCGCTATGGAATTCAGGCCCTTAAAAATGGAGATTTTGCAAACGACCTCGGATTTCGACGAAACCACTTTTTTGGTTCCGTGATGTCAAATTATTGCTAGATTCCAAATTTCATAATTTTTCGAATCAATATGTGAGCGTGGTGAAGGAAAACGCGTTTGACCATTTTCAGTTGATTTTAATCGACTGGAAATTGGCCATTTTTCTAACGGTCTCGGAATTCGACGAAACTAGTTTTGTTAGGACCGTATCGTCAACACGAAGCTAGAAAATATTTTTTTGAAATTTTTTCTAGTTAGTATGTGACCCCGGTAAAATGAAATGCGTGTTCAAATTCAATATATAGAGTTATATGTTGATTTTGCCGAAAACTTATTGTAACGATCGAATCATCCTACGACACATATCCCATTGTGTTCGGAATAGGGGTAAAACGCTAGGGACGACAGGCGGTGGGCCTCGTTTAGAGGTCGTATGAAAAAGTCAACTTTTTGAAATTAATAAAAAAAATCTCCCTCTCTCCCCTTAAACTCCTCTGCCCCCCCCCCCCGTTCCATTTAGTTCAGAAGAAAAAAAAAAGACGAAGCAGCAGGAGGAGCCCCTCCCCTTCACCGCCTGCCGCCGCCGTTTCTTCCTTTCCCCCTCCCTTCAGTCGAGCGCCGTGCCCCCCTCCATCTTCCCCTTCTTCTCCTTCCTCCCCGCGGCCGACACCAGACCCGACCCCCCTTACCTCGAGGCGCGCGCGAGCACCACCCGCCGCCTCCACCTGGCCAGCGAACCCCCTTCAACCCTCCGCGCCCTCCTGAACCATGCTGCACCCTCCCCCCTTCACCTTGACCTCCTCCTTCACCCACTGCCTCGCGAGAAAACCATCCCTCTGTAAGTTTTTATTTGTATTTATTTACTTTTATTTATATAAAGTAATTAGTTTTTATATATATAAATAAATCAGTTTTTATATAGCATTAAAAAGGTTTATATTTTATAAAGATATGATTTTTATAGTATAGAAAGTATAAAAATACGATTTTTATATTTTATAGATAGTAAAAATATAATCTTTAAATTTGAAAAGGCGAAATCTTTAAATTTAAAAACGCGAAATCTTTAAATTTGAAAAGGAGAAATCTTTAAATTTGAAATGGCGAAATCTTTAAATTTGAAAAGGCGTAATCTTTATGTATAGTAGCGATGTAAAAATAGAATTTTTATCTATATAGTAGCGATGTAAAAATAGAATTTTTATCTATATAATAGTGAAGTAAAAATATGATTTTTATATATTGAATAGCGAAGTAAAAATTCGATTTTTATATATTGAATAGCGAAGTAAAAATTCGCTTTTTATATATTGAATAGAGAAGTAAAAATTCGATTTTTTATATATTGAATAGCGAAGTAAAAATTCGATTTTTATATATTGAATAGCGAAGTAAAAATTCGATTTTTATATATTGAATAGCGAAGTAAAAATTCGAATTTTATATATGTAGTGGCTACGGGCAACGAAAGTGACAAAAAGGCGAGAACAGTGATGATTTCCTACATTAGAAGTGTCGTGGAGTTGGGATAGCTATTGGTGAGAACTTCTCACTTTAAATTTCTTTTTCTAGTTATATATATACTAGGATGCAGACGGTGCTTAGCAGCACCCGACACCCGTCATCCACAGACCATGGATGGCTTGTTTGTTTAATTGATGTGTTGTGAAATTTGTTTGTGTTGTTGATGTGAAATCGATAATATAAATTAATGTGTAGAAAGGAAATAAAATATTTATATAGTTAAAAATATTTTATCGTTAAAAATATATTTTTTAACGTGAATGTGAATTGAAACACCCCACCTCCGTTAGGGTCACTCTCAAAGGGAATGCCCTAATTTTGGTGGAGGTTTATAAGTATAAGTCATAGATATACAAGACGGATATAAGAACACATATTTTTGAACAGCGGAAAACATCAACAACTTTTATTTCAACAAAATACGTGTTACACAAACCATGTCATAATTTGTTTTACAATACTTCCCAAAACATAACATCTCCATAACTGTCTTGATTACATTATTTAAAGAAGCATAAAGAAAACATAAATAAACTGCAAAAGTCCCATAATTGCTGTCCAAAGCCATAGCCCAAAACGGAAAAGATCCAAGCAATACATTCTTTCTCTTCAAGCAGGATGCGAAAACTAGTCAAGCTGCGGTATTCCCTCCCTGTGCACCTGGGGGGGCGGGGGGGGGGGGGGGGGGGGAACGAAAGAAAAGAAGGCGGAAGAAAAGTAGAGTCAGACATAAAGCCTGAGTAAGTCTAGGACTATTCAGTCTATGAATAAAGAACTGGGTATGGTAATTAGCATAAACTGGAAATGAGAAAGCACCATAAACTAAGTTAAGTTGTCTAGGGTCGAATACGATCGTACACCATATTAATCTCTGTACCCATATAAACTAGTTCCCAATAGGCACCCCATAATCAGGGTGAAGTGATCCTTTTTCTGATGATCGGCTCCTACTCGCATAGTTACGTGTGTCTTACGGCCCCCGATGTTGTAGTTACCTATGCTGGTCCCACCATGGGGTGTATCAAGTCCCATGGTGGCGGCCCGACACAATTCTAGAATGCACAGGTATGCTACTGGTGCCCAGTGCCTTATTTTTCTGCGCCAGAGTGTGTGCACGCCCGCACCCCGTTAGAACCTACACTGCTGCACCACCGCCGTCAATTTGACTTCTTACAGTCAGCCCAGTAATCATGCCCCACCCTGCCTAGTTCAGGGTATCCTGATACACCTTGTAGGGTTACTGCTGAAAAGGGTCCCTCGCTACTAGGTTTTCCATTTCTAGCCAACATGCTAAGTTGGTTAAGTGTTTAATAAACCTAACCCCAATCAGTCTGTTTAGTTTAGCATGTTCCATTTTGATTAAGTATTAATTTAATTTACTTAATCCTATCAATCCTGACTCATCCTTAATTGTCTTATTAAAGCCTTGACCTCTCACATTAGACAGGTATTGTTGTGGCTGCCTATTGCCGGTTGGGTCCGGGTAGTCTTACGCCACAACTCAGTCTAACCTCGGGTCCTTATTGGGCTCCGTATTTAACCACCCACATTGGATAGATATTGTTGTGACTACTGGACAGCCGGGCGGTTCCGGGCAGGTTTACATCACAACTCAATCCAACCTCGGGTTAAACACATCGTATTTTCTACATTTACATATTTTGTCTCTTTTCTTTTTATATGTAAATATTTGCGTCCCATTATTCAAATTTATCTTTATTGGTTAAAATTTATTTATGCCACTTAATTGTTTTTTTTTCAAGGTTGTTGGCATGCGTCAAACATGCCAACACATATGTTCTATATTTTAACCCAAACGTCATTACCCCCGTTTTACACGTTTGCTACAATATAAGATATGTTGGGTTTAACATTTAAACCCAACTTAGCCATATGAAAAGGGGGAGGCTTATAACATGGTGTTTATGAGGTAACATAAAAAGGGGAGTATGAGCGCATGAACTTGCAACATAACGATTCAATTAACATAAAGTAAGCATATGTGAACTTGCAATTGTAACTGCATATAATCATGGCATAAACAATACTTAAACATGAATCATTCTATTCATATAATCATGGCATAAACAATACTTAAACATGAATCATTCTATTCATATGATTACGGCATAAACAATACTTAAACATGAATCATTCTATTCATGTAAACTTGCAATTGGAATGTAAATCTAACTTAATTGTGTCACATATATCACCATATGGTTTTGATAACAACTTAGGCCTATAACATGTTTCAACTAGGCATAATTCCAAACATAGTTTAGTCATGTTCATAAAGGTGCTTACTTTTGTTTCTAATACAAAAGTATGATTTGCTAATTCCAACATAGATTCATATAAACTATAGTGCTTAGTCGTATCCAATTACACACTAAAAGTGATCATAAAAGTATGTACATCATATTGGCATAATAGTGAATCATATACTTGCATGAAATCCAAATAAAATACCACGACATATGGTTGTCAACATAAATCATATACTTGTATGAATCCAATCGTAAACCATAACATTTCCAAATCGTTTAGAATCAAAATAACATACAAATATAGATTATTATCGCCACAATTCCATTTCGTTGTTAACTTCCAACGCAAATCGCATACTTGCAAATATCCAATCGTATACCATAACATTCCCAAATCGTTTAGAATCAAAATAACATACAAATATAGATTATTATCGCCACAATTCCATTTCGCATTTGACACAAATCAAACGCAATTAATTATTCACATCGGAATAGCACTCTACTTACAACGTATGACGAATCTTCAATTCAGGAATCTGAATTCTGAATTTGGAGATGCTATCCTTTGTTGAAGGCGTTGCTTTGATTTAATTAACGTTGCTTTAAGCTTTTGATTTATCTCCTAATTGTCTCTCAATTTCTGACGGCTGTCTCTAGCCTCCTCAGCAGCATGACGGTCTCATCTCCATTTTTGTTTGTGTGTATTAGGTTGAGTCTTAGGTCCTTTTTATAGAGTTTTTGAGTTGATTCGGACCGTCGATGGAGCTTGGTTTAATAATAGCCGTTCGTTCAAAGGAGAGACCAACCAGGAGCAGACACCTAGCCCTAGTGACAAGGCAAGGCTCAGAAAATCGACCAAACACAGACCAGGCCAGCCAGGGTGGGATGGGTTCGACCTGGCTCAGGGGCCAGGTCGACACACCAGTCGACACCGTGTCGACTTGGCAGTCGACACGGGTGACCCAGGTCGACTGCCCAGTCGACCTGGTTAGCCCCAGGTCGACTGCCAAGTCGACCTGGTTGCCTTGGGCGGGAATTTTCCCGCCCTGGCCATTTCGGCCCGATTTTGAATTTTGAATTAGTTTTTCTGAGCTGTTTTGGTCTGTTTGAATTTTAAACCGAATTCTGAAACTTCCGGAGGCCATATCTTCTTCATACGGAGTCTGTTTTACGCAAACTCGGACTCTATCTCAAGCAGAATTCCGAGACAAACGCAATGGCGTATCCCGTTTCCCTTAGTTCTTTGATTTGAAATTAATTATACTTTAATTTGTGAATTTCACTGTTATAGAATACACGGGGTGTTACATTCTCCCCCACTTAAAAGGATTTTGTCCCCGAAATCTTCAAGTTCAGGAAGAATGTATATCCTAACATACAAACATCCATCTACTCATCCATCAAACACGAGCATCCATTGTCCTTAAAAGACTTCTAATGCTTCATGATCATATGCGAAGTGTGTGTGCACATGTACTTATCTAATGCAAAGTCAGGCGGTCTACTGATTCAGTTGACCTCCTTAATGCGAATTATGTAAGTGCCATGAATCCATTATGTATGCAAATTCTCCTATTCATGATTCTACATGAGTGCACAATCATTCATACAAATGCAACATCCATATGACAACACATTAAAGTTCGACCATATACGAATGCAAACATATATGCATATGCAATATGAAGTGACTGAGCCGATCTAAAACCTAGATTGTGTGTGTATATGCCACCACGAGCAACCACTGGCAATCACTTGCAACCACTTGCAACCATCATCCATAACATGTTTCAATTACATGTTTTCATCCAAAGGGTTTCTTCCTAAAAGATAAGGTCGAGGAGATATACCTAAAAAGATAGATAAAAGTGCAACTTAAGGAAAAAGAAAGATCAAAGATGTACCCTCGAAAAGAAAAGGGTAGGCTGCGCGTATTCCAGCTTCAGTTTCCCAAGTTGCGTCTCCCTCGGCGTCGCTCCACTAAACTTTGACGAGCTTGACTTCGCGGTTGCGTAGCTTCTTCACTTCCGTTCCTAATATGCGGGTTGGAACTTTCCTTACAGTTGCTTCGCGTTCCACTTCAGCTTCTTCTAGGATATTTGGCTCTACCACTTCAGTAGACTCATGTAGACATTTTCGGAGGTGCGAAACGTGAAAGACGTTGTGAACTCCGGCCAGTTTTTCGGGTAGCTCTAATCTATAGGCCATTTTCCCAATTTTCTCGATGATAGGGAATGGCCCTACGAACCTTGGTGCTAGCTTTCCTGTGGTTCCAAAATGAACAACGTTCCTTAGCGGAGATACCTTAAGAAAAACTCTGTCCCCAACCTCAAATTCAAGGTCGGTCCTCCTCTTGTCGGCGTAGGACTTTTGTCTGTCTTGGGCCATCTTCATCCTTCTTCGTATTAAGTCTACTTTCTCTGAAGTCTCTCGGATCATATCTGGTCCAAGTATGAGCTTATCAGTAGACTCCCACTAACAAGTGGGCGACCGGCACGGTCTTCCATATAAAGCTTCGAAGGGCGCCATTCTGATGGTTGCTTGATAGCTGTTGTCGTAGGCAAATTCCACCAAAGGAAGATGGTCTTCCCATGTCCCTCCAAAGTCAAGGACGGACAGTCTTAAAAGGTCCTCCAAAACTCTGTTCACTATTTCTGTTTGGCCGTCGGTTTGGGGATGATAGGCTGTGCTCAAGCATAACTGTGTGCCTACCGCTTCTTGCAGACTCCGCCAAAACTCTCTTGTGAAGATAGGGTCTCGGTCACTAACAATGCTGGATGGTATTCCATGGAGTCGAACGATTTCCTTGAGGTAAAGAGATGCTAGGGATAAGGCAGTTCTTTTACTTTTGATAGGTAAAAAGTGGGCGCTTTTAGAAAGCCGATCCACTATTACCCAAATGCTAGTGTTGCCTCTCCTAGACCTAGGCAGCCCATCAATGAAGTCCATTGAGATGCTATCCCACTTCCACTGCGGGACCTCTAGAGGATGTAGCAGACGACCAGGCTTTTTCTGTTCCACCTTAACCTGTTGGCACACCATACACTTAGAAACGAAATCTGCCACGTCCTTCTTCATGTCGTTCGAAAAGAAAGTTCTCTTTATGTCCTTGTACATTTTATCTCCGCCTGGGTGTATCGTCATTTTGGAGTGATGTGCTTCCTCGAGAACCTTCTTTACTAAATCCCTTGTCTGTGGGACGCATAGTCTTCCGTCTCGCCTTAGCCAACCCTTATCGTTGATGGAGTATCTGTTGAGGTGACTTGAAGTCTCACCCCTAATTAGCCTATCAATCATCTCCACAAGCTGAGGGTCCTCGCGTTGTGCTATCCCTATCGAGTCCACTAAAGTCGGGCGTACTTCGAGAGATGCTAGCAAGCCTGGTACAAAATCGGAGGAGGACCTAAAGTCAAAGCTGGCTATAAACTCTAGGCTTTGTCTTTCAACAAACAACGGGCTTAGGGTCAGCTTCTTTCGGCTCAACGCGTCTGCCACTACGTTGCCTTTTCCCGGAGTATAGGAGATCTCGAAATCATACGAGGCAAGAAACTCCATCCATATCTGTTGCCTCAAGTTAAGATCTTTCTGCGAGAAAAGATATTTCAACGATTTATAGTCAGTGTAAAGTTTGAACTTCTCACCTAGGAGATAGTGTCGCCAAGACTTGAGTGCAAAGACGATGGCGGCTAACTCAAGATCGTGGGTCGGGTAGTTCTTTTCGTGCACTTTCAACTGCCTCCCGCCATAAGCTACTACCCTTCCTTCTTGCATTAAGACAACGCCTAGCCCTGTCCCACATGCATCTGTATAAACTGTGAACATCTTGCTTCCATCTGGCAATGTTAAAACTGGGGCTGTTGTAAGAGCCCTTTTTTAGTCGTTGGAAAGCAAACTCGCAATCCAAGTCCCAATTGAACACTAGATTCTTCTTGGTCGGCCTTGTGAGCGGAGCTGAGATTTACGCAAAATCCCTTATGAACTTTCGATAGAAACCTGCTAGTCCTAGAAAGCTTCGGACCTCAGTTGCATTCCTTGGTGTCTTCCAATCCTGTACCGCTACTACCTTAGCAGGGTCCACAGCTAACCCTTCTTTGGATACTATGTGCCCAAGGAACCTCACTTCTTCTCTCCAAAAGTGGCATTTGGAGAATTTGGCTTTTAGCTGATGGACTCGCAGAGTTTCCATGATTGCCCTTAAGTGTTGAGCATGTTCCTCTTCACTCTTTGAGAAGATAAGGATATCGTCTACGAAGACCACTACGAACTTATTGAGGAAATCTCTGAATACCCTACTCATCAGGTCCACGAAGTAAGCAGGTGCGTTTTTCAAGCCGAAAGGCATGACAAGCCATTCAAAGAAGCCGTCTGGGGTTCTGAATGCCGTTTTATCGATGCTATCTTCAGCCACCCTTAGCTGATGAAAATCGGTCGCTAAATCGAGTTGGGAGAAAACAGACGCTCCTACAAGATGATCAAATAGATCGTCAATTCTGGGGAGAGGGTGCCTATTCTTTTTCGTTAGCTTGTTGAGCTCCCTATAGTCAACACATAGACGGAGTGAACCGTCCGCCTTTGTAGCGAACACCACTGGAGCACCCCATTCTGAAATGCTTCTTCTAATGAACCCCTTCTCTAGAAGCTCTTTAATCTGTTTACTGAGCTCTTTCCCGTGGCGCCATGTGTCTAACAGGCAACGCAACGGGCTTTGCATTATCTACAAGATATATGCGGAAGTCTATCTCCCGCTTCGGAGGCAAGCCCTTCACCTCTTTGAAGACATCTGGATATTCCCGGACCACTCTAACCGATTGCAAACTTTCAACAGAGGCATCTAGCGATTCAAGATAACTAAGCATAACCGCATACGAGGGATTACAAGTAATTTCCAAATTGTTACCGAGCTGGGTCAGGAGCCTAACAACCCTTTTCTCACAATCAAGGATGGCCCCATTACTGGATAGCCAATCCATGCCCAAAATCAAACCATATCCCAAAAAGCTCAAAACAAAGGCACTACATTTAAATTCTACGCTTAGAATAGAAATTTTCAATCCCACACAAATCATAGACAAATGAGCTGGGCCCCCAATTGGGTTTGAAACAATTAAGGGGTCCTCTACCATACTAGTTTTTAGGTGCAGAGATTCTACTAAAGCAGACGAGATAAAGGAGTGTGATGCGCCGGAATCAAATAAAGAGCGAACGGGGTGATCATAAAGATAAACTACACTTTCTACAGAAGTATTTATACCTCGCTGTTGCAGAGGTGGCGCCTCTAGCACATGAACTTGTGCCCCTGAGGTGGATCCAGCCCTCTGCCCCTATCCTCGTTTCTTTGGGCAGTCCTTAGCCATGTGGCCTGTCTCACCGCAAGAAAAGCACCTACCATTCATCTTGTCCTTCTTTTTCCGGCAATCTTTCACGAAGTGCCCCACTTTGCCACAGAAATTACACTTCCTCTCCTCTTTGTTGTCTTTCCCGCCCTTCTTAAAGTCTGTCTTCTTAGGCTGTAAACCCTCTTCCTTCCCTTGAGAGCTTTCTGCCTTTGTCTCCTTCTTGCCCTTATCCTCTTCGTTCAGCAATGCCATCTGTACCAATCTTTCATACGTAGCTCCCATGGGTATATGGGTCATGGCCAAACTGTGTAATGGCTTATTCAACCCTTTGACAAAACGGAGAGCCTTCTTGTGCGGAGTGCTGACTAGGCCCTGTCCGAACCTAGCCAGCTCATCGAACTGATTAACATACTCTTTGACTGTCTTATTCCCTTGCTTAAGAAATAAGAATTTTTCCAACTGCAAACTCCTTTCAGCGTCTGAGAGAAATTTAGCCTCAAACCTTGCCCTAAAGTCCTCCCATGTTTCCACTGGTCTTTCTGCATTAGTGACTTCCCACCAGTAGGAAGCCTCGCCCTTTAGTAGCTACACTGCCAGTTGTACTTTCTGCCTATCTTCTACCTCAAAGATGACGAATAAGTCCTCGGTTTCTTTCAGCCAATTTCTAGCTGCCACGAAGGACTCAGTTCCATGAAAATCCTTTCCTCCCATAGCTTTAAAATCTTTACATATCTTAGCAAAAGCGTTTCCCCGCGGAGGAGGTGGAGGAAGAGGTGCTGCTGCAGCTGGATAATTTCCTGCAGCTGGGGGAGGAGGAACGGTAGGACTTAGCTGAGTGGCCCTTGCTTCTAAGAACCGTCTAAACCAACAGGGTCTTGGTACACCGTCTGGCAAGTTAAGTTCTTCGGACATGTCGAAACAAAAAGGATAGATTCAAAACGAAGGATAAGAGATAGTACCTATGGCTTTGGGGGACTTTGCCTTTTTAAAATAAAATAATATTTTATCTTTTAAAAATGCTTCTTTAAATTTCTTTTTGAAAAATAAAATTTCAAAACTTTTTATCTTTTATGCTAAACCTATGCTCTGATACCAAGTGAAACACCCCACCTCCGTTAGGGTCACTCTCAAAGGGAATGCCCTAATTTTGGTGGAGGTTTATAAGTATAAGTCACAGATATACAAGGCAGATATAAGAACACATATTTTTGAACAGCGGAAAACATCAACAACTTTTATTTCAACAAAATACGTGTTACACAAACCATGTCATAATTTGTTTTACAATACTTCCCAAAACATAACATCTCCATAACTGTCTTGATTACATTATTTAAAGAAGCATAAAGAAAACATAAATAAACTGCAAAAGTCCCATAATTGTTGTCCAAAGCCATAGCCCAAAACGGAAAAGATCCAAGCAATACATTCTTTCTCTTCAAGCTGGATGCGAAAACTGGTCAAGCTGTGGTATTCCCTCCCTGTGGACCTGGGGGGGACGAAAGAAAAGAAGGTGAAAGAAAAGTAGAGTCAGACATAAAGCCTGAGTAAGTCTAGGACTATTCAGTCTATGAATAAAGAACTGGGTATGATAAGCATAAACTGGAAATGAGAAAGCAGCATAAACTAAGTTAAGTTGTCTAGGGTCGAATACTATCGTACCCCATATTAATCTCTGTACCTATATAAACTAGTTCCCAATAGGCACCCCATAATCAAGGTGAAGTGATCCTTTTTCTGATGATCGGCTCCTACTCGCATAGTTACGTGTGTCTTACGGCCCCCGATGTTGTAGTTACCTATGCTGGTCCCACCATGGGGTGTATCAAGTCCCATGGTGGCGGCCCGACACAATTCTAGAATGCACAGGTATGCTACTGGTGCCCAGTGCCTTATTTTTCTACGCCGGAGTGTGTGCACGCTCGCACCACGTTAGAACCTACGCTGCTGCACCACCGCCGTCGATTTGACCTCTTACAATCAGCCCAGTAATCGTGCCCCACCCTGCCTAGTTCAGGGTATCCTGATACACCTTGTAGGGTTACTGCTGAAAAGGGTCCCTTGCTACTAGGTTTTCCATTTCTAGCCAACATGCTAAGTTGGTTAAGTGTTTAATAAACCGAACCCCCAATCAGTCTGTTTAGTTTAGCATGTTCCATTTTGATTAAGTATTAATTTAATTTACTTAATCTTATCAATCCTGACTCAGCCATAATTGTCTTATTAAAGCTTTGACCTCTCACATTAGACAGGTATTGTTGTGGCTGCCTGTTGTCGGTTGGGTCCGGGCAGTCTTACGCCACAACTCAGTCTAACCTCGGGTCCTTATTGGGCTCTGTGTTTAACCACCCACATTGGATAGGTATTGTTGTGACTACTGGACAGCCGGGCGGTTCCGGGCAGGTTTACATCACAACTCAATCCAACCTCGGGTTAAACACATCGTATTTTCTACATTTACATATTTTGTCTCATTTCTTTTTATATGTAAATATTTGCGGCCCATTATTCAAATTTATCTTTATTGGTTAAAATTTATTTATGCCACTTAATTGTTTTTTTTCAAGGTTGTTGGCATGCGTCAAACATGCCAACACATATATTCTATATTTTAACCCAAACGTCATTACCCCCGTTTTACACGTTCGCTACAATATAAGATATGTTGGGTTTAACATTTAAACCCAACTTAGCCATATGAAAAAGGGGAGGCTTATAACATGGTGTTTATGAGGTAACATAAAAAGGGGAGTGTGAGCGCATGAACTTGCAACATAACGATTCAATTAACATAAAGTAGGCATATGTGAACTTGCAATTGTAACAGCATATAATCATGGCATAAACAATACTTAAACATGAATCATTCTATTCATATAATCATGGCATAAACAATACTTAAACATGAATCATTCTATTCATATGATTATGGCATAAACAATACTTAAACATGAATCATTCTATTCATGTAAACTTGCAATTGGAATGTAAATCTAACTTAATTGTGTCACATATATCACCATATGGTTTTGATAACAACTTAGGCCTATAACATGTTTCAACTAGGCATAATACCAAACATAGTTTAGTCATGTTCATAAAGGTGCTTACTTTTGTTTCTAATACAAAAGTATGATTTGCTAATTCCAACATAGATTCATATAAACTATAGTGCTTAGTCGTATCCAATTACACACTAAAAGTGATCATAAAAGTATGTACATCATATTGGCATAATAGTGAATCATATACTTGCATGAAATCCAAATAAAATACCACGACATATGGTTGTCAACATAAATCATATACTTATATGAATCCAATCGTATACCATAACATTTCCAAATCGTTTAGAATCAAAATAACATACAAATATAGATTATTATCGCCACAATTCCATTTCGTTGTTAACTTCCAACGCAAATCACATACTTGCAAATATCCAATCGTATACCATAACATTCCCAAATCATTTAGAATCAAAATAACATACAAATATAGATTATTATCGCCACAATTCCATTTCGCATTTGACACAAATCAAACGCAATTAATTATTCACATCGGAATAGCACTCTACTTACAACGTATGACGAATCTTCAATTCAGGAATCTGAATTCTGAATTTGGAGATGCTATCCTTTGTTGAAGGCGTTGCTTTGATTTAATTAACGTTGCTTTAAGCTTTTGATTTATCTCCTAATTGTCTCTCAATTTCTAACGGCTATCTCTAGTCTCTCCTCAGCAGCATGACGGTCTCATCTCCATTTTTGTTTGTGTGTATTAGGGTGAGTCTTAGGTCCTTTTTATAGAGTTTTTGAGTTGATTCGGACCGTCGATGGAGCTTGGTTTAATAATAGCCGTTCGTTCAAAGGAGAGACCAACCAGGAGCTGACACCTAGCCCTAGTGACAAGGCAAGGCTCAGAAAATCGACCACACACAGACCAGGCCAGCCAGGGTGGGCTGGGTTCGACCTGGCTCAGGGGCCAGGTCAACACACAAGTCGACACCGTGTCGACTTGGCAGTCGACACGGGTGACCCAGGTCGACTGCCCAGTCGACCTGGTTAGCCCCAGGTCGACTACCAAGTCGACCTGGGTGCCTTGGGCGGGAATTTTCCCGCCCTGGCCATTCCGGCCCGATTTTGAAATTTGAATTAGTTTTTCTGAGCTGTTTTGGTCTGTTTGAATTTTAAACTGAATTCTGAAACTTCCGGAGGCCATATATTCTTCATACGGAGTCCGTTTTACGCAAACTCGGACTCTATCTCAAGCAGAATTCCGAGACGAACGCAATGGCGTATCCCGTTTCCCTTAATTCTTTGATTTGAAATTAATTATACTTTAATTTGTGAATTTCACTGTTATAGAATACACGGGGTGTTACATGAATAAATAAATAATTATAAACAAATCGGTCGATTTGTTTATATACACTGATTTGACTGATATTGATTGGGTCGATAAATTTTACACATCGCCCAACTGCACAAATAAAAATCTGTGTTTGTTGATTTGAAACTCCACACGGGTGTTGGGATGAAATTTGGCGTACACTAATCCCAATTATTTAATTGTATGTCGATCGATTGGTCGACAGGCTGTGTAAGCGTTGATTATTTATATTTGATGCTTATGCAGTTGTGTGGTGCACCTTGGATGATGAGTGATTGTTTATCATTGTTATTATGTACATGTGTTGTATGGAATCCATATAATTAACATTATATAGTGATTGATTGGGCCTCATTCCAATCGGGAAAATAATGAATAATATAAAAGAAAATTCATGTGTTGAATATAAAAATAGTCATGTGTTGATGATGTTCATGTGTTGAAATTATTCATGTGTTGAGTAAAATATTTTAAATAATAAAATTTACATCTTTATCATATTTAAAATTAGAACTACTTTACGGTTGAAGTCTAATTAAAAATCAAACGATAGATACCATAGCTTTATAAAATATTTTACATAACAAAAATAGTCATGTGTTGACGATGTTCGTGTGTTGAAAGAGATATAGATTCATGTTTTGAATGGGATAAATATTCCTTTGTTGAATAGAATAACGAATTTATTGAAATATATAAAGCCGTGTTAATTAGAGTTGCGCTATTTTGACGTGAACGATATTTATATCGATTTTATTCGTTTTATAATGAATATTGAAAAGTGATTTCAAAATTTAATATTTTGAAATGAAATTCAAATTAAATTAGATTAAAATTCAAATTGAAATTTTATTGAATCAATTTGAAATGAATTCGAATAGAAAATGAATTCGATTCGAATTGGATAGAAAGTGAATTTGAATTCGAATTGAATTAAATTGAAATTGAATTAAAAACAAATTGAAATCGTTTTGAATGAAATTTAAAACGAACTAAAATTGAATTGAAATCAATTTGAAATGAATTCGAATTGAATTAAATAGAAGGTAAATTCAAATTGAATTGAATTGAAACGAATTAGAATTTGAATTGAAACGAATTTGAATTCGAATTAAATAAAATTGAAATGAATTCGAATTGAATTGAAATCAAATCGATTTGAAATTGAAGATGAAGTTGAAATTGTTTTTGAAACGAATTTAAAACGATTTATAAAATTCGTTTTAAAAGGAAATCAACAAAATATATATAATATATATATATATATTATATATATAATGGCCCGAATAGAATGCGCCGCGCCGCGGCAGTTCGTGAATTTCGGCCATTGACTTCGAATTGACGTTGCGGGAGATCCGACCGTCGGATTCTCCTAAAACCGGAACCATTGGGTTCGTATCGAAAAGGGCTTTCCAATGAATATTAGAAATTTGAAATCTAACGGTTGGATTTGGAAGTATGTCCAAATCAAATTTGAAAAAGGTCGCTGTAAGTGCAGTTCGATGGCCGTTGATGGAAATCGACTGTACGGGCCTTGGTAAAATTATTAAAAATATCTATAATTTGTGTAAAATCATAAGAAATGATTTGGGAAAAATTGGGCTGAAAAATTCCGTATTTGAAAAGATAAAAATAAATTTTTATCGAAATGAACTAGTTTTGAACTAGAATTAAAATCAATTTATTTTTGAAATAAATAAATTGAATTTGAAAGTGATTTTAAAAATAATCAATATTCCCAATACGTGGATTGGACTGGAGTTGAATCGAAATTATCTTCGGAATATTTCGACGTTGGATTTCGTGACTATACAGATATTGTTATGGGAATTTGAAAGATGTATTTTATATCATTATTTCCAATACGATATTTGTTGGTTTCAGAATTTGATATTGAATATAAGCCGGTATATTTTCTATTCAGAGCCTTGTATTTAATATCGAATATGATTTGGGTTTGTCGTGGATCGTGTTTTAGATGACATTGGTTCTTTAACCCAGTTAAAGGCAGGATATTGACTTTTTGAAAAGATTGAAACTAAGTGGGGTTTTAATGAATCTTTAATTAGATTAAAAAGTGAAATGATAATTTAAATTATCAAATTTGGAAAGTGATCGAGAATGGAGTATCACCAGTTTTGCTCCAAAGCGATAGTTAAATCTTTAATTAGATTTGAACGTGAAATGGTAATTAATTTTACCGATAACACCGTGATGTTAGATATGGAGTATTACCAGTTTTTCTCCATGGGATGAATAGGTTGGGATTGGGAAATAAAATAAATAATTACTTCGGTGTGGTTCGCTAATCTCGACTAGTTTGAAATGATATCCAAAGGAAGACTAAAGAATAAATTTAGAAGAATTTATCTTGGATAAAATTAATGGGAACCTTTCCCTAAGAATGTAATTTTGTGAATAAAAAAGTATTCTAAATTGGAATGAGGCGTTTGTTGTGTTTGTGTAACATTTGTTTATCATATACGTGGGTTATTCGAAAAGGCCGGGTTTATACCCATTCTGAATAACCGATTCGACGAGATGTCGAAGAGGAAGACGGTGGTTGAAGACTGGAAGTCTTCACATCGTTTGGGTGATTACTGATGATCTCGATTGGGCTGTACACCCAAGATGAGGGAAACAGTTGGTGATCGTCCAGACGTAGTTGGAGATGGATGGATATGCGAGGAAAGTGCCTCCGGTTTCGTTCAGACCTAGACCGAACTTGTAAATGGATTGTGCGTCTGTCATTGGATTTTATTCTGTGCTGATTGATCTCTATTAAATATACATCTGTTTGGCGGCGGAGAATTTATTCTCTTGCTTAATGCCCTTCTCTGAGTCGTACGAGCTCAGAGGTTGTATATCGATGGACATCAGTCGCATGGAGTGAATTGCCAGTGTGGCACGCGTAAGTGGCAGTTGATCAAGGCTTCTGTTGAAAAGCAAATTCTTGTGGTTGATGATCAAAGCATGGCCTGTGTGGCATAGCTTTGTGTATAACATGAATTCGCGAGCCTCACACCTCGGTATGAGACAAAAACGGGATACGTACCCAAGGAGTGCACGACGTTTCTTTCTAGCTAGGGTGGTGTCAGTGACCTACCAGCCCTGACATTTATATACTTTTCACCTGTGTGGTTGTTGGATACGAGGCGCCTCGGATATAGGTCTGTAAGGACCGGGAAACGTGTGTTCAGGAATAATTAATCCTCAAAAGTAAGAGAGGACCGGCCTTGGAGGTTCCAAAGGATCAGAGTGGGGTCCTGAGGCATTACTAGAGTGTCTCGAACGCGGAGAGGAGCTTGCCCCTTTCCTCGACTCATGACGGAAATCCAATTTCCAATACGTGATATTGCGGTTTTAATTGTAGAACTAGTACGGCGACATGATAGATGGTACCCATGCTGCCTATGATTGATATTTATGATTTGAATTGTTTTGACACTATACACTTATAATAGTATCAAATGATTTGTTTTAAGCGTACCAAGCATGTTTGGCTATTATAAGGGAAAACCCTATCCTCCGGCTTGCGTTGCATTGTGTGATGGGACCTGGGTCTTATAATAGCTTCATTTTTCCAAAGAGCATTGCGCTGTTTTGTTATATGCACTAGTATTCTTGGGAGAAAACCCATTCCGTGTTATACGGCATGGTCCCTTGAATTAATCTCTTTTAAAGTAATGTTTTAAATAACTGTTTTAGTTCTCACACCAGTCACATGACTGACCTGGAGTTTATTGTTTTAACCTAAACTCTGGGTGCCCCTATTTTCCGCATGGGCAGCTAGTAGTTTTGGTTTTGCAGATTTATATTCACAAGATCCTGATTTACAGCTGGAACGATGCTCGGAAAGCTCTGTATCCGTGCATTACTTCTATTTGTGCTTTTGTATTATTTTCCGCTGCGGTGTATTTAAATGTAATTTAAATCTCTGATATTTGTTAAATGTAATTTATTCAGTTATACTCTGTATATTCTTGTATCTGATGGAATTGTTGTAATAACAATGAAATGTTCTTCCGTCTGCGTCCTTTTGTGTGTTGTTCTCAAAGTATCCGCGCTTTCCTTCACGGGGAAGTTACGGGTCCTTATAGTGGTATCAGAGCTTTGGTTTACAGAGCTAGAGAAAAAGACACATTAGAACCATACGAAAGAATTCATCAGATATTGGATTAGTTGTAACGATACGGATTTTGCCCGACCTTAATCGATCGCAAAATCGACCAAGACCGTTCAAAACTCGCATACGTTAACTTTGGGAATACAAAACATTAGAACAATAATAGCAGACTTTTATTACATTACAATAATATAACATCAGAGTACAGAATATCAGAGTACAAATAAAGTAAACTACAGCGGAAGATAAATTACAACAGATTTAATACATTAAACAGCGGAAGACTTCTAAGCTCTGGACACAGCTTTAGGCTTCGATCCAGGATCCTGCTAAAGAGAGAGATATCTGCAAAAAGCTACTCGACTGCCCGTGTGGAAAAGAGGGCACCCGAGTTTGCAAAGTGAAACAAACTACGAGTCAGTCATGGGACTAGTGTGAGAATTCTAAACTAACTTAACTAATAAGACAAATCCAAGGACCACGCCGCTAATGCGGAACGGGTTTTATTCCAATGGATTGTCGGTGCATAAACTAAAGTAAATCGAGAAATAACGCAATGTCTTTTTGGAAAAATGAAACCATTATAAGACCCAGGTCCCATCACACAATGCAACGCACACCAGAGGATAGGGTTTTACCTTATAATGGTCAAAAGATGCTTGATACGTATAAAACGGATTTGATATTATTATTAGTGTATATATGTTTTAATAAAAAGATTTGAATCATAAGTATCAATCCTAGACGTCATGGTTACCATATAGCATGTCGCCAATACTAGTTCTACAATCAAAACCGCAAGGGTGTATTGGAAATTTGGATTCCATCATGAGTCGAGGCTAGGGGCAAGATCCTCTCCGATTCGAGACACTCTAGCAAATGCCTCAGGATTCCCCGCAGTGAACCCTTGGAAGCGGTAGGGCCGGTCCCCGCCTATGGGCAGTGGATTGGTTATGCCTGAACACACGTTTCCCGGTCCCTTTGGACCTATAGTATGACCACCAACGGCCTATAAAACACGAGGTACCTCAAAATCCATCATCCACAATGAGTAAAATGTCAGCGCTGGTAGGTCCCTGACAACACTCTAGCTAGAAAGAAACGTGTGCACTCCCTACGGTCCGTATCCCGTTTTTGACTCATACCGGGGTGTGAGGCTCGCGAAGTCACGTTATACACAAAGCTATGCCGTAATAGGCTATGCTTTGATCATCAACCACAAGGCCTGCTTTTCAACAAAAGCCTTGATCAATGCATCTTAGTATGCCACATTGTCAGTCCATACTATACCATTAATTTCTACCAATATATAACCTCTAAGCTCGTACGTCTCAGAGAAGGGTGTTAACCACCAAACAGATATATATTAAGAGAGATCAACAAATGTAGTATAAAGGACTACAACGTCAGACATACATTCCATTTATAAACTTATGCTCTGGGTCTGAGCGAAAGTCAAATCCGTACAAATCAACACTACGTCTGAACGACCACCACTGAGGCCCTTTCAAGGTAGCTACTCCTCTCATGGGTCTCAATACCAACGCATCCATTCGATGTGAAGATCGTCGGTCTTCAATCACCGTCTTCAAATCTTCGACTTAGAACATCGTATAAATCATTTGAAATGAGATTGAACTCGGACTTTTCAAATGATTTTTGTGTGTATATATATAATTTAAAATCACTTCATATCGTTATTTATATTTAATAACGAACTGTCGCTACCTTTATTTATATAAAAATAGCTCGAATAAATTTAACGACGCTTCGGGTCAATGGGCGACCCTGGCGCTGTTTTCAACCAAATTTGACTTACGCATTTCTTGAAATCTAACCGTTGGATTTTGATGAAATTTATATCATTGGAAAGATTTTCCCAAAGCGGTCCTAACGGTTCCTGTTTTGGGAAAATCCGACGGTCGGATCTTTCGGTATAACCGTTTAAAGTTACGATTGTCAATACGCGAACTACCGCGCGCGTTTCGTTTAAATTTAATTTATATATATATATATATATCGTTTTACTATTTCAATTTTAAAAGTCTATTCTTTTTTTATCGCATCTAAAATGATGATAAAATATTTCTTGTTTTATTTTACTACCTTTCTTATTTTATTTACTCTAATTGTAAATAAATTATGCTTTATATATCCTTTTAATTTATTTTCTATTTATTTACCTAAATGTAAATAAATGTTTTTCTTTTCCTTATTTATTTACCTAAATGTAAATAAATATTTCTCTACTTCTTTTATCTTATTTATTTACATTATTTATAAATAAATGTTTCTAATTCCTTTTCTTATTTATTTACACTATTTGTAAATAAATGTTTACCTTTACTTTTACTATATTTATTTACACTAATTATAAATAAATGTACCTTTTCCTTTTATCTTATTTATTTACATAAGAAAATGTAAATAAATATTATTCACATAATTATTCTTTTAATCCTTTTTATTTACATAAGAAAATGTAAATAATCCTTATTCACATATTTGTTCTTATAATCTATTTATTCTTAATTACATAAAATGTAATTTTCTTCCTTATAATCTTAATTACATAAAAATGTAATTTTATTTCTTATAATCTTAATTACATATAAATGTAATTTTCTTTACAGTGTAAAACATATTCTTTAATTACATATAAAAATGTAATTTATTTAATTTCTTATTTTATTTAATGTAAATATATGTTTTCCCTTTTCTATGTTGTATTTATTTACACTAAATATTTTGAAGTAATTTATGTATATAAAATGTAAATTTAGAAAATTAGAATATGCTTTAACCTCCCACATTGGATAGGTATTGTTGTGATTACTGGACAGCCGGGCGGGTCCGGGCAGATTTACATCACAACCCAATCCAACCTCGGGTTAAGCATATTAATTCTTATTTATTGGAAAATAATGTCATTTATTCCTTTCTCTTTACATGAAGAAATATAAATGGTTTCTTTTTATTTTACTTTACATTAGAAAAATAATATTTTCTATTCTATTTTTCTTTTCCTAGAAAATGATGTAGCTCTTTTATTTTTCTTTACATTAGAAAAATGTAACTTTTTCTTTTACTTTTCTTTACATTAGAAAAATGTAACTTTTTATTTTACTTTGTTTTATTTTATTTAACATTAGAAAAAATGTAACTCTTTATTTTATTCTTCTTTACATTAGAAAAATGTAACTTTATATTTTAATTCTTATACATTGAAATAGATGTAAATGTCTTTTATTTCCTATACATTTAAATAAATGTTTCCTATAGCTTATGTAAATATTTTTCCTAGTGTCAGCATTTCTAAATAACTATATTTCTAATGCCATTATTTGATCCATTTCAATTATATAATGTAACGATAAAATATGTGTCACGATACTCAAATTATCACATCGGTGATTTTGGTGTCATAATATTCAAACCAACACAACTATGAAATATGTGATACAATACTCAATTTAACATCGCGGTGGTTTTGGTGTCATAAAACTCAATTTAACACAACGATGTTTTTGGTGTCATCATATTCAAATTTACAAAACGGTGTAAATTGTGTCATCACACTATTTTAACACAAATAAAATTTGGTATATTTTTGATGAATCACAATAAAGGTCTCATCTTTATTTTATTTGTAAATCAAATAAAATATCTAGTCTTTATTTTATTCGTAAATCAAAATAAAATATTTATTCTTTCTTTATTTCATAAATCAGCATAAAGATTTAAACTTCCTTTTTATTTTGACAATTAAAATAAAAATCAAACTTTCTTTTTATTTGTGAATCAAAATATTCATCTCTTCCTTTATACTTTTATTTGGTAAATCAAAGATGTGAACCTTTCTTTTATTCATCAAAGATGTAAACCTTTTTTTTTTTTTAACAAAGATGTAAACTTTTCTTTTAATTTGTAAAACAAAAATATAAACCTTTCTTTTAATCTCGTAAACAAAAACTTGTCTCTTTATTATGTAAACAAAAATTACATAAACATTTGTTTTTTTTTTTGTAAACAAAAAGTTGTCTTTTTAATTATGTTAACAAAACAACATAAGAATTGTCTTTTTAATTATGTAACAAAAAAAATTTGTCCTTTTATTATGTAACAAAAAAAAATCGTCTTTTATTTTACTACAAAATTACATGTTAAAATTGCCTTTTATTTTATTTGCAAACAAAATAAACAAAACCAAAATAAATTTTTCAATTTTATTTTAAAAATAAATAAAAAGAGGATAAAAATCAAAGTAAGAACTTTGTCATTTACTTTGTAAGCAAAATTTATGTTAACAATTCCCTTTATTTGGTAAACAAAATATATGTTAAACTTTTGTCCTTGATTTTGTGAACAAAATTTATGTTAAGAAAATGTCTTTTATTTTGTGAACTAAAATTCATGTTAAAAATTGGTGTTTTATTTTATAAACAAAATTCATGAAATAAGGATTAAATATCTAATAATTTAAGAAATAAAAATAAAAATAAAAATAAAAATAAACAATAATGATGAGACTTTATCTTGAATACATCAAGAAATGGAGATCCAGAATAATATGGCTGTTTCAACACAGCACAGAACATATTCATCACAAACAACAACAGAGAAACACAGATCTATACAGTGCAAATCAACAGAACAGCAATCATAATTCCTAACAGCACAAATATGATTAATTAACATACAAGCAATTATTTAACGACGAGGAAACAAATAATTAAATTGATTTAATTATTTAAAATTAGAAATCTCACCAATATTGTATGGTTCAGATCTGAATTTTCTCAAAATTCTGATGTGCTCCATTTTGACTCTAGTTAGTTTCCTTGCGAAGAGTTCTCCAATACGAGGCCAACGGTTCGAAAATCGTTTGATTCTGATAAGTTCTGAATAAGATATGATAATTTTTATACATCGATCATTAAATAATTAATTAAATAACTAAACTAATTACATTTGTTAATAGCGTTTAACCCTCGTAGCCGTTCCTTCTTCTTCGCGTCGCACCACCTTATAGTTCGTCGGAGCCACATCTGAACACCTCACGTCGAAGCCTAGGTCATGCGCCACCTCCGCCCGTCGTAGCTTTGAGTTCGCCGCCCCCGACGGTTTTGAAAAATCCCTCAAACTTCAGGCCTTTGCGTCACAATTTCTCACACATCACGGCTCAAAACTTGATCATAGCCATTGGGATTATAGATCTCATGGAGCTCCTTGATTTTGTCTTTGGAAGTGTTGGCATTTGTTGTGTGGATTTGAAGAAAAGAGGAGAAGAAGTTTAGAGCACGTCGGCCATTCACGAAGATAGATGGTGGCTGTCTTCATTTGAGAATTAGGGTTATAATATTTTATGTTTAGGATGAGAAAGTGGAGACATAGAATAAATTTTGTATATGAAATAAAGAATCCTTAGGTTACAAAACTTAAAGAATATTTATTCATTTGATTTCTAATATCTTTCCATGTTCATCTCACTAATTATACTTTACCTAAAATATATCCTTTTCATTAGCACCGAAATCAATAAATTTGCTAATTAATACTTACTATGATTTCCTCAACCATAAATATCATATGGATTAGCATTTTCTTTTTCAAACATGTATAAAGCATTCATTTGAATTTCTATATATTCAACAAATCTGTAATTAAAGAATATTGTTGATATTTTTGTGAATATCGTATTACATTGGTAACTTCCATTTATCGTTTAATGTATAACAACAAAATACTTAATTATAATTAATTGCAATCAATTTATTTTTAACCAACTAATGAATATTTCATTTCATGAAATAATTCTTTATTAAACCATATTGATTGACTTATGTGTAAATCAATGCCCAATTAATTTCTTAACGTGTATAATTAACTCTTCAAGGTATGTGAATGTAAAGACTTCTATGTATATACACATTTTTAAGGCAATTCAAATTCACATTGATTAATTGCAAGAATAAGTCTTACTATATATATATATATATCCAATGTTTAAAGCATGTATTTAATTTTTTCCTCTCAACTTTTAAAGAAAATAAATTATTTCATATTATCAAGATTTGAAATAAATAATAAATTTTAAATGAAAACATGAATGTAGTTTTACTATATATATGTATGTATGAGTTAAATTCAATCAAAGCTCCCTAATAATACAAATCGCATAATTACAACAATCAGTTTTAAAGTATTTGTGTGTTGACAAAATCCCTTTTATAAAATCCAAATATCTAATTGAAAATATTATGCATATATATAAACTTACAAGTCTAATGTTACACTTAGTTATGAAAGATAAAACATGGACAAACAATCTAACATTTTATTAGTTGAGTATAAAATTAAATAAACCTTTAAGATATAATTTAATCCATTAACATGGACATAAATGAGCAAATGAATGCATGCATTGAAAACAAGGTAAGAGACTTGCATGCATGTATAGAAAAATAACGAAAATGAAATGAATTAAGTTGAAACGAATGAATGCAATATAAACTATAGTGAAACGTTAGAATTCAATGCAAAAAAAAAAAAAAAAAAAAAAAAAATTTGATCCTTGTAGGTTGCATGCACAAGGTTTAAAATGTGAGTGAAATAAACATATATATATATATATATATATAAAGGAATGAAATGAATGCATAATTAACATATTATTAATAAATCAACTTATCAACATATATTTATAAATCTCATTAACAACGTCTAAATCTTATTTAAAAACTTTATATTATTATTATTATTAAATACAAATTTTCTTCTTTCTCTTTTTCTGACGTATTTTCTAATAAAATTTTCTGAAATAAAATTTTTAAATTGGCCCCAAAATTCCGGGTTGTTACAATCGCCCCCACTTAAAATCTTTTCGTCCTCGAAAAGGAACTAGCTAAAAGTTGTTTAATTTACAATATTTTTTTTTTACTTTTATTAATTTCATTTGTTGACTAACTTATCAAATATATATATACTTTTATATATTTAAAATCATATTTTCTGAAATAGGATTATATATATAATCAAAATACGTTAATTATAAACTTAACACTCTGAACGCATTCTAGGGCATTACTAACCCCATCTCTAATGAGTTTTCTCATTCTAGGATACTGTTGATCCTATCTCTAATGAGTATTCTTATTGGACATTACTAATCCAATCTCGGATGAGTCTTTTGTTCAGTTCTAATGAATTGTACCCCGAAGATTTGAGCTAACCAAAGCTCTGATACCACTGTAACGATACGGATTTTGCCCGACCTTAATCGATCGCAAAATCGACCAAGACCGTTCAAAACTCGCATGCGTTAACTTTGGGAATACAAAACATTAGAACAATAACAACAGACTTTTATTACATTACAATAATATAACATCAGAGTACAGAATATCAGAGTACAAATAAAGTAAACTACAGCGGAAGATAAATTACAACAGATTTAATACATTAAACAGCGGAAGACTTCTAAGCTCTGGACACAGCTTTAGGCTTCGATCCAGGATCCTGCTAAAGAGAGAGATATCTGCAAAAAGCTACTCGACTGCCCGTGTGGAAAAGAGGGCACCCGAGTTTGCAAAGTGAAACAAACTACGAGTCAGTCATGTGACTGGTGTGAGAATTCTAAACTAATTTAACTAATAAGACAAATCCAAGGACCACGCCGCTAATGCGGAACGGGTTTTATTCCAATGGATTGTCGGTGCATGAACTAAAGTAAATCGAGAAATAACGCAATGTCTTTTTGGAAAAATGAAACCATTATAAGACCCAGGTCCCATCACACAATGCAACGCACACCAGAGGATAGGGTTTTACCTTATAATGGTCAAAAGATGCTTGATACGTATAAAACGGATTTGATATTATTATTAGTGTATATATGTTTTAATAAAAAGATTTGAATCATAAGTATCAATCCTAGACGTCATGGTTACCATATAGCATGTCGCCAATACTAGTTCTACAATCAAAACCGCAAGGGCGTATTGGAAATTTGGATTCCATCATGAGTCGAGGCTAGGGGCAAGATCCTCTCCGATTCGAGACACTCTAGCAAATGCCTCAGGATTCCCCGCAGTGAACCCTTGGAAGCGGTAGGGCCGGTCCCCGCCTATGGGCAGTGGATTGGTTATGCCTGAACACACGTTTCCCGGTCCCTTTGGACCTATAGTATGACCACCAACGGCCTATAAAACACGAGGTACCTCAAAATCCATCATCCACAATGAGTAAAATGTCAGCGCTGGTAGGTCCCTGACAACACTCTAGCTAGAAAGAAACGTGTGCACTCCCTACGGTCCGTATCCCGTTTTTGACTCATACCGGGGTGTGAGGCTCGCGAAGTCACGTTATACACAAAGCTATGCCGTAATAGGCTATGCTTTGATCATCAACCACAAGGCCTGCTTTTCAACAAAAGCCTTGATCAATGCATCTTAGTATGCCACATTGTCAGTCCATACTATACCATTAATTTCTACCAATATATAACCTCTAAGCTCGTACGTCTCAGAGAAGGGTGTTAACCACCAAACAGATATATATTAAGAGAGATCAACGAATGTAGTGTAAAGGACTACAACGTCAGACATACATTCCATTTATAAACTTATGCTCTGGGTCTGAGCGAAAGTCAAATCCGTACAAATCAACACTACGTCTGAACGACCACCACTGAGGCCCTTTCAAGGTAGCTACTCCTCTCATGGGTCTCAGTAGCAACGCATCCATTCGATGTGAAGATCGTCGGTCTTCAATCACCGTCTTCAAATCTTCGACTTAGAACATCGTATAAATCATTTGAAATGAGATTGAACTCGGACTTTTCAAATGATTTTTGCGTATATATATATAATTTAAAATCACTTCATATCGTTATTTATATTTAATAACGACCTATCGCTACCTTTATTTATATAAAAATAGCTCGAATAAATTTAACGACGCTTCGGGTCAATGGGCGACCCTGGCGCTGTTTTCAACCAAATTTGACTTACGCATTTCTTGAAATCTAACCGTTGGATTTTGATGAAATTTATATCATTGGAAAGATTTTCCCAAAGCGGTCCTAACGGTTCCTGTTTTGGGAAAATCCGACGGTCGGATCTTTCGGTATAACCGTTTAAAGTTACGATTGTCGATACACGAACTACCGCGCGTGTTTCGTTTAAATTTAATTTATATATATATATATATATATATAAATATAAATCGTTTTACTATTTCAATTTTAAAAGTCTATTCTTTTTTTATCGCATCTAAAATGACGATAAAATATTTCTTGTTTTATTTTACTACCTTTCTTATTTTATTTACTCTAATTGTAAATAAATTATGCTTTATATATCCTTTTAATTTATTTTCTATTTATTTACCTAAATGTAAATAAATGTTTTTCTTTTCCTTATTTATTTACCTAAATGTAAATAAATATTTCTCTAATTCTTTTATCTTATTTATTTACATTATTTATAAATATATGTTTCTAATTCCTTTTCTTATTTATTTACACTATTTGTAAATAAATGTTTACCTTTACTTTTACTATATTTATTTACACTAATTATAAATAAATGTACCTTTTCCTTTTATCTTATTTATTTACATAAGAAAATGTAAATAAATATTATTCACATAATTATTCTTTTAAACCTTTTTATTTACATGAGAAAATGTAAATAATCCTTATTCACATATTTGTTCTTATAATCTATTTATTCTTAATTACATAAAATGTAATTTTCTTCCTTATAATCTTAATTACATAAAAATGTAATTTTATTTCTTATAATCTTAATTACATATAAATGTAATTTTCTTTACAGTGTAAAACATATTCTTTAATTACATATAAAAATGTAATTTATTTAATTTCTTATTTTATTTAATGTAAATATATGTTTTCCCTTTTCTATGTTGTATTTATTTACACTAAATATTTTGAAGTAATTTACGTATATAAAATGTAAATTTAGAAAATTAGAATATGCTTTAACCTCCCACATTGGATAGGTATTGTTGTGATTACTGGACAGCCGGGCGGGTCCGGGCAGATTTACATCACAACTCAATCCAACCTCGGGTTAAGCATATTAATTCTTATTTATTGGAAAATAATGTCATTTATTCCTTTCTCTTTACATGAAGAAATATAAATGGTTTCTTTTTATTTTACTTTACATTAGAAAAATAATATTTTCTATTCTATTTTTCTTTTCCTAGAAAATGATGTAGCTCTTTTATTTTTCTTTACATTAGAAAAATGTAACTTTTTCTTTTACTTTTCTTTATATTAGAAAAATGTAACTTTTTATTTTACTTTGTTTTATTTTATTTAACATTAGAAAAATATAACTCTTTATTTTATTCTTCTTTACATTAGAAAAATGTAACTTTATATTTTAATTCTTATACATTGAAATAGATGTAAATGTCTTTTATTTCCTATACATTTAAATAAATGTTTCCTATAGCTTATGTAAATATTTTTCCTAGTGTCAGCATTTCTAAATAACTATATTTCTAATGCCATTATTTGATCCATTTCAATTATATAATGTGACGATAAAATATGTGTCACGATACTCAAATTATCACATCGGTGGTTTTGGTGTCATAATATTCAAACCAACACAACTATGAAATATGTGATACAATACTCAATTTAACACCGCGGTGGTTTTGGTGTCATAAAACTCAATTTAACACAACGATGTTTTTGGTGTCATCATATTCAAATTTACACAACGGTGTAAATTGTGTCATCACACTATTTTAACACAAATAAAATTTGGTGTATTTTTGATGAATCACAATAAAGGTCTCATCTTTATTTTATTTGTAAATCAAATAAAATATCTAGTCTTTATTTTATTCGTAAATCAAAATAAAATATTTATTCTTTCTTTATTTCATAAATCAGCATAAAGATTTAAACTTCCTTTTTATTTTGACAATTAAAATAAAAATCAAACTTTCTTTTTATTTGTGAATCAAAATATTCATCTCTTCCTTTATACTTTTGTTTGGTAAATCAAAGATGTGAACCTTTCTTTTATTCATCAAAGATGTAAACCTTTCTTTTATTTTGTTTAACAAAGATGTAAACTTTTCTTTTAATTTGTAAAACAAAAATATAAACCTTTCTTTTAATCTCGTAAACAAAAACTTGTCTCTTTATTATGTAAACAAAAATTACATAAACATTTGTTTTTTTTTGTAAACAAAAAGTTGTCTTTTTAATTATGTTAACAAAACAACATAAGAATTGTCTTTTTAATTATGTAACAAAAAAAATTTGTCCTTTTATTATGTAACAAAAAAAAATCGTCTTTTATTTTACTACAAAATTACATGTTAAAATTGCCTTTTATTTTATTTGCAAACAAAATAAACAAAACCAAAATAAATTTTTCAATTTTATTTTAAAAAAAAATAAAAAGAGGATAAAAACCAAAGTAAGAACTTTGTCATTTACTTTGTAAGCAAAATTTATGTTAACAATTCCCTTTATTTGGTAAACAAAATATATGTTAAACTTTTGTCCTTGATTTTGTGAACAAAATTTATGTTAAGAAAATGTCTTTTATTTTGTGAACAAAAATTCATGTTAAAAATTGGTGTTTTATTTTATAAACAAAATTCATGAAACAAGGATTAAATATCTAATAATTTAAGAAATAAAAATAAAAATAAAAATAAACAATAAAGATGAGACTTTATCTTGAATACATCAAGAAATGGAGATCCAGAATAATATGGCTGTTTCAACACAGCACAGAACATATTCATCACAAACAACAACAGAGAAACACAGATCTATACAGTGCAAATCAACAGAACAGCAATCATAATTCCTCACAGCACAAATATGATTAATTAACATACAAGCAATTATTTAACGGCGAGGAAACAAATAATTAAATTGATTTAATTATTTAAAATTAGAAATCTCACCAATATTGTATGGTTCAGATCTGAATTTTCTCAAAATTCTGATGTGCTCCGTTTTGACTCTAGTTAGTTTCCTTGCGAAGAGTTCTCCAATACGAGGCCAACGGTTCGAAAATCGTTTGATTCTGATAAGTTCTGAATAAGATATGATAATTTTTATACATCGATCATTAAATAATTAATTAAATAACTAAACTAATTACATTAGTTAATAGCGTTTAACCCTCGTAGCCGTTCCTTCTTCTTCGCGTCGCACCACCTTATAGTTCGTCGGAGCCACATCTGAACACCTCACGTCGAAGCCTAGGTCATGCGCCACCTCCGCCCGTCGTAGCTTTGAGTTCGCCGCCCCCGACGGTTCTGAAAAACCCCTCAAACTTCAGGCCTTTGCGTCACAATTTCTCACACATCACGGCTCAAAACTTGATCATAGCCATTGGGATTATAGAGCTCATGGAGCTCCTTGATTTTGTCTTTGGAAGTGTTGGCATTTGTTGTGTGGATTTGAAGAAAAGAGGAGAAGAAGTTTAGAGCACGTCGGACATTCACGAAGATAGATGGTGGCTGTCTTCATTTGAGAATTAGGGTTATAATATTTTATGTTTAGGATGAGAAAGTGGAGACATAGAATAAATTTTGTATATGAAATAAAGAATCCTTAGGTTACAAAATTTAAAGAATATTTATTCATTTGATTTCTAATATCTTTCCATGTTCATCTCACTAATTATACTTTACCTAAAATATATCCTTTTCATTAGCATCGAAATCAATAAATTTGCTAATTAATACTTACAATGATTTCCTCAACCATAAATATCATATGGATTAGCATTTTCTTTTTCAAACATGTATAAAGCATTCATTTGAATTTCTATATATTCAACAAATCTGTAATTAAAGAATATTGTTGATATTTTTGTGAATATCGTATTACATTGGTAACTTCCATTTATCGTTTAATGTATAACAACAAAATACTTAATTATAATTAATTGCAATCAATTTATTTTTAACCAACTAATGAATATTTCATTTCATGAAATAATTCTTTATTAAACCATATTGATTGACTTATGTGTCAATCAATGCCCAATTAATTTCTTAACGTGTATAATTAACTCTCCAAGGTATGTGAATGTAAAGACTTCTATGTATATACACATTTTTAAGGCAATTCAAATTCACATTGATTAATTGCAAGAATAAGTCTTACTATATATATATATCTAATGTTTAAAGCATGTATTTAATTTTTTTCTCTTAACTTTTAAAGAAAATAAATTATTTCATATTATCAAGATTTGAAATAAATAATAAATTTTAAATGAAAACATGAATGTAGTTTTACTATATATATGTATGTATGAGTTAAATTCAATCAAAGCTCCCTAATAATACAAATCGCATAATTACAACAATCAGTTTTAAAGTATTTGTGTGTTGACAAAATCCCTTTTATAAAATCCAAATATCTAATTGAAAATATTATGCATATATATAAACTTACAAGTCTAATGTTACACTTAGTTATGAAAGATAAAACATGGACAAACAATCTAACATTTTATTAGTTGAGTATAAAATTAAATAAACCTTTAAGATATAATTTAATCCATTAACATGGACATAAATGAGCAAATGAATGCATGCATTGAAAACAAGGTAAGAGACTTGCATGCATGTATAGAAAAATAACGAAAATGAAATGAATTAAGTTGAAATGAATGAATGCAATATAAACTATAGTGAAACGTTAGAATTCAATGCAAAAAAAAAAAAAAAAAAAAAAATATGATCCTTGTAGGTTGCATGCACAAGGTTTAAAATGTGAGTGAAATAAACATATATATATATATATATATATATATATATATATGAATGCATAATTAACATATTATTAATAAATCAACTTATCAACATATATTTATAAATCTCATTAACAACGTCTAAATCTTATTTAAAAACTTTATATTATTATTATTATTAAATACAAATTTTCTTCTTTCTCTTTTTCTGACGTATTTTCTAATAAAATTTTCTGAAATAAAAATTTTAAATTGGCCCCAAAATTCCGGGTTGTTACATTAGTAATATCCAATTAGAATGACTCGCTAGAGATATGATCAGTAGTATCCTAGAACGAGTGTGAAGAGTATATTTTTCAAATTAAAACAATTTTGTTTTAAAATTTAAATCGCTTTATACGTATTTGAATATTTATTTATTTTGAATTTGGACAATCGAGTATATATAGATTTTGCATATACGCGTCGTGAACGTATATTCGAAATTTTAATATACTGGATAGATATAGAATTACACTCTAGTAGCCCGGAGATGTTCTGATGGTGGTTCGAAACATAATCAGCATTTATTTTCGAGTGACGAAAGTGTGATTTCTATATATTTCCATTAGACTGGTGTGAGAACCAAAACTAATATAGCTAGAATACATTGTTGTGAATTGGCATCAAAACATGATTTTTGTATATGTATCAAAATTATGAATTTGAAACTTTAATTCACTAATTGATTGATGTTTGTGTTGTTTGTTTATTTGTTTAATAATTTTGAACTATTTAGCCTAATTGAATCACATATTAAACTGTATTGAAAATTAGTCGCATTTGCTTGCATATACATGTACTTACATTGAACAAGTCATAGCAAGGAGGCTAGAGCCGAAGAATAAAATTTGTTTGCCTGACAAATAGGTACATGTTTACTATATAATTTACTGTTTTGTTTGGGTGATGATGATTTTATGAGCCGATTGGCTAGCCGCTTGGCTTTTTCTTTTTCTTTTTGAGATAAGAAGGCCTGTATGGCAATTTCGGGATTTTCCCGTGGCTCCCGGTGCACGGGAGGTTATGGCGAATTTTTTCGAAAATTTAGGGTGTTAGCCAAATTTTTGAAGAATTTGAAAATTCTCAGAAACTGAAAAGTTGGAGAATGGAAGCCAGGTCGAACGTAGAGTTGATTAATCAAACCACTTTCGACTTTGTTCCTTTTCGGGGACGAAAAGTTTTAAGTGGGGGAGATTGTAACAACCCGGAAATGCGAGCCAGTTTAAAAATTTTATTTTGGCAATTTTAGCGAATTTTGAACATTTAAAATAAATTATTTTAAATAAAATCGACAAGAAATTTATTTTGAATAGAATTCGAACGTATATATTATATACGTCGTCGTTAGAATATTTATAATTATATATATAATTATAAATAGAATTGAAAATGGCGCGGTAGTTCGATAATTCGATTTCAAACTTCAATTGAATGTACCGGGTGCAAAACAAACCGGATTTTAGTGAAACCAAAAATAATAGGATCTAATTAGGAATATATTTCCAACGAATCCGAAAAATCGAAATTTCATAGCGGGAATCAAAAGATATGTCCAGTTGAAATTCTAAATAGTCGCTATGGAATTCAGGCACTTAAAAATGGAGATTTTGCAAACGACCTCGGATTTCGACGAAAACACTTTTGTTGGATCCATGATGTCAAATTATTGCTAGATTCCAAATTTCATAATTTTTCGAATTAATATGTGAGCGTGGCGAAGGAAAACGCGTTTGACCATTTTCAGTTGATTTTAATAGACTGGAAATTGGCCATTTTTCTAACGGTCTCATAATTCGACGAAACTAGTTTTGTTAGGACCGTATCGTCAACACGAAGCAAGAAAATATTTTTCTGGAATTTTTCTAGTTAGTATTTGACCCCGGTAAAATGAAATGCGTGTTCAAATTCAATATGTAGAGTTATATGTTGATTTTAACGAAAACTGATTGTAACGATCGAATCAGCCTACGACACATATCCCATTGTGTTCGGAATAGGGGTAACACGCTAGGGACTACAGGCGGTGGGCCTTGTTTAGAGGTTGTATGAAAAAGTCAACTTTTTGAAATTAATAAAAAAAATCTCTCTCTCTCTCCCCTTAAACTCCTCTGCCCCCCCCCCCCCCCCCCGTTCCATTTAGTTCAGAAGAAAAAAAAAGACGAAGCAGCAGGAGGAGCCCCTCCCCTTCACCGCCTACCGCCGCCGTTTCTTCCTTTCCCCCTCCCTTCAGTCGAGCGCCGCACCCCCCTCCATCTTCCCCTTCTTCTCCTTCCTCCTTGCGACCGACTCCAGACCCGACCCCCCTTACCTCGAGGCGCGCGCGAGCACCACCCGCCGCCTCCACCTGGCCAGCGAACCCCCTTCAACCCTCCGCGCCCTCCTGAACCATGCCGCACCCTCCTGAACCATGCCGCACCCTCCCCCTTCACCTTGACCTCCTCCTTCAGCCACTGCCTCGCGAGAAAACCCTCCCCCTGTAAGTTTTTATTTGTATTTATTTACTTTTATTTATATAAAGTAATTAGTTTTTTTTATATATAAATAAATCAGTTTTTATATAGCATTAAAAAGGTTTATATTTTATAAAGATATGATTTTTATAGTATAGAAAGTATAAAAATACGATTTTTATATTTTATAGATAGTAAAAATATAATCTTTAAATTTGAAAAGGCGAAATCTTTAAATTTGAAAAGGCGAAATGTAACGACCCGGGATTTTCGTCTCCGAAAATCGACACAAAACCCAGCGTCGACTGTTCAGACATCGAAAATACCAGACCATTAATAGAAAGAAGTTAGAGGATGAGATAGAAAAGATAGAACTAATAGAATAGGAGAAGAAGAAGAACACAGCTGAACATAATCAGAGTAAACACGAATCTCACAGCGGAACGAATAAAATATATTATATAACATAACTTTGAAATACAAAACTATATTGTATATACATACCATTATCAGAGTACAATACATCATATCACAGCGGACATAGTCTCTAAATACTAACGGTGAAGCCTTCTGCTTTTAACTCCTTCAAGCGTATCTGTAAAAGCCTGAAACACTTGACTGCCCGTACAAATTTGGGCACCCAAGAGTTTAGGGAAAACAAACAAAATAAACTCTGGGTCAGTCATGGGACTGGTGTGAGTAAATTCCAAACCATAAAGTTTAACTTTGAAAATCCTTTTGAAACAAAAGGATAATAGTAAGACCAGCCCACACATAAACACGGACGGTTTTTACCTTACTATAACCCAAAACACTTTGATACCAAAATCCAGTGATATTATAATAATGTCTAATCAAATAAATAACTAAATAGTAGAACGCTTGCATCTCACGCTCTACATGTATAGTATAAAATCAAAACCCGCAGGGCGCTTATTGGAGATTGGATTCCAACTATGACAAGGTATGGGACCACCTTCCGATGATGTATCTCTAAAGGCGAATACACCTGGGTTTAACAAGAACGTCTTGCAACCCGGCCCACACATGACCGACCACTCATTTCGCTTGAGTGTATCGAATGTATATCACCAACGGTTGGACTCAAACCACCGTTCCCGAATGGGCAGAATCGATAGATTTAGAAACAAAAGGAATTTCTCTAGATAGGTGATTATACACCCTAATGGGAGCGACCCACATAGCCATGCTGCCTGCCCGATTTTTGTCATTTCCCGGTTGTGAAGCTTGAGGCTACGTTTACCTTTTAGAACATCTGGCCACCATACACTTTGAATGCCACATCGTCAAACCCGTCAAATCACTAGTTGATCTTCTCAAAAATATTACGGGTATAAAAGCTTAGAGAAACGAATTTCTCCGCCACCAGACGTAATACCTTGGAAAGAACGTCTTAGGTGATCTTCTAAGAATACGCTGTCAGGCATTCATCCATACAAGTTGTCCTGGGTCTGGACAAACAGAAAACACCATTCTGAATAGGACGACCCTTGCATTTCACTCCGTCTTCAATTGTCTTCAGCATAATCTAATTCGCAGCGCTTATGCCTATACGGAGTGGTTTCAGATAGTATATCCAACCGGTCTCCCCGTATAGACAACGAGGGTCAAAACACTTCGATAGTCGGTTATTTAACTATCGAAGTAAAAACAAACATTCATTCAAATCACACAACCATGGTACCTTTATTTAACATTCGTCATCATCGAAGTTTCATATCTTACCAGATATTTCTCAAATCCCGTTTTAGCCCTTTTTATACTTCTTGGAAAGCATTCTCAGTTATTAAAACTCTTATTCCTTGGACAACATCGTTACTTATTACTTTAAAATAAGTAGATTTCAAACCGAATTCTTTTCATTCCTTAGGTAGTAATGCTATATGCAAAAATCACACTTAAGCTTGTTTTACAGCGCTAATTTATCGTTATAGATCAAAACTTGTCATACGCTGTAATATTCTCCTTTATAACTAATCTTGACATAACAGTCACACTTAAGCCTAGTCAACAGCGTTATTTAATCGCTATAGTTTCCAGACTTGCAAAACGCTACTATATTCCATTTTATAATTAATCTCAACACCTCTTTCCGTTACAAAATCTTGACATCTCTTTACGTTACAAAAATCTTGACATCTCTTTTCATTACAAACCGTATGTCTTGCTCTTCCTTTCGAATATGGTTTTATAACCCCATAACCTTATTTTGAAATCTCTGTTGTTCATAACTATTTATTTCAGACATTAACTTTTTGCTTTATCTGTATTATATAATTCCACTTATAACATCTTTACCAAGTCCATTAACATTCTTCATCTTTGACATCTTTCTTTCCTTTCGAATTAGTATACCTAATTCAAGTAATCATCTCCTTATGAATTAAATGTTAAATGAAATCCATTAATTTAATTAAGATGGTTAAATGGTAATTAACTCCATCATTTCTGAAGTAAAACAGTGTTCATCTTTTTCACTTAAAATAGGTTAGTTGCTTGATTTAATAAATCACAACTAATTATCTTGGTTCAATAATTCTTTTAAACTCCATTAATTTCAAAGGTAATTGATAAGAAGGCTTATTAATTTTGATCAATTTATTTCTAAGTTGTTATCATTAGATTAATTTAAAGACCAATTAATCAAAAAATCAATTTCCAATAAGACAGTTGATTAAATCAACTTCAAGCCATCAGTTAATTCATTAACTAATTTTTAATTACTTTTCCTCGTTTGATTAATATAATTAATCCAATAATATTCTCTAACCTATTTGTATTAAAATAATTATTCAATATTTACTCGACGAATAATTACAGTTTCATAATGTATCAAATAATCGTTTTTATTTATTTTATAAAAACGAACCATAAAATATCAGTTTATAATAGAACGTCTATTATAATTTAAAACTTTTCTTTAATTATAAAAATATAATTCTTATAACTGACTTAATCGATCCGCTAATCGGCAAATCGATTTCTTAACCAAATGATGGATTTATGTCGGTTGTTGCCGCTTCCTTAATCGATATCGTTATCGATTTAATCGAAATAACGTTGAATTTTCATTCCACATGGTTCAAACAGTGCACAAACAATACAATTAAATATGTAGGAATCCGGTTGAGTTCCTCCAACCGATTTCCGCATCCACTGATATTAGTCAAATCAGTATCAACCAATGATGTGTACATATGCAACGATATATGTTTGTTTCAACCAATTTAACTGTGATTTACCTAATCAAACATCACACAACATTCAACCATTATTAAAAATATAAATAAAATATTTTAAATAAAACAAAGTTAGTGAATTTACTCACCTTGGCGCGTTAATCGTTAAGTAACGATCAGCGTCGGTTGATTCAGATCAGACGTCTTTATTCTGCTTAAAATTCAAACGGGTTTCCAATCATCCCAAATTTCATAGGCTTGTAGCTGACTCCGTGAAATTCTGTTCATGTATATTGACGTTACAAAGTATAACTCAAATTAGATTAATTTATTAATAAATCATTAATATAACCAACTTCACTTAATTTCTTAATTTCCGCTTTTAACCCCTCTACATCCTTTAACATTTTGAACCCGCCCACCACTCTTTACCTAGCGATTACACATCCCTTTCATCTACTGTTCTCCTTTCTCTCACTTTTGTGTATATATACTAACTTTCTTTATAATTCTTTACCGTAAATATGTATCAAATAGGTTCTGAATATACCTTGAAGTTGTCGGCCCATCCAATACTGACTTGCGTTAGTTGCTTCCCTCCCCAAAACAGCAGTACTTCTTCACTTCAGTAAAAGGATGTTAAAAGCTTTGCAAACCCTTGGAAGTTATGAAGAAACAACCGTTTAAATCGACGCTCCTTTTTAAAAGTAACTTGTTTTTAATTACCCTTAATACCGGTGATCCTTCCCAAGCATAATACGCCCAGACCATTATACAATGATCTCTTGAAAATGCGACACTGCTTCTTGTTAACATTTCTTCTTTGGCTTGTATAGATTCTTGTTCCCAAGCGTGTGCACTCAAAATGAACGGGTTCCCTTTTCTACTATTTTATTTTCTTTTTATATAGACCGTGGACCTTACTTAACAAACCATCCTACTGCTTCACGTCCAACTCCACTCTACTGAAAATACCACATCTCCACTCCCTTTTCACCATGGTTTTGAGCGCCACAGTCTCCATCCCCTTCATCCATTCATGTGCCTTCCCTTCCTTCCTTGCAGCCAACACCATTCTTCCTTTCCTAACACCAACGTCTTCTGCCCTTTTCACCAAACCCAGTATTTCCTTCCACCATGTCATTTTCATGCACGTCCCCCCCCCATCTTCTCACAAAAATTCACGTTATTATCCCCGCACAGCACCTACACTTCATACTACCCGCTCTCACCCTCCAGTATGCTTCTCGGCTCTCTATCATGCATACGCCGTTTTTTTTTTTTTTCTTTTTTTTTTCTCTTTGTTTCAGAAGCCATGTTTTTTCCTCTTTTGGGTTGCCGACAAAATGAAGAAGTTTGCGCGTATTTATAGGGTTTCTTTGCCTTGCTTGCCAAGGAGTAGCAGGTGATAGGATATAGGGTAGCTGGTTCATATAGCAGTAATGTGTTGAGTTTTCATTTCATGATGTGAACTTCGAAAATGTTGGCTGCGAGTGGTACTGATAGGCATGAGGTTTCTGATGCCTTTGTCGCCAAGATTAAAAGGGTAGGTCTGCGTTTAGATAAGTGACAATTTAATGCCATAGGTAGGTCATACGGTTTTTCTTAGAGGAGAGGGTATGGGAACATCAGTCTGGTTTCGGAAGGAAGGAAAGTGTACCGTGTGTAGCCTCTTGAGTCCTGATATGTGTTAGCTAAACAGTGAACATTAGGGACACTGGGACAGAACTAAACTAATGCTCCACATTGCTTCCAACGTGTTACATACTTGGAGCAATGTTAAAATATGGTATTGATACACAAAGTATAAAGTTAAGAACGTACCAGGTACATGGTTTTACTGTATGTGGAGTCTTGTATACTCAAAATCAATGAAGTGTTGTAGTCTGCGGTACATTATGCTTGAGTAATAGTTAAGGTGTACCCTTATGTTTATTTAAAGTTTATGTGACACGAGCTACCAAGGATCCTGTTTATTTTTCGACTGCTATGGACAAAAATAAAAATACAGTCGTATCCAATGAGGTGCCACGATTCCAAAAATATAATAATATCGGTAGATTGACTCCTATTTTGAAACCCCAAAATATTGATATAGGGTGCAAAATATTCCAAATAAAAAGTTGCGTATTTAATTAATTAAAAATTACAGTAAAATTCTAAAAATAAAATTATCGCTGCGTCTCAAAAGAACTTTGTCCAGATTTGCAACCGATATCTAGTTATATCAAATAAACTGTTATGGTCGATAAACGGTTCTATAGCGACTTTTCGAATATTTGATTTTGACATAATTCACAATCTATAACACGAAATCTTGATATTTCACTTCTGTTAGAAAGATACAGTTCAACAGATTCCAACGTTTCTTGTTTCGAAGAAATCCGGTTTATAACGAGTCTTGTATACTCAGTTGAAGATCAGAACGTTAAATTACGAACTGCCGCGATATTACGGCCTCAATTATAATTAATATATATTTCTATACGTTCAACTTCGTTTAATTAATATATAAATTCACTTATATTACGAATTCAATATTTAAACTGATTTAAATATCCATATACAAACCGATAAAAATGCGGGACATTACACGAAATCTTTAAATTTGAAAAGGCTTAATCTTTATGTATAGTAGCGATGTAAAAATAGAATTTTTATCTATATAGTAGCGATGTAAAAATAGAATTTTTATCTATATAATAGCGAAGTAAAAATATGATTTTTATATATTGAATAGTGAAGTAAAAATTCGATTTTTATATATTGAATAGCGAAGTAAAAATTCGATTTTTATATATTGAATAGCGAAGTAAAAATTCGATTTTTATATATTGAATAGCAAAGTAAAAATTCGATTTTTATATATTGAATAACGAAGTAAAAATTCGATTTTTATATATGTAGTGGCTACGGGCAACGAAAGTGACAAAAAGGCGAGAAGAGTGATGATTTCCTACATTAGAAGTGTCTTGGAGTTGGGATAGCTATTGGTGAGAACTTCTCACTTTAAATTTCTTTTTCTAGTTATATATATATATATATATATATATATACTAGGATGCAGACGGTGCTTAGCAGCACCCGACACCCGTCATCCACAGACCATGGATGGCTTGTTTGTTTAATTGATGTGTTGTGAAATTTGTTTGTGTTGTTGATGTGAAATCGATAATATAAATTAATGTGTTGAAAGGAAATAAAATATTTATATAGTTTAAAATATTTTATCGTTAAAAATATAATTTTTAACGTGAATGTGAATAAATAAATATTTATAAACAAATCGGCCGATTTGTTTATATACACTGATTTGACTGATATTGATTGGGTCGATAAATTTTACACATCGTCCAACTGCACAAATAAAAATCTGTGTTTGTTGATTTGAAACCCCACACGAGTGTTGGGATGAAATTTGGCATACACTAATCCCAATTATTTAATTGTATGTCAATCGATTGGTCGACAGGCTGTGTAAACGTTGATTATTTATATTTGATGCTTATGCAGTTGTGTGGTGCACCTTGGATGATGAGTGATTGTTTATCATTGCTATTATGTACATGTGTTGTATGGAATCCATATAATTAACATTATATGGTGATTGATTGGGCCTCATTCCAATCGAGAAAATAATGAATATTATAAAAGAAAATTCATGTGTTGAATATAAAAATAGTCATGTGTTGACGATGTTCATGTGTTGAAATTATTCATGTGTTGAGTAAAATATTTTAAATATTAAAATTTACATCTTTATCATATTTAAAATTAGATCTACATTGCGGTTGAAGTCTAATTAAAAATCAAACGATAGATACCATAGCTTTATAAAATATTTTACATAACAAAAATAGTCATGTGTTGACGATGTTCGTGTGTTGAAAGAGATATAGATTCATGTGTTGAATGGGATAAATATTCCTTTGTTGAATAGAATAACGAATTTATTGAAATATATAAAGCCGTGTTGATTAGAGTTGCGCTATTTTGACGTGAACGATATTTATATCGATTTTATTCGTTTTATAATGAATATTGAAAAATGATTACAAAATTTAATATTTTAAAATGAAATTCAAATTAAATTAGATTAAAATTCAAATTGAAATTTTATTGAATCAATTTGAAATGAATTCGAATCGAATAGAAAATGAATTCGATTCGAATTGGATAGAAAGTGAATTTGAATTCGAATTGAATAGAAATGAATTCGAATTGAATTAAATTGAAATTGAATTAAAAACAAATTGAAATCGTTTTGAATGAAATTTAAAACGAACTGAAATTGAATTGAAATCAATTTGAAATGAATTCGAATTGAATTAAATAAAAGGTAAATTCAAATTGAATTGAATTGAAACGAATTAGAATTTGAATTGAATTGAAACGAATTTGAATTCGAATTAAATAAAATTGAAATGAATTCGAATTGAATTGAAATCAAATCGATTTGAAATTGAAGATGAAGTTGAAATTGTTTTTGAAACGAATTTAAAATGATTTATAAAATTCGTTTTAAAAGGAAATCAACGAAATATATATAATATATATATATTATATATATATAATGGCCCGAATAGAACGCGCCGCGCCGCGGCAGTTTGTGAATTTCGACCATTCACTTCGAATTGACGTTGTGGGAGATCCGACCGTCGGATTCTCCTAAAACCGGAACCGTTGGGTTCGTATCGAATAGGGCTTTCCAATGAATATTAGAAATTTGAAATCTAACGGTTGGATTTGGAATTATGTCCAAATCAAATTTGAAAAAGGTCGCTGTAAGTGCAGTTCGATGGACGTTGATGGAAATCGACTGTACGGGCCTTGATAAAATTATTAAAAATACCTATAATTTGTGTAAAATCATAAGAAATGATTTGGGAAAAATTGGGCTGAAAAATTCCGTATTTGAAAAGATAAAAATAATTTTTTATCGAAATGAACTAGTTTTGAACTGGAATTAAAATCAATTTATTTTTGAAATAAATAAATTGAATTTGAAAGTGATTTTAAAAATAATCAATATTCCCAATACGTGGATTGGACTGGAGTTGAATCAAAATTATCTTTGGAATATTTTGATGTTGGATTTCGTGACTATACAGATATTGTTATGGGAATTTGAAAGATATATTTTATATCGTTATTTCCAATACGATATTTGTTGGTTTTAGAATTTGATATTGAATATAAGCCGGTATATTTTCTATTTAGAGCCTTGTATTTAATATCGAATATGATTTGGGTTTGTCGTGGATCGTGTTTTAGATGATATTGGTTCTTTAACCCAGTTAAAGGAAGGATATTGATTTTTTGAAAAGATTGAAACTAAGTGGGGTTTTAATGAATCTTTAATTAGATTAAAAAGTGAATTGATAATTTAAATTATCAAATTTGGAAAGTGATCGAGAATGGAGTATAACCAGTTTTGCTCCAAAGCGATAGTTAAATCTTTAATTAGATTTGAACGTGAAATGGTAATTAATTTTACCGATAACACCGTGGTGTTAGATATGGAGTATTACCAGTTTTGCTCCATGGGATGAATAGGTTGGGACTGGGAAATAAAATAAATAATTACTTCGGTGTGGTTCGCTAATCCCGACTAGTTTGAAATGATATCCAAAGGAAGATTAAACAATAAATTTAGAAGAATTTATCTTGGATAAAATTAATGGGAACCTTTCCCTAAGAATGTGAATTTGTGGATAAAAGAGTATTCTAAATTGGAATGAGGCGTTTGTTGTGTTTGTGTAACAATTGTTTATCATATACGTGGGTTATTCGGAAAGGTCGGGTTTATACCTATTCTGAATAAACGATTCGACGAGATGTCGAAGAGGAAGACGGTGGTTGAAGACTGGAAGTCTTCACATCGTTTGGGTGATTACTGATGATCTCGATTGGGCTGTACACCCAAGATGAGGGAAACAGTTGGTGATCGTCCAGACGTACATGGAGATGGATGGATATGCGAGGAAAGTGCCTCCGGTTTCGTTCAGACCCAGAACGAAATTGTAAATGGATTGTGTGTCTGACATTGGATTTTATTCTGTGTTGATTGATCTCTATTAAATATACATCTGTTTGGCGGCGGAGAATTTATTCTCTTGCTTAACGCCCTTCTCTGAGTCGTACGAGCTTAGAGGTTGTATATCAATGGACTTCAGTTGCATGGAGTGAATTGCCAGTGTGGCACGCGTAAGTGGCAATTGATCAAGGCTTCTGTTGAAAAGCAAAATCTTGTGGTTGATGATCAAAGCATGGCCTGTGTGACGTAGCTTTGTGTATAACGTGAATTCGCGAGCCTCACACCTCGGTATGAGACAAAAACGGGATACGGACCCAAGGAGTGCACGACGTTTCTTTCTAGCTAGGGTTGTGTCAGTGACCTACCAGCCCTGACATTTATATACTTTTCACCCGTGTGGTTGTTGGATACGAGGCGCCTCGGATATAGGTCTGTAAGGACCGGGAAACGTGTGTTCAGGAATAATTAATCCTCAAAAGTAAGAGAGGACCGGCCTTGGAGGTTCCAAAGGATCAGAGTGGGGTCCTGAGGCATTGCTAGAGTGTCTCGAACGCGGAGAGGAGCTTGCCCCTTGCATCGACTCATGACGGAAATCCAATTTCCAATACGTGATATTACGGTTTTAATTGTAGAACTAGTACGGCGACATGATAGATGGTACCCATGCCGCCTATGATTGATATTTATGATTTGAATTGTTTTGACACTATACACTTATAATAGTATCAAATGATTTGTTTTAAGCGTACCAAGCATGTTTGGCTATTATAAGGGAAAACCCTATCCTCCGGCTTGCGTTGCATTGTGTGATGGGACCTGGGTCTTATAATAGCTTCATTTTTCCAAAGAGCATTGCGCTGTTTTGTTATATGCACTAGTATTCTTGGGAGAAAACCCATTCCGTGTTATACGGCGTGGTCCCTTGAATTACTCTCTTTTAAAGTAATGTTTTAAATAACTGTTTTAGTTCTCACACAAGTCACATGACTGACCTGGAGTTTATTGTTTTAACCTAAACTCTGGGTGCCCCTATTTTCCGCACGGGCAGCTAGTAGTTTTGGTTTTGCAGATTTATATTCACAGGATCCTGATTTACAGCTGGAACGATGCTCGGAAAGATCTGTATCCGTGCATTACTTCTAGTTGTGCTTTTGTATTATTTTCCGCTGCGGTGTATTTAAATGTAATTTAAATCTCTGATATTTGTTAAATGTAATTTATTCAGTTATACTCTGTATATTCTTGTATCTGATGGAATTGTTGTAATAACAATGAAATGTTCTTCCATCTGCGTCCTTTTGTGTGCTGTTCTCAAAGTATCCGCGCTTTCCTTTACGGGGAAGTTACGGGTCCTTACAGGGAGACTGTTTGGTGGACCACAAACCGACCCGACATGGGAGGATCTCACGATCCGACCTGTATGGATAGTCTGACCCGAACCAGAAGGGAGACTACGAACCGAACCAAGGAGCTTGGACGTGAGGCATGAGCTACAAACCAAATGAAGACCGATCCGAAGGGGACCAAAACCCGAGATGCGAAGGTAGTCCAAATAGGAAGTAAAACTCAGGATCCAGTTGGGAACCAATGAGTTAACTTCATGAGTTGTGTTTTGCTGCGGGATGTGTGCAAAGGGGTTATCGACGTCCATAACTTTGACTCACCACCAAGACGGATGTTGGGCTATGGATCAGTGCAGTGGGGTAGTTATTACTCCATGGGGCAGAGTGATCGTAGCATGGCTATGAGCCAGTGCAGTGGAGTCGTCATGACTTCATAGGGCAGAGCGGACATAGCAAAGGATTAGTGGCTACGGATCAATGCAGTGGAGCCATCATGACTCCATGGGGAAGAGTGATCATAGCAAAGGATTTGGGTGGTCAAAGTAGTGGATATCGTATGCTTTACGCATTGAGTGAGAGATGTGAGGATGGTTGCTATGCTTGATTGTTTGCCATCACTATGACATGCACACCCCCACCCTCGTATCCTTACACCATATGCTATTGTTACCTTAGAGTATTGTACATCCTTTTGTGCTAACTCTTTGGTTGCAGGTCTAGGTTCAGGTATGGTTTAGTATACCTGTTATTGTTCTGTTTTGCTGCTTATCGCTCATGCCACACTTTTGTCTAACCTAGAGTTTTATGTCTCTTCTTATTACTCTGGGTGCTCTTAAATGGGCAGACTAGAGACAGATTAGTTGGTTATGCACGAGTAGCTGATTCGGAGACGAGCCGGAGGCTACCATGCATTATATATATGTATATGTATATGTATATGTATATATGTATTCTCCCTGTATCGCTGCTGGTCACTACTTTGGACATTAGTAGTGTACCTTTCTAATTTTCTTTGGAGACAGTTTTAAAAGTTGTAATAATGATGATGTGGAACATAAACTGTATTTTGTATTTTCCCTTGCTATGATGGTTTAGTTTTCAGCTTATGCACTGTCTCACCTGCTTTATGTCAAAGTTGTGTTATTATTATATTTTGTCCTATGCGTTGTGAGATATACTACAGGTTCCTTACTAGTTCAAATTCCTTTCTTTTCCTTCCTTTGGCGACCGTCCCGTGCTAGTCGGGCATCAGCACATCGCACTTTCATTGGAAATGTCGGCTGGTGTGGGGCGGGCCGTCACAAATATCGTTTAATTTGGAATTTTTAATATTGAGTTTAAATTTCATATTGGTTTATTTGAACATGCCTAAGGTTTTATTTGGAGATATATAGTAGTAATAATAATTTATTATTACTAAATAGAAAATACAACAGTTTGAGCTGGGTACAAAAACATTACAAGACCAACGAAAGCTGTACAAAAACAAAAAAACAAAAAAAACACCAACTTAATAGAGAAACAACGACCTAAACAAAATACATGATTAACGAAGAAAATATAACATAAAATTTGGCTAGTCAAACCCAACAGACATTAAAACAATCAACACTGACCACATTTTAAGACTGTGACCACAACATCAAAGCCACAAATATACACCTGAACCGAAATACAACTCCAAAATCTGACAGCAAACTAAGGCACTGGACAAATAAAATACCATCGAACTCCATGCTATAACAAATAAGATAGTCTCCAAACCAGAAGACAAAATCCAAACATCCTGAAATTTCAAGACAGGAGGAGCTGGATGAATACCGGGAACACATCCAAAAATACCAATATAAACATTAAATAAAGGAAGACTGTATATTAATATATATATATATAAAGGTTACTTCATACTTAAAGAAAAATCGTACGTGCTTCTGCTATTTCGGCTATTCGAAGGAAATTTCATACAGCTACCATCTAGCCTATATAACAACCGAATGGACGTTCTTCTTATCCCAATTTCAGTTCCCTGTATATATACAAATAACCTAAAAATGGGTCAAATCTCAGTGCATGGTCAAACGTTGGAATGCCTCCACCTTTATTCAATGAACGGACAGAATCACTCCTATCTTCTCTTAATTTTTAACCGAATTCAAATTATTTTAACTATAAAATCACTAGGCTTGACGAGATCTTCCGATAGATCTGGCGGTGATGAAGTTTACTGACGTGGTGGTTGCGGTTAGCTCCGTAAGCCGTGGAGGATATGATGAGTTTATTGACTATGGGTTGATGATGGTGCGAGTTGTACATGAAGTTGATAGATCGCGTTGGGGAGCGTCGTTTGGCTCCGTCCGATGGTATGCCGATGAGCTAAGGAGGGGTGCGGCAGCTTGAAATCATGGCTAATATGTGGAATGCGAGGTTTGGATGGGAAGAGTGGGGAGATAAGGAAGAGCATTATTTTTTTTTAATAAATAAATAAAAGGGCAATTTGTTTGAACTGTAGAAGCATCGACCACTTTTGATGTATGCTGGAATAAAGATTGGCCTGCAAATAAAATGGATCAGGCTAATACAACATGAGGAATTTGTCGGGCTTGTTTATTAAATGAAAAGTGGACTGTTTTGAACAATGGTGGAAAGAGAACACAATATTTCGGGTTAGTCTTACACGAATCTAAGGTATACAATTCGGCTTGTTATAATTATTTAAATTAAAAAAAGAAGAAGTAATTAGTGGGTTCACAATATTACATCACTAATTGATTGAATATCTATAATTGAGCTAATTTATAAGGATTCAACAACATAAGCTGTACAACTTATAAGGATTCTAACCAATGGACACCATTTAGTCTACATTGTCCATACTGTATCGAACCAGTTAGTAAATTTGAATCTGTTCAGTTTTGACTAAGCTAATTTAATTAGTTTATTTATTTATATAAAATTTATATATATAATTAAGGAAATGAGTTAGTTAAATAAATATTATAATTTATAAAGTAAATAACTCTTATTCGGTGAATAGAATCTAACGAAACAAATGGCAATGGAGTCGAGGTGACGAGCAAAATATTTTGGATCCGTTTTTAGACAAAAATGGAGACAACTGGGAGTGTTAGTTAAATTAAACACTATTAATTTAACGGTAACCAGACCACTACAAGGTGCGAAAGGAAAGCAAGGTGAGTATAACTCACTTAGTTTTTACCCACTTATATTTTATATAAGTCGTGTTTTATTTTGTGTGGTTTGGTTGATAATTGTTCGTTGTTTGGTGAATATTTATATTGATTGAATTGGTTGATTTAAATATTAGCTTAATTTAAATAAAATCTAATTGTTATTTTAACGATAAATTCCAAACGAGCTAACTTATCTCGTTGGTTACGTTTATAATAATATAAACGGATTAAGTAAAAATATGGCTTCTTGGATTACTATGGTTTATTTATTTATTGTTGGATATTACATCTGGTTATTGAATTGAATAATATTGTCAAGATAACGTATTTGGATGTAGGGAGAACAGGTTGGAGGGATCCAACAGGATTCCTCAACTTTATTGTTTATTTTCATATCACATTATATGAACTGTTTGACCAAATCGATTAGATGATTGATTTGATTATTGATCGTTGAATCTAAATTCAACGTTTCTTTGTTATTAACCAATAGACAGTATTGGTTGGGTAATTGGCAGCATATGGCCTATAAATCAATCATTTTACAAATATTAATTTACGGTCAAGTGAATCAATGGTAATGAAGTTATAAAATTATTTTATAACTGAAATTAAATTTTTAATCTATTAATTGGAATTAAAGTTATTCAAAAAGGAAATGAATGTTTATTATTTATCATTTAAAGCATATAAGTTAGGATTAAATGATTTCATAAAGAGAACTCTTAGATTAATAAGATTTATAGGTAGATGAACAGAAATTAAACGGTTAAGATTTTGAATTAATTGTTCCCAAGAAACAATTAAGTGAGATTATTTAAATTAATTATATTCATTTAAGAAAGAAATTAATTGGAATTGGTTAAGGAGATAACTGTGTTTTGAATTGAATAATTCGACCGCTTAAGCTGGGATGATAATCAAATTAGTTTATTATTAAATAAATCTAATGTAAACTAGTTAACGAATAATTGTTAGTTTAATAAGATTTAATTAGATAAAACTATTATTTATTTTAGAAATAAAGAATTTAAGTACTGTTACAGTAGTTAGTGATGAAGTAAACTATTAATTTAATTATTAATAATTTAAGTGATTTCTTTTTAAGTGAAATTCATTTTAATAAGAAATCGGAGTTGAGATAAAATTGAGTTGAAATTGAAAGGAGTTTATGATAGGATTTTAGGATAAAACCCGGATTTTTATAACAAAGTTATAAAAGAGGTTTCGAGCGAATGCGATAGATTAAATAAATAATTTATTTAATATTTGGATTAAGCAAAAGGCAATCGAGAGAGATAGGAGTTTATATTAAACCCATGTTGTATTAATAAGGATTATAAAATGGGCAGGGCGTAAAAACATTGGTTTTAAGTTGACATTACTTAATAATGAAATTAAGTGAAACGATTGGAATTTGAAACGTGATTTCCAAAGCGGAATTGGTTGAATGGATTAGAAGGGGAATCATATAGGTTGATAAGCGGTAAGATAAGAGAATTTAGAGATGGGAATGTTTACGATTATGAAAAGGGGTTCAAGGAATTATTATAATAATTCCAAAGTAATGGAAATAAAAAGAGTTTAGAAATATAAACTAATATTTCCAATGTAAAGGAAATAAAAGGAGATTTGGTAAAATATAATGATATTTATGAAGTAAAGGAATTAATATGATGAGATTAAATGGGTTTATTTAAAAAGAGTATAAATGTTAGTTAATGTCTCCCAGGAATAAAAATCAAAGAATTTCTTAACGGCGTTTTACGTGGGGACTTGATTGAACTCAAGTTAGAAGTATGTGTGTGTATATATATATATATGTGTGGGGGGGATTCAAATTCTAAAGTATATAAAATGGATTTTGCGAATATTCTTGTATTAAAATAAGAAGAAATACTGTGTTTTAAAGTATTAAAAGACCAAGAAGTTTTAATTTGTTTTTAAAATAAAAAGGCCAAGTGGTGTTGAATACTGAACTAGTAAGTTGATTTTATTTTTATGGTTGAATGGTTGTTTATTTGATAGTTAAATAACCGACTATCAAATCTGACCCATACGATTGTTGGTACAGAAAGACCGGGATCGAATTATATTCGAAAACCATTCCGACCAACAAATACGAAATTAAGAAGATATCCGATGTTGATCAAGACAGAGCCATTGAACACCATAGATCTTCAAAAAATGGAAGGATTACTTATATCTCTGGTCAACCCCTATAGTTTTCAACGTCTATTATATATAAACTTAATTTATATTTTATAACGAGAGATGTACCATGATTTTGTCGTGGTTGAAATCTACGGGTTTGCAAGGACTACTCGCTACTTATCTATAGGGCGATTCCTAAAATGTAGTAGGAGGGTGCCTTCAGTTCATCCTGTTCCTGGATGACTTGTATGGACGAATGTATGACAGAGTATTTCTTAATAATCACGTACGTTGATTTTTACAAACGTATCTCTGTTGGTGGCAGAGAAGACACATTCTCTTAGCATAAACACCCAGAGTATTTTTGTGGGCGTCAATTAGTGATTTGGCGGATCTGACAATGTGGCATTCAAAAATATTTTGTTGTTCTAAAGGAAATGTTAAACCTGAAAACCCAGGAAATGACAAAAATCGGGCAGGCAGCATGACTATGTAGGTCGCTCCCATTAGGGTGTATAATCACCTATCAGGAGAAACTCTTTTTGCTTCTTTAATCTTTCGATGCTGTCCCTTTCCGGGAAATGGTGGGTAGCTCCCAACCATTGGTGATGTACATTTGATACACTCAAGAGAAATGAATGGTCGGTCATGTGTGGGGCGGGTTGCAAGACGTTCTTGTTGAACCCAGTGTATTCCACTCTAGATATACACTATCGGAAGGTGGTTCCATACCTTGTCATAGTCGGAAATCCAATCCCTAATAAGCGCCCACGGTTTTGATTGTATACTATATATGTAGAGCGTTAGATGCAAGCGTTCCGCTAGATTCTGTTTATTTGTATTTAGACACTATTATAATATCAGAACAATATATGATTTCAAAAATGTTTTGGGTTATCATAATGTAAAAATAGTCCGTATTTATGTGTGGATTTGGTCTTACGATTATCCTTTTCTTCGAAAGGATTTTGAACTTAAAAATCAAGTTGGATGACCCCTTCAAACTTAGTGTGTTTACTCACTCTAGTTCACCAGACTGATCCAGCGTTTGAAGTGCTTGGGTTAGCCCGGGTTGTACAAGGTTAGGTGGATGCGATGAATTTCAAGAAGATGTGCTGGAGAAGATCAGATGTATGATATATATTTATTCCGCTATGTTGTATATGAGGACAGATTGTTATAACTGTCCGGATGTGTTGATGTACTCTGATGTTTGTAAGTATTTATTTCAAAGTTGTAACGACCCATATTTTTGACCGTTCAAATCGACAATAAACCACACATGTCGACCCAAACAAATCACAAATACAGGCGGTTATTGGGAAGAGAAGAAAAAGAAGAAAGAAGAGGAAAACAATCGCAGAACCTCACAGCGGAAGGACAATATGTAATAGATAACTAACAGTTTAAAAGCAGTTGAAATATACATTGGTTATAACATACAATGGTTATCAGAGTTACACTTGTACAAATCATACCGTAATGCAACGGAAATAAAATGCAGCGGAACATACATGTACTAGACATATCTATACCAAATACTCGTCTTCATCCTCCAAGCTGTTGAAAATCTTCGCTAACTGCAACATCTGCTGGCCCGAGCGTATTACATAAAAAGAAAACACAACAAACACTCGGATCGGCACTAAATCATTCTCATATTAGACAAATCAAAATACGAAATAACATCAGTGTCATGGGTGCAGTAACTCAAGAGATGTTACGGGATGTTTCCATCTCTCAAGGATCCGTTAAACTAATACATAGATAGTATAATACGCTATTATGATAGTGTCTACTCAGTAAAGTATAAATACTGAAAATAGCGTAAGCGGGATTACATTTTTACCCTTACACCGTTTATAATACCGTATTCTATACATTACCGTAAATCCACCGTAAATGATGGCATCAGAGGGCACTCCATAGGTACGATACAAATCAAAATTGTATGGGCTCGATAAGGATGGTATGACAAGGCACTTGAGGCAATGCCCAGGGTAGGATTCTACCAACTGCACTCCCGGACCGGTGGTAACGCATTGCAGCCACTACCGCCCACCTCGGAACACACTCACAAAGTAATAAATGGGCCCAATTCATCGTCATCATAGTCATAGAAATAGTATCGAAAAAGTGTGTCCGATCAAAGGTGCTACCTCAATTAGTCACGGTATAGCTCCTGTTTTTGTCATTTCAATTCTGACCCGAAGGTCAGGGCTATTTCGATATCGTTCATCTTCTTCGATTCAATAATCGCCTCTATGTCATCAAACTCATTCTGGATACGTCATAACGTTCACAGTTGTTAAAGTGGAATCGACACTGACAGAGAGTATGCCTTATGTCGACTCCGGTCTCTTTGACAACAAACGCTTACATCTTTCACATCGGTTGGTTCTTTTATATTTCACAAAGGTTCGATTCATCTCAAAATATCATATTTTGTTTCGAACCAAGTTTATATTCAAATAGAATATATTTACATATCAAACTGTCAAAAAAATCAAACCAAACCGATCATATTCTAAATTAGAATATATTTCCATATCTTTATATTATAATCATATAATATTTCAAAATCGACCTATATTCCAATAGAATATATTTTCCATAAAGATTTCAGTTTATCCCAAACCGATTTATGTTCGAAATACATTCATATTCAAATAGAATATATACTTTCACTTCAACTCATTTCACTTTCTTTGGAGGTCCATTTATATTCGAGAAGAATAAAATTTACTTCTCCATATCAAAATCGGTTAAGAAATCGATTTATATTCAAATAGAATAAAATTATCTCATCTCCATTTGAACAACAGTTTAAATCCAAACACTTTCTATTCGGAAGAAATTTCGATCATTTAATATAACTTGAAAAATAGATGCTTATAAATAAAAATCTTTATATAATATAATAGCTAGAATAAAATAAGATAATTTAAAACACTACGTATATACGTAATTTAAAAGTTTTACTACTTAGTTTAAGTAATAAAATATAAAGAACAATTTATTTGTAATAAAATAGCTTTATGGAAAAGTTCTAAATAAATAAATTTTAAGAAAAGAATTAGTTGTTTTAAATCAAACAGTGTAAATATAAATAATAAAATTCCTTAACTAAAATCGTTCCTTTCTTCCGAACCTCAATACTTGAATCTAACTCCAGCCTCAATGGAGTTGCCTAACTCAAAGAACTCGTTTCAAATCCCATTCCAAACCCATTTTTTTCAAATCAAGGATTCAAACCATAGTTGTATCAAGTTTAAAACTACTCCGAGTATTCTCAATTATCTTTTATTCCAATATTAATTTCAATAAGAATTTATTAAACTCGAGTCTACCCAAATCCTTGAAAAATCCCAAATCGTATAATTTAAATCTTTAAAACTTCAAATTCACTTTGGGAAACTTTACTTAATCATTATAAATAACATTCAAGATTTTGATCTTTAAAGGAAGAATAAAATTCATCGAAATCGACACCTTCCTTTTAAATGAAATTTCCATCAAATAAAATGTTCGAATATTAAAAATCATTTAACCAACCGATGTCCACATATAATTTGCTATCCTATGGCCAACTGATTTTAAATTTAATTTTTCGATATTCAGGGATGGATCTATCATTTCAATCCAAATCAGGGTCACAGAGATTTATCATTTCACTCTGTGTTCTTAATTTATTTAAATCGATCAATCTCGGGTTCATTAGATGCCCGTAACATCAAGGGTAAATGAGATTTATCGCCAAAAATCAACATGCAGATACAATATACTGAAATATGGGGCATTAACAATGCCAACATAAATTGAATAATAAATTTCAACCAACATCAATCACAACCATTCCATTCTACTGGTCAGCATTAAACTGTTTCAGGATTTAGAAAGGGTTCGAATTTCAAACTAGAAATTTAAATTAAATTAAATAACTAATCATTGACCAAAATTTGCATGTTAACACTCTTGCATGTCAAATTTAAACAACACATCAACAATCCAACACAACCATACAACCAAACTTATTTCATAATTTAATTTAGCCAATATGGGAATAAATTCAGTATTTCGTGAGTGAGAATCACTCACCTTTGAGTCCTTAGTGGATCGGACGTCCAACCAAAGCCCAAAATTTTTCTATCTCCAAATGCAGCGAAACCAGTCTCAGATCAACTGCAATCTCGCCACGATCCCAACGCAACAAACCGCGTCCAAATCCGATTTAAAACGAGAGAGTTATCAGCGCTTAACCATTTGGAATTTAAATATATAAATAATTAAAAATTAAATTTCCTCACCACTACAAACCCGACGCATCAACAGCCCTTCTTGCTATTCCCGCTCCTCCCCCTTTCTACTACAGTACGCCTCACGAAATAACCCATACACGACCGCAAGTTTGACCGCGAAAAGCTCCCTCCTCCGATCGAATTGAGAGCTATGACCACTGCCATCCTCACCCACTCCTCCAGGCGCATCCATGGGCATCAGAGCCGCCACCTCCGGTGGCTCTTCCCTCTGCCGACGGTGGTCTAAACAAAAAGGGATTTTACCCTTCTACGCGGAAATTCCGGCCACACACCACACTAAAAATCGAACGAACACTACCATTGAACTCGTGTGATCAATCTCTACAATACCCAGAAGCCCGATTCTTCGATTAGCTTAGAAATCAAAAAACCCCCAAATTGCATGCTAGGGTTTCGCAATTCCGAACCTTTGACCGTGATTTCGGACCAACCCGCTCAATGCATGTCGGAAAAATTACACCGTAAGCTTCGTATCGTTGAGCTCTTCGTTTTGATATATAATACGTTGGGTTTTGAGGAGATTTGATTTCAAAGCTTGGATTTTTTTTCTAGGGTTTTAAAAATATTGTTTCTGCCATTGGAAGAAAGAACCGACAGATGGAAAAATATACGTGAATGAGAATGGCTGATGTGGTGTGGAATGGGTTTTATTTATATAATTAGAGAAGGTCAAATGTTAGAGATACCCAATTATCCTTTTACATCGATCTCTTTCACACTTTCTCTCGTACGGTCAAATGGTAAGTCGGATTGTCACGCAAATTGAAATCCTACCATAATTCAACATTCCGGTTCCGATGGCGCCAGTTTCGTCGGATTCCGAGATAGTCGCCAAAACAGTTAAATTTCACCGTAAATTAATTAAATAAAATATTCAATTATTCGATTAACTGTTTAAATTCAATTTTAAATATCTAAAATTTCCATTTTAAATCAATTTATAACTTAAATAAATTTTTTTAAATCAATACAACATATTTCATGTTCTCGAATTAATTTACTTATCCATTCAAATTTATATTTCAATTATAAATTAATGGACTCGAATTATCCTTAACAATCGTAATATCAACTCATAATTTCAAAATTTATCAGATAAAATTTGAATTCCTATTTTAACTTAGACAATCCAAATTTTATTTGTTATAAAATATTAAATTTCACATTACAACATTTATATATGCTTAATTCAAAAATTATTATCATCAAAAATCAACAAAATTTGATTTTTCCCGAAATTAAACCACTTTATTTATTTTAAATTGAAAATTAAATATACAGAAAATATGGGATGTTACAAAAGCTCTCAATAAAGTTTTATTTCTCTATTATATTTTATTCTGTTGCGATGTGAGACTCTATTATTATTGTGTTGTTCTTCTTCTTTTCTTCTATTCTAATATTTCTTTCTTTCTTATCTCACCCTCTATTTTCTTTCATTAACTATCTGATGTTTACAATACTTGAGTTCTGACAAGTAATACGGGTTTGAATATTATTGTTGGAATTCGGGAATCGAATTCCCGGGTCTTTACAGTAGTATCAGAGCGAGGTTTAGTAACAACCTTGTCTTTGTGGCGTAACTTAATAGAGATGGGGTTAGTAACACCCTAGATTGAGGTGAGTATTTGTATACGAGGGCACGTATTTGTAGATTTTATATAAAAATGTTTTGTATTGTGTTATCTGATCAGTTCAAGTGTTCAGAAGCATTTGAACTAACAGCTGGCACAATATTATTTTGTAAAGAGGGTAAATGAAATAATTTTTCCTAAATTATATTTTTATATAAAAAGGAAACAATCTTATTAGATTATTGAGATATTGGTGTGATTGATTAATTTGAATGGAATTCAAATTGGATTCCACATATGAATTTGAATTGGTTTAATGTAACCAAGGAATTTCACATATGAATTTGTGAATGAGAATTTCAATTATGAATTGAATGAATCAGAATTTCACATAAAGATAAGTTAAATAAAATTTAAGGGGAATTTGGATGGTTTTGAATAAAATCGGAACTGGGATTTTATAATGGAAGTAAACTAATTGGAAAATCAATTAGTTAATGGAATATGAATTGGAAGTTAACTTGGTCAAGTAAAGTTAATCCAAGGATGGATATAAGAGTTAATAAGATAAATTTGGAATTTAGAATAGAATTAATTATAATTAAATAGTGATCAATCGCATATTAATCGACTGATATAAAATCCAAGTGAAATAATAAGTAAACATTAATATTGGATAATAATGGAAGTTAATATAAACTGAATGATTTGATTACGTTGATTGTGTATTGTGTGTTAATTGAATTTATTATTATTCATCGATGATCTAATAAGAGTTGAACGAAGTAAAAACTAAATTCCAGTATAATAATGTGAATGAATCGAAAATGATTTGAAATAAGCTCCGTATATGCAAGTGAATGATGCCACCTGTTTGATATTGGAAATTGGTACAGTTATACTAAATAATGATTGAAATGTTATTTAGAATTTCATGTATTGATTATTTACATGGTGGATTGAGTTATGTACAGGTGCCAGAAGACTTTAAGGTTGATTTTGGTTGAATATATCGTAATAAACTGAGCCAGTATACTCGATAGCGCTCGCATAAGATATGCCTACGCGAAAATTTAAAATTTTGGTTTTTGAATTTTGTTTTCCAACTGTTTGGGTCGATGTATATATATTATTGTTACTGCGATATCGTAGAAGTTGCTCCATACAAGGGAGACTCTGCCAAATTTTTCCAGAGATTTAAAGTGTTAAAATTTTTGGTATTTTTGAAAATATTATTTCTGATATTAAATTAGTTTTCATTTTGAAATAAATCAGATTTTTGAAAAAAATAATGTGTATGTAGCATTTTTCTGGCTTAGTAATTTCGGGGACGAAATTCTTTTAAGGGGGAAGGAATGTAACGTCCCGTATTTTTGATAGTCGGATATTTAATTTAATTTAATATATTAAATATTGATTTGGAATTATATATGGATTTATAAAATATAATTCGTTTATATAACGGAGTTTGTAACGACCCATATTTTTTTTACCGTTCAAATCGACAATAATCCACATATGTCGACCCAAACAAATCACCAACACATGCAGTTATTGGAAAAGAAGAATAAAAGGAAGAAAGAAGAGAAAAACAAATCTCAAAATCTCACAGCGGAAGGACAACATATAATAACAAAATAACATTTAAAGGCTGTTGAAATATATACAATAGGATATAACAACACGGTTATCAGAGTTATACATTTACAGACTTACATAGCATGGCAGTGGAAACAACTTTGCAGCGGAATATATATATAGGTATATATCGATCTTCGTCTTCGATCTCCAAGGCACAGTCATCTTTGGCAACTGCAGATGTCTGTTGACCCGAGCATATTGCATAAAAAAGAAAACACAACAACACTCGGATCAGCACTAAATCATTCTCATATTAGTCAAATTAAAATATGAAATAACCTTAGTATCATGGGTGCAGTAACTCAAGAGATGTTACGGGATTCTTCCATCTCTCAAGGATCCGTTAAACTAATACATACATAAGATAATACGCTATTATGATAATGTCTATACAGTAAAGTATAAATACTGAAAATAGCATAAGCGGGATTACCATATTACCCTTACGCAGTTTATAGGCATCAACGATCTATACAGTACCGTAAATTCACCGTACTGGTGTTATCAGAGGGCACTCCATAGAAAGCAATGATAAATCAAAATCGTATGGGGCTCGATATGGATATATATGACAAGGCACTCGAGGCAATGCCCAGGGTAGGATTCTACCAATTGCACTCCCGGACCGGTGGTAACGCATAGCAGCCACTACCGCCCACCTCGGAACACACTCCCAAATTCATAAATGGGCCCAAATCATCATCATCATAGTCATCTAATTAGTATCGAAGAAGTGTGTCCGATCAAAGGTGCTACCTCAGTTAGTCACGGTATAGCTCCTGTTTTAGTCATTTCAATTCTGACCCGAAGGTCAGGGCTATTTCATCATCGATCATCTTCTTTGATTCGATAATCGCCTCCAAGTCATCATACTCCATCTGGATATGTCATAACGTTCACAGTTGTCAAAGTGGTATCGACACTGACAGAGAGTATGCCTTATGTCGACTCCGGTCTCTTTAACAACCAACGCTTACATCTTTTCACATCGTTTGGTTCTTTTATATTTCATACGGTTCGCTTTCATATCAAAATATCATATTTTGTTTCGAACCAATTTATATTCAAAAATAGAATATAGTTTCATATCGAAATATCATAAATCATACCAACCCGATTATATCCTAAAATTAGAATATATTTCCACATCTTATACCATAATCATATAGTACTCCAAAAATCGACTTATATTCAAATAGAATATATTTAATCTCAAAGGATTTCAAATTATTCCAAGTCGATTCATATTCGAAATTCATTCATATTCAAATAGAATATATATACTTCCATAACTTACTTTCAATCCCCTTAAGAGATAAGTTTATATTTAATAGAATATAATCCATCTTCCATATTTGAAAACGGTTTGAAATCGATTCATAAATAAAACTTTTATCTCAACTCCATTTCAACAACGATTTTAGATCCAGCACTTTCCATTCGGAAGAAAAATTACACTTATAAGATATAAATTAAAAGATAGATGTTTATAAAGAACCTTTATATAAATAATATATGTATAGAATAAAATAGTAAAAATAGGATAAATAAGTTTAAAACACTATGTATATATATAAATTTTAGAAATTTACTAAATAGTTTTAAATCAAAGAATATAAGAAAATTTTGGTTATATAAAATAGTTATGGATAAGAATTTAATAAAATAAATTTCAAGAAAGAATAGCTATAAAAATCAAAATTTTAAATACATATATAAATTCTTTACTGAAAATCGATTCTTCCTTCCGAACTTTGATACTTGAATCTAAACTCCAGTTTCCATGGAGTTGCTTAGCTCAAAGGACTTATTTCAAATCCCCTTTCAACCCATTTCAATATAAGGATTCAAGACCATACTCGAATTAGGTTTAAAAACAATTTTCGAGTATTCTCCATCATCTTGATTCCAAAATTTAAATTCCATAAGAATTTATTTAAATCCGAATCTACCCAATTCTTACAAAACCCAAAATCTAAAATTTCAATCTTTAACACTTCAAATTCGCTTGGGAAAAATTTCTTAAATCATTTCAGATCATATTTAAGATTCAGATTTCAAGGAAAAATAAAACCTATCGAAATCAATACATTTCCCTTGAATGAAATTTCCATAAAAGTAGAATTTCAAATATTAAAATCATTTATCCAACCGATGTCCATATATAGTTTGCTATCCTATGGCCAAGTGATTTTTAAATTTTATTTCTCGATATTTAGGGATGGATCTATCATTTCAATCCAAATCGGGGTCAAAGAGATTTATCATTTCACTCCGTGTTCTTAATTCATTTTATCGATAAATCCCGGGTTCATTAGGTGCCCGCAACATCAAGGGTAAATTGGATTTATCGTCTAAAATTAACATGCATTACAATATACTTAATAAGGAGCATAAAATTATCACTATAAATTCAGTAATAAATTCAACCAACATCCATCACAACCATTTCATTCAACTGATCAGCATTAAACTGTTTCAGGATTTTTTCAAGGGTTCGAAATTTAACTAGAGATTTAAATCAAATTAAATAACAAATCAATTACTTAAATTGCATGTTAACACATTTGCATGTTAAATTTAAACCACACATCAACAATCCAACACAACCATGCAACCAAACTTACTTCATAATTTAATTCAATAAATATGGGAATAATTCAGTATTTCGTGAGCGAAGAATCACTCACCTTTGGGTCTTATTCGGACCGGACGTCCAAAATAATCCTAAAATTTGACAGTCTCCAAATACAGCCAGGTTAGTGCCAAAACGTCCGCAATTTCGCCACGATCCCAACGCAACAAACCGCGTCCAAATCCGAGTTAATATGAAGAAGTTATCAGTGTTTTAGTGTTCGAAATTTTTAAAATATATAAATTAAAAAAATAAACCCTCACCATTCACGTGCTGCCACGTCAGCTTCTTTCTTCTTCCCGCTCACCCCTCTGCCTGCTACAGTAACTCGACGAAAAACAACCCATACGCCGCACTACTTTGACCAACGATTCCTCCATGCTACGACCGAACTTGAACCGACGGCCACTGGTAAACCGAAGCTCCTCCAAACCCGCGTCCAATGGCCCCCGCCATCCCACATCCGGTGCACCGTAGCGCCGTCCACCGTCAGCCCTAAACCCGCAATTTCCGTCCTTCCAACCCCAAATTCCGGCGATACACTTAGCAATTGAACCTCCGACCGACGTCAATAAACTCCTATCGATCATCTCTTCAATACCCAGCTGCCAAATCTCTCGATTACTATGTAAATCAAAATCCCCAAATCAGTTCTAGGGTTTTCCGTTACAGCAAACTTTGACTGCGATTTCAGGCAACTCCGGCCACTGCATGTCGAAACAAACTATACCAGAGGCTTCGTATCGTCGAGAGCTTCGAAACGGTATATAATACTCTAGGGTTTGAAGAGATTTTATTTTCAAGTTTGAATTTTTTTGCTTTGAACTAGGGTTTGAATATTTTTGTTCAGCCATTAGAGAGATGAAGTAGACAAGAAATGAACGTACAATGGTTAATGGGCTGATGTGGAGTTAAGTGGGTTTTACTTATATAAAATTATAAGGCCCAAATATGAGAAATACCCAATTATCCATTTACAATGATTCGTTCACAATTTCTTTTGTACGATCAAACGGTAAGTCGGATTGTAACGCAAATTGAAATCCTATAATAATTCACCGTTCCGGTTCTGATGGCGCCAGTTTCGTCGAATTCCGAGACAGTCGCCAGAACAGTAAATTTCACAGTTAATTAAATAAATAAAATATTCAATTATTCAGTTAACTGTTTTAATTCAATTTAATTATTCACTAAATTCAAATTTAAATCAAATTATGACTTAAATAATTCTATAAATAAATTTCACACATTTTAAATCTAAATTTGATTATTTAAATCTCTGATTTGAATTTCAGTTACTATTTCTCAACTTAGAATTCTCCATTTACCAATTAAATTTGAATTTCCATTTTTAAACTAAATAACTCAAATCATTTAAAAAAAAAATGAATTTCCAAATTGCAACAATTCTAAGTATAAACTAAATTTTAAAATCTATTTATACTCCATTCAAATACTCATCATCATTATAATTGACAATATTTGATTTTTATCCAATATTATTCTATTCTATTTTATTTATTTAAAAATTGAAAATTAAATATTCAGAAAATATGGGATGTTACATTCTCCCCCACTTTAAATCTTTTCGTCCTCGAAAAGAGAACGAGATGAGGCATTAACCAAATCATACATTCAAATTTAGACTTACAAAATAATATTTATAAAATGAGTATATAGTTGTAAAACCCCATAAATTTTCTAATTCCTGAAATCACGGAAAATTTCGGCAGCATCTCCTTTGTACGGAGAGGTCCGGAAAATTACATATATATATAATCCAAATATACATCTCATCATTCGATGAGGCATCCCAAAAATGGGGAATACACCATATATATATAACCACAACCTACATAACTCAAATACGTACCTTCTTAGAGTTTATTTTGCAATTTCATTACCTTAGCGCTTATCGTTTTGCGCAAGCGAGCTCCGAAGCGTAGCGCGACTTCCTTACACCTGCTACATACTCACATACACATGAGAATCAATCATATATACAATATATAGCAATTGTCTACAACTTACACTACATTAATCATTTTAACCCCAAAACCAATATATCTATGGCAGGCCAGCAAACAAAATGAAGTTTATCACCCATTAAATGTTGGAATTAGACTAGAACCCACTAGGTAAAAGCCGTTGCATTCGTTTTAGGCTTTCCGAATTGTCCGGATTCGTCGAATTCCGACAATTCGTTCAAAAGTTATGGCTATTTTAGTGAAGGCGAACGCTTCAGCTCATACACATAAAATTGCAGATCTGAGTTGTTCAACCCAGTTTTTAACCATTTAAACAGCAAAATTTCACCTAGAAAATTAAGAAAAAGTTTTAGTACAGATCCTGGGCTTTCCGAATTGTACTCGCACATCGAAATCCGACGCTCCATTAGGAAGTTCTGGTCAAAACAACATTGGTATTCAGTTCAGATTTTTATTTTCTGCGTATACAACTACGACTAGTTCTTGGTTTCCAACCTAATAAACATGAAAATTAGGCAAGGTACTATTAACAAAAGTTTTGGTTCAATTCCTAAGGTTTCCAACAAGTCAAGAATCGTCGAATTCCGTTCATCCACTCAAAAGTTATGGCCGTTTTTCTTCAGCTCATCTAATATTTCAGGTTTCGTATAAACATAAATTTTGATTTTTCATTTAAGGTTTCAACCTTTGCCTAAAATTTTTTTGAGAGTTTTAACACCTCAAATTTGTTATTACTCCTTCACTCGAGAAATGGATTAGTATTGAGTTGCTTACTCTATTATCAAGATATTTCAGTTCATTCCTATCTTATTTTAAGTATTAATTCTAAGCGAGCTCGAATTTATTTTACTTTCTGATTTATTAACCTGGTCGTTTTTCTAAATTTCATTCTTATTATCGTCTATTTCCATCCATATGACATTGAACACCATTTCAAAATATTACTATTCCTTTCTTGTTTCTTTTCAAGTATTACATTTCGAATGAACTTGAATTTATTTTTAACGTTTCAACTAACTTAATTATTTTACGCCATACATTCATGAACATAGATCAATGTTGCAAAATTTTCATTTTCTTATTTAATTCATCAATATTCATTGACATTACTTTACTTATCCATATTCGATTATCCATTTACCTGAATTAGTTCCGATCTTTTTATTTTGATTATTCAAGTTCATTCACACTTCGTTGCATTCATATATTTAGTTCTAATCCAACAACTTCAAAATTTTCCAAGTTTACTTCCATTAATTCAAATTTACTTGACTTACTTAAATCGACTTGGTACTAAATTCTCTCGACATTCAGCTTTTATAGGTTAGTCTTCAGGTTTTTATTCCTTATTCCCTATTCCATATTCTTTTCAATTTCCCATTTATTTCATTTCCTTATTCGTTGTAGTTAACTTTGAATTCTATACCAATGGATTGAGGTTAACTATGGTTATATATAACCGTTCTATTTCATCTCGTTTATTAAATCTTTCCTTAACTCACATAACATTAATCACTAGTACGAATCGAATTGTTCTTACACAGTCCAACTGTTCACGTGAATTTAAAACAACTTATTAAATTCCATAAGTTGATTTCCTTAAATTTAATCCATCGTATTCGGAAGCTGTTTGTAAGACTTCCATTTTTTTCTCAAACTTATATATTAATAACTATATATATAAATTCCATAGCGCTATTTTTAAATTTAAATTTAGTCATAACTTACCATTTATAAAGTGAACATTAACTTTCTTACATTCATTGGAAAGATATGATCAATTCGATCCTAGCGTTTCTTGTTTTATTCAATTATGACTTATTTTAAATTTTATATATTTTTCCGAAAATTAAAGATCGAATTTCCAAACTACCGCGCCACTTCAGGCTCATATTATATAAATTCATACATTCCGAATTCACGTTTCGTTTTAATAAATTTATAGTTATCATTAGTTAAAGTAAACTATAACGCTTGATCCCGGTTTTGCAAAACAAGTTCAAAATAACATACATATATACTTATATTATCTTATAAACCATACTATATGAAATTTCAAACCCAAACTTTTAATTTAAGAAAGAAATTTAAATCTTTGCTTTAAATTTAAATTCAACTTTAAATATCAGATACTAATATCTTTATATAAAATTCTATGCTATATGAAAATCGAGCCCAAAAATCTTTGTAAAACCAAATTTTAATGATCATTGAATGGTCTCTCCCCCACTTAAATTCTTCAGAATAACCATCGATAATGCGTGCACTCATTACCAAGGCTATTTCGAAGATCTGAGCAAGGGATTATCCACTTGTTTAATACTATTTGAAATCATTTCTAGAACCATTCTTATAATATAATATTATCTCAACTTTGGCAAAACTCTTTTAAATACACCCCAGGATCAAGTTTCAAGTTCACTTTTATTTCAATCACGACCTTTCTCCTCCGATTATACTTAAAAGATATCATTTTATTTCCAAGTATTCGCAACACCTAGTTATATTCTCTTATTATTTAATCGACCATAATAGGTAATAACTTACCATTACTACCTACCAACGACCAATGATTATACACTTAGAACCACTAGTAGTATATAATATATATAAAAAATATAATCGAAAATCATATTATGTCGATCATTCTATTCGATTATTTAGAAATTTCTATCGATTCTATGGCGTCCCATATATCGACCAAAATCCATAAATATTCAACAGAACAATTCAACACAATATAAAAACTGTTTTATCCAAAATACAAGTATGCTCTCTCATATCACTCAAACTCATTCTAGGGCATTTCTTACCCCATCTCTAATGAGTAAATTCCCACCAGAGCCAAGGTTATCACTAACCATTGCTCTGATACCAACTGTAACGACCCATATTTTTTTTTGACCGTTCAAATCGACAATAATCCACACATGTCGACCCAAACAAATCACCAACACAGGCAGTTATTGGAAAAGAAGAATAAAAGGAAGAAAGAAGAGAAAAACAAATCTCAAAATCTCACAGCGGAAGGACAACATATAATAACAAAATAACATTTAAAGGCTGTTGAAATATATACAATAGGATATAACAACACGGTTATCAGAGTTATACATTTACAGACTTACATAGCATGGCAGTGGAAACAACTTTGCAGTGGAATATATATATAGGTATATATCGATCTTCGTCTTCGATCTCCAAGGCACAGTCATCTTTGGCAACTGCAGATGTCTGCTGATCCGAGCATATTGCATAAAAAAGAAAACACAACAACACTCGGATCAGCACTAAATCATTCTCATATTAGTCAAATTAAAATATGAAATAACCTTAGTATCATGGGTGCAGTAACTCAAGAGATGTTACGGGATTCTTCCATCTCTCAAGGATCCGTTAAACTAATACATACATAAGATAATACGCTATTATGATAATGTCTATACAGTAAAGTATAAATACTGAAAATAGCGTAAGCAGGATTACCATATTACCCTTACGCAGTTTATAGGCATCAACGATCTATACAGTACCGTAAATTCACCGTACTGGTGTTATCAGAGGGCACTCCATAGAAAGCAATGCTAAATCAAAATCGTATGGGGCTCGATATGGATATATATGACAAGGCACTCGAGGCAATGCCCAGGGTAGGATTCTACCAATTACACTCCCGGACCGGTGGTAACGCATAGCAGCCACTACCGCCCACCTCGGAACACACTCCCAAAGTCATAAATGGGCCCAAATCATCATCATCATAGTCATCTAATTAGTATCGAAGAAGTGTGTCCGATCAAAGGTGCTACCTCAGTTAGTCACGGTATAGCTCCTGTTTTAGTCATTTCAATTCTGACCCGAAGGTCAGGGCTATTTCATCATCGATCATCTTCTTCGATTCGATAATCGCCTCCAAGTCATCATACTCCATCTGGATACGTCTTAACGTTCACAGTTGTCAAAGTGGTATCGACACTGACAGAGAGTATGCCTTATGTCGACTCCGGTCTCTTTAACAACCAACGCTTACATCTTTTCACATCTTTTGGTTCTTTTATATTTCATACGGTTCGCTTTCATATCAAAATATCATATTTTGTTTCGAACCAATTTATATTCAAAAATAGAATATAGTTTCATATCGAAATATCATAAATCATACCAACCCGATTATATCCTAAAATTAGAATATATTTCCACATCTTATACCATAATCATATAGTACTCCAAAAATCGACTTATATTCAAATAGAATATATTTAATCTCAAAGGATTTCAAATTATTCCAAGTCGATTCATATTCGAAATTCATTCATATTCAAATAGAATATATATACTTCCATAACTTACTTTCAATCCCCTTAAGAGATAAGTTTATATTTAATAGAATATAATCCATCTTCCATATTTGAAAACGGTTTGAAATCGATTCATAAATAAAACTTTTATCTCAACTCCATTTCAACAACGATTTTAGATCCAGCACTTTCCATTCGAAAGAAAAATTACACTTATAAGATATAAATTAAAAGATAGATGTTTATAAAGAACCTTTATATAAATAATATATGTATAGAATAAAATAGTAAAAATAGGATAAATAAGTTTAAAACACTATGTATATATATAAATTTTAGAAATTTACTAAATAGTTTTAAATCAAAGAATATAAGAAAATTTTGGTTATATAAAATAGTTATGGATAAGAATTTAATAAAATAAATTTCAAGAAAGAATAGCTATAAAAATCAAAATTTTAAATACATATATAATTTTTTTACTGAAAATCGATTCTTCCTTCCGAACTTTGATACTTGAATCTAAACTCCAGTTTCCATGGAGTTGCTTAGCTCAAAGGACTTATTTCAAATCCCATTTCAACCCGGATTCAAGACCATACTCGAATTAGGTTTAAAAACAATTTTCGAGTATTCTCCATCATCTTGATTCCAAAATTTAAATTCCATAAGAATTTATTTAAATCCGAATCTACCCAATTCTTACAAAACCCAAAATCTAAAATTTGAATCTTTAACACTTCAAATTTGCTTGGGAAAAATTTCTTAAATCATTTCAGATCATATTTAAGATTCAGATTTCAAGGAAAAATAAAACCTATCGAAATCAACACATTTCCCTTGAATGAAATTTCCATAAAAGTAGAATTTCAAATATTAAAATCATTTAACCAACCGATGTCCATATATAGTTTGCTATCCTATGGCCAAGTGATTTTTAAATTTTATTTCTCGATATTTAGGGATGGATCTATCATTTCAATCCAAATCGGGGTCACAGAGATTTATCATTTCACTCCGTGTTCTTAATTCATTTTATCGATAAATCCCGGGTTCATTAGATGCCCGCAACATCAAGGGTAAATGGGATTTATCGTCTAAAATCAACATGCATTACAATATACTGAATAAGGAGCATAAAATTATCACTATAAATTCAGTAATAAATTCAACCAACATCCATCACAACCATTTCATTCAACTGATCAGCATTAAACTGTTTCAGGATTTTTTCAAGGGTTCGAAATTTAACTAGAGATTTAAATCAAATTAAATAACAAATCAATTACTTAAATTGCATGTTAACACATTTGCATGTTAAATTTAAACCACACATCAAAAATCCAACACAACCATGCAACCAAACTTACTTCATAATTTAATTCAATAAATATGGGAATAATTCAGTATTTCGTGAGCGAAGAATCACTCACCTTTGGGTCTTATTCGGACCGGACGTCCAAAATAATCCTAAAATTTGACAGTCTCCAAATGCAGCCAGGTTAGTGCCAAAACGTCCGCAATTTCTCCACGATCCCAACGCAACAAACCGCGTCCAAATCCGAGTTAATATGAAGAAGTTATCAGTGTTTTAGTGTTCGAAATTTTTAAAATATATAAATTAAAAAAAATAAACCCTCACCATTCACGTGCTGCCACATCAGCTTCTTTCTTCTTCCCGCTCACCCCTCTGCCTGCTACAGTAACTCGACGAAAAACAACCCATACGCCGCACTACTTTGACCAACGATTCCTCCATGCTATGACCGAACTTGAACCGACGGCCACCAGCAAACCGAAGCTCCTCCAAACCCGCGTCCACTGGCCCCCGCCATCCCACCTCCGGTGCACTGTAGCGCCGTCCACCGTCAGCCCTAAACCCGCAATTTCCATCCTTCCAACCCCAAATTCCAGCGATACACTTAGCAATTGAACCTCCGACTGACGTCAATCAACTCCTATCGACCATCTCTTCAATACCCAGCTGCCAAATCTCTCGATTACTATGTAAATCAAAATCCCCAAATCAATTCTAGGGTTTTCCATTACAGCAAACTTTGACTGCGATTTCAGGCAACTCCGGCCACTGCATGTCGAAACAAACTATACCAGAGGCTTCGTATCGTCGAGAGCTTCGAAACGGTATATAATACTCTAGGGTTTGAAGAGATTTTATTTTCAAGTTTGAATTTTTTTGCTTTGAACTAGGGTTTGAATATTTTTGTTCAGCCATTAGAGAGATGAAGTAGACAAGAAATGAACGTACAATGGTTAATGGGCTGATGTGGAGTTAAGTGGATTTTACTTATATAAAATTATAAGGCCCAAATATGAGAAATACCCAATTATCCATTTACAATGATTCGTTCACAATTTCTTTTGTACGATCAAACGGTAAGTCGGATTGTAACGCAAATTGAAATCCTATAATAATTCACCGTTCCGGTTCTGATGGCGCCAGTTTCGTCGAATTCCGAGACAGTCGCCAGAACAGTAAATTTCACAGTTAATTAAATAAATAAAATATTTAATTATTCAGTTAACTGTTTTAATTCAATTTAATTATTCACTAAATTCAAATTTAAATCAAATTATGACTTAAATAATTCTATAAATAAATTTCACACATTTTAAATCTAAATTTGATTATTTAAATCTCTGATTTGAATTTCAGTTACTATTTCTCAACTTAGAATTCTCCATTTACCAATTAAATTTGAATTTCCATTTCCATTTTTAAACTAAATAACACAAATCATTTAAATAAAAAAAATATGAATTTCCAAATTGCAACAATTCTAAGTATAAACTAAATTTTAAAATCTATTTATACTCCATTCAAATACTCATCATCATTATAATTGACAATATTTGATTTTTATCCAATATTATTCTATTTTATTTATTTAAAAATTGAAAATTAAATATTCAGAAAATATGGGATGTTACAGAGTTAGAACGTATAATTTATAATCGAGCTCGAAAACATGGCGGTAGTTCGTAATTTACGATTTGAACTTCAATTGAATATACAGAGTCCATTTTATGTCAGAATTCTGTGAAACAAGAATGTCCTGATCGATTTGACTATATTTTTCAAATGGAAGAGAAAAATGGAGATTTCACATTTTAGATTGTCAGTTATGTCCAATTCAAATTTTGAAATAGTCGCTATGGAATTCGTTAATAAATGATAATTTTGTTTAACAAATATTAAGGATTATATATATATATATATATATATATATATATATATATATATATTTGAATATCGTTTAATTTGGAATTTTTAATATTGAGTTTAAATTTCATACTGGTTTATTCTGAAGCTGTGTAAGGTTTTTATTTGGAGATATATAGTAGCAATAATAAATTATTATTACTAAATAGAAAATACAACAGTTTGAGTTGGGTACAAAAACATTACAGGACAAACGAAATCTGTACAAAAAGAAAAACAAAAAAACAAAAAGAAAACACCAACTCAAACAGAGAAACAACGACCCAAACAAAATACATGACTAATAAAGAAAATATAACATACAATTTGGCTAGTCAAACCCAACAGACATTAAAACAATCAACACTGACCACATTTCAAGACTGCGGCCACGACGTCAAAGCCACAAATATACACCTGAACCGAAACACAACTCCAAAATTTGACAGCAAACTAACGCACTGGACAAATAAAATACCATTGAACTCCATGCTATAAGAAATAAGATAGTCTCCAAAACAGAAGAAAAAATCCAAAAATACTGAAATTTCAAGATAGGAGGAGCTGGCTGAATTCCGGGAACACATCCAGAATAACTAATATAAATAGTAAACAAAGGATGACTGTATATTCACATATATATATAAGGTTACTTCATACTTAAAGAAAAATCATACATGCTTCTGCTATTTCAGCTATTCGAAAGGAAATTCCATACAACTACCATCTACCCTATATACCTATCGAATGGACATTCTTCTTATCCCAATTTCAGTTCCCTGTATATATACCAATACCCTAAAAATGGGTCAAAACTCAGTGCGTGGTCAAACACTGGAATGCCTCCACCTTTATTCAATGAACGGACAGAATCACTCCCATCTTCTCTTAATTTTTCACCAATCTGACAACCAAATTCAAATTATTTCAACTATAAAATCACCAGGATTGACGAGATCTTCCTATCGATCTGGCGGTGATGAAGTTTACTCTGACGTGGTGGTTACGGTTAGCTCCGTAAGCCGCGGAGGTTATGAGGAGTTTATTATTGTATGGTTTGATGATGGTGCGAGTTGTACAGGGAGATGATAGATCGCGTTGGGGCGCGTCTTTTGGCTCCTTCTGATGGTCTGCCGACGAGCTAAGGAGGGGTGCGGCGGCTTGAAATCATGGTTAATATGTGGATTGCTGAGGTTCAGATGGAAAGAGTGGGGAGATAACGAAGAGCAGTATTTGTTTTTATTTAAAGAAATAAAAGGGCAGTTAGTTTGAACTGTAGAAGCATCAACCACTTTTGATGTATGCTGGAATAAAGATGGGCTTGCAAATCAAATGGATCAGGCTAATACAACGTAAGGAATTTGTCGGGCTTGTTTATTAAACGAAAAGTGGACTGTTTTGAACAATGGAGCAAAGAGAACACAATATTTCGGGCCAGTCTTACAGGAATCTAAGGTATACAATTCGACTTGTTATAATTATTTAAGTTAAAAAAAGAAGTAATTAGTGGGTTCACAATATTACACTAATAATTGATTGAATATCTATAATTGAGCTAATTTATAAGGATTCAACAACACAAGCCATACAACTTATAAGGATTCTAACCAATGGACACCATTTAGTCTACATTGTCCATACTGTATTGAACCAGTTAGTAAATTTGAATCTGTCCAGTTTTGACTAAGCCAATTTAATTAAATTTTTTTATTTATATAAAATTTATATATATAATTAAGGAAATGGGTTAGTTAAATAAATCATATTATTTATAAAGTAAATAGCTCTTATTCGATGAATAGAATCTAACGAAACAAATGGCAATGGAGTCGAGGTGACGAGCAAAATATTCTGGAACCGTTTTTAGATAGAAATTGAGACAGCGGGAATGTCGGTTAAATTAAACACTGTTAATTTAACGGTAACCAAACCACTACAAGGAGCAAATGGATGGAATGGTGAGTATAACTCACTCAGTTTTTACCCATTTATATTTTATATAAGTTGGGTTTTATTTTTTGTGCTTTGGTTGATAATTATTCATTGTTTGTTGAATATTTATATTGATTGAATTGGTTGATTTAAACATTAGTTTAATTTAAATAAAATTTAATCGTTATTCTAACGATAAATTCCAAACGAGGTAACATATCTCATTGTTTAAGTTTATAATAATATAGACGGATTAAATAAAAATATGGCTGCTTGGATTACTGTGGTTTATATATTTATTGTTGGATATTACATCTAGTTATCGAATTGAATAATATTGTCAAGATAACGTATTTGGATGCTGGGATAACAGGTTGGAGGGATCCAACGGGATTCCTAATTTTTTTTTCTTCATATCACATTATATGAACTGTTTGACTAACCCGATTAGATGATTGATTTGATTTTTGATCGTTGAATCTAAATTCAACGTTTGTTTGTTATTAACTAATGGACAGTATTGGTTGAGTAGTTGGCAGCATATAGCCTACAAATTAATCATTTTATAAATATTAATTTACCATCAAGTGAATCGATGGTGATGAAGTTACACAATTATTTTATAACTGAAATTAGATTTTTAATCTATTTATTGGAATTAAAGTTATTCAAAAAGGAAATGAATGTTTATTATTTATTATTTAAAGCGTATAAGTTATGATTAAATGATTTCGTAAAGAGAACTCTTAGATTAATATGGTTTATCGGTAAATAAAAAGAAATTAAACGTTTAAGATTTTGAATTAATCGTTCCCAAGAAACAATTAAGTAAGATTATTTAAATTAATTATATTTATTTAAGAAATAAATTAATTGGAATTGGTTAAGGAGATAACTGTGTTTTGAATTGAATAAGTCGACCGCTTAAGCTGGGATTGATAATCAAATTAGTTTATTATTAAATAAATCTAATGTAAACTAGTTACCGAATATTTGTTATTTTAATAAGATTTAATTAGAGAAAATTATTATTTATTTTAGAAATAAAGAATTTAACTACTTTTAAAGTAGTTAGTGATGAAGTAAACAATTAATTTAATTATTAATAATTTAAGTGATTTCTTTTTAAGTGAAATTCATTTTAATAAGAAATCGGAGTTGAGATAGAATCGAGTTGAAATTGAAAGGAGTTTATGATCAAATTTTAGGATAAAACCCGGATTTTTATAACAAAGTTATAAAAGAGATTTCGAGCGAATTCGATAGGTTAAATAAATGTTTTATTTAATATTTGGATTAAGCAAAAGGCAATCGAGAGAGATAGTAGTTTATATTAAACCAGGGTTGTATTAATAAGGATTATAAAATGGGCGGGACGTAAAAACATTGGTTTTAAGTTAACATTACTTAGTAATGAAATTAAGTGAAACGATTGGAATTTGAAACGTGATTTCCAAAGCGGAATTGGTTGAATGGATTAGAAGGGGAGTCATTTAGGTTGATAAGTGGTAAGATAAGAGAATTTTGGCATGGGAATGTTTCCGATTATGAAAAGGGGTTCAAGGAATTATAATAATAAATCCAAAGTAATGGAAATAAAAAGATTTTGGAAATATAAACTAGTATTTCCAATGTAAAGGAAATAAAAGGAGATTTGGTAAAATATATTGATATATATGAAGTAAAGGAATTAATATGATGACATTGAATGGGTTTATTTAAAAAGAATATAAGTGTTAGTTAATGTCTCCCAGGAATAAAAATCAAAGAATTTCGTAACGGCGTTTAACGTGGGATTTGATTGAACTCAAGTTAGAAGTGTGTGTATATATATACATATATATGTATTTGTGTGTGGGATTTAAATTCTAAAGTATATAAAATGGTTTTTGTGAATATTCTTATATTAAAATAAGAAGAAATATTGTGTTTTAAAGTATTAAAAGACTAAGAAGTTTTAATTTGTTTTTAAATTAAAAAGGCCAGGTTGTGCTGAATACTGAACCAGTAAGTTGATTTTATTTTTATGGTTGAATGGTTGTTTATTTGATACTTAAATAACCGACTATCAAATCCGAACCATATGATTGTTGGTACGGAAAGACCAGGATCGAATTATATTCGAAAACCATTCCGACCAACAAGTATAAAATTAAGAAGATATCAGATGCTGATCAAGATAGAGCCATTGAAGACCATAGATCTTCATAAAACGGAAGGCTTACATATATCTTTGGTCAACCCCTATAGTTTTCAATGTCTACTATATATAAACTTAATTTGTAATTTATAACCAGAGATGTACCATGATTTTGTCGTGGTTGAAATCTATGGGTTTGCAAGAACTACTCGCTATTGATCTATAGGGTGATTCCTAGGATGTGATAGGAGGGTAACTTCAGTTCATCCTGTTCCTGGATGGCTAGTATGGACGAATGTCTGTCAGAGTATTTCATAAGAATCACGTACGTTGATTTTTACAAATGTATCTCTGTAGGTGGCAGAGATGACACCTTCTCGTAGCATAAACACCTAGAATATTTTTGTGGGTGTCAATTAGTGATTTGGCAGATCTGACGATGTGGCATTCAAAGATATTGTGTTGTTCTAAAGGAAATGTTAAACCTCAAGTTTCACAACCGGGAAATGACAAAAATCGGGCAGGCAGCGTGGCTATGTGGGTCGTTCCCATTAGGGTGTATAATCACCTATCTAGAGAAGCTCTTTTTTCTTCTTTAATCTATCGATGCTGTCCTTTTTCGAGAAACGGTGTGTAGGTCCCAACCGGTGGTGACATACATTCGATACACTCAAGCGAAATGAGTGGTCGGTCATGTGTGGGCCAGGTTGCAAGACGTTCTTGTTGAACCCAGTGTACTCCCCTCTTAAGATACACTATCGGAAGGTGGTTCCATACCTTATCATAGTTGGAAATCCAATCCCCAATAAGCGCCCGCGGTTTTGATTGTATACTATATATATGGAGCATGAGATGTAAGCGTTCCGCTAGATTCTATTTATTTGTATTTTGATACTATTATTATATCAGAACAATATATGATTTCAAAAATGTTTTGGGTTATCGTAAGGTAAAAACCGTCCGTATTTATGTGTGGATTTGGTCTTTCGATTATCCTTTTCTTCGAAAGGATTTTAAACTTAAAATTCAAGTTGGACGACCCCTTTAAACTTAGTGTGTTTACTCACTCTGGTTCACCAGACTAATCCGGCATTTGTAATGCTCGGGTTAGCCTGGGTTGTACAGGGTTAGATGGATGCGATGAATTTCAAGATGACGTGTTGGAGAAGATCAGATGTATGATATATATTTATTCTGTTGTGTTGTATATGAGGACAGATTATTATAACTGTCCAGATGTGTTGATGTGCTCTGATGTTTATAAGTATTTATTTTAAAACTCTCAATAAAGTTTTATTTCTCTATAATATTTTATTTCATTGCGATGTGAAACTCTGTTGTTATTGTGTTGTTCTTCTTCTTTTCTTCTATTCTAGTATTTCTTTCTTTCTTATCTCCCCCTCTATTTTCTTTCATTTACTCTCTGGTGTTTACGATACTTGAGTTCTGACAAGTAATACGAGGTTTGAATATTACTGTTGGAATTCAGCATCGAATTCCTAGGTCGTTACACGCACACACACAAATATATATATATATATATAAGTATATATATATATTCCTAATCCATTTTCCTCTTTATACTCTTTTAAAGTTTATAAGGCTCAACTGCAAAACCCACAAATATGAAATACTAACATTTCAGATGCCAATATATGGGACCATCTTTATGGATCTAGATGTATATATAATATATTTATATTTATATTTTGAAAATACAAATATGTTCACACACTATAAATACAGGAATCCTGATTCTAAGCTTTGATACTAGATGTAACAACAGAAATTCTGACAAACCGATTTTTTTTCAAGAATTCTAATTTGCCGAAACTCGAGTTGGCTTGTTTGGTATCCTACAGAATGGACAGAGATATAAAATATATCATAGCTTGGAAAACATCTTACAGTGGAATGGAATAAAATATAATATAATCAAATATAGCTTTACCAAGGTAATAATACTTCCTAACCAGTATCCAAAGCTATCATATCTCTGCCATAAAACTAACCTGCAAGTGTGTTATGAGAAGAGGGTCAGAATACATGTTCTGCTTGTTGGAAGTAAACTACACATTCTGAAATAATCCTACATATACCGTTTAGTTATATTTTCTTACTTATTAGGTTATTTGAGTTAATAACACCCAAGGCTCTACACACATGCCGTACCCATCTACCTCCCAGTAGATTAACCTAATATAGCATATATGTAGCTACCCCCAATATAAAGGTACTTACCATGGTACCCTTCTTGCACGGTCTCCGCTGTCACTCCATGGATGCAACCCTCATCCTATGCCAGAGCAACATATGGATCACCATAAACTATGCCATGTTCCGTACAGAACTACCATCGCCATTCTACGCAAGCGTACATACCACCATATCCAGACTTCTTGAACAATCTCGGTCTTAACACAGAGTATTGCCCTAGCGTCTCTGATACACCGTCCGATGTAGCATGCATGTATTCGGATTCTCACACGTACGTACTACCTACTTTACCCCGAGTTCTATAATATTGTTGCATCTGAATGCATAGAACTCGGTCGGGAGCCTGTTCCTTATCTTTATAGGTCTGCTAAAGAGGCCTAAAGTACATATATATAAACTATGATATGCATTTCTATGGTGGCTGTGGTCCCACCTCGACCCCTCCCTCAACTAGTAAAAGACTACATCAAGAACTAAATGACGTGCCCCTAGGAAACAATCTACATCCAAATTGGCATGTCACACAACCAAAATTTCGATAGTGAAAGATCGATGGTTTTTAGGTTTAGCTCTAGTCTTTCCGCGTCACACTAACTGTCGGTGACAGGTATCCGATGATTAATATCCTATGTTGGTCATGACCCAGCTTGTCTGTAGGGAAAATCGTAGAATCACCCAACACCACCCAACAGTTCTGACTGTCAAACTACCATTGCTATCAAGGTATGCCCACTGGATGGTTTCGCATAGACCTAACATCTGCTAGTACAGCCTGGGCACTGCCACCGCACAAAGGACCACCATAGAGGGATCCTACTGCATCCCTCGGAAGCCTCGTGCTTCCAGTCCCACAGAGCCAGCAATACAGATGGACGTTATCCCCTTGTGCCTTTAGACTCCACGATGATATACCACATTGGATTCTCCACCTTCGGACGTGCAGACTGGTCCAAGCGCATCATGCTAACGTGTAATTAGACCCTGTGTCCAAACATTTAATTATGTGCTTGCTCTACCTCATTAGGTTTCCCATTATCTTGGTTATTTCCAATTATATAAACTTTCTATTTAAGTTACCAAATTCTCTCAAATCCCCTTATGTCTTTGAGGAATGGACCCCTCTTGCTTATTAATTGAGTTATATTACTTAACTCATTTATGTTCATTAATAAGCCCATAATATGTTGTTCCCTAGATTTTAATTAACGAAAGTAATCTACAATCTTATTACATTAGTATCAAGTCATTTATTGTCCAATTTCAGGTTCACAGGTTACAATAACATGTTCTACTTAACGTGTCATAAGTAAATCTTATCGCAATCAGTAGTTTTCCAGTTAACATATTACTTAACTTATAATTAAGCATAACTTATTTCATTCCATAAGTCTTCTTACGTTATTCAGTCTTATGCTGCTTGAGCGAGCATCCTCTTATTATTAATTTCTTTTATTAGACTTCATAGTTCTATTTTATAATTCTACTAATAATAAGTCCACTTCATTCTTTTTCATTAACCATTGTTTGGTTTAATGCAACCTCTTTTTTTTATTTACCTATTTACTCAGTTCTCTTAACTACGGTAAATCAAAAAGTTTCTTTCCATTTATTATAACCTACGTTATAATTTCCACTTGTCCTTAGGACAAGCCGACCTATTATCTTCCATTCTTTCATTCACGCTTAATCATAATAGGTTATTATCGTTCCCCATTCATTCCAATTCTTTTGCTGTTGTAATATTTCCTTCTTTATTCGTTGTCATGCATGTTCCTTACTTCTTTAAGGAAAATATTTCATGCGCTTTATTAATTTGGTTATAGAAAGATGCAGTGATTTATTTTCTTAACATACGCCTATCTAGATCCGTAGTTGCAAGTAATTAATTTTATTTTTCAATGTGGCTTTCTTGCAAATACATTCTAAGAAATAGGTTACTTAGGGATATATCACTTTTCCTCAGATTCCAACTAACTCAGTCCACTACATCCCTTCCTTTCTTATTTTCTAAATTAGACTTTTAATTTCAGTTTCACATGATATTCTCAACTACTGAAATCTTTTTTTTAGCCCTAACTAGCATATTAAATTTGTTTACCTATTGCCTGTTGTTTACATATATTTTTATATATGTTTATGCACCAGACCTCTCACATTAAGTTGACCACTTACGGATGTTGGATTTGTCAGTTGGTTCTGGGTAGGCTTCTACCGCATGTTGAACTTAACCTCGTGTCTCAATGCGGTTTTCTACCATTTGCCAATTATTGTTAATTTTACATACAAACCAGGCAGATCTATTCTTTTTCTATTATTCCCAATTTTACTATAATTTGATTTAGAATATCCAATTTGTCATTAATAACATTTTCTGTAACATATTTACTTTCATTGTAAATCCCTCAGTTCCAGTTTTACATTGATTTTAATCCAATTAACTGGTTCACGGAATAGGTCTATACAACAGTAAAAAAAAAATTCAACACATTTCAGCAGGTTAAATAGCCAGTTACCACAATTATCAATTATTCAGCAGGTTATACATATTAACAGGGAATGCAAATGATAAGTATACTATTATTTAAAAAGGTATAATCTAAACCTACTTACCTGACAATTTTCCAATCCTTGAATCTGATCCAGAATTGCTATTCCATGGCCTTCCTAACTGAATCTAATATTAATACAACCATGGATTCACAAATCTGATACTAAAAGAAGTGGGAAAGAAAGCAAGAAACCTAAATAGATCAGATTCGAGAACTTACCTCACACTGATTAGAATTCTAGATACCTACGTTGTAGATCTATATCTCTTATCTTCAAACCTTGAATCAGAATCCCTAAGAACTAATATCATATTTTCTAAAAAGGTTTGGAGTGGGAAGAGAATGGACGAGCCTAGGCAGCACTTTAGAAAACATGAGAATAAAGTTAGGCCATGCTAGTCTATTTATAGGCGTACTAGAAGAGTCTGGTCCATCATATTTAATATATTAAAATCTAAACTGCGCACATCAACGTCTCCACATCACAAAACAAATTTGTACCGCACCTGGGTCGACCCCTAGGTCGACCCGTCCATACGTGGGTCGACCCGCAGGTCGACCTAGGCTAATGTAGGTCGACCCATCTAAGCCTTGGCAAGCGTTTTACGACATGGTGCTTATCGGGTTTAAACATCTAATTAAAAATGTTAATTGCTTGCAATATATTTATACTCTTTCTTGATTTATTTTTTTCTTATAAAACACAGTTAAGATTGAATTCCTCTTATATATGAATATATATATATATTCAATACTTTGTCTATTTAATTCGTTGACACCATGCCTTCTTATTCCTTGTCCATTTAATGCAAATGCAGTTAATTAATTCATCATCTTATTCCCAAATTAATTTCATGCATTTAATTTATTGTTGTTGTATGCATTGTTTGATTCCTCTTTTTGCATGCATTAATTTATTCCTATTTTTAGTTCATTTCATTTATTTATGCATTCTTATTGCCTTATTGCATGCACTCACTTCTCTCTTCTCTTAATTTACACCTTTTATATTCTGACATTTGTACTCATGCATATATACATATAAGAAAAATCTTTATTTATTACTCATTTAATGTATAATAAATGCAGGGTGTTACACTTTTCATCATATCATTAACAAGAATGGCAGCATCAATGATGAATCTATATATTTCATGGGAATTCAATAAGTAACATGCATATGGTTTCTCTTGAGGACATCTATAAGTAAAGAGGATAAGGGATGAGAACCATACAGTAACTTCATAAAGAAACATCAAATCATCATAATCTATAATAAAAACTCAATAAAGGTTGAAGAAAATCATGATTGAAATTACCACAAACATAATATAAATGTAGCATTCATGCTTGAAGTCATGTTCAAACATAATCATCAAAAAGTGAAATTGAAACATTGAAAACTTCATAAAAAATTGCACGTGCTTTACATCCTGACTAGTACTACATCTTGGTACCATCCATCGTGATGACTAGGGCCATAAAAATCTTAAACTTCTTAATGACTATAGCCGAAACATCGTGATCCCTTAGTCAGAAAATCCGAGTAATAACATCGTGGTGATTGTAGGAACAGACATCATGATTATCATAATGGCCATAGTTAAAATTATTGTAATGACACCAATCATGTACTGGTAATAGTACTAGTAACATCTTGAATGTTCTCAACTTCTCGAACCGGAACCCAATAGGCGTTAATGTACATCCCATACCATTGGTTCGCAACTATTGGTTTACTAATCGTTAGTCGATGCCACACTAGAAAAACCATCATAAAACATCAACAAATATACACTGCCTCATATCATTGGCGAGTGAATAGATGCCCGATTCGTCTCCTCTCTCTCTTTCTCTCTGTCTCTCTCTCTCTCGACGAATACTAAATGCCATCACAACTTGTCTCATCCATCGATAGGTAAAATCCATCATTAATTTCAAAACACTATTAATTCATCATAAATTACTTCCCTCTTCTCCTTGGCATGTATAAGAAACATCGTTGAGGTTATTTCTAACCATAATTTCAAATTAGAGTTTTAACATCAAAATTGCCTTATTTCATCGATAGTCATAAAAATACATCTAAATCGATTTGTCTTCGAGCATACTGAAAAAGAGAAGTTCTCAAACCAATACTCTTCGCTAAATTTGGCAACCTCTAAAACTTCTCAACATATCACTTCAATTTGGTTTCGATCGTACAAGTCTGATAGTAAGCCATAAAGCAAAATCATATGTCTCATACCACTTATTTTTACTAAATCGTTTAATTCTCATTATTATATGCTGAAATTCATAAAAGTAAGCTAATATACATATAATATATTTATAGAGAAAATAGGATTTTTAAATAATTTTAGAAATTTTTATAAAGGCTTTTTAAGGATAGCTCATCATTTAAATAGATAATCAACTTATAGCATACTTTAAAAAAAGTTTGTTAAAATTCTTTAAAATGTCTTAAAAACATTTATTTTCCAATTCATTATTTTTAAGAAATTTTTCCAAAATTTATTTGAAATCAGAATAATTAAAGCCATCGAATTCTCTAATTATCAATATTTACCGATAATTAAATTTAAATAAAATTTAAATTCCAAATTTCTTGAAAACTGAGGAATCCATTATCATATATCATAGTTTCAAACTTCTTCATCAAACTTTTCTATACTATCATCAACTAACTCAAAATCAACAGTGAAAACTAATAAAAAATGATGCAAATTGAAAACCTTATTTATAGCCAATTTTCTCGATATGTTTCAAGCATCAAAACTACCTATAATTAAATGAAAATTTGCAAAAATAAACTTTAGCGCATAGAAAACAACAATATAAAACTTGATAGTGTTTCGTTGCAAAATGAAAGAGATACATAGTTTCAAAAAAGGCACTTTTTGGGCATAAAATGAACTCAGTTGAATCTTGTTTTGTCCAACTTCGAGAATCGATTTCAAGCATCTAAATGAAGATTTGAACAAAATTTTGCAGCATCAAACAATGACATGAGAACTAAAACATACTAAATCTAAATGTGTTTCGCTGCAAAACAAAAGAGATATGTATTTTCAAAGAAGGCACTTTTTGAACATAAAATGAACTCAACTGAAATTCAATTTTTGTTCGACTTCACAATCGATTTAAAGCATCTAGCCTGCTCATATTCAAATGAAATTTTGCAACAACAAACATTAACTAAGAACTAAAACATACTAAAATTTTACAGTATTTCGCTGCAACACGAAAGAGATGCATATTTTCAAAGAAGGCACTTTTTGAACATAAAATGAACTCAGCTGAAATCTAATTTTTGTCCAACATCGACAATCGATTTCACGCATTTAACCCACTAAGATTCAAATGAAATTTTGCAGCAACAAACACTGACATAGGAACTAAGATATACTAAAATTTGATAGTGTTTTACATAATAACAAAAGAGATGCGTATTTTCAAAGAAGGCGCTTTTTGAACATAAAATGAACTCAGTTGAAATCTAATTTTTGTCTAACATCGGCAATCGATTTCAAGAACTTAACCCACTAAGATTCAAATGAAATTTTGCAGCAAAAAACGCTGACACAGGAATTAAGATATACTAAAAATTGATAATGTTTTACAGAATAACAAAAGAGATGCAAATTTTCAAAGAAGGCACTTTTTGGACATAAAATGAACTCAGCTGAAATCTAATTTTTGTCCAACTTTGACAATCGATTTCAAGCATCCAGCTCATTCGGATTCAGATGAAATTTTGCAAAAACAAACATTGACATGAGAACTAAAAGGTACTAAAATCTGACAGCGTTTCACAAAGATATGAGCAAGATATGATTTTCCAAATTTGACCACATTTCAACAAAACAATCTAAGAAGCATGACTTATCTAAACAACCCAATTTCAACAAAATATATTATATCTTTGCAATTTTTGATTGTCTGCTATAAGCTTTGCTTACCTTTATTATTTGCAGCAAAAGAGAAAATTTCAACTTGCAAAATTAAAGCTTTGGGATGGATTGAAGCATTAATGAGCTGAAAAAGACATAAAAAGGACATGCAACGGTAAAAATATCAAATAGGCAATTATACTATAACAAAAACCGAGATTTAGGTAAGTACGAAGATTAGAGAAAGTAAATATTACCTTAGATTTGTATTGCAACCTAAAGTAAACTTTAATTTAAGAGAAATTGAATGAACTTTTGTGCCTAGGTCAATAGGTTGCTTCTCAACATGAAGAAGAAGAAAGGGGTTTTGTTTACTGCTTAGAGAAAAGAACGTAGCTCTTTCTCTCATTATATTTCTAATGGGTTAAGTTAGAGAAAAAATCCCATTTCTATACTTAATCAAACTCTATGCTTATATTTTTACTAATGTTACCATAATTTCTTCATTTTAATTCCTTTTTGAGTGAAACAAATTGCATTGTACTCAATTTAACGAAAGAAACATGTTACAAATTAATATTTCCAATTAAAATATTATTTTCGCAAATTAAAAGCAATTTTTTCATTATGTACCAATATTCTCATTTATAGTGAAAAATCACCATTTTCATCATTTTCCACCAAACAAAATTTGTTTCTAAGTTCAATGAAGATTTTTAAAATATTTGTAAAATTTTTACCACTTCAACACATTATTTCAAACATGCTTATAACAAATAAATTTATTTTCTTCGCATTTTTTTAATTAAAACAATATGTTATTTAAGGACAAATAGACCAATTTTACCCATATAAAGATTGTTTTTCACACTTCTAATTTTTTTATAGAAGTGTTTTAACATCTTTCAAATATTAAAACACATTCCTAACAATACTAAGTCCTTAAAACCTTATTTTCTTCATGATCGCCCTTTTATTTTGCAATAAAAGCCCAATATTAGAATAAAATTCCAATATCGCCAATTTAATTAAATAAACTGTTTTCCATCTATTTACTACAAAGACCCCAAACAAAAATTTAAACTTCACCTTCATTTATTTATTCTAGAAATCCAAGTTCTTATTCGTCAAACGTTGTTTATTTTAAAATAAACCATATTATCATAAATTTACTCCATTTATTAATTTTTAATCCCATATTAAACCATAGTTTACATTATAATTTAATATTTCAGTAATCTCCAAAATCCCGAGTTGTTACAGACTCCCCTCCTTAACAAAATTGCGTCCTCGCAATTCCTAGAGGAAAGGACGTGAGCAACTCAACAAAAGTATCAAAGAATGGAAGAACAAATACTTGCGATAAAGAACTCTCAAAACACTATGAGAAGAAAGAAATCATAATACAAGAGTTTGATAAATTCTCTAGTTCCCAAGTGCAATCATTGTGGTTATGAAACCATTAAATCTTAGCAAGTGATACATTCTTGTTTCGAAGGCGCTCACCTCCGAACCAAGAACACACATAGGATACTACACGCCAGATAGATCCGAAAAGATCTCAAGCTTAACCTATTTGAAGGATTCAATAATAGATTCAGATTAATGAATGTACTTCGAAATTGAGGTACACGAAGGCTGCATGAGTACCCAAAAGATAATGTGGAAATGATACTTAATTAGAATCCAAGACTAGATGCTCAATAGACATATATGGTCTTATATAATGAGGTGCACACTTCCCTACAGCTAAAATGCATAGTAATCTTTCTCAATTTTTTTTTAGACTCCCAGCCACTTATTTTTGACAATTTAAAAGGTGACAACATTGTTAAAACATTGGTTTTTCACAATTCTTCATTTCCTAGTATAGTTAGGTTTTCCCCATCTTATTTAACATATTAAAAGAAAGATTATTATTTAATCAAGGTTTTTACAATTTTAAGATCATACACGTATAACAGAGGACTGAAATAAAAGAAAATCCTTTTCATAATTACATCATCTCCATTCTAAAGTACAAACCCGTGGTTATATATATATATATATATATATCACACAATTCATGCTTATATATATACTGATATTCAAGCTTCACCATTATCTTTTTTATAAATTAAACTACTAGGCATTTAGGAAATCTACTTCTCAAAATTTTATTGTAACTTAAATGCTGCTTAATTCTTCACAATCTTAAGATCATTCACTAGAAAAATATAAAAATCATTCATACGATGTTAGATTTTATATTGGTGATTTCCCATGCCAACAATGTCTAATCCATTGTTTTGGAACCCCTATCGACCCAAGGTGTCCCTTATCTCGATTAGAATTCTTAAACCACGCTTAGATACATAAACATTGTCAGTAATCACAATAAAATGCTTAATAAATCCATTTTAACAAATTCAATTTATAACCCACATTTTAATACCTCAATTAATTAAGAAAATACTTCTCAATAATTTACAAAATATAAAAATTGATTACCGTGCTTAACCAAGACGATTAATCATTTTGGCTGTGCACTCTGATAGCTAAGATAATTTACTCATTAGCTTCCATCTAGGTTCAAAACATACTTTTAGCTCCGTAAGAAGAATTCAAGTGATAGAATTAAACCCGATGACCCGATAACACAAGTCGAGTATTCGAATTCCACAACACAAAACGATAGGGTAGAAGAGATCACACATACTCATAGGATTAAGGTTAACGGTTTAACCCTGCCCTGGAATTTAAAAGGATATAATGGTAGTTTAAACTCTTATTCGAAGTTCAAAGTATGAGTTACTCCAATAATCTGAACAAGATATCCAAAGAATCACCAATTCAATAACATGTTATAGGATGCAAGGTATATTCACGCTGGGATGCATAATCCGTAGTTAGGAAACCTAGACGGGAAGTTCCACCTTTACCAGTGGGCACACCATCACATCATCTAAAAGGGGTGTATAGTCTACATAACGGCCCCTTCATCCCAAACCACAATAATAAGAATATCAGCAAAGTATATTCCAAAGGAAATCACTAATAGGCCTAAACCTGTAGACTCAGAATATGAAATGCCCATATCAAACTGAAGGATAAAATCACATACATGACAACAATAAAGGTATAACATAGAGGAATACCACGGAATGTCAAACGAATTTTTCATTCCTAGACATATTCTTCCATCTATCAAAGAGGAATCGAAAAGGGACACAAGTTAAAACAAGGGCAAAGACAAACTAAAGGCCATGGTTAAGGATGATGTGCACAAATGTATGGTATCTCGTACATTGTTATATATATATATATATATATATATATATATATATATATACTACATTATATTCTAAAACCACGATCTGATACCAAGCTGTAACACCCCACCCTGAGACCTACATTGGTAAAGAGGAATACTAAGTAATCCTGTCTATGAATGCAGAGAATAGGGCTTGTTATGGGAAATCAACATGGTAATGCATTATCTAAGAGCTAAATATGTCGAAAATATATTTATATATTTTTTCTTTGCCTCATAGTGGTGAGGCACTCAACTTTTATCTAATACGATACCATGGTGGGTTCGGATCATTTCAGAAAAAAATGTAAATATATAATAAAAGAGGTCTCATAACAACATCACAAATACATACATGAGTGCATGTATATCCATACATCATACATAATACACAGCATGCTAAGCGGTGTGTAATCACAATATACATACACAACCATACCATACTAAATACAACATAGGTACAAGCTAACAAGGAATACTAGATGAATGATAGTATGCTCAAATCCATAAAGTGTAGTCCAACTGGAGTAAGCCCATAAGTATGCATGGAGAAATGCTATAGCAACCTATCGTCCAACTCGGTCTAACCCGAGTGAAAAGCACACATGGGTCAGGCAAGCTAAAACTTATCAGTAGTAAGGATCTTAGTAATAAGCTAAACGGTGAAAATCATTCTATTTTTGTCCACAAAACGATATATTATTCATCATATCATTCATTAGAAAGGAGGCATCAATGATTCATCTATCTATTTCAAATGAATTCAATAAGTAACATGCATATGGTTTCTCTTGAGGACATCTATAAGTAAAGAGAATACGGGATGAGAACCATAAAATAACATCATAAAGAACATCAAATCATCATAATCTATCATAAAAAATCAATAAGGGTTGAAGAAAATCATGATCGAAATCACCACAAACAAAATATTAATGTAGCTTTTTTCATACTCAAGGCCATGTTTAAACATCATCATCAAAAGGTAGAATCGAAACATCGAAAACTTCATAGAAAATTGCATGTGTTTTACATCTTGACTAGTACCGCATCCTGGTACCATCCATCATGATGACTAGGGCCATGAACATCATAAACGTCTTAATGACTATCGCCGAAACATCATGATGCCCTTGGTCACAAAATTCGAGTAATAACATCGTGCTGATTGGAGTCACATACATTGTGATCATCATGATGGCTATAGTCAAAATCATCATGACGACACCAATCATGTACTCGGTAATAGTACTAGTAACATCTTGAATGTGTCTCAAATTCTCGAACAGGAACTCAATAGGCATTAACATACGTCCCATACCGTACGTTTGCAACTATTTGTTTACTAATCATTAGTCGATGCAACACTAGAAAAACCATCATAAAACATCATCAAATATACATTGCCTCATATCATTGGCGAGTGTAGAGATGCCTAATTCGTCTCATCTCTCTCTCTCGACGAGTACTAAATGCCATCGTGACTTGTCTCACCTCATTGATAAGTAAAATCCATCATTAATGTTAAAACGCTATTAATTCATCATAAATAACTTGCCTCATCTACTTGGCAAGTATAAGAAACATCGTTGAGGTTAATTCTAACCATAATTTCAAATTAGAGTTTCAACATCAACATTACCTTATTTCATCGGCAATCATAAAAATACATCTAAATTGATTTGCCATCGATCATACTGAAAAAGAGAAGTTCCCAAACCAATAGTCTTCGCAAAAAATTTGCAACCTCTAAAACATCTCAACGTATCACTTCAAATTGGTTTCGATTGTACAAGTCTTATATTAAGCGATAGAGCAAAAGCGCATGTCCCATACCATATATTTTTACTAAATCGTTTAATTCTCATTCTTATACACATAAATTCATAAAAATAAGCTAATATATATAATAATTTTATAGAGAAAATAGGATTTTAAATAATTTTAGAAATTTTTATAAAAGCTTTTTAAGGAAAAACTCATTATTTAAATAGATTATCAATTTATACCATACTTTAAAAATAATAAATAATTTTCTAAAATTATTTAAAATGTCTTAAAAACATTTATTTTCCAACTCATGATTTTTAAGAATTTTTCAAAAATTTATTTGAAATCAAAACAATTTTAGCCATCGAATTCTCCAATTATCGATTTTTACCAATATTTACATTTAAATATAATTTAAATAAAAATTAAACACCAGATTTTGTTCAAAACTGAGTGAATCCATTATGGCATATCATAGCTTCGAAATTCATCATCAAACTTTTCAATACTGTCATCAGTTAATACAAAATCAAAGGTGAAAACTAATAAACATTGAGGCAAATTGAAAATCTTGTTTTCGGCCAACTTTGTCGATAAGTTTCAAGCATCAATACTACCCATAATTGAATGGAAATTTTCATAAATAAATTTTAGCACATAGAAAACAACATTGTAAAATTTGATAGTGTTTTGTGGCTAAATGTAAGAGATACGTATTTTCAAAAAGGCACTTTTTTGGCATAAAGTTAATGAACTCATCTGAAATCTTGTCTTTGTCCAACATCGATTGTAACGACCCGGATTTTGAGCGACTTTGGTTATCGACATAAGCTCGATGTCGATAACCAAAACATCGAAAAATCCCGGTAATTAATGAAAGAAATTAGAAGGTGAGAATAGATAAGATAGAAACTTAGAATAGAAGAAGAAGGAGAACACAACATCAGAGTAACACGAACCTCACAGCGGAACGAATAACATATAATAGATAACATAACTTTGAAATATAACAGTTATGTATACCATAGCACTTATCAGAGTACAGCACTTACAACACAACGGAAATAACTATAGCTATATGATCTTGAAGCCTCCTGCTCCACGCTCTTCCAGTATATCTGTAAATTCCTGATTACTTGACTGCCCGTACAAATTTAGGCACCCAAGAGTTTAGGGAAAACAAAACAAATAAACTCTGGGTCAGTCATGGGACTGGTGTGAGTAAAATAGTTTAAACAGGTATATGAACAAGTAAACGATATCTCATAAGACCACGCCGCAGAACAGAACGGGTTTTTCCCTTTTGAGAATCCAAAATAACTTTATATCAAAAACCTTTTGATATTATAATAATGTCTATGTACAAATAGATATCAACTAGCAGAAACGCTTTCATCTCACGTTCTACATATATAGTATACAATCAAAACCGCAAGCACGTATTGGGTAATGGATTTCCAACTATGACAAGGTATGGAACCACCTTCCGATCAGTGTAATCTAGGAACGATACACTGGAGTTCAACAAGAACATCTTGTAACTCAGCCACACATGACCGACCACTCATTTCGCTTGAGTGTATCGAATGTACCTCACCAACGGTTGGGATCAGCAACCGTTCCCGTATATATATATGGGACAGCATTGATAGATTTAAGAAACAAATGAATATTCTCTAGATAGGTGTTTAAACACCCTACTTCGGTGCGACCGACTTAGCCATGCTGCCTGCCCGATTTCTGTAATTTACCGGATGATGAGGCTAGAAGCTACGCTTTATCATCACAATAGATTCACTTCGAATGCCACATTGTTAGATCCATCAGAATCACTAATTGACGTCTACAACCATACATTATGTGTCAGCTAAAAGAAGTTTCCTTCTCCGCTTCCTGTAACGACCCAGATTTTTTGAACAGTTTATTTTAAATATTTAATATGGTTTTAAATATTGTGTTGAGAATATAAATGAATTTTTATATTAAAGTTATCAATTTAATAATTGATATAAGATTTATTATCGAATATATCCAAGTGGTGTAATACGAAAACAATAAATAATTAAAACTGAATCTAAACAACTTAGTAGATCAATATAAATTTTAAATTGGATTAAACGATAGTAATAATTTATTATCAATGAATTAAATTGTTTGAAATCGACTTATATTTTAAATTGAATTTATTTTAAATTGTTATCTCGTTTATACAGTCGAACTAAATTTTAGGACCGGTCCCGTTGAGTCCAAAATAGCATTATAATCTAGGAGATCGGTCGTCACGTTAAAACAGTGGTTCGGTACGGCAAGTTAGGGGTCACGAGATATTTTGAATAAATTAATAAATTCACTTCCATCAGCCACCCTAAGTATTAAAACCACGCAGACCTACTCGTACCCGCGTAGCTCATTTTCTTCCTCGAGCAGGAAAAATGGTCTTCCACTTTTAAATCACAAGAGACACAAAATCAATGCCGTGTACCTTCTGTCTCCCTTCGCACCCATATAAATCAAGCTAAGCCTTCACAAATCTTCCCATCCTCAAATCCCAGACAATTCTATCCCTCCGTTCTTTTCCTTTTTCCAGTAACCGAATCAAAAGGGCCACGTTCCACCATTTTATTCGAATCAAGAAAAAGAAAAAAAAAGGGAAATTCGAATCACGTTCTGAAGTCCCAAGCGGATCGGGAGTTTCCTGAAGCTCGCTCAACACCACCACGCTCGCGATTTAGGGTGCGACAGGGGTTATCGAGCGTGGTTGCTCAGGGATTTCGCGGAAAGGGGTCGCGATGAATTGGGTGCGATGTGGTGATTGGTGGACGGTTGCGGCGAGTGGAGGGAGGATTTGCGATGTCAGGGAGGTCGATAGGTGGAGTGCGATTTAGGGATTTAAGTGTTCGATGTCTGGGAGGAAGGCGATGTTTGTTCACTGGAGTAGGGCGGCAGGGCTTCGAGGGTGTACTGACATGGTTCTGGTGATACTGAATGTGGGAGAACGCGAGTTGCCTGGGGTCTGTCTTGGAGTTTGTCGCGATTTATGGGAAGGGTTTTAGGGATTCACAAGTTCAGCGAAGAAGTGGAAGGAGGAGAGATGCGTGAACTCAACGTTGAATGGGGGATTGCGGCGGTGAGGAGCAGTTTCCGAGAGTGAAGGAGAAGTGCTTGGTGAAATGCCAAGGAGAAAGAAATAATTAAGGTAATATAAATTATTTAATTTAATTCTAATTTACAAGTTAATAACGGTTGTTAAATTTGTTAATAACATTCTTTTTTTTAGTTAATTTATAAAGTGATTAGGATTTTTAAGTTAGTTTATATAAAGGGATTAGTTAGTTAGAAATAAAATCTGTAAAGTAATCAGTTAAGATTTTAGTTGGAATTTAGTTAACCCATAAGTAATTAATTTAAAGTAAGTTAAAAATCAAATTTAGTTTACCTTTAATCCTATTAGTCGATATAATCCGTATATCTGATAAATGCAAAATTTAAATTTATACAAGGTAATTAAATCGAGAAGCCAGTTCCTTAGAATATAGTTGCGGAAAATACTATTGGATGTTGGATTGGAAATTTCTAAAATCAATTGGATCAGAATGGATCGAACAATGAAAATCAGGTGAGTAAATCTCACTCACCTTTAGAATTATTTTTATTTCATTAAAAATAATTGTCTGTTGCTTGTGTGAATGGTTTATGGTTATTATATATATATTAGTTAATTAGGCTATTATATATATATATATATATATATATTGGGTTGATTGATTGATTGGATTCCCGCAGTCTCATTAGCGGATGCCCGCAGTTTCATAGCGGATGATTACCCTATACGCCCCACGCTATGATTAGTGGATGACCTTCTATACCGCGATATTCTGCCATGAAGCAGAATGGGTATTATTTATGTGCTAACATCTGTGGATGCAGGAAACAGGTTGGAGGAATCCAACTGGATTCCTCAAAAATATATTATCTGTTTGTTTATTTGTTTGCATATATATTGTTATATATGATGTGTTAGAAAAATAAATAATTCGTTGCTTTGTGTGTTTTAAATATCACTGGGCTTAAGTAATGATATTTAAAATATCGTGGAAGGATATTGGAGATTTAAAAAGAAAAAATTCTATTTTTAAATAGAAATTTGAATTTTTAATGGAAATGAAAATATAAACTTGTTTTGAAAAATAAAACAAGTAGTTCCTTTATAAACGAAGTTTATAAATAGTTCTTTTATAACGAAGTTATAAATGAAGTAAAGAGAATTATCATTTGATAATTCAGAAATAGAAATACAAGTGTGAAATTGGAATTTGAAATGAAATTTCAAAATAGGATTTGAAATGGAATTTTTAAATATATAACTCAAATGGAATCTGAGTATAACATTTGAATTTTTAAAGGGAGTTTAAATATTTGAATTTTAAAAGGAGATGGAATATTAGAAATTCAAATAGAAGTTCAAATAGAATTTGAATAGACGAAATTTGAATGAAAAATAGAATTTGAATTCAAGAAATTAAAATAAAATCTGAATTCGAATAAAGAAATTCAAAATAGAATTTGAAATATAGTATTTCAAAGAAGAATTCAAATGTGAAATTTGAATAGAGATTTGAATGGAATTTAAATATGAAATTTGAATTGAGATTTGAAATAGAAATTCAAGTGTTGAATTTGAACATGGAATTGAATATAGAAATTCAAGTAGAAATTTGAATATGAGATTTCAAAATAGAATTTGAAATAAACTTTGAAAGTAGGATTTCAAAGTAGGATTGAAATAGGATTTCAAAATAGGAAATCCAAATAGTTTTGAAATGGAATTTGAATTCAAGGGAATTCAAATGAATTTGAATATTAGAAATTCAAATGGTGTTGAAAATGAATTTGAATATTAGAAATTCAAATGGTGTTGAAAATGAATTTGAATATTAGAAATTCAAATGGGGTCGGAAATGAAAAATGAAATTTGAATGTAAGAGATTCAAATTGAATTCAAATAGGATTTAATCTATGGGATTTGAATATGAAATTCAAATGGGTTTTAAACTATGGAATTTTGAATGTAGAATTTGAAAGGAGTTTGAATATTTGAATTCCAATAGAATTCAAATATAGAAATTGGAATATAGAAAGTTCAAATGGAATTTAAATATAGAGTTTGAATATAGGGAATTCAAATAGAAATTCAAATATTGGATTTGAATATCAAATAGAAAAGGAATTGGAATTTGAATTTAGAATTCAAATAAAAGTGAGATTTGAATTTGAATCAAGCAGAGTTAAATGGAGTTGAATTCATTTTAAAGAAGTTTAGAAGTTTAAAAGTTTATATATATATAAATATAATTAAAACGAACTCGCCGCAGCGCTGCAGTTCGTAAATTGGCAATTCGAACTTCAATTGAATATACATAGTGCAATTGAAGTCGGAATTCTTCGAAACAAGAAACGTCAGGACCGGTTTGATAATAGTTTTCTAATGGAAGAGAAAAATATGAATTTCGTCGTATAGATTTTGAGTTATGTCAAAATCAAATTTTCAGAAAAACAGCGCCAGAACTATTTAAAAACCATAACGGTTTATTTCATTTTATAAAAGGATTTTAAACCAATAAAAATCCGAATTTCTATTTAGAAAATCTCAGATTTGAGTTATAAAATATATGCGAACTTAAGTGAAGTGAGAGAAATGTTTTTTTTAAAATCAATAATCATATTTTGATTATTGAATAGAGTTGACTAAGACAAAGAGAAATTAGTTAATCGAATTTTGAAGATGAACTTTGGAAGGTGAAGAGAATTTGTAAATATATATTTGAAATCGAATATAGAACGTGAATTGAAAATGAAATTCAATTAGTATAATCAAGTTGAAATATATTTGGATAGGTTATATTCAAATATCAAAGTGATACAGGCAAAAGAGTTAATTTGCAAACTGACAAATGAATTAGTTAAAACGATTGAATCGAGCAAACTGTGAATAAGTAAATTAACTTGTGATTTCATATTCAAACCAAATATGAAACGAGAAATGGAAAAAGGGGATTTGATTTGTATAAGCAAGTGGAATCAAATTTGAGCATGTTATGTTCGACAAAGAAGTGAAATAGGCAAAATGACTAATTAAAGAATAAACGGGCGGAAATTGAATTCAAACAAATGGATTGAGTTGAATTGAATTGGAAACAGGTGAACAGGTGTTAAACAGATATGGGATGAAGTATATGAAGATTTAAATTTATGTGCTCGACAAAAAGGTACATGTTTAATTCATATATGGATTTTATGCGCCGTATCGGCAAGCCGCTTGGCTTTTTCTTTTTCTTTTTGAGATTAGAAGGTACCGGGAAGCTATTTGAAATTTCCCGATGCTCCCGATATAGGGGAGGTTATGGCGAAATTTTCCGGAAATTTAAGGAGTTAGAATATTTTTAAGATATTTTGATAATTTGAAATCATTGTATTGACGTATTGAATTCGATAGTAAAGTGAATATAAAAATCGAATGTTGTAAACAAAAGGGGATAGAGATAAATGATTGGAATTGTTTCCAATTGCAAATAGAGATATTTTCTAATATATAGAAAATAAAAGAAATTAATATTTGGAAACGTTTTCCAAATGGCATAAGAGGCCAAGATGGTTATTGAAATGTTTGGTTAACAAACATTGATAGAGAAAATGGAGAAGTGATTTAATTAATAAATATTAATTAAAGAGCCCAGTGATTTGTTTGATATGTTTGGATGAACACTTGTTTTTATTCGATAGTTAAATCACAGACTATCGAAGTTTTTGACCATCGTTGTCAATATGGAGAGACCGGTTGGATTATTATCCGAAGAACCACTCCGTATCGGCATAAGCGTTGCGAACCAAGTATGCTGAATATATTGAAGACGGAGTGAAGTGCAAGGGCTTTTTCTAGTAATAGAAATGGTGCCTTCGGTTTCGTTCAATCCCAGAACGAACGTAAATGGACGAATGTCTGACAGAGTATTTCCAATGATCAAATGGGTTGGTCTGTATGGATATATATGGTTGCAACGGATTTATCCCTTAGCGTAACATCCAGAATATTTGTGCAAACTCAACTAGTGATTAACGGATCTGACAATGTGGCATTCAAAGTGATTGTGTTATCAAGGAATGGTAAGTAATCGTAGCCTCAGGCCTCAACAACCGGGAAAGGACAAAAATCGGGCAGGCAGCATGGCTATGTGGGTCGCACCCATTAGGGTGTATAATCACCTATCTAGAGAAATTCCTTTTGTTTTCTAAATCTATCGATTCTTCCCATTCGGGAAACGGTGGTTTGAGTCCAACCGTTGGTGATATACATTCGATACACTCAAGCGAAATGAGTGGTCGGTCATGTGTGGGCCGGGTTGCAAGACGTTCTTGTTGAACCCAGGTGTATTCGCCTCTAGAGATACATCATCGGAAGGTGGTTCCATACCTTGTCATGTTGGAAATCCAATCTACAATAAGCGACATGCGGTTTTTGATTTTATACTATGTATGTGGAGCGTGAGATGCAAGCGTTCTGCTATTTGGTTATTTACTTGATGTAGACATTATTATAATATCACTAGATTTTCGTATCAAAGTGTTTTGGGTTATAGTAAGGTAAAAAGCCGTCCATGTTTATGTGTGGGCTGGTCTTACTATTATCTTTTCTTTTGAAAAGGATTTTTGAAAGTTAAACAAGTGGTTGGAGTTTACTCACACCAGTCCCGTGACTGACCCAGAGTTTATTTTGTTTTGTTTTCCCTAAACTCTTGGGTGCCCAAATTTGTACGGGCAGTCAAGTAGTCGGGATTTCACAGATTCATTTGGAGGAGCTGGAAGCAGGAGGCTTCACCGGTTAGCTATAGGCTATCATATATTCCGCTGTGGGCCTTGTTTGTATCTGGAAACAGATGTTTATAACTGTTCCAGAAATGACTGTTGTGCTCTGATGATGGTATGTATATAAAGTTACTGATTGTATTTCAAAGGTTATGTTATATAATATAATTTATTCGTTCCGCTGTGAGTTGTGATCTTCGTTTTTCTTCTATTCTAAGTTTTCTATCTTATCTATTCTCACCCTCTATCTTCTTTCTAATAATGATTCGTATTTCTGTGTTATTTGGGTTGGACGTGTGGTGTTATTAGTCAATTCAGATAGCACGGATTTGCGGGCCTTTACAGGTGGTATCAGAGCTTAGGTTGAGCGAATACCTAGGCTTGTGTGGCATGTTCTCATTAGAGATAGGGTCAGTAGTACCCTAGAATGAGTTGAGTCTATATATACGAGAGAGCGTATTTGTAAATTGATATAAAAGTTGTTTTATATTGTGTTGGCTAGTCTGTTGAGTGGTTTATGAATTCTGGTCGAATCGTGGGACGCCACGAAGTCGATAGGAATTTCTAAACGCTTGAACAGAAGATTGAACATGATATTGTTTTCAAGTGGATAGATGAAATAATTTTACCCAAAATTTCTATTTTGATATAGAAAGAATAATTTTCTAGAATTATTATATGGATGTGTTGGATGTTGATTTTGTAATCAAATGAGATTATAAATTTAGAATGGTTATTTATAACCAAACTGAATTTGTATATGAATAAAATATATACAAATGAGATGAATTAGAATTAAATTCAAACCAGAGTTAAGAATTCAAAATCCTGGGAAGTTGAAAAATATTTTTCAAAGTATATTAAAATAATATAGATTTGTTTTAAAAGGATTTGAAAGAAAATCATGGATTTTGAAATAATAAGGCACTGAACTCACTTCAGTGGTTGGGAAATAATTCTGATGATGATTGCAACATCATCAGTATTCATTTTCAAGTTTCTGAGTGATGGATTGCTACCTTAGAAAAGTTATTGTTGAAAATTTGTTTGAAAATTCAAATGTTTGAATTTGAAATGGAAATAAATATATATGTATATATTTAAGTGATTTCAAAGGGATTTGAAATGAAAATCCTGGGATTTGAATTCTGGAATTGGAATTTAACTTAAGCTAGTTAAATGGGTCGAAGTGAATGAATTGATTTAAATCAATTTGAATTGGTTTAATAGAACATAGAGTGGATATAAATGGATTGATCGTAGATCATTCGAATTTAATGTGTGAAGACCAAAAGTTTTGGTTGGAGCTAATTTGTTGAAATATGAGGAGTGGAGTTTCAACATAGGTGAGATTTTGAAAAGTAATGGATTTGTACCATTTTTCCTACCTTAGCAATTTCGAGGACGAAATTATTTTAAGGGGGGAAGAATGTAACGACCCAGATTTTTTGAACAGTTTATTTTAAATATTTAATATGGTTTTAAATATTGTGTTGAGAATATAAATGAATTTTTATATTAAAGTTATCAATTTAATAATTGATATAAGATTTATTATCGAATATATCCAAGTGGTGTAATACGAAAACAATAAATAATTAAAACTGAATCTAAACAACTTAGTAGATCAATATAAATTTTAAATTGGATTAAACGATAGTAATAATTTATTATCAATGAATTAAATTGTTTGAAATCGACTTATATTTTAAATTGAATTTATTTTAAATTGTTATCTCGTTTATACAGTCGAACTAAATTTTAGGACCGGTCCCGTTGAGTCCAAAATAGCATTATAATCTAGGAGATCGGTCGTCACGTTAAAACAGTGGTTCGGTACGGCAAGTTAGGGGTCACGAGATATTTTGAATAAATTAATAAATTCACTTCCATCAGCCACCCTAAGTATTAAAACCACGCAGACCTACTCGTACCCGCGTAGCTCATTTTCTTCCTCGAGCAGGAAAAATGGTCTTCCACTTTTAAATCACAAGAGACACAAAATCAATGCCGTGTACCTTCTGTCTCCCTTCGCACCCATATAAATCAAGCTAAGCCTTCACAAAACTTCCCATCCTCAAATCCCAGACAATTCTATCCCTCCGTTCTTTTCCTTTTTCCAGTAACCGAATCAAAAGGGCCACGTTCCACCATTTTATTCGAATCAAGAAAAAGAAAAAGAAAAAAAAAAAGGAAATTCGAATCACGTTCTGAAGTCCCAAGCGGATCGGGAGTTTCCTGAAGCTCGCTCAACACCACCATGCTCGCGATTTAGGGTGCGACAGGGGTTATCGAGCGTGGTTGCTCAGGGATTTCGCGGAAAGGGGTCGCGATGAATTGGGTGCGATGTGGTGATTGGTGGACGGTTGCGGCGAGTGGAGGGAGGATTTGCGATGTCAGGGAGGTCGATAGGTGGAGTGCGATTTAGGGATTTAAGTGTTCGATGTCTGGGAGGAAGGCGATGTTTGTTCACTGGAGTAGGGCGGCAGGGCTTCGAGGGTGTACTGACATGGTTCTGGTGATACTGAATGTGGGAGAACGCGAGTTGCCTGGGGTCTGTCTTGGAGTTTGTCGCGATTTATGGGAAGGGTTTTAGGGATTCACAAGTTCAGCGAAGAAGTGGAAGGAGGAGAGATGCGTGAACTCAACGTTGAATGGGGGATTGCGGCGGTGAGGAGCAGTTTCCGAGAGTGAAGGAGAAGTGCTTGGTGAAATGCCAAGGAGAAAGAAATAATTAAGGTAATATAAATTATTTAATTTAATTCTAATTTACAAGTTAATAACGGTTGTTAAATTTGTTAATAACATTCTTTTTTTAGTTAATTTATAAAGTGATTAGGATTTTTAAGTTAGTTTATATAAAGGGATTAGTTAGTTAGAAATAAAATCTGTAAAGTAATCAGTTAAGATTTTAGTTGGAATTTAGTTAACCCATAAGTAATTAATTTAAAGTAAGTTAAAAATCAAATTTAGTTTACCTTTAATCCTATTAGTCGATATAATCCGTATATCTGATAAATGCAAAATTTAAATTTATACAAGGTAATTAAATCGAGAAGCCAGTTCCTTAGAATATAGTTGCGGAAAATACTATTGGATGTTGGATTGGAAATTTCTAAAATCAATTGGATCAGAATGGATCGAACAATGAAAATCAGGTGAGTAAATCTCACTCACCTTTAGAATTATTTTTATTTCATTAAAAATAATTGTCTGTTGCTTGTGTGAATGGTTTATGGTTATTATATATATATTAGTTAATTAGGCTATTATATATATATTGGGTTGATTGATTGATTGGATTCCCGCAGTCTCATTAGCGGATGCCCACAGTTTCATAGCGGATGATTACCCTATACGCCCCACGCTATGATTAGTGGATGACCTTCTATACCGCGATATTCTGCCACGAAGCAGAATGGGTATTATTTATGTGCTAACATCTGTGGATGCAGGAAACAGGTTGGAGGAATCCAACTGGATTCCTCAAAAATATATTATCTGTTTGTTTATTTGTTTGCATATATATTGTTATATATGATGTGTTAGAAAAATAAATAATTCGTTGCTTTGTGTGTTTTAAATATCACTGGGCTTAAGTAATGATATTTAAAATATCGTGGAAGGATATTGGAGATTTAAAAAGAAAAAATTCTATTTTTAAATAGAAATTTGAATTTTTAATGGAAATGAAAATATAAACTTGTTTTGAAAAATAAAACAAGTAGTTCCTTTATAAACGAAGTTTATAAATAGTTCTTTTATAACGAAGTTATAAATGAAGTAAAGAGAATTATCATTTGATAATTCAGAAATAGAAATACAAGTGTGAAATTGGAATTTGAAATGAAATTTCAAAATAGGATTTGAAATGGAATTTTTAAATATATAACTCAAATGGAATCTGAGTATAACATTTGAATTTTTAAAGGGAGTTTAAATATTTGAATTTTAAAAGGAGATGGAATATTAGAAATTCAAATAGAAGTTCAAATAGAATTTGAATAGACGAAATTTGAATGAAAAATAGAATTTGAATTCAAGAAATTAAAATAAAATCTGAATTCGAATAAAGAAATTCAAATAGAGATTTCAATGTAGAAATTCAAAATAGAATTTGAAATATAGTATTTCAAAGAAGAATTCAAATGTGAAATTTGAATAGAGATTTGAATGGAATTTAAATATGAAATTTGAATTGAGATTTGAAATAGAAATTCAAGTGTTGAATTTGAACATGGAATTGAATATAGAAATTCAAGTAGAAATTTGAATATGAGATTTCAAAATAGAATTTGAAATAAACTTTGAAAGTAGGATTTCAAAGTAGGATTGAAATAGGATTTCAAAATAGGAAATCCAAATAGTTTTGAAATGGAATTTGAATTCAAGGGAATTCAAATGAATTTGAATATTAGAAATTCAAATGGTGTTGAAAATGAATTTGAATATTAGAAATTCAAATGGTGTTGAAAATGAATTTGAATATTAGAAATTCAAATGGGGTCGGAAATGAAAAATGAAATTTGAATGTAAGAGATTCAAATTGAATTCAAATAGGATTTAATCTATGGGATTTGAATATGAAATTCAAATGGGTTTTAAACTATGGAATTTTGAATGTAGAATTTGAAAGGAGTTTGAATATTTGAATTCCAATAGAATTCAAATATAGAAATTGGAATATAGAAAGTTCAAATGGAATTTAAATATAGAGTTTGAATATAGGGAATTCAAATAGAAATTCAAATATTGGATTTGAATATCAAATAGAAAAGGAATTGGAATTTGAATTTAGAATTCAAATAAAAGTGAGATTTGAATTTGAATCAAGCAGAGTTAAATGGAGTTGAATTCATTTTAAAGAAGTTTAGAAGTTTAAAAGTTTATATATATATAAATATAATTAAAACGAACTCGCCGCAGCGCTGCAGTTCGTAAATTGGCAATTCGAACTTCAATTGAATATACAGAGTGCAATTGAAGTCGGAATTCTTCGAAACAAGAAACGTCAGGACCGGTTTGATAATAGTTTTCTAATGGAAGAGAAAAATATGAATTTCGTCGTATAGATTTTGAGTTATGTCAAAATCAAATTTTCAGAAAAACAGCGCCAGAACTATTTAAAAACCATAACGGTTTATTTCATTTTATAAAAGGATTTTAAACCAATAAAAATCCGAATTTCTATTTAGAAAATCTCAGATTTGAGTTATAAAATATATGCGAACTTAAGTGAAGTGAGAGAAATGTTTTTTTTTAAAATCAATAATCATATTTTGATTATTGAATAGAGTTGACTAAGACAAAGAGAAATTAGTTAATCGAATTTTGAAGATGAACTTTGGAAGGTGAAGAGAATTTGTAAATATATATTTGAAATCGAATATAGAACGTGAATTGAAAATGAAATTCAATTAGTATAATCAAGTTGAAATATATTTGGATAGGTTATATTCAAATATCAAAGTGATACAGGCAAAAGAGTTAATTTGCAAACTGACAAATGAATTAGTTAAAACGATTGAATCGAGCAAACTGTGAATAAGTAAATTAACTTGTGATTTCATATTCAAACCAAATATGAAACTAGAAATGGAAAAAGGGGATTTGATTTGTATAAGCAAGTGGAATCAAATTTGAGCATGTTATGTTCGACAAAGAAGTGAAATAGGCAAAATGACTAATTAAAGAATAAACGGGCGGAAATTGAATTCAAACGAATGGATTGAGTTGAATTGAATTGGAAACAGGTGAACAGGTGTTAAACAGATATGGGATGAAGTATATGAAGATTTAAATTTATGTGCTCGACAAAAAGGTACATGTTTAATTCATATATGGATTTTATGCGCCGTATCGGCAAGCCGCTTGGCTTTTTCTTTTTCTTTTTGAGATTAGAAGGTACCGGGAAGCTATTTGAAATTTCCCGATGCTCCCGATATAGGGGAGGTTATGGCGAAATTTTCCGGAAATTTAAGGAGTTAGAATATTTTTAAGATATTTTGATAATTTGAAATCATTGTATCGACGTATTGAATTCGATAGTAAAGTGAATATAAAAATCGAATGTTGTAAACAAAAGGGGATAGAGATAAATGATTGGAATTGTTTCCAATTGCAAATAGAGATATTTTCTAATATATAGAAAATAAAAGAAATTAATATTTGGAAACGTTTTCCAAATGGCATAAGAGGCCAAGATGGTTATTGAAATGTTTGGTTAACAAACATTGATAGAGAAAATGGAGAAGTGATTTAATTAATAAATATTAATTAAAGAGCCCAGTGATTTGTTTGATATGTTTGGATGAACACTTGTTTTTATTCGATAGTTAAATCACAGACTATCGAAGTTTTTGACCATCGTTGTCAATATGGAGAGACCGGTTGGATTATTATCCGAAGAACCACTCCGTATCGGCATAAGCGTTGCGAACCAAGTATGCTGAATATATTGAAGACGGAGTGAAGTGCAAGGGCTTTTTCTAGTAATAGAAATGGTGCCTTCGGTTTCGTTCAATCCCAGAACGAACGTAAATGGACGAATGTCTGACAGAGTATTTCCAATGATCAAATGGGTTGGTCTGTATGGATATATATGGTTTCAACGGATTTATCCCTTAGCGTAACATCCAGAATATTTGTGCAAACTCAACTAGTGATTAACAGATCTGACAATGTGGCATTCAAAGTGATTGTGTTATCAAGGAATGGTAAGTAATCGTAGCCTCAGGCCTCAACAACCGGGAAAGGACAAAAATCGGGCAGGCAGCATGGCTATGTGGGTCGCACCCATTAGGGTGTATAATCACCTATCTAGAGAAATTCCTTTTGTTTTCTAAATCTATCGATTCTGCCCATTCGGGAAACGGTGGTTTGAGTCCAACCGTTGGTGATATACATTCGATACACTCAAGCGAAATGAGTGGTCGGTCATGTGTGGGCCGGGTTGCAAGACGTTCTTGTTGAACCCAGGTGTATTCGCCTCTAGAGATACATCATCGGAAGGTGGTTCCATACCTTGTCATGTTGGAAATCCAATCTACAATAAGCGACATGCGGTTTTTGATTTTATACTATGTATGTGGAGCGTGAGATGCAAGCGTTCTGCTATTTGGTTATTTACTTGATGTAGACATTATTATAATATCACTAGATTTTCGTATCAAAGTGTTTTGGGTTATAGTAAGGTAAAAAGCCGTCCATGTTTATGTGTGGGCTGGTCTTACTATTATCTTTTCTTTTGAAAAGGATTTTTGAAAGTTAAACAAGTGGTTGGAGTTTACTCACACCAGTCCCATGACTGACCCAGAGTTTATTTTGTTTTGTTTTCCCTAAACTCTTGGGTGCCCAAATTTGTACGGGCAGTCAAGTAGTCGGGATTTCACAGATTCATTTGAAGGAGCTGGAAGCAGGAGGCTTCACCGGTTAGCTATAGGCTATCATATATTCCGCTGTGGGCCTTGTTTGTATCTGGAAACAGATGTTTATAACTGTTCCAGAAATGACTGTTGTGCTCTGATGATGGTATGTATATTGTAATGACCCGCATTGGCAGAGGTATTATGATTAATTTATTTTATTATATAAATGGTAGGTTAGTGAATTACATGGTCGTTGAATAAAATAATAGTGAATATTTAATTAAAATAATAATTAAATAATATATTTAATTCTGAAATGATCAGAATTGGCTGAAATGACGATATGGTGTGAACCGGATCATCTGTGATTTTTAATTCAGCTTGGAATTTAATTTGAATAACGAATATATTCAATCGTCGATAGTTGAACGTATAGTTTATAATATAATTATAAACGAGCTCGAATGGCGCTGCAGTTCGCTAATTGGCGATTCGAACTTCAACTGAATATACAGGGTTTGTTTTAAGCCGGATTTCTATGAAACAAGAAACGTGTGGAGCTGGTGGAGTGTATCTTTCTAATGGAAGAGAAAACTCAGGATTTCGTCGTGTAGATTTTGAGATACGTCCAAATCAAATTTCAGAAAAAGTCGCTATAGAATTCCTTTATAATTCGTAACGCTTTATATACGTTATAAAAGGATTTTCAATGTAAATTGAATATCGATTCAATCTGAACTCAGAATAGAGAATATATAATTTTCCTGGAGTTGTATGGTATTCCACTGTTAATATATACGATAATATAAATTTATTTATATTTAATTTAATTTATTTAAATATATTTATATATTTAAATGGATTATTCAAGGGTCTAAAAATAGCCAGTTTTGCAAACGGAGTCGAAATTCAACGAAACTAATTTTGTTGGATCCGCAATGTCAAATTATTGCTAGATGTCAGTTTCCGTGATTTTTAGAGTCACTGTGTGTCCATACGGATTTTTAGAGTGAAAAACAGTCAGTATTTCGACAGTTAAAAATACGCTGTGTGAGCATACGGAGTCGGAATTCGACGAAACCAGTTTCGTTGGGACCGTAATGTCGAACTGTAGCTGCATATCCAGTTTGGTGATTTTTGAGTATCATATGCAATCACACAGATTTTTAGAAGGCAAAACGAATTAAGAAAAAGGGAATATACCCGGAATATGCTTTCTACAAAAATATCTAGATATTTTGAAATTGCTATAAATAGCCCATCCTTACTCCTTAAACCTAATACCTCATTTATCTGGTCAAATGTGAGCCGCCAGTATTTGCTCTCCTCAAACAAAAATCTACAGCTAAATAATGGCTTTGAAAAATCATAGAAAAAGCAAACAAAAATCTACAAATCCAAAGGAGTATATATTCTAACTCAGGGAGTTGTGCTCTTCAATCCCATGGCCATTTTGTTGGGTTCGGTTCCATTTTCTGTTCGCCGAAATTGGACAGTGGAAGCTAGGGTTCAACTTTGTGTGGAATCTAGGGAGAAGTAGGTTGATTCGAGTTCGGTTTTGGGTTCAGAGGTGAAAACCGAACTTGTACACAAATTTGTGGGATTTTCTGTGATTAAGGATGTCGATGTCTTCACTGGTTTGCACTGCGTCGAGCACGAGAGGACTGGTGCGAGCTGGGGTTAAATGGTATGAGTAGAGGGAGTGGGAGATGAGAAGAGCTTTGGTGTTTTCGATTTGGTCATTCGCGAAGTATGGAAGGGGGACGAGATGTTTGAAGGGGCTGTAATGGCGTGATTTGCACAAAGGAGGCCACGGCAGTTTCAAATGGGAAGAAGGGGGAGTGCGGGTTTGGGTCAGTAAGGGTTATGGGCCAAGTTCTAAGAGGGTAAAGCCCAATAAGTTTATTATTTAATTTTTAATTTAAAAGAGAATAATACCTTAACTTGTATAATGTATATCTCGGTCGTACGACATCAGATTGAGGAACCGTAAGTTGCGTTGGGATCGTATGGACGGGAGCAACACGATGAGACTGACCGGAAGCGAATCCGAGTTCGTTACAATTTATGGCGAAATAAATTGTCCGACTGAATCAGATAACGCAAACCGTTATTAACGATTAACGCGTCAATGTGAGTAAATCTCACAAACTCTGAACAGTTTATATTTTCATGTTTTATTTTTAGAACTGTTAAATATGGACTGATTGATTGTATGTTGACTGTTTGATTGAACTGCTAGTCAGTTAGTTAAATTTCTATATTGATTCTGTTTAACAGAATATATCATATGGAACTGAAAGTGATGTTATCTATATTGTTTAACATCTGTGATGCAGGGAAACAGGTTGGAGGAATCCGACTGGATTCCTCAACATTTATTTTACTGTTTTCATATATTTTGATATATGATGTGTTATATAATCTGTTATGGATTATGTGTGTTGGAATGATGTTGATCATTGTTATTCGATATTTTAAATATCATAAAAGACCCTGGGATGTAAAAAAGGATTTATTTCAATGTATATTGAAATAAAGGAATTTTATAAAATCACAGGATTTTATAAAAGGAATTATTTATAAAACGAACACGGTTTTATAAAAGGGATATTTATTTAGAAAGTAAATAGAAGTTATAAATAGGATATATTTGTAACGGTAAATAGAAGTTATAAATAGGATATATTTGTAACGGTAAATAGAAGTTATAAATATGATATATTTGTAATGGTAAATAGAAGTTATAAATAGGATATATTTGTAACGGTAAATAGAAGTTATAAATATGATATATTTGTAATGGTAAATAGAAGTTACAAATAGGATATATTTGTAATGGTAAATAGAAGTTATAAATAGGATATATTTGTAACGGTAAATAGAAGTTATAAATAGGATATATTTGTAACGGTAAATAGAAGTTATAAATAGGATATATTTGTAACGGTAAATAGAAGTTATAAATATGATATATTTGTAATGGTAAATAGAAGTTACAAATAGGATATATTTGTAACGGTAAATAGAAGTTATAAATAGGATATATTTGTAACGGTAAATAGAAGTTATAAATAGGATATATTTGTAACGGTAAGTAAACGTTATAAAAAGGAAATAGTTGTAACGGAAAACGTAGTTTATCAAAAGAAGTTAATCGATGTTAGTTAATCGATTAGAGAATAAAGTTAAAAAGAAGTTAATCGATGTTAGTTAATCGATTAGGGAATAAAGTAAAAGGAGATAATCGATGTTAGTTTAATCGATTAGAGTAAAGTAAAAGGAGTAAATCGATGTTAGTAATCAATTAGAGTAAAGTAAGAGGAGATAATCGATGTTAGTTAATCGATTAGTGTAGAAGTTAAAATGAGTTAATCGAATATAGTTATTCGAATAGAAAGTAAAAGGAATTTATCGAGTATAGTTTATTCGAAAAGATTAAGTGAATAGAGTAAATCAAATAGAGTAAATCAAATAGAATAAATCGAATAGAGATTTATTCAAACGAGAGTTAAGTAAGGAAGTTAGTAAAGGAATATAAAGTGAACTTTGCCAATTTCAAAGTTAGAAATGTTGTTCAGTTAAGGTCTGAGAGGTAGTTCTACCCCAACTTGATTGGCTTCGTTTTTAACTAAGGAATAGTTAAGGTTCGGCAGTAAAGGAAATGGTTTGAGTTGGCATCGCGATGGTTTGTTTAAAACATCTTTCTAAGTCCAATGAAGGAGCTTTGGGAATGTTTTCCAAATAAGAAACCAGAAATGTTTTCTAATAAAGAAAACAAGAAATGGAAATGTTTTCCATTGTTAATAACGTATATTTTCTAAATGTGGAAAATAAGAAATATTGAATATAGGGAAACAGGAGATAAGTAAATTTATGAAATAAGGATATAAATGTTAAATGATGTTTGATCGATATAATTTCCATTTGGAAATAATATCGTTGTTTGCACACTTGTTTTTATTCGATAGTTAAATCACAGACTATCGAAGTATTGACCATTTTAACGTTGTTAATATGGAGAGACCGGTTGGATTAATATCCAAAGAACCACTCTGTATTGGCATAAGCGTTGCGAATCATATATGCCAAAGGAAATTGAAGACGGAGTTATGCAAGGGCTATCCTGTTTACAGAATAGTGCCTTCGGTTCATCCTGTTCCTGGGTGACTTGTATGGACGGATGTCTGACAGAGTATTTCCAGATGATCACGTATATTGATTTCTCCAACTGTACCAAGAGTGGAAGCGGAGAAGGAAACTTCTTTTAGCTAACACATAATGTATTGTTGTAGACGTCAATCGGTGATTTGATGGATTTGATGATGTGACATTCAAAGTGAACCTGATGTGATGATAAAGCGTAGCTTCTAGCCTCATCATCCGGTAAATGACAGAAATCGGGCAGGCAACATGGCTAAGTCGGTCGCACCGAAGTAGGGTGTATAATCACCTGATCTAGAGTTTCATTTACTTCTAAAAATCTATTGTTGATGCTGTCCCATTCGGGAAACGGTTGCTGATCCCAACTGTTGGTGATATACATTCGATACGCTCAAGCGAAATGAGTGGTCGGTCATGTGTGGCCGGGTTGCAAGATGTTCTTGTTGAACCCAGTGTATTCCTCTCTAGAGGTACACGAGCGAAAGGTGGTTCCATACCTTGTCATAGTTGGAAATCCATTACCCAATACGTGCTTGCGGTTTTGATTGTATACTATATATGTAGAACGTGAGATGAAAGCGTTTCTGCTAGATGATTATATATATATACTGTGGTTGATAGACATTATTATAATATCAAAAGGTTTTTGATATAAAGATATTTTGGGTTCTCATAAGGGAAAAACCCGTTCCGTTATGCGGCGTGGTCTTATGAGATATCGTTTACTTGTTCGAACTGTTTTTAACTGTTTTACTCACACCAGTCCCATGACTGACCCGGAGTTTATTTTGTTGTTTTCCCTAAACTCTTGGGTGCCTAAATTTGTATGGGCAGTCAAGTAGTCAGGATTTACAGATATACTGGAAGAGCTTGGAGCAGGAGGCTTCAGGATCATATAGCTATAGTTTATTTCCGCTGTGTTGTAAGTGCTGTACTTTGATAATGATATGTATATTCAAGTACCAAGTTTGTATTTCAAAGTTATGTTATGAAATATATTTATTCGTTCCGCTGTGAGATTCGTGTTACTCTGATGTTGTGTTCTTCTTTTTCTTCTATTCTAAGTTTCTATCTTATCTTTCCTCACCCTCTAATTTCTTTCATTAATTACCAGGATTTTTCGGATGGTTTGGTTATCGACATCGCGTTTATGTCGATAACCAAAGTCGCTCGAAATCCGGGTCGTTACAGTTGGTATCAGAGCTTAAGTTAAGAATTACTTGGCTTTGTGGCGTGACTCGGTAGAGATAGGGTTAGTAATACCCTAGACTGAGATTGAGTGTATATATACGAGTGAACGTATTTGTATTTGATATAAAAATTTGTTTTATATTGTGGAGATTCATGGGTTGAATCGTTTATGAATTCTGGTCGATCAGTTTGATCCACTGTATCGGTAGGAGTTACTAAACACTCGAATACGATGAACCGTCATGGTATGTTTTGAAAAGAGGGTAAATGAATTTTTTTTACCCAAAGTATATTTTGATATATATGGGATATATTGATTGTTATTATAATCGAGTAAGATTATAAGTACAATGGTTATGTGAATAACCAATCAGAATTCATATAAGTAAAATACGTGAAATCAGATGAGTTAAAACTGAAATTTTAACCAGAAATTGAATTAGAATTCTGGAGAATTGGATAAGTGTTTGTAAATGAATTTGGTTAAAAAAAAAGGGAAATTTAAGATCCTGGGAGATTTTAAATTGTTTTACAAGCAGTGTGATTTATATTTTGAAATGAATTTCAAAGTGGAAATGTTTAGAAATGGTTTTATAGTATTGAACTCACTTCGATCGCTGGAAAATAGATTCTGATGATGACAGTTGCATCATCAGTATTCATTTTCGAGTTGTAAGTGACGAATTACTACCAAAGATACTGTTTTGAATTTGTTTTGGGGAAGACAAGTTGTGTTGAATTTCAAAAGGGGATTTAAAATATAGAATTTGAATTTTGAAATAGATTTGAAATATTAACTTGTTTTAAAAGAAATAAAACGAGAAGTTCCTTTATAAACGTAGTTTATGAATAGTTCTTTTATAAATGAAGTTTATAAATGAAGTGAAGAGAATTATCATTGGATAATTCAGAAATAAAATACAAGTGTGAAATTGAAAGGGAAATCTATCTTCCAAGGGTAGAAATATCGATTTCAAAAGGAATTGAATCGAGACTTATGTAAAGAATGAATAAAGAAAGTTTGAAAAGGAATTTGAATAAAGGAAGTTCAAACATAGGATTTGAATATAGAAAATTTAAACGGGATTTGAATAAAGAGAAATTCAAATGGGAATTGAATATAGAAATTCAAAGGGAGTTTGAATATGTGAAATTCAATGGAAATTGAAATGGGAATTGAATATAGAAATTCAAAGGGAGTTTGAATATGTGAAATTCAAAGAGAATTGAAATGGAATTTGAATAAGAGAATTCAAATAGAGTTTAAACTATAGAATTTGAATATATAAAATTTAAATAGAAATTGAATAGAATTAACTAAGTCGAAGATGAATTAGTTAATCGAGTTTTGAATTTGAAGTTGAACTTTGAAAGGTGAATTGGATTGGAAAATAGATATTCGAAATCGAATATAGAACTTAAGTTTGAAAGGGAATTCAATTAGTTGATAAGTAAGTTAAAATATATTTGAACATGTTATACTCAAATATGAAGGTGAAATGGGCAAACCAGTAATTTGAAAATCACTTAACGAACTAAGTTAAAATGATTGGATTAAGTTGAAATGGATAAGAAATGTATAAATATACATGAGATAGGTATGGATAAGTTATGAAGGTATATAAATAGAATGCTCGACGAAAAGGTATGTATTTAATTCATATATGAGATTTTATGCGCCGTATCGGCTTGCCGCTTGGCTTTTTCTTTTTCTTTTGGATTGGTGAGGGCCATGGGAGGCTATTTGAAATATCCCGATGTCCCGATACAAAGGAGGTTATAGCGAATTTTTCCGGGAATTTAAGAAGTTAGAATATTTTTAAGATAATTTGATAGTTAGAAATCAACGTATCGATATATGTATATATAAGTCAATAAGGAAACGAACTTAGAAATAGAATAGTAAAATCAAAAAGGAAGACTAAGAATAAACTCTAGTAAGAATAAAAAGAGGAAGCGTATACATGTTTAAAAGTGAATAAGTAGTTGTATGGTATTGATTATTCGAGTAGGTAGTCATATCTGTTTTGACGTTATAAATGTTATTCAGTCAAGGTCTGAGAGGTAGTTATACCCCAACTTGATTGATTTCATTATTAACAAATAAATAGTAAGATTTCAGGCTCGAAGATCAAATGTCGAATAAGAGTTAGTTGAATATAGTATTTGGGTTGTCGTAATGATGTTTTACACAACATCCGTTTTAACCCAAATAAGTGTAACATGGAAATAGAATGATAGAATATTTCCTAAGTATAGAAATAAACGAGATCGGAAAAGAGATAAGTAATTGGAATATTTTCCAATTATAAATAGCATATATTTTCTAAAGAAGTTAGAAAATAAAGGAAGGCGATATTCGGAAATGTTTTCCAAATAACGTAAAAGGCCAATATGGTTATTGAAAATATTTGGTTAACAAATATTGATAAAGTAATAGAGAAGTGGTTTAACTAATGGAATATTGATTATGGGCTCAGTTGAATTTCAAGAAGGTAAAATTTGATTTTTGAAAAGAGTAGACTGTTTGAAAACTCCTAGGAAAAGACTGTTTAAATTAAAAACAAATTTAACAGAAATTTGTGAAAGCAAAATTGAATTAAAGTAAAGCCAGTAAAGTGGTAACTGAGATTGAATTAGAATGATATCAGACAAATTGGATTGTGAGATTCAAATTTGAAGTGTAATGGGATAATCAAGTTAAGAGTTGGGAATCGAGAAGAAACTCGAGTTGAAATAATATTTGGCTTGGTAAAAAGCGAATGGTTGTGTTTGAGATAAAAGTGATTTCAGAATTTGATTGGTATAATACTGGTATATGCTGAGTTGATAGCATATGGAAGTGATAGAGTAGATATGCTCGACAAAAAGGTACAAGTTTATATTTCATATGGTATGAGATTTTGATGAGCCGAATTGGCAAGCCGCTTGGCTGTTTGATTTTCTTTTGGGTTGGAGATGGCCCAGAGAGGCGAGTTGGAGTTTGACGTATTGACTAGTACAAAGGAGGTGCTGGCGAAAAATTTCGAAGAGTTAAGGCGTTAGAAAATTTTCAGGATTTTTTGAAAATTTTCGTTGATAAGAATTAATTAATAATTTAATTGAAATTAAATTGGTTCAGTTGAAACTGAAGTTAAGAAGTGAACAAATATGTTCTAACCAGTCGATAGGGTCGTCCTCTACCTTTTAGCAATTTCGAGGACGAAATTATTTTATGTGGGGAAGATTGTAATGACCCGCATTGGCAGAGGTATTATGATTAATTTATTTTATTATATAAATGGTAGGTTAGTGAATTACATGGTCGTTGAATAAAATAATAGTGAATATTTAATTAAAATAATAATTAAATAATATATTTAATTCTGAAATGATCAGAATTGGCTGAAATGACGATATGGTGTGAACCGGATCATCTGTGATTTTTAATTCAGCTTGGAATTTAATTTGAATAACGAATATATTCAATCGTCGATAGTTGAACGTATAGTTTATAATATAATTATAAACGAGCTCGAATGGCGCTGCAGTTCGCTAATTGGCGATTCGAACTTCAACTGAATATACAGGGTTTGTTTTAAGCCGGATTTCTGTGAAACAAGAAACGTGTGGAGCTGGTGGAGTGTACCTTTCTAATGGAAGAGAAAACTCAGGATTTCGTCGTGTAGATTTTGAGATACGTCCAAATCAAATTTCAGAAAAAGTCGCTATAGAATTCCTTTATAATTCGTAACGCTTTATATACGTTATAAAAGGATTTTCAATGTAAATTGAATATCGATTCAATCTGAACTCAGAATAGAGAATATATAATTTTCCTGGAGTTGTATGGTATTCCACTGTTAATATATACGATAATATAAATTTATTTATATTTAATTTAATTTATTTAAATATATTTATATATTTAAATGGATTATTCAAGGGTCTAAAAATAGCCAGTTTTGCAAACGGAGTCGAAATTCAACGAAACTAATTTTGTTGGATCCGCAATGTCAAATTATTGCTAGATGTCAGTTTCCGTGATTTTTAGAGTCACTGTGTGTCCATACGGATTTTTAGAGTGAAAAACAGTCAGTATTTCGACAGTTAAAAATACGCTGTGTGAGCATACGGAGTCGGAATTCGACGAAACCAGTTTCGTTGGGACCGTAATGTCGAACTGTAGCTGCATATCCAGTTTGGTGATTTTTGAGTATCATATGCAATCACACAGATTTTTAGAAGGCAAAACGAATTAAGAAAAAGGGAATATACCCGGAATATGCTTTCTACAAAAATATCTAGATATTTTGAAATTGCTATAAATAGCCCATCCTTACTCCTTAAACCTAATACCTCATTTATCTGGTCAAATGTGAGCCGCCAGTATTTGCTCTCCTCAAACAAAAATCTACAGCTAAATAATGGCTTTGAAAAATCATAGAAAAAGCAAACAAAAATCTATAAATCCAAAGGAGTATATATTCTAACTCAGGGAGTTGTGCTCTTCAATCCCATGGCCATTTTGTTGGGTTCGGTTCCATTTTCTGTTCGCCGAAATTGGACAGTGGACGCTAGGGTTCAACTTTGTGTGGAATCTAGGGAGAAGTAGGTTGATTCGAGTTCGGTTTTGGGTTCAGAGGTGAAAACCGAACTTGTACACAAATTTGTGGGATTTTCTGTGATTAAGGATGTCGATGTCTTCACTGGTTTGCACTGCGTCGAGCACGAGAGGACTGGTGCGAGCTGGGGTTAAATGGTATGAGTAGAGGGAGTGGGAGATGAGAAGAGCTTTGGTGTTTTCGATTTGGTCATTCGCGAAGTATGGAAGGGGGACGAGATGTTTGAAGGGGCTGTAATGGCGTGATTTGCACAAAGGAGGCCACGGCAGTTTCAAATGGGAAGAAGGGGGAGTGCGGGTTTGGGTCAGTAAGGGTTATGGGCCAAGTTCTAAGAGGGTAAAGCCCAATAAGTTTATTATTTAATTTTTAATTTAAAAGAGAATAATACCTTAACTTGTATAATGTATATCTCGGTCGTACGACATCAGATTGAGGAACCGTAAGTTGCGTTGGGATCGTATGGACGGGAGCAACACGATGAGACTGACCGGAAGCGAATCCGAGTTCGTTACAATTTATGGCGAAATAAATTGTCCGACTGAATCAGATAACGCAAACCGTTATTAACGATTAACGCGTCAATGTGAGTAAATCTCACTAACTCTGAACAGTTTATATTTTCATGTTTTATTTTTAGAACTGTTAAATATGGACTGATTGATTGTATGTTGACTGTTTGATTGAACTGCTAGTCAGTTAGTTAAATTTCTATATTGATTCTGTTTAACAGAATATATCATATGGAACTGAAAGTGATGTTATCTATATTGTTTAACATCTGTGATGCAGGGAAACAGGTTAGAGGAATCCGACTGGATTCCTCAACATTTATTTTACTGTTTTCATATATTTTGATATATGATGTGTTATATAATCTGTTATGGATTATGTGTGTTGGAATGATGTTGATCATTGTTATTCGATATTTTAAATATCATAAAAGACCCTGGGATGTAAAAAAGGATTCATTTCAATGTATATTGAAATAAAGGAATTTTATAAAATCACAGGATTTTATAAAAGGAATTATTTATAAAACGAACACGGTTTTATAAAAGGGATATTTATTTAGAAAGTAAATAGAAGTTATAAATAGGATATATTTGTAACGGTAAATAGAAGTTATAAATAGGATATATTTGTAACGGTAAATAGAAGTTATAAATATGATATATTTGTAATGGTAAATAGAAGTTATAAATAGGATATATTTGTAACGGTAAATAGAAGTTATAAATATGATATATTTGTAATGGTAAATAGAAGTTACAAATAGGATATATTTGTAATGGTAAATAGAAGTTATAAATAGGATATATTTGTAACGGTAAATAGAAGTTATAAATAGGATATATTTGTAACGGTAAATAGAAGTTATAAATAGGATATATTTGTAACGGTAAATAGAAGTTATAAATATGATATATTTGTAATGGTAAATAGAAGTTACAAATAGGATATATTTGTAACGGTAAATAGAAGTTATAAATAGGATATATTTGTAACGGTAAATAGAAGTTATAAATAGGATATATTTGTAACGGTAAGTAAACGTTATAAAAAGGAAATAGTTGTAACGGAAAACGTAGTTTATCAAAAGAAGTTAATCGATGTTAGTTAATCGATTAGAGAATAAAGTTAAAAAGAAGTTAATCGATGTTAGTTAATCGATTAGGGAATAAAGTAAAAGGAGATAATCGATGTTAGTTTAATCGATTAGAGTAAAGTAAAAGGAGTAAATCGATGTTAGTAATCAATTAGAGTAAAGTAAGAGGAGATAATCGATGTTAGTTAATCGATTAGTGTAGAAGTTAAAATGAGTTAATCGAATATAGTTATTCGAATAGAAAGTAAAAGGAATTTATCGAGTATAGTTTATTCGAAAAGATTAAGTGAATAGAGTAAATCAAATAGAGTAAATCAAATAGAATAAATCGAATAGAGATTTATTCAAACGAGAGTTAAGTAAGGAAGTTAGTAAAGGAATATAAAGTGAACTTTGCCAATTTCAAAGTTAGAAATGTTGTTCAGTTAAGGTCTGAGAGGTAGTTCTACCCCAACTTGATTGGCTTCGTTTTTAACTAAGGAATAGTTAAGGTTCGGCAGTAAAGGAAATGGTTTGAGTTGGCATCGCGATGGTTTGTTTAAAACATCTGTCTAAGTCCAATGAAGGAGCTTTGGGAATGTTTTCCAAATAAGAAACCAGAAATGTTTTCTAATAAAGAAAACAAGAAATGGAAATGTTTTCCATTGTTAATAACGTATATTTTCTAAATGTGGAAAATAAGAAATATTGAATATAGGGAAACAGGAGATAAGTAAATTTATGAAATAAGGATATAAATGTTAAATGATGTTTGATCGATATAATTTCCATTTGGAAATAATATCGTTGTTTGCACACTTGTTTTTATTCGATAGTTAAATCACAGACTATCGAAGTATTGACCATTTTAACATTGTTAATATGGAGAGACCGGTTGGATTAATATCCAAAGAACCACTCTGTATTGGCATAAGCGTTGTGAATCATATATGCCAAAGGAAATTGAAGACAGAGTTATGCAAGGGCTATCCTGTTTACAGAATAGTGCCTTCGGTTCATCCTGTTCCTGGGTGACTTGTATGGACGGATGTCTGACAGAGTATTTCCAGATGATCACGTATATTGATTTCTCCAACTGTACCAAGAGTGGAAGCGGAGAAGGAAACTTCTTTTAGCTAACACATAATGTATTGTTGTAGACGTCAATCGGTGATTTGATGGATTTGATGATGTGACATTCAAAGTGAATCTGATGTGATGATAAAGCGTAGCTTCTAGCCTCATCATCCGGTAAATGACAGAAATCGGGCAGGCAACATGGCTAAGTCGGTCGCACCGAAGTAGGGTGTATAATCACCTGATCTAGAGTTTCATTTACTTCTAAAAATCTATTTTTGATGCTGTCCCATTCGGGAAACGGTTGCTGATCCCAACTGTTGGTGATATACATTCGATACGCTCAAGCGAAATGAGTGGTCGGTCATGTGTGGCCGGGTTGCAAGATGTTCTTGTTGAACCCAGTGTATTCCTCTCTAGAGGTACACGAGCGAAAGGTGGTTCCATACCTTGTCATAGTTGGAAATCCATTACCCAATACGTGCTTGCGGTTTTGATTGTATACTATATATGTAGAACGTGAGATGAAAGCGTTTCTGCTAGATGATTATATATATATACTGTGGTTGATAGACATTATTATAATATCAAAAGGTTTTTGATATAAAGATATTTTGGGTTCTCATAAGGGAAAAACCCGTTCCGTTATGCGGCGTGGTCTTATGAGATATCGTTTACTTGTTCGAACTGTTTTTAACTGTTTTACTCACACCAGTCCCATGACTGACCCGGAGTTTATTTTGTTGTTTTCCCTAAACTCTTGGGTGCCTAAATTTGTATGGGCAGTCAAGTAGTCAGGATTTACAGATATACTGGAAGAGCTTGGAGCAGGAGGCTTCAGGATCATATAGCTATAGTTTATTTCCGCTGTGTTGTAAGTGCTGTACTTTGATAATGATATGTATATTCAAGTACCAAGTTTGTATTTCAAAGTTATGTTATGAAATATATTTATTCGTTCCGCTGTGAGATTCGTGTTACTCTGATGTTGTGTTCTTCTTTTTCTTCTATTCTAAGTTTCTATCTTATCTTTCCTCACCCTCTAATTTCTTTCATTAATTACCAGGATTTTTCGGATGGTTTGGTTATCGACATCGCGTTTATGTCGATAACCAAAGTCGCTCGAAATCCGGGTCGTTACATATATAAAGTTACTGATTGTATTTCAAAGGTTATGTTATATAATATAATTTATTCGTTCCGCTGTGAGTTGTGATCTTCGTTTTTCTTCTATTCTAAGTTTTCTATCTTATCTATTCTCACCCTCTATCTTCTTTCTAATAATGATTCGTATTTCTGTGTTATTTGGGTTGGACGTGTGGTGTTATTAGTCAATTCAGATAGCACGGATTTGCGGGCCTTTACACTTCCACTCTTGGTATAGTTGAAGAAATCAATGTACGTGACCGTCTGGAAATAATATGTCAGACATCCATCTTCATTCACTTAGAAATGTCACATTGTCATACCCGCCAAATCACAAATTGACTTATCCAAAAATAACACGGGTATACAGCTAAGAGAAACGAATTCCTCCGCCACCAAACGTGAATACGTTTGAACAGATCAACTTACGCGATCCATTGGATATACTCTGTCAGACCTTCGTCCATACAAGTTGTCGTGGGACTGGACAAACCGAAGGCACTATTCCGTATATCCAACTTAGTCACTGTTATCTAAGACTTATACAACAGCCCTTGCATTTTACTCCGTCTTCATTTATCTTTGGCATATATGATTCGCGACGCTTATGCCAATACAGAGTGGTTCTATGGATAATAATCCAACCGGTCTCTCCATATTAACAACGTTAAAAGGGTCAAAACTTCGATAGTCGGTGAGTTAACTATCAAATAAAAACAAGTGTGCAAACAACGATAATATTTCCAAATGGAAATTATATCGAACAAACATCATTTAACATAAATCTCTTTAGTTCATTTATTTACTTGTCTCATGTTTCCCTATATTCTAAATTCTTATTTTTCTTTTATCAGAAAACATTTCTGATTCTCGTTTGGAAAACATTTCCAAAACTCCTTTACGATCAAACCTTACCATTTCTTAGTTAAGAAGGAAGTCACTCAAGTTGGGGTATAATTACCTCTCAGACCTTAACTGAACAACGTTATAACTTCGAAATGGTCAAAGTTTATCTTTTGATCTTTAACAACTTCTTTACGCCTTTCTCGGATCCAATTTTACTAATCCACTTCTATATTTAAAACATTGGTTATAACAACAACGTTATAATCCCTCCTTTCGAATTATCTAACTTTAATTATAACTTCTATTCTTATTAGTGAATAACTAACCTAACACTTATTTATTTATAAATAAATAAATCTCTATTTAAACACCGGAAAAGTATAAGTACTTTCCCGAATTCGATATAATCGAATTTGCCGATTAACTCTCTTCGAGAAATCTCTATTTGATTAACTCTTCTTCGAATAACCTATATTCGATTAACTCCTTCTCGAATAAACGATATTCGAAAATCTCTCTTCGAATAACTAATATTCGATAACTCTTCCTTTCAAATATCTCATATTTGAAAATCTCACTTCGATTAAACTATAATCGATAACTCCTTCCGATGAAACTAACATCGATAACTCCTTTCGATGAAACTAACATCGATAACTCCTTTCGATGAAACTAACATCGATTTATTTAACTCGACGAACTTAACTCGACTAACTTAACTTGACTCGACTAACTCGACTTACTTGGTTCGACCAATTCGATTCGATTAACTAGGCTCGACTAACTTGACTAACTTAACTCGACTTACTTGGTTCGAACAACTCGATTCGATTAACTAGGCTCGACTAACTTGACTAACTTAACTCGACTTGATTAACTCCTACCGAATAACTAATATTCGATTTAACTCCATTCGTTTGACTCTAGATCACAGCGATCACAAATGGTTACGCCTGACTCCCTCAGGAAACATCCGACCGCCTTAGGCTATTTACAGACCTGCGAATTACGCTAGCAGTCGTACGAGATGGCAACTTACCCTGAATACTATGTTTGACTAACTCTGTCTCAAATAACTATATTTGATTAACTCTAGTTCGTTTTAACTCTAATCGATTAACTCTAACTGAGTAACTCTAACTGGTTAACTCTAACTGATTAACTCTAACTGGTTAACTCTATTTTACTTACCTAACTCAACTGGTTAACTCTACTGAACTGGTTAACTCTACTGAACTGGTTAACTCTACTGAACTGGTCAACTCTATTCAACTAACTCGACTCGACTAACCCCTTTCGAATGGCATATTCGTTTTACTAATTTTCGAATACCATATTCGATTTACTCCCTTCGAATACCATATTCGATTTAACTCCTTTCGAATACCATATTCGATTTCTCCTTTCGAATACCATATTCGATTAACTAACTTCGAATACCATATTCGATTAACTAACTTCGAATACCATATTCGATTAACTCCTTTCGAATGTCTATATTCAATTAACTATCTTCGAATACCATATTCGATTAACTAACTTCGAATACCATATTCGATTTCTCCTATCGATAACCTTTATCCATTTTAAAAAGATCCCCTTTTTAACACGTTTATTCGTTTATAAAGATTTACTATTAGTAAAGGTTCTTCACTTTATAAATGTCCTTTTAATAACGTTTTCCTTTTATAACGGTTTCCTATATAAACCAATTTCCTTTTTATTAACTCTATTTATTTTCTAAATATTCCCCTTTCAATTCTATTTGTAAATGGTTTACAAATATTTCTTTTCTCTATTTTATTCTATTTGCAAATGGTTTGCAAATATTCCCTTTTCAAATTTATTCTTGAAAATATTCTAACTCCTTAAATTCCCGGGAAAATTCGCCATAACCTCCTTTGTATCGGGAGCATCGGGAAAATCCCCAAACTCGCCACACAGGCCTTTCCATTCAAAAAGAAAATGGTTTGAAATTATTTTCTTTTTCTAAATATTTCCAATTTATAAATATTCCTTATTTACAAATATTCAAATTTATAAATATCTCTTATTGATAAATATTCCATTTATAAATATTTTATTTTCGATATCACTTTGAAAATTCCCTTATCAACATCTCGTATGTTATAGTATTCAATCATATCAAATCACGAAGTTCAATATCGTCCATACACATATAATCACCAACAGATTATATATATCACATCATACATTCAATACATGAAACAAAACAGTATATAAATATTGAGGAACCCAGTTGGGTCCCTCTAACCTATTTCTCTGCATCCACAGATGTTACACAGTATAATCAACATCACTTTCAGTTCAATATAAATTATACTGATAGCAGAATCAATATATAAATATTTAACGGTTTATATATATATATATATATATTTATATATATATATATATAATTTCCACTAACTGACTAGCAGTTCAATCAATCAACCAACACACAACAATCAACAAATGATTAACAGTTCTACAAATACAACATGAAATTATAAACTGTTCAGAGTTGGTGAGATTTACTCACATTGGCGGTTTATCGTTAAATATCGATAACCATTGTCGATTCAGATCGGACAATTTATTTCTCTATAAATTGTAATGAGTTCCACTTTACTTCCCGTCAGTTCCAGCGTGTAGCCACCGTCCATACGATCCTGTCGGATCTTGTTTCGCTGAATTCTGATTCCGTATGTGAAAGATATACATTATACAAGTGCACATACTATTTGAATTTAATTTAAACTAAATAAATTAACTATTCTGGGCTTTACCATATTCTAGGCCCACTAACCCATCCGTAAATATCCAGGCCCGCTCCTTTTCACTCCATCTTCCCCATCGTTATTTCAATAGCCTGCTCCCTCACTGCATCTCCAGTTAACATCCACCAAACCCCACAATTTCTCCAACAAAATTGATCATACACCATTTTACACAGGCCCAAACAAATCCAAGGAAACCCGTACACCATCGTTACCCATTTCGTTGAACCTTCCCAAAACAAAATGTATCCGCTCCTTCTCCTACAGCATACGCCATTCTCGAATTCTTCCTCCTTGATTCACTAACCCAAAAACCATTTACACAAATCTCCTTCTCTCTGGAAACTCTTTCACCTCATCACCATACATCTTTGTTCGATCGCCTCCCCTAAACCGCGACGCACAGCCTCTCACGTCCATACTCCAGGAACTCACGACAACATTATTGACAGAAACACCCAAACCTTTGCATACCAGCTCGCCTTCCTCCTTTGACTTCGAATCCATGCTCTATTTCTCCTAAAACCGCTTGTACTTGCCTTGCTTTCCAACCCTAAAACCCACGGTGGAAAACCCGCCCCTAAATACTCGCATCGCACGTATACAAACGTACATCAGATCGAAGTTCTCCCTCTTGCTAATTCAACCATATCACTATTGTAATTTATAGAAATTGATTCAGTTTTATTTTGATTTTTGAAGCTTTCATTTTCACGTTTTGAAGAAACAGAACCCAGCGGCTACAAATTGACCAAAGAAAAAGTGATTTTAGGTTTAGAGGGAAAGTAAGGGTATTTATAGAGGTAGAGGTGTTAGATATTTTAGTTTTATATTCATTTTATATTTGTTCTTGCCTTCTAAAAATCTGTGTGATCACACACGATACCCAAAAATCACGAAACTGGACATGTAGCTACAGTTCGACATTACTGTCCCAACGAAACTGGTTTCGTCGTATTCCGACTCCGTATGCTCACACATCGTATTTTTAACTGTCAAAATACTGATTGTTTTTCACTCTAAAAACCCGTACGGCCACACAGTGACTCTAAAAATCACGAAACTGGAAATCTAACAACTATTTGATATTGCGGATCCAACAAAACTGGTTTCGTCGAATTCCGACTTCGTTTTTAAAACCGGCTATTTTTAACGCTCTAAATAGCCTATTTAAATATATAAATATATTTAAATATTATTAAATATAAATAAATTTATATTATCGTATATCTTCACATATGACATCGTACAGCTCCCGAATATCATATCAGAATTTACAGTTTGACATCTCAGATTCCCGGTTACCTCGATATTCAGTTTTACATTGAAAAACCCTTTTATAACGTATATAAAGCGTTACGAATTATAAAGGAAATTCCACAGCGACTTTTCTGAAATTTGATTTGGACATATCTCAAAATCTACACGACGAAATCTCGATTTTTCTCTTCCACCAGAAAAATATACTCCACAAGCTCCACACGTTTCTTGTTTCACAGAAATCCGGCTTAAAACGAATCATGTACATTCAGTTGAAGTTCAAATCGCCAAATCACGAACTGCAGCGCCTTTTCGAGCTCGTTTATAAATATATTATAAACTATACGTTCAACTGTCATCGATTCAATATATTCGTTATTATATTTCGAATCGAAACTCAACCACATCTCGTATACGATTCAATTCATACTCTATTGAATTCTACTATTTTTGACTATTTCGATATTTATAATTTATTATTCATTATAAATATTAATTAAATATTCAATATTATTAAATTATGGTTCTCGATATCGCTATAACGATATTTAATAATTAAATTAATTAGTTGTTCCATCTCTAAAAATGCGGGTCATTACATCGATAATCAATTTCAAGCATCTAATCAACTCAGATTTGAACTAAAATTCTCAACATCAAATATTGACATAAGAACTAAGACATATTTTGAAAGTGTTTCACTGCAAAACAAAAGAGATACGCATTTTCAAAGAAGACGCTATTTGGAGCATAAAATGGACTCAGCTGAAATCTAACTGTTGTCCAACTTCGACAATAAATTTCAAGCATCTAACCCATTCGGATTCAAATTAATTTTTTTGGACAAAAACACTGACATAATAACTCAAACATGCTAAAACATGACAATATTTTGCTGCAAATGAAAGAAATGCATATTTTTAAAGAAGGCACTTTTTGAACATAAAATGAACTCAGTTGAAAGCTGATTTTTGTCTAATTTCAATAATCGATCTCAAGCTTCTAACCCACTCAGATTCAAATGATATTTTGCAGCAACAAACATTGACATAGGAACTAAAACATAATAAAATTTGACAGTGTTTGACTGCATAACAAAAGAGATGCATATTTTCAAAGAAGACGCTTTTTGAACATAAAATGAACTCAGTTGAAATCCAACTTTTGTCCAACTTCGACAATAAATTTCAAGCATCTAGCCATACCAGATTCAAATGAAATTTGGTAGCAACAAACATTGACATAAGAACTAAAACTTACTAAAATTTAACAATGTTTCACTCCATAGCGAAAGAGATGCGTATTTTCAAAGAAGTCACTTTTTGGACATAAAATGAACTCAACTGAAATCTAATTTTTGTCCAAATTTGACAATCGATTTCAAGCATCTAACCCACTCAGATTCAAAAGAAATTTTGCGGCAACAAACATTGACATATGAAATAAAACTTAAAAAAAATTACAACGTTTTGCCTAGATATTAGGAAGATATGATTTTCCAAATTTGACTACATTTCAGCAAAACAATTTAAGAACATGACTTAAAACAAGTATCTAAACAACCCAATTTCAACAAAATATATTAGATCTTTGCAAATCTCGATTTAGTTTGCTATAAGCTTTGCTTACCTTACAGCAAAAGAGCAAATTTTAACTTCAAAATTGAAGCTTTTAGATGGATTGAAGCATTAATGACCTGAAAAAGACATAAAAGGGACACGCAATGGTAAAAATATCAAATAGACAATTATAGTATAACAAAAACTCATATATAGGTGAGTAGGGAGATTATAGAAAGTAGAGGTTACCTTAGATTTGAATTGCAACTGAAGTAAACTTCAATTTAAGATAATTGGATGAATTTTCGTGCCTTGGTCAATAGGTAGCTATGGTTTTTTGCTTCCCAGCTTGAAGAAGAAGAAAGGGGTTTTGTTTTCTGCTTAGAGTAAAGAACATTACTCTTTCTCTCATGATGTTTCTAATGGGTTGGGTTAGAGAAACAAAACCCATTTCTTTACTTAATCAGACTCTATGTTTATATTTTACTAATCTTAACATAATTTCTTCATTTTAATTCCTTTTTGAGTGAAATGAATTGCGTTTTACTCATTTTAACGAAAGAAACATGTTACAAATATTTAAAACTAAAATTTTCAATTAAAATATTATTTCTACAATTTAACACCTATTTTTTTCATTATGTACCAATATTCTCATTTATAGTGAAAAATCACTATTTTTATCATTTCCACCAAACAAAAATTTATTTCAAAGTTCAATGAAGATTATTAAAATATTTGTAACTTTTTTACCACTTCGAAACATTATTTCAAGCATGCTTATACCAAATAAATTTATTTTCTTTGCATTTCTTTTTTATTACAATAATATTTGTCAGGATTGTTATTTAAGGATAAATAGACCGATTTTACCCATATAAAGATTATTTTTCACACTTCTAAATTTTTTACAAAAGTGTTTTAACATCTTTCAAATATTAAAACACCATTCTCAACAATACTACGTCCTTAAATCCTTATTTTCTTCATGATCGCCCTTTTATTTAGCAATAAAAGCCCAATATTAGAATAAAATTCCAATATCATTAACTTAATTAAATAAATTATTTTCCATCATATGTATTCACTCCAAATACCCCAGATAAAAAGTTCAAACTTCACTTTCACTTATTTATTCTATAAATTCAAGTGGTTATTCGTCAACCAATGTTTATTTTGAAATAAACAATATTATCATCAATTTATTCCATCTATTAATTTTTAATCTCATATTAAACCATAATTTACATTATAATTTAGTATTTCGGTAATCTCCAAAATCCCGGGTTCTTACGATATCAATCCCTAACCCGACAACTTTAAGACACAACCTTATTCGCCGGTGTTACAACATCTTAGTTTCCCTCATTGGACCCATGCACGCTCATGACTATGCCGGAACACGCCCGTACCCACCTCTAAGATTTTGAACCTCTTATAATCCAGATCAGTAAAGCGTGCCCTGATCCTTACCTAGCGCGAGACCCCGATATGATACCAATAGGGATAACGATTGATACAAGTTCCAAATAACAGATTGGCACAAGCTACCCTCTAAGCTTGAGCCCTCAAGTAAACTAGGATTTTAAGAGTTCTAAAACCGGATATAAACAGCAAATGTGGAACCTCTTAGCTTATTAATTAACTGGTTTGACTTAGCAAGTTTAAGTTCATTAATAAGCATGACTGTAAATGACATTTCCTATTAAATGTAATTCTACGTACTACCCTTCTCTAAAACAGATAGGAACCTGCTTAGATGTATATAGCTTACAAAAACACGTTTTACTTAATTAGATCTGATTCACATAACTTTTCATAACATGTTCTACTGAATACAAAATTAAATTTAACATATTCAGATTAACATGTTTTGCATATTATCCTAATTATACAGTCATTGGATTTCATGTTCCAATATGCCTAGTTCTCCTTTTTACTGTTACTACAAATTATTCCAATTTAACCCAATTTTATGCAGTTCTAACGGAAATAGCCTAGGCTCTCGATGGCCTAAGCTTAGCGCAAAAGGAAAAGGATAAAATATAGATCCAATTTAGAAATACATAAACTAAATAAATAGGCATAAGACTGTAAATAAAACTAAGACAGAAAAGGGGATAATAAGGATTTTCATATAATAGGTAATAATTGAAAACTGAATAGATGATAGACAGTAAAATAACATATAAACTTATTAAAGTTGTGTAATTTCTGATCCAAATTATTTATTGTTAAAATACTTTTTAGATGGCAGACCTAAAAATAACTAGAACTCACAGTGGTTTGAATTAGATCTAGAAAATCCTTTTAAAACAGTTGTTATAGAAGAAAAGTGAGGGTTATCCCTTCAATCTCAATTTTGGCACCACCTAGGCATTTTCTTAATTTTATTTAGAAATAGCTTGGAGGAGGAAGAAGATGAAGATATGTTTGTATGTAAGAAAATGGTGAAGCTACTAGCCTATTTATAGATTAGCTAGGATAATTTTAAACCATTAAATATTAGGTTTATAAATCAAACCGTACACCTCAAGCTGAGTCAGCATATGTATATAGCAAATAAAATAATGTAGATTCAGGCGCAAGAATCTACTATACATGAAGGTGGTTCGACTTACCTTAAGCATGGGCCGACACAGGGGTCGACCCATATATAGCTAGGCCGCCTAGTGAGCGTTGTTTTCTGCGTTGTTTAATTTTATATTATTATATTTAGTTCAGTCTTCTATTATCCATAATTTCTTCATATTTAATCTGATTTACCAAAACTAATAGTCTATCAAAACCAAAATTTCATAGCGGATTCAACGTAAAGTTTTTTTTACCTAATTCTGAATATTTAATTAATTATATTCTTTTTATTATCTTCTTTATACATTTATAATGTATTAAAATATGGGTTGTTACATTCTCCCCTCCTTATAGGATTTCATCCCTGAAATCTCCAAGTTAAGAAAAATATCATTAACTAAAACCTACACCCATCTACTCATTAATTAACCACTGGCATCCATTGTCTTAAAAAATTTAATGCTTTGTATGAACATATGCAAGAGTGTTGTGTATATGTTCCTAAACTAATGCGAAAATTAGGCGGTCCACTGATTCAGTTAACCTTAATGCAATATATGTCTGTGTCGTGTATCCAATATGTATGTAAAAGTATCCTAATAGCACATATAAGTCCTATATGTGTACACGATCATTCACCAAAATGCTACATCCATGTGATCATTCAAAAATTTTCATCTATTGAAAATTAAAATTGCGCACACATTGTGTAAGTGCTTGAGCCAATCTAGTGCCTAATGCGTGTGTATATGCATCTACTTGCAACCATCAACCATAACATGCCTAAAACAAATGTTTTCAACCATAGGTTTCTACTAAAGGATCAAGATTCAATAGATAGGAATAAACAGATTCAAATTCAAAAGCTTAGAAGGAAATTAAGAACGTACTCTAACAGAGAAAAGGGTAAGAAGCACGAATCTTTTCTTCGGATTCCCGTGTCGCATCGTCACTCTTCTCCTCGTTGCACCTTCACTAACTTAATCCCATTGTTGCGTAGCTTCTCAACTTCTAATCCAAGAATACAGGTAGGACTTTCCAAACCGATGCCTCCTTATCTGTCTCTACATCCTCGAGTGTACCAGGCTTAACTACATCTACTGAATCATGTAGACATTTCCTCAAGTGGGAAACATGGAACACTTCGTGAACTTTCGCCAGCCTCTTTGGTGGTCTGACTCTATAGGCCATCTGGCATATCCTCTCAACTATGGGGAATGGCCCTAGAAACCTCGGCGCAAACTTCCCTACTGAGCCAAAGCGAACTATGTTCCTCAAAGGCGACACCTTGATAAACACCATATCTCCTACCTCGAATTCCCAGTCAGTCCTCCTATGATCGACGTTTGACTTTTGCCTATCTTGAGCTGATTTCATTTGTCTGCGGATAAGGTTTATTTTGTTGGAAGTTCTCTAGCCATCTCAGTCACAAGTAGAAGTCTTTCTGTAGACTCTCACCATCATGTCAGCGATCTACAGGGTCGTCCATAAATGTGACGACCCGTATTTTTGGCCGTCAAATATTTGATTTAATTTATTATTTTAAATATTATATTTGGAATATTAATGGGTTTTAATATTGAATTCGTTATTTAAAATGAAGTTTTAACGTTATATTTTTATTTATAATATAAAACGAGCTTGAAATCGCGTGGCAGTTCGTAATTTGGATTTTTAACTTTAATTGAATGTACAGGATCCGATATAAGTCGGATTTCTATGAAACGAGAAACGATGGAACCGTGTTGATGGTAATTTTCATATGAAAAAGAAAAATTCAGATTTCGTGTTATAATTTGTTAGATATGATCAAATCAAATTATGAAATAGTCGCTATGGAAAATCGTTATTAAAATATAGGCCGTTAAATAGCCGTTTTGCATACGGACTCAGATTTCGACGAAATCAGTTAAATCAGAACCGTATCAGTAAATTATTATATGGTGGTGAATGGCGTGGTAAACCAATGTCGTATGTGGCCACGGCAGCCATAAACGCTCATTCAATTTCTATAGCATGTAATTAATTAAATAAAGAGTTATTTGGGTATAAATTGAACAGACGATCGAATTAAGCTACGGAACCAATTCCGTTGAGTTTGTATCGTCCATTAGAGTCAGGATAGGTATATAATTTGTTATTTTTGGAGACCGTGTAATTTGGGGTCCAAAAGGGCATTGCGGTACAAGTAAAAATGGCCTACCGGGGAAACAGTCTCAGAATGCGACGAAACTGGTGCCATTGGGTTCGTATTAAAAAATTATTTTAAGATATCAAGGTTTCAATTTGATTTGATTTATCTAGTGATTGTGGAAAATTTAAACGCGTGTTTATTTCTGGTTTTATAAAGGAATTTTTTTCAAACGACCTCGGATTTCAACGAAACTTGTCCCATTGGATCTGAAATATCTTTTTACAACAAGATTAGCTTTTTTATCAGAAAACAAAGGTCGTATATAATATTTTTCTCTTGAAAAGCTGGCGGCAGGAGTTCGTTATATTATAATAAATAAAACATTCCCATCTTGTATATATAAAGAAGACATTGTACACCCATACTAACTGAAGCACACACAGCAAATTAATTACTAAGAAATGAAGCCAAATTCAAGCACACTACAAATCTACGATCTGCCTACCCTAAATCTTTCTTTCTCTAAGTATTACCTCTCCACGTATTGATTGCTGTGACACTTCACTTCTGCTATTACACATAGCTATTCTTCATGCCTAAGGATTTATAGTACACGCACATGCTGAAATGAGATATCGCGTTGTACCTACCTGCCCTGTAATTTGACAAGAAAACACAAAGCTGTCAAAGAAAATGAGCGGCTACCCTATCTTTTAACCCAACCTACTCGCATCTCATATTACTGAAAGGAAATCTCTGCACATACAAAGAAAGGTATCCCTGCCATATGAAAGTGAAAACTCAAGAAACACGGCCACCCTACACTAGAATTCGCACAACTATTTACCTAAGAACTAACGCAGGCCTAAGAACCCATCATGCTGTATGCATATATGACCATTCCCTGCACAACTATGCTGAAGAAGCTACCCTAATTCACATGGTTACTGTGGACCATTGAAATGTGACTTTGTGTTGTTCCTTTCATTTGCTTCTTCTACAAATAGGAACCGAAACCACACTTTTCTTCAGCAAACAAAATGGAGAAAAAAAAGGAAGAAGTCGGAGGTGGTTTAAGACAGGAAGAGGAAGGGGGTACATCGTACAAGGGGAGGGGAATTTCGTTTGATGTGGGAAGGGTGGTCACGGCATATGATTCCTGGAGTATGGAGTTGGTGTGTTCTAAAGAAACCATGGGATTTTGAGGAAAATTCATGCGGAAGGATGAAGAAGGCAAGTTTTGAAAATGGGGAGGAGGTTCTATTCGAAAGAGCATGGAAGAAGAAAGCGTTGGAAAAACCAATGGCGTGGAGAAGAAGTTGAGAAGGAACGACAGTCGTCTGTTGGTGGCGTCGAGGGTTTTCTGTAACAACCCGCAAATTCTGGGCCAGTTTAAAATTTTTATTTTGGCAATTTTAGCGAATTTTGAATATTTAAAATAGATTATTTTAAATAATATCGACGTGAAATTTATTTTGAATAGAATTCGACGTATATATTTATATACGTCGTCGTTAGAATATAAATATTTATATATAATTATAAATAGAATTGAAAATGGCGCGGTAGTTCGAAAATTCGATTTCTAATTTCAAATGAATATACAGAATTCAATATAAGTCAGAATTGAACGAAACAAGAAATATTTGAATCTGTATAACTATATCTTTGTAACGAAGTTAACAAACTGAGATCATTTTAGAAATGATAAGTTATGTCCAGTTGAAAATTCTGAATAGTCGCTATGGAATTCAGGCCCTTAAAAATGGACATTTTGCAAATGACCTCGGATTTCGACGAAACCACTTTTGTTAGATCCGTAGTGTCAAGTTATTGCTAGGTTTCAAATTTCATAATTTTTCGAATCAATATGTGAGCGTGGCAAAAGAAAACGCGTTCGACCATTTCAGTTGATTTTAATCGACTGGAAATTGGCCATTTTTCTAACGGTCTCAGAATTCGACGAAACTAGTTTTGTTAGGACCGTATCGTCAATACGAAGCTAGAAAATATTTTTCGGGAATTTTTCTAGTTAGTATGTGGCCCCAGTAATTTGAAATGTGCGTTTAAAATTCAATATAATGATTTAAAAGAAAATTCAAAAGGAAACTGGCTGTAACGATCAAATCAGTTTGCGATACATATCCCATTGTGTTCGGAATGGGGGTAAAACGCTATGGACGACAGGCGGTGGACCTCGTTTCGAGATCGTATGTAAAAGTCAACCCTTGTTCATAATTTAATAATTAAATAATAAAATAAATAAATAAAAAAAACCCTACCCTTCCCTCCTTTTCTCTTCGTTGGCCCCCCCGATCAGTTATTCACGAAACATTAAAAAAAAAAAAAAAAAAGACCTAACCCTAAATCGCGCCGCCCCTTAGCTCGAGCCGCCGACGAACCCACGCCAGATCGCCCCACCACCCTCGCAACCTCCTCCTCCCACCGAACGAACCATCGAGCAACCCTCGCCCTCGACACCTCCGAAACCACTGCCGCGAACCACCATCGAACTCCAGACATCGCCACGCCACGAGAACCGCCGACTTCCTCCTCCTCCCATTCGAAGCTCGGTGAGCGTTTAATTTAATTTTATTTTGTTTTTGCTTTTTGTTTTTGTTTTACAGTGAATGTATAGACTGTTTTTTATGATGATTTAAAAACTGTTTTAAGGGGAATTATAAAACTGATTTTTGTTTTAGGTAATAAAAACAGAATTTTTAAAAAAAGAAAATAAAACTGAGTTTTTATTTTAAGTTATAAAAACTGTTTTTTTTTATATAAAGTTTTAAAACTGTTTTCTTTATAAAAGAGATTTAAAAACAGAAATTTAAAAGTGAAAACTGTTTGTTTTAGAAGGAAAATAAAAACAGAATTTTTAAAGAGTTAAAACTGTTTTTTTCTAAAAAGGAAAAACTGCATTCATTTTTAAAAGGGATTTTAAAAACTGCATTTTCTAGAAAATAAAAACTGCATTTTTCTAGAAGATGAAAACTATTTTTCTAAAAGGCAAAACTGCAATTTTTGAAAAGAAAGTAAAACTGCATTTTTTGAAAAAGAAGAAAAAATTGCATTTTGAAAAAGGCAAAACTGCATTTTTTTTAAGAAGAAAAAAACTGCATTTTTGAAAGAATAATAAAAATATAATCTTTATATTTAATAGTGAAGTCAAAATGCAATCTTTATATATTGAAAAACATAGTGAAATTCGATTTTTACCTATGTAGAGGATAGAGTCAACGAAAGCAACAACAAGGCGAAGTAGGCGAAGTTTCTATTAAGGAAGAATCGTGTGAGTGGATAGCTATTGGTGAGGATTTCTCACTCTTCAATTTCTTTTTATAATTTTATATATGTGTTGAAAGTGGAAGTGAATTGCTATATATAAATATCTATATATATATACGCCCCTCGTCCACAAACCATGGACGATATTTATTGGTTGAAATTGTTGTGAAAATTGATTGATAGCGAAGTGAAATAACATATATATGAAAAGTGAAATTTATATATATAGCGAAGTGAAATAACATATATATGAAGAGTGAAATTTATATATATAGCGAAGTGAAAATATCGAATATATTGAAAGTGAAAATATCGAATATATGAAAAGTGAAATTTATATATATAGCGAAGTGAAAATATCGAATATATTGAAAGTGAAAATATCGAATATATGAAAAGTGAAATTTATATATATAGCGAAGTGAAAATATCGAATATATTGAAAGTGAAAATATCGAATATATTGAAAGTGAAAATATTCGAATTGAAAACAATGTATATGAAATATTCGAATTGAAAACGATATATATATATATATATATATATATGAAATGAAAACGATGTATATGAAATATTCGAATTGAACTGAATAGAAAAGGATTTCGAAATGAATAGAATAGAACAGGAATTCGAAATGAATAGAATAGAACAGGAATTCGAATTGAATAGAATAGAAAAGGAATTCGAAATAAATTGAATAGAAAACGAATTCGAATTGAATTGAATAGAAAACGAATTCGAATTGAATAGGAAACGAATTCAAATTGAATTGAATTGAATAGAAAACGAATTCGAAATAAATTGAATAGAAAACGAATTCGAATTGAATTGAATAGGAAACGAATTCGAATTGAATTGAATAGAAAACGAATTCGAATTGAATTGAATAAGAAACGAATTCAAATGGAATTGAAAGCGAATTGAAATGAATTCAAATGGAATTGAAATTTGAATTGAATAGAAATGAATTTTAAAACGAATTTATAAGGAAGAATTCAATTTCGAATTGAATTGAAATGGAAGTTGAAATTGTTTTTGAAACGAATTTAAAACTATTTATAAACTTCGTTTTAAATAGAAATCGACGAAATATATATTATATATATATAATAAATGGCCTGAATAGAACGCGCCGCGCTGCGGCAGTTCGCGAATTTCGACCATTGACTTCGAACGGACATTACGGGAGATCCGACCGTCGGATTCTCCTGAAACCGGAACCGTTGGGTTCGTATCGAAAAGAGCTTTCTAACGAATGTTGGAAATTTGAAATCTAACGGTTGGATTTGGAGTTATGTTCAAATCAAATTCGAAAAAGGTCGCTGTAAGTGCAGTTCGATGGCCATTGATGGAAATCGACTGTACGGGCCTTGATAAAATTATTAAAAATAGTAATAATTTGTGTAAAATCATAAGAAATGATTTGTGAAGATTTGGGATGAAAAACTCCATATTTGAAAAGATAAAAATATATTTTTATCGAAATGAACTAGTTATTAACTAGAAAAATAATCCAATGGTTATAAATAAATAATTTGGATTAGATTTAAATTGAAATTATCAATGGATATTTTCGATATTGGGTTCCGTGATCATACAGATATCGTGATGGGAATTTGGAAGATATCGATATCGTTATTCCCGATATGATATCTGTTGGTTTCAGGATTTGATGTTAAATATAAGTCAATACTCTCTCTATTTAAAACCTTATATTTAATGTCAAATTTGATTGATTGATGGTTTGGATTGTGCTCGACCAGTTTATGAGCAGAATATGCTTTTGCATTTAGCATTGGGTTGGGTTGAAAATATCTGTGTGCTAACGCCTTGTGAAACACTTCACGATTTGACGATAAGGTGTTTAGCGATGTTGTGTTCATTTCAAATTTAACGAATGATTGTGAAATGATATTTTCCTTAAGTGAAAAGAAATGTATTCCCGATTTTGGACAGGGAATGTTTTATAAAAATGTTTTATAAAACAGAAAGGATTTCGAGGCCCAAAACCCGATGATTTCTAAAGTGATTTAGAAATGTATTATATGTTACATTGTGATTATTATGTTGTGAAATGATTTTCCCTACTTCGGGATATGAAATGATTTAGTATGTGGCTAAAGATTCGGGTAACCCTGAGACTAAAAGTATGGGTGAGAGGGCGGTGTATGCTCTCCATGAGTGGGAGGTGCATCGTCGGTGTAGCCTACTCCTACGTGGGGTAGGTGCACATATATATATCGAGTTGCGAGGTGCGTACCCTTTGCCTTGTCGATGGGGAGCACGATATTTGGTTGCATACTTGTTTGTATGCATTGTTATGTTTTGGAATTCATATTTCCAAATGATTTGATTTGAGATCCCGAAGTGAAATCTACTTTGATATAGAAAGTTAGATATGTATTTCAAATGATTTGAAATAAGAAATCGGGAATAAAATCCAAAGGAATAATTTCTGTAAATTGAATTGGATTTGGAAAATCTAAGTGTGGTGATTAATCTAAATGGGTAGATTGGGATATTGCATGTTGATTGATGCATAGTAGATCCATATATCTATATTGATTGTTGTTTATACACTGGCTTTCATGGGGGTAAACCCGTTCCGCGAAAGTGGCGTGGTCCCGTGATTTGCCTTATTTTTGAACAAAGTTAACAACTGTTTTTGAGTTCTCACACCAGTCCCATGACTGACCTGGAGTTTATTGTTTTGACCTAAACTCTGGGTGCCCCTATTTTTGACACGGGCAGCTAGTAGTTTTGGTTTTGCAGATTTATATTCACAGGATCCTGGTTTACAGCTGGAACGATATCCGGAAAGCTTTGTATCCGTATATCTCATTCTAGTTGTGTATTGTATTATTTTCCGCTGCTATGTATTTAAATGTAATTTAAATCTCTGATATTTCTGTGTAATATTCATTGTTACTCTGTATATTCTTGTAATCTGATGCACTGTTGTAATATATAGTGAAATGTTCTTCTGTATGCGTTCTGTTGTGGCTTGTTCTCGAACTATCCGACGCTTTCCTTTACGGGGAAGTTGCGGGTCTTTACACGTGGTATCAGAGCTTTGGTTTACAAAGCTAGAGAACAAGACACATTAGAACCATACGAAAGAATTCATCAGATATTGGATTGGTAATATCCAATTAGAATGGCTCGTTAGAGATGGGATCAGTAGTATCCTAGAACGAGTGTGAAGAGTATATTTTTTTCAAATGAAAACAATTTTTGTTTAGAAAATTTAAATCAATTATTCGTATTTGATTATCTATTTATATTGATGTGGACAATCCAGTATATATAGATTTTGCGTATACGTCTGATCCGCGTGTATTCGAAATTTTAATATACTGGATAGATATAGAATTACACTCTAATCGCCTGGAGATGATTTTGATGATGGAGCTCCATCATTAGAATTTATGTTCGAGTGACGAAAGTGGGCTTTCTATATATTTCCATATAGACTGGTGTGAGAACCAATACTAATATAGTTAGAACACTTTGTTGTAAATTGGCACCAAAACATGATTTTCTGTATATGTATCAAAATTATGAATTTGATACTCCAATTCACTAATTGATTGATGTTTGTGTGGTTTGTTTATTTGTTTGCTAAATTTTAACCATTTTGCCTAATTTAACCAAATATTGAATTGTATTGGAATTTGGTCGCATCTGCTTGCATATACATGTATATCATTGAACAGGTCATAGCAAGGAGGCTAGAGCCAGAGAATAAAATTTGTTTGCCCGACAAATAGGTACATGTTTACTACATAATTTCCTGTTTTGTTTGGGTGATGATGATTTTGTGAGCCTATTGGCTAGCCGCTTGGCTTTTTCTTTTTCTTTTTGAGATCTGAAGGACCGGGGAAGCTATTTGAAATTCCCCGATGCTCCCGGTGCAGGGGAGGTTATGGCGAAATTTTTCGGAAATTTAGGGTGTTAGCCAAATTTTTGAAATTTTGAAAATTCTCAGAAACTAAAGAGTTGGAGAATGGAAGCCTGACCGATCGTAGAGTTGATTAATCAAACCACTTTCGACTTTGTTCCTTTTCGGGGACGAAAAGTTTTAAGTGAGGGAGATTGTAACAACCCGCAAATTCTGGGCCAGTTTAAAATTTTTATTTTGGCAATTTTAGCGAATTTTGAATATTTAAAATAGATTATTTTAAATAATATCGACGTGAAATTTATTTTGAATAGAATTCGACGTATATATTTATATACGTCGTCGTTAGAATATAAATATTTATATATAATTATAAATAGAATTGAAAATGGCGCGGTAGTTCGAAAATTCGATTTCTAATTTCAAATGAATATACAGAATTCAATATAAGTCAGAATTGAACGAAACAAGAAATATTTGAATCTGTATAACTATATCTTTGTAACGAAGTTAACAAACTGAGATTTCATTTTAGAAATGATAAGTTATGTCCAGTTGAAAATTCTGAATAGTCGCTATGGAATTCAGGCCCTTAAAAATGGACATTTTGCAAATGACCTCGGATTTCGACGAAACCACTTTTGTTAGATCCGTAGTGTCATGTTATTGCTAGGTTTCAAATTTCATAATTTTTCGAATCAATATGTGAGCGTGGCAAAAGAAAACGCGTTCGACCATTTCAGTTGATTTTAATCGACTGGAAATTGGCCATTTTTCTAACGGTCTCAGAATTCGACGAAACTAGTTTTGTTAGGACCGTATCGTCAATACGAAGCTAGAAAATATTTTTCGGGAATTTTTCTAGTTAGTATGTGGCCCCAGTAATTTGAAATGTGCGTTTAAAATTCAATATAATGATTTAAAAGAAAATTCAAAAGGAAACTGGCTGTAACGATCAAATCAGTTTGCGATACATATCCCATTGTGTTCGGAATGGGGGTAAAACGCTATGGACGACAGGCGGTGGACCTCGTTTCGAGATCGTATGTAAAAGTCAACCCTTGTGCATAATTTAATAATTAAATAATAAAATAAATAAAAAAAAACCCCTACCCTTCCCTCCTTTTCTCTTCGTTGGCCCCCCCGATCAGTTATTCACGAAACATTAAAAAAAAAGAAAGACCTAACCCTAAATCGCGCCGCCCCTTAGCTCGAGCCGCCGACGAACCCACGCCAGATCGCCCCACCACCCTCGCAACCTCCTCCTCCCACCGAACGAACCATCGAGCAACCCTCGCCCTCGACACCTCCGAAACCACTGCCGTGAACCACCATCGAACTCCAGACATCGCCACGCCACGAGAACCGCCGACTTCCTCCTCCTCCCATTCGAAGCTCGGTGAGCGTTTAATTTAATTTTATTTTGTTTTTGCTTTTTGTTTTTGTTTTACAGTGAATGTATAGACTGTTTTTTTATGATGATTTAAAAACTGTTTTAAGGGGAATTATAAAACTGATTTTTGTTTTAGGTAATAAAAACAGAATTTTTAAAAAAAGAAAATAAAACTGAGTTTTTATTTTAAGTTATAAAAACTGTTTTTTTTTTTATATAAAGTTTTAAAACTGTTTTCTTTATAAAAGAGTTTTAAAAACAGAAATTTAAAAGTGAAAACTGTTTGTTTTAGAAGGAAAATAAAAACAGAATTTTTAAAGAGTTAAAACTGTTTTTTTCTAAAAAGGAAAAACTGCATTCATTTTTAAAAGGGATTTTAAAAACTGCATTTTCTAGAAAATAAAAACTGCATTTTTCTAGAAGATGAAAACTATTTTTCTAAAAGGCAAAACTGCAATTTTTGAAAAGAAAGTAAAACTGCATTTTTTGAAAAAGCAGAAAAAACTGCATTTTGAAAAAGGCAAAACTGCATTTTTTTTAAGAAGAAAAAAACTGCATTTTTGAAAGAATAATAAAAATATAATCTTTATATTTAATAGTGAAGTCAAAATGCAATCTTTATATATTGAAAAACATAGTGAAATTCGATTTTTACCTATGTAGAGGATACAGTCAACGAAAGCAACAACAAGGCGAAGTAGGCGAAGTTTCTATTAAGGAAGAATCGTGTGAGTGGATAGCTATTGGTGAGGATTTCTCACTCTTCAATTTCTTTTTATAATTTTATATATGTGTTGAAAGTGGAAGTGAATTGTTATATATAAATATCTATATATATATATACGCCCCTCGTCCACAAACCATGGACGATATTTATTGGTTGAAATTGTTGTGAAAATTGATTGATAGCGAAGTGAAATAACATATATATGAAAAGTGAAATTTATATATATAGCGAAGTGAAATAACATATATATGAAGAGTGAAATTTATATATATAGCGAAGTGAAAATATCGAATATATTGAAAGTGAAAATATCGAATATATGAAAAGTGAAATTTATATATATAGCGAAGTGAAAATATCGAATATATTGAAAGTGAAAATATCGAATATATGAAAAGTGAAATTTATATATATAGCGAAGTGAAAATATCGAATATATTGAAAGTGAAAATATCGAATATATTGAAAGTGAAAATATTCGAATTGAAAACAATGTATATGAAATATTCGAATTGAAAACGATATATATATATATATATATATGAAATGAAAACGATGTATATGAAATATTCGAATTGAACTGAATAGAAAAGGAATTCGAAATGAATAGAATAGAACAGGAATTCGAAATGAATAGAATAGAACAGGAATTCGAATTGAATAGAATAGAAAAGGAATTCGAAATAAATTGAATAGAAAACGAATTCGAATTGAATTGAATAGAAAACGAATTCGAATTGAATAGGAAACGAATTCAAATTGAATTGAATTGAATAGAAAACGAATTCGAAATAAATTGAATAGAAAACGAATTCGAATTGAATTGAATAGGAAACGAATTCGAATTGAATTGAATAGAAAACGAATTCGAATTGAATTGAATAAGAAACGAATTCAAATGGAATTGAAAGCGAATTGAAATGAATTCAAATGGAATTGAAATTTGAATTGAATAGAAATGAATTTTAAAACGAATTTATAAGGAAGAATTCAATTTCGAATTGAATTGAAATGGAAGTTGAAATTGTTTTTGAAACGAATTTAAAACTATTTATAAACTTCGTTTTAAATAGAAATCGACGAAATATATATTATATATATATATAATAAATGGCCTGAATAGAACGCGCCGCGCTGCGGCAGTTCGCGAATTTCGACCATTGACTTCGAACGGACATTACGGGAGATCCGACCGTCGGATTCTCCTGAAACCGGAACCGTTGGGTTCGTATCGAAAAGAGCTTTCTAACGAATGTTGGAAATTTGAAATCTAACGGTTGGATTTGGAGTTATGTCCAAATCAAATTCGAAAAAGGTCGCTGTAAGTGCAGTTCGATGGCCATTGATGGAAATCGACTGTACGGGCCTTGATAAAATTATTAAAAATAGTAATAATTTGTGTAAAATCATAAGAAATGATTTGTGAAGATTTGGGATGAAAAACTCCATATTTGAAAAGATAAAAATATATTTTTATCGAAATGAACTAGTTATTAACTAGAAAAATAATCCAATGGTTATAAATAAATAATTTGGATTAGATTTAAATTGAAATTATCAATGGATATTTTCGATATTGGGTTCCGTGATCATACAGATATCGTGATGGGAATTTGGAAGATATCGATATCGTTATTCCCGATATGATATCTGTTGGTTTCAGGATTTGATGTTAAATATAAGTCAATACTCTCTCTATTTAAAACCTTATATTTAATGTCAAATTTGATTGATTGATGGTTTGGATTGTGCTCGACCAGTTTATGAGCAGAATATGCTTTTGCATTTAGCATTGGGTTGGGTTGAAAATATCTGTGTGCTAACGCCTTGTGAAACACTTCACGATTTGACGATAAGGTGTTTAGCGATGTTGTGTTCATTTCAAATTTAACGAATGATTGTGAAATGATATTTTCCTTAAGTGAAAAGAAATGTATTCCCGATTTTGGACAGGGAATGTTTTATAAAAATGTTTTATAAAACAGAAAGGATTTCGAGGCCCAAAACCCGATGATTTCTAAAGTGATTTAGAAATGTATTATATGTTACATTGTGATTATTATGTTGTGAAATGATTTTCCCTACTTCGGGATATGAAATGATTTAGTATGTGGCTAAAGATTCGGGTAACCCTGAGACTAAAAGTATGGGTGAGAGGGCGGTGTATGCTCTCCATGAGTGGGAGGTGCATCGTCGGTGTAGCCTACTCCTACGTGGGGTAGGTGCACATATATATATCGAGTTGCGAGGTGCGTACCCTTTGCCTTGTCGATGGGGAGCACGATATTTGGTTGCATACTTGTTTGTATGCATTGTTATGTTTTGGAATTCATATTTCCAAATGATTTGATTTGAGATCCCGAAGTGAAATCTACTTTGATATAGAAAGTTAGATATGTATTTCAAATGATTTGAAATAAGAAATCGGGAATAAAATCCAAAGGAATAATTTCTGTAAATTGAATTGGATTTGGAAAATCTAAGTGTGGTGATTAATCTAAATGGGTAGATTGGGATATTGCATGTTGATTGATGCATAGTAGATCCATATATCTATATTGATTGTTGTTTATACACTGGCTTTCATGGGGGTAAACCCGTTCCGCGAAAGTGGCGTGGTCCCGTGATTTGCCTTATTTTTGAACAAAGTTAACAACTGTTTTTGAGTTCTCACACCAGTCCCATGACTGACCTAGAGTTTATTGTTTTGACCTAAACTCTGGGTGCCCCTATTTTTGACACGGGCAGCTAGTAGTTTTGGTTTTGCAGATTTATATTCACAGGATCCTGGTTTACAGCTGGAACGATATCCGGAAAGCTTTGTATCCGTATATCTCATTCTAGTTGTGTATTGTATTATTTTCCGCTGCTATGTATTTAAATGTAATTTAAATCTCTGATATTTCTGTGTAATATTCATTGTTACTCTGTATATTCTTGTAATCTGATGCACTGTTGTAATATATAGTGAAATGTTCTTCTGTATGCGTTCTGTTGTGGCTTGTTCTCGAACTATCCGACGCTTTCCTTTACGGGGAAGTTGCGGGTCTTTACATTTTCAGACGAAACGATGGCAACAGGAAGCAAATCAGCTTATTTTATGTTTCATGAAGATTTAATTAAGGGCGAATGGGTCCAAATGAGGAACGGGAAAATGGTTTGCAAGTCAATTGGTAACGAGAATGGGGAGTGGAAATGTGGAAGTGGTTGGAGCAGCGTACGACAGGAGGTGAAGCACTGGAGCGAACAGTGCACGTACAGGAAGGATGAAAACTGTTGGCCATATCAGTAACGTTATTAACTTAACCAAAATTAATATTAGTAAGGAGATTAGTATCTCTAAATTAACTCATATGTTCTAAAATGAATATTTGATGCAGGCAACATCTTTTTGGGTGGAGCAGTAAGAAGTAAATCGGCTGAGAGTTTTGAGTTTAACAATGATTTATTTACACTAATTAAATTTACTTAAGGATTAGCAATTAAATCAAGGATCGTTGGATGTATGTAGGTGCTGCAGATGGAAAATCTAGTCGATGAGGATTATGTGAAAATAGGGATTGTGCTGGAAATAAAGGGGAAATTAGTTGATCGACCAGTTAACCAATGTATTAAAAAGTAAATCAAGTTTTGCTAGTTAATTAAAATATGCTTAAGAGATTTAATTCTCTAATTAAATCATAAAGACTAAAATTGGAATTTCATGCAGGATGATGGAATGGGCAGGATGGATCAAATAGGAACTTGGTCCTGATTATGTATACTAACCAAATGTAATTAAGTGATAACTCAAAAGTGATTTAGGATCAATTAATTATTAAAAAACATAGTTAACTTAACATATAAATAACTTGTCGTTATCTTATCAGAATCAAACAAACTAGAGATCATTGGAATCGTCTTGATGAGTACAACGTCATGGAATAGAACTGGACGTTACTAAAATCAACCGGAATCTCTAACTAAATTAAACGATTGTTTAATTTAATTAAAACGAGCCGTTGGCAATGGAATCAGATCAAGGTGAGTTAAACTTACTCATTATTTTCCCATTTATATTTTATAAGCATTGTGTTTTTATTTTGTGTGCTCTGTTGATAATGGTTGACTGTTTGCCAGTTATATATTTATTTGCTGATTTAACTGATGAAATTAAGCCGTGGGTTAATTTTAGTAAAATACGAAATCATTATTTTAGCGAATGGTTCCAATAAATGTAACTTACCTTATTGGTCATGTTTATCAATAAACGTGTTTATGGTTTGAATTGTTTGATCTATTTGAATTGTTTGATCTGTTTGAATTGTTTTAAACTGTGTGGAGATAACCGTTGTATACAGGCAAGAACAGGTTGGAGGGATCCAACCGGATTCCTCAAATATATTATTTATTTTCATATTATCATATATGAACTGTCATGATTGGGTTGTTGATTTATTAGTGATCATTGACTGAAAAGTCAACATGTGTTGTGTTTTAACCAATGGGCTATATTGGTTGAGAAATCGGCAGTAAATGGCCTATAAATAAATTGTTTTGTTTATATTGATTCACCGTCATGTAAGTCGATAGAACTGAAGTTTTAAAATAAATTTTTATAACTAGAGATAGATTTTGAAGTATATATTTTTGAATAAAACTGATTTAAAAGGAAATAAATATGTATGTTTATCATAAAGTGTAAATTGATTTTATGAAGTCAAATCTGATGTTAATCAGATTTGTGAATGTGGGAATAAGGAAATTAACCTAACGGTAAAATTTGAATAATTGTTTTATTGAGAAACAATTAAATGGAATTATTTATTTAAATTAATTAATTTAATTGAAGAATAAATTGGAATCGGTTAATAAGATAACCATGTTTGGAGCTGACTAAGTTAACCGTCTTAATTGCAGTTGATTATTTAATTTGTTTGTTTTGAATTAACATAATAAAATGGTTACATCCGAGAAAGAGGTTTTTAAAGCGTAAGAAGGTTTTATGAAACTATATTTTGAAAAATAGTGGAACGGAATTTGTATTGATATTAGAGTGAAATATTGGTCTTTTGTATTACAACTTGTATTTGTCTTTAGATATGAACGTGGTTAATCAAGGTCTAAGAGGTAGTTAAAACACCCCAACTTGAACGACTTCAGGATTATCTGAGCATGATATAAGTTGTAATGGTGAATGTGGTTAATAAAATTTATTTTTTCATTAGAGAAATAATAAGGCAACATTTTGATAAAGATTTGGGAAATATATATTAAATGATGATTCCAAAGAAAAAGGAGAAAAGGGAGATTGTGTAGAATTATAACGAGATCCACAAGGTTAAAAAGGGAATGTAAAGTTGAGTATTGAAATAGATTTATTATATAATAATAAGCGTTGGTTGTTGTTTTCAATTAATAGAATAAAGATATCTCGTAACGTTGTTTTACGAGTATTGAGTTAAGATGATTTCCTAAATATTTAATAACGTGGCTTATGTTGAAAGGGAAAATAGAAACAAAATATGATATAGGATTTCCTAAGTACTAAAAGAGAATTTGTTAAAGCATAACCTTATGTTAAATAAGAAAAGAGAAAACTATTTTTATAATATCGAAAGATTTAAGAGTCTGAATTTATATTTGCTTTAATTAAAAGGCCAAGTGAGACCGAATACTGAACCAGTAGACTCACTGGATTGTCATGACTGAAACACTGTTTATTTTTATAGTTAAATCACCGACTATCAAATCTGTCCAATGCGATTATTGGAACGGAAAGACCGGGATCGAATGTATATTCGAAAACCATTCCGATCAACAAATACGAGAAGATATTGGAGATGATCGAGAGGGAGCATTGAAGACCGTAGATTTTCATAAATGGAAGGACTTCTAATAATCCCTGGTCTGCAGCCAGAGATGTACTGTGGTTTTATCATGGTTGGAATCTACGGGTTGCAAGGACTTCTTGCTACTAATCCATGGGGGTAATTCCTATATTGGATGCAGTAGGAGAGTACCTTCGGTTCATCCTGTTCCTGTATGACTTGTATGAAAAAATGTCTGACAGAGTATTTCCTAAAACCATGTAAGTTGATTTTTACAAATACACCAAGTGGTGGCAAAGAGGGGCACTTCTTTTATACCCGGAGTATATTTGTGGACGTCAATTAATGATTTGACGGATCTGACGATGTGGCATTCAAAGTGAACGGTGACCAAAAAGTTAATCTAAACCTCAAGCCTCATCAATCGGAAGATGACAAAAATCGGGCAGGCAGCATGGCTATGTGGGTCGCTCCCATTAGGGTGTATAATCACCTATCTGGAGAAAATCCCTTTGCTTCTTAAATCTATTTCGATGCTGTCCCTTTTTGGGAAACAGTAGGGTCGCACCCAACCGTTGGTGATATACATTCGATACACTCAAGCGAAATGAGTGGTCGGTCATGTGAGGGTCGGGTTACAAGACGTTCTTGTTGAACCCAGTGTATTCGCCTCTAGGGATACACTATCGGTAGGTGGTCCCATACCTTGTCATAGTCGGAAATCCAATTTCCAATAAGCGCCCGCTATTTTGTTGGTATACTATATGTGTAGAGCGTGAGATGCAAGCGTTCTACAAGATTTCTATTTACTTGTATTTAGACATTATTATAATACCAGACAAGATATTGGGTTTCAAAACTAGTTTGGATTATCGTAAGGTAAAAATCGTCCCTGTTTATGTGTGGATTTGGTCTTACGATTATCCTTTTCCTTTGAAAGATTTTAACTTTAAAATCAGGTTGTGTGATACCCTTAACACTGTGTGAGTTTATCTCACTCTGGTTCACCAGACTGACCCAGTGTTTTGTAAATGCTCGGGTTAGCCCGGGATGTACATGTTCATGTTATCGAATGCTGTAAAGAGACGAGCTGGAAGAGTTCAGACGTTTCATATTATATAGCTATTATTCCGCTGTGTGCTGTATATGGGGACAGGTTTTTATAACTGTCCAGATGTGTGATACACTCTGATATGTAAGTATTTCAAAAGCTCTCAATAAAGTTATTTCTGTATTTTATTTTGTTCCGCTGCGATGTGAGACTCTGTGTTGTGTTGGTTCTTCTTCTTCTTCTATTCTAATATTTCTTTCTTATCTCACCCTCTAACTTCTTTCTTCTAGTAATCCATTTTCCGTGTGCTTTGGGTTGGACTTGTGTAGTTTGGTCAGCTCAAAAGGGTACCGGAAATTTGGGTCGCTATAGTGGTATCAGAGCTATTGGTTTAGTGATAACCTTGGCTCTGTGGCGTAACTCGATATTATTTTAAATTGTTGACTGGTTGTTTGGAATTTGTATTGCTTTGGTTGATTGGTTTGAATGTGTTTGATTGCTAGGTTGGATTGGATCAATCGAAGGACATTTCAAATTTGAAATGTGAAATGTGGAAATTTAACTCATGTTGGGTTGAATATATCGTATGAATTAAATTTTGAATTGAAATATTGAAATAAAATATAATTTTAAGTCTACCCCAGTTTGAATGGAGTTGAGAAATAGAAATATCCAAATGGAATGATTTGGGAATATTTGGTTGAGCTTGATTACATAAATAGGGATTTAAAAATTGAATGAACTTGATTGAAACCAGTCTAAAATAGAATTGATTTATTAAGATAAATCTAGAATGGTATAGGTATTTGAAACTAATCGATGTTGTTTTGGGAACTAATGAAATTTATTTTAGTTGAGAACAGGTGCAGAAGAGCTAGTTATCTTTAAACTATGCCAAAGAAGATTATGCAGTTAACTGAATCCAGTCTGATTGGAGCTGCATAGTAATTGAGCAGGCTCGCTTATTGTTAATCGCTTATTACGTAATAACGCTCGCAAAAAGGTACGCCTACGCCAAATATGAAATTTTGGTTCTTATTAGGGTTTTGAGTTTAGTTTTTGAATTTTTCCAACCCTGTTGGTCGATGGATATATATTTATTGTTCCTGCAATATTGCAGATGTCACGCCGTACAGAGGAGGTTCTGCCAAAAAAATTCCAAAATTTAAGGTGTTAGAAATTTTTTGAAGATTTTTGGAAAATTCTTTTATTTGAATTAAATTGGTTTTAAAACCAATTAGATTTGTTTTGGAAATAAAAGGGAGTTTTGACTAAAAAATTTTAAAAAATTAATGGGTCTATAACGTTCTTTCCTACCTTAGCAATTTCGAGGACGAAATTATTTTAAGGGGGGAAGAATGTAACGACCCGTATTTTTGGCCGTCAAATATTTGATTTAATTTATTATTTTAAATATTATATTTGGAATATTAATGGGCTTTAATATTGAACTCGTTATTTAAAATTAAGTTTAAACGTTATAATTTTATTTGTAATATAAAACGAGCTCGAAATCGCATGGCAGTTCGTAATATTGGATTTTTAACTTTAATTGAATGTACAGGATCCGATATAAGTCGGATTTATGTGAAACGAAAAACGATGGAACCGTGTTGATGGTAATTTTCATATGAAAGAGAAAATTTCAGATTTCGTGTTATAATTTGTTAGTTATGGTCAAATCAAATTTTGAAATAGTAGCTATGGAAAATCGTTATTAAAATATAGGCCGTTAAATAGCCGTTTGGCAAACGGACTCATATTTCAACGAAATCAGTTTCATTAGAATCGTATCATTAAATTATTGTATAGTGGTGAATGGCATGGCAAACCGAGGTCGTATGTGGCCACGGCAGCAATAAACGCTCGTTCAATTTCTATAGCGCGTAATTAATTAAATAAAGAGTTATTTGGGTATAACTTGAATAGACGATCGAATTAAGCTACGAAACCAATTCCGTTGAGTTCGTATCATCGATTAGAGTCAGGATAGGTATATAGTTTGTTAGTTTTGGAGACCGTATAATTTGGTGTCCAAAAGGGCATTGCGGTACGCGTAAAAATGGCCTACCGGGAAACAGTCTCAGAATACGACGAAACTGGTGCCGTTGGGTTCGTATCAAAAAATTATTTTAAGATATCAAGGTTTCAAGTTGATTTGATTTATCTAGTGATCGTGGAAATTTTAAACGCATGTTTATTTCTTGTTTTATAAAGGAATTTTTTTCAGACGACCTCGGATTTCGACGAAACTTATCCCATTGGATCCGAAATATCTTTTTACACCAAGATTAGCTTTTTTATCAGAAAACAAAGGTCGTATAAAATATTTTTCTCTTGAAAAGCTGGTGGCAGGAGTTCGTTATATTATAATAAATAAAACATTCCCATCTTGTATATATAAAGAATACATTGTAAACTCATACTAACTGAAGCACACACAACAACTTAATTACTAAGAAATGAAGCCAAATTCAAGAACACTACAAATCTACGTTCTGCGTACCCTAAATCTTTCTTTCTCCAAGTATTACCTCTCCACGTATTGATTGCTGTGACACTTCACTTCTGCTTTACACATAGCTATTCTTCATGCCTAAGGATTTATAGTACACGCGTGTGCTAAAATGAGATATCGCATTGTACCTACCCACCCTGTAATCTGACAAGAAAACACAAGGCTATCAAAGAAAATGAGCAGCTACCCTATCTTCTAAACCAACCTACTCGCATCTCATATTACTGAAAGTAAATCTATGCACATACAAAGAAAGATATCCCTGCCATATGAAAGTGAAAACTCAAGAAACACGGCCACCCTACACTGGAATTCGCACAACTATTTACCTAAGAACTAACGCAAGCCAAAGAACCCATCATGATGTATGCATATATGACCATTCCCTGCACAACTATGCTGAAGAAGCTACCCTAATTCACATGGTTACTGTGTACCATTGAAATGTGACTTTGTGTTGTTCCTTTCGTTTGCTTCTTCTACAAATAGGAACCGAAACCACACTTTTCTTCAGCAAACGAAATGGAGAAAAAAAGGAAGAAGTCGGAGGTGGTTTAAGACAGGAAGAGGAAGGGGGGTACATCGTACAAGGGGAGGGGAATTTCGTTAGAAGTGGGAAGGGTGGTCACGGCATATGATTCCTGGAGTATGGAGTTGGTGTGTTGGAAAGAAACCATGGGGTTTTGAAGGAAATACACGCGGAAGGATGAAGCAGGCAAGTTTTGAAATTGGGGAGGAGGTTCTGTTCGAAAGAGAGAGCATGGAAGAAGAAAGCATTGGAAAAACCAATGGCGTGGAGAAGAAGTTGAGAAGGAACGGCGGTCATCTGTTGGTGGCGTCGAGGGTTTTCAGATGAAACGATGGAAACAGGAAGCAAATCAGCTTATTTTATGTTTCACGAAGATTTGATGAAGGGCGAATGGGTCCAAATGAGGAACAGGAAAATGGTTTGCAAATCAGATGGTAACGAGAATAGGGAGTGGAAATGTGGTAGTGGTTGGAGCAGCGTACGACAGGAGGTGAAGCACTGGAGCGAACGGTGCACGTACAGGAAGGATGAAAACTGTTGGCCATATCAGTAACGTTATTAACTTAACCAAGATTAATATTAGTAAGGAGATTAGTATCTCTAAATTAACTCATATGTTCTAAAATGAATATTTGATGCAGGCAACATCTTTTTGGGTGGAGCAGTAAGAAGTAAATCGGCCGATAGTTTTGAGGTTAACAATAACTTATTTACACTAGTTAAATTTACTTAAGGATTAGCAATTAAATCAAGGATCACTGGATGTATGTAGGTGCTGCAGCTGGAAAATCTGGTCGATGAGGATTTTGTGAAAGCAGGGATTGCGCTGGAAACAAAGGGGAAATTAGTTGATCGGCCAGTTAATCAATGTGTTAAAAAGTAAATCAAGTTTTGCTAGTTAATTAAAATATGCTTAAGAGATTTAATTCTCTAATTAAATCATAAAGACTAAAATTGGAATTTCATGCAGGATGATGGAACGGACAGGATGGATCAAATAGGAAGTTGGTCCTGATTATGTATACTAACCAAATGTAATTAATTGATAACTCAAAAGTGATTTAGGATCAATTAATTATTAAAAAAAACATAGTTAACTTAACATATAAATAACTTGTTGTCATCTTATCAGAATCAGACAAACTAGAGATCATTGGAATCGCCTTGATGAGTACGACGTCATGGAACATAACTGGACGATACTAAAATCAACCGGAATCTCTAATTAAATTAAACGACTGTTTAATTTAATTAAAACGAGCCGTTGGCAATGGAATCAGATCAAGGTGAGTTAAACTTACTCAGTATTTTCCCATTTATAATTTATATACATTGGGTTTTTATTTTGTGTGCTCTGTTGATAATGGTTGACTGTTTGCTAGTTATATATTTATTTGTTGAATTAACTGATGAAATTAAGCCGTTGGTTAATTTCAGTAAAATACCAAATCGTTATTTTAACGAATGGTTCCAATAAAGGTAACTTACCTTTTTGGTCATGTTTATCAATAAACGTGTTTATGGTTTGATTTGTTTGATCTGTCTGAATTGTTTGTTCTGTTTGAATTGTTTGATCTGTTTGAATTGTTTTAAACTATGTGGAGATAACCGTTGTATACAGGGAAGAACAGGTTGGAGGGATCCAACCGGATTCCTCAAATATATTATTTATTTTCATATTATCATATATGAACTGTCACGATTGGGTTTTTGATTTATTAGTGATCATTGACTGAAAAGTCAACATGTGTTGTGTTTTAACCAATGGGCTATATTGTTTGAGAAATCGGCAGTAAATGGCCTATAAATAAATCGTTTTGTTTATATTGATTCACCATCATGTGAGTCGATAGAACTGAAGTTATAAAATAAATATTTTTAACTAAAGATAGATTTTGAAGTATATATTTTTAAATAAAACTAATTTAAAAGGAATTAAATATGTATGTTTATCATTAAGTGTAAATTGATTTTATGAAGTCAAATCTGATGTTAATCAGATTTGTAAATGTGGGAATAAGGAAATTAACCTAACAGTAAAATTTGAATAATTGTTTTATTGAGAAACAATTAAATGGAATTATTTATTTAAATTAATTATATTAATTAATTTGAATGAAGAATAAATTGGAATCGATTAATAAGATAACCATGTTTGGAGCTGACTAAGTTAACCGTCTTAATTGGAGTTGATTATTTAATTTGTTTGTTTTGAATTAACCTAATAAAATGGTTACATCCGAGAAAGAGGTTTTTAAAGCGTAAGAAGGTTTTATGAAACTATATTTTGAAAAATAGTGGAACGGAATTTGTATTGATATTAGAGTGAAATATTGGTCTTTTGTATTACAACTCGTATTTGTCTTTAGATATGAACGTTGTTAATCAAGGTCTGAGAGGTAATTAAAATACCCCAACTTGAACGACTTCAGGATTATCTGAGCATGATATAAGTTGTAATGGTGAAAGAGGTTAACAAAATTTATTATTTCGTTAGAGAAATAATAATGCAACATTTTGATAAAGATTTGGGAAATATATATTAAATGATGATTCCAAAGAAAAAGGAGAAAAGGGAGATTGCGTAAAATTATAACGAGATCCGCAAGGCTAAAAAGGGAATGTAAAGTTGAGTGTTGAAATAGATCTATTATATAATAATAAGCGTTGGTTATTGTTTTCAAGTAATAGATTAAAGATATCTCGTAACGTTGTTTTACGAGTATTGAGTTAAAATGATTTCCTAAATATTAAATAATGTGGCTTATGTTGAAAGGGAAAATAGAAACAAAATATGATATAGGATTTCCTAAGTATTAAAAGGGAATTTGTTAAAGCATAACCTTATGTTAAATAAGAATAGAGAAAACTATTTTTATAATATCGAAAGATTTAAGAGTTTGAATTTACATTTGCTTTAATTAAAAGGCCAAGTGAGACCGAATACTGAACCAGTAGACTCACTGGATTGTCATGATTGAAACACTGTTTATTTTGATAGTTAAATCACCGACTATCAAATTTGTCCAATGCGATTGTTGGAACGGAAAGACCGAGATCGAATGTATATTCGAAAACCATTCCAATCAACAAATACGTGAAGATATTGGCGATGATCGAGAGGGAGCATTGAAGACATTAGATTTTCATAAACGGAAGGACTGCTAATAATCCCTGGTCTACAGCCAGAGATGTACTGTGGTTCTATGGTGATTGGAATCTACGGGTTGCAAGGACTTCTCGCTACTGATCCATGGGGTAATTCCTATATTGGATGCCATAGGAGAGTACCTTTGGTTCATCATGTTCCTGGATGACTTGTATGGATGAATGTCTGACAGAGTATTTCCTGAAACCACGTACGCTGATTTTTACAAATATATCGAGTGGTGACAAAGAGGGACACTTCTTTTATACCCAGAGTATATTTGTGGACATCAATTAGTGATTTGACGGATCTGACGATGTGGCATTCAAAGTGAACGGTGACCAAAAAGTTAATCTAAACCTCAATCCTCATCAACTGGAAGATGACAAAAATCGGTCAGGCAGCATGGCTATGTGGGTCGCTCCCATTAGGGTGTATAATCACCTATCTAGAGAAAATCCCTTTGCTTCTTAAATCTATTTCGATGCTGTCCCTTTTTGGGAAATGGTAGGGTCGCACTCAACCGTTGGTGACATACATTCGATACACTCAAGCGAAATGAGTGGTCGGTCATGTGAGGATCGGGTTACAAGACGTTCTTATTGAACCTAGTGTATTCGCCTCTAGAGATACACTATCGGCAGGTGGTCCCATACCTTGTCATAGTCGGAAATCCAATTTCCAACAAGAGCCCGCTGTTTTGTTGGTATACTATATGTGTAGAGCGTGAGATGCAAGCCTTCTACTAGATTTCTATTTACTTGTATTTAGACAATATTATAATACCAGACAAGATATTGGGTTTCAAAACTGGTCTGGGTTATTGTAAGGTAAAAACCGTCCGTGTTTTTGTGTGGATTTGGTTTTATGATTATCCTTTTCCTTTGAAAGATTTTAACTTTAAAATCAAGTTGTGTGATGCCATTAACACTGTGCGAGTTTATCTCACTCTGGTGCACCAAACTGACCCTGTGTTTTGTAAATGCTCGGGTTAGCCCGAGATGTACAGGTTCAGGTTATCGAATGTTGTAAAGAGATGAGCTGGAAGAGTTCATACATATGATATTATATAGCTATTATTCCGCTGTGTGCTGTATATGGGAACAGGTTGTTATAACTGTCCAGATGTGTGATACACTCTGATATGTAAGTATTTCAAAAGCTCTCAATAAAGTTATTTTTGTATTATATTTTGTTCGGCTACAATGTGAGACTCTGTGTTGTGTTGGTTCTTCTTCTTCTTCTATTCTAATATTTCTTTCTTTCTTATCTCACCCTCTAACTTCTTTCTTCTAGTAATCCATTTTCCGTGTGCTTTGGGTTGGACTGGTGTAGTTTGGTCAGCTCAAAAGGGTACCGGAAATTTGGGTCGCTGCAATAAAGTTCCTTGAAGGGTGCAATATCATTGCTCAAATGATAACTATTATTGTAGGAAAACACAACAAATGGGAGATGCTCCTCCTAAGTCCCTCCGAAGTCTAGGATGCACAGTCTTAAGAAGTCCTCGAGAACCCTATTGACCCTCTTAGTCTATCCATCGGTATGAGGTGATAAGCTATGCTAAATTGTAACTGTGTACCTAAGGCCTCTTGCTTGCTTTTTCCAAACTCACTCGTAAAGATGGGGTCACGGTCACTTACTATACTGGAAGGTACCCCATGATGTAGGGCGATCTCTCTAACATATACCAGTGTTAGCCAAGCTGTTGTCCCCTTGTTCTTGACTGAAATAAAGTAAGCGCTCTTAGTTAATATGTCTACTATAAGCCATATACTCATGTTGCCCTTCCTCGATCTGGGCATTACATCCATAAAGTCCATAGAAATGCTCTTCCACTTCCACTGTGGAATATCCAAGGGATGAAGCAATCCGCCAGGTTTTCTTTGCTCGGTCTTTACTTGCTGACAAGTCAAACATCGGGCCAAAAACTCTACAACGTCCTTCTTCATACCAGTCCAATGAAAAATCGCTTCATATCTCGGTACATCTTGTCACTATCCGGATGGATAGTCATCCGAGAGTGATGAGCCTCCTCAAGAACTGATCTCGGCAAATCTCTAACTATAGGAACACAAAATCTGTAATCTCATCGTAGCCATCCTTTCTTGTCCACAGAATATCTAGCTTGTTGACTAGAGGCCTCTCTCCTATCGACTCTATCTAAGATGTCAACTAACTGTTGATCCTCTCGCCATGTGGATCCAATACGCTTTATAAGTGTAGGTCACACCTCCAATGATGCCAATAAACCAAGCTAAAATCCGTAGATGGCCTAAAATCAAATGTCGAGATAAACTCCAAGCTCTTCCTCTCTATGAATAGAGGACTCAAGATCAGTATCTTCCTACTCAACGCGTCCACAACCACATTTCCCTTGCCTGGGGTGTAAGCTATCGCAAAATCATAGGAGGCAAGGAAATCCATCCATCGTCGCGGTCTTAAATTGAGATCCTTCTGTGAGAATAAATATTTGAGCGACTTGTGATCCGTGTAGAGCTAAAATCTCTCTCCAAGTAGAAGTTTCAATAAAACTTAAGTGCGAACATTATTGTGGCCGATTCGAAGTTTTGGGTGGGGTAGTTCTTCTTGTGAACTCTCAATTTCCTACTCCCTAGCAGATTACCCTACCTTCTTGCATCAAAACTGCACCTAATCCTATGCCACAAGCATTTGTGTAGATCGTAAACACTTTGATACCATCAGGAAGAGTCATAACAAGGGCTGATGGCAGATCCCTCTTTAACCTTTAGATTACATCCTTGCAATCAAAGCTCCAAGCGAAAGCCAAATTCTTCTTCGTCAAATAGGTAAGCGGGGCCGATATCTGAGCAAATTCTTTAATGAACTTTCCATATTAACCCACCAACTCCGAGAAACTCCTAAACTCTATCGCATTCTTAGAGGCTTTCCAATCTTGTACTGCGAAAACTTTAGCGGGTTCCACCACTATTCCATCCTTGTGTCCACATGCCCTAGGAACCTTACTTCCTTTCACCAAAAATGACACTTGAAACTTAGCCATAAGATGATGCGATCTGAGAGTGCTGAGAACCTCCTCTGTGTGTCTGGAACACTCTTCCTTGCTCTTCGAGAAAACTAGAATATCGTCCATGGAAACCACAACAAATTTATTTAGGTACTTCCTAAACACTCCACGAAGTATGCGGGTGCATTGGTCAAGCCAAAAGGCATGACCAACCACTCAGAGAAACCGTTCAAAGTCCTAAAAGGAGTCTTGTCTATACTATCATCTGCTACCCTAAGATGATGAAGTCCTATGGCTAGATCCAACTGTGAGAAAACCGAAGAGCCTACTGGCTGGTCAAACAAGTCATCAATCCTCGGAAGTGGATGCCTATTCTTCTTGGTGAGTTTATTCAACTCCTTATAGTCTATGCACAGAAGGAGAGAGATGTTTTCCTTTTTTGCAAAAATGACTGGAGCTCCCTACTCATAAATGCTCCGTCTAATGAATCCCTTCTCAAATAACTCACCTACTGTGACATCAGGGAATTTCGCTCGATCCGAATCAGTCGCTAAACCGATCTAGACCGTTCAAAACGCCTGATTGTTTTGAGAACACGACAAAATAGAACGCAGTCGGAAGAACATTTCATTAAAATTGCCAAAATAAAAATTTTAAACTGGCCCAGATTTTCGGGTTGTTACAATCTCCACCACTTAAAACTTTTCGTCCCCGAAAAGGAACGAAGCCGAAAGTTGTTTTAAAAACCAACTCAACTTTCTTTATTTTGATTACGGCTTAAGTTCTTCAACTTTTCAGTTTCTAAGAATTTTTCAAAAATTTGGCTAACACCCTAAATTTCCGAAAATTTCGCCATAACCTCCCCTGCACCGGGAGCACCGGGAAAATCCCGAAATTGCCATACAGGCCCTCTGATCTCAAAAAGAAAAAGAAAAAGTCAAGCGGCTAGCCAATCGGCTCATAAAATCATCATCACCCAAACAAAACAGTAATTTATGATAAACATGTACCTATTTGTCGGGCAAACAATTTTTATTCTCTGCTCTAGCCTCCTTGCTATGACCTGTTCAATGTAAGTACATGTATATGCATGCAAATGCGACAAATTTTCAATACAATTTACTATTTGATTCTATTAGGCGTAATGGTTCAAAATTTCAAACAAATAACCAAACATCAATCAATTAGTTGGTTATCATTTCAAATGCATAACTTTGATATATAGTCAAAAATCAGATTTTTGATGCCAAATCACAACAATAAGCCCTAACTAGTTTCGGTTCTCACACCAGTCAATTGGAAATTTATAGAAATCTCTCTTTCGAAACTCAAAAATAAATACTGGCGATGGTGCCCCGTTACCAGAATTATCCCCGGGCACTAGAGTGTGATTCTATAACTATCCAATACATTAAAACTTCGAATACACGTTTGCAAGACATATATGCAAAATCTCTATATATTGGATTGTCCAAATTCATACAAATAAATAATCAAATACGAATAATTGATTTAAATTTCAAAACAAACTTGTTTTCAATTTTAAAAATATACTCTTCACACTCGTTCTAGGATACTACTGATCCCATCTCTAACGAGTCATCCCCATTGGATATTACTAATCCAATATCTGATGAATTCTTTCATTTGGTTCTAATGTGTCTTGTTCTCTAGCTTTGTAAACCAAAGCTCTGATACCAACTGTAAAGACCCGTAACTTCCCCGTGAAGGAAAGCGCGGATAGTTCAAGAACAAGCCACATCAGAACGCAGACGGGAGAACATTTCATTGTATATTACAACAATTCCATCAGAATACAAGAATATACAGAGTATAAAAACAAATAATATACATTTGACAAATATCAGAGATTACAATACATTACATAGCAGCGAAAAATAATACAATACACAGCTAGAAGTAATACACGGATACAAAGTTTTCCGGATATCGTTCCAGCTGTAAACCAGGATTCTGTGAATATAAATCTGCAAAACCAAAACTACTAGCTGCCCGTGTCAAAATAAGGGCACCCAGAGTTTAATTTAAAACAATAAACTCCAGGTCAGACATGGGACTGGTGTGAGAACTAAAACAGTTATTAATCTTTATTTTAAAGTTAGGTAAATCAAGGGACCACGCCGTATAACACGGAACGGGTTTCCTCCCAAGAATACCAGTGCATAAAAAAACAGCGCAATGCTAAATAAAGAAAAATGAAGCTATTACAAGACCCAGGTCCTATCACACAATGCAATGCAAGCCGGGGGATAGGGTTTTCCCTTATAGTAGCCAAAGGATGCTTGATACGTTTAAAACAAATCATTGCTTATTGCTATAAGTGTATAGTGTGTAAAACAACTTCAAATCATAAATATCAATCATAGACGGCACGGGTACCATATATCATGTCGCCATACTAGGCTCAACAATCAAAATCGCAAATGTCACATATTTGGAAATTGGATTTCCGTCTTTGAACCGAGGCAAAAGATAGTCCTCAACCGATTCGAGACTCTCTAGCCGGAGCCTCAGGATCAGAACGCATCAACCCTTTGGATCGTCAGGGCCGGTCCACCGATGTGGATTATTATGCCTGAACACTACGTTTCCCCGCCCTTTGGGGCGTAAATGAGCCAACGAATGACTCCATCGGACCCGGATCTTCCGATCAAACTGAGACGCCTCGCAACAGCAACAACCACATAAGTCAAACTCGTCAGGGCGTGTAAAACCATTGACGCCTCTTCTAACTAGAAAGAAACGCATGCCCTCCCTGATGTCCTCTCCCGTTTCTGGTTCACAACCGGGGTGTGAGGCTCGCGAATTCACGTTACACAAAGCTATGCCACACAGGCCGTGCTTTGATCATCAACCACAAGACTTTGCTTTTCAACAGAAGCCTTGATCATTTGCCACTTAGGCATGCCACACTGGCAAATCATTCCATGCGATGGATATCCATCAATATATAACCCCTGAGCTCATATGCCTCAGAGAAAGGCGTTAAGAAAGAGAATAAATTCTCCGCCGCCAAACAGATATATATTTAATAGAAATCAATCACACAGACTAAAATCCAATGTCAGACACACAGTCCATTTACAAGTTCGTTTTGGGTCTGAACGAAACCGGAGGCACCTAGTACCCCGCAAATCCATCGATCTCCAAGTATGTCTAGACGATCACTAACTATTTCCATCTTCTTGGGTGTACGGCCCAATCAAGATCATCAGTAATTATCCAAACGACATGAAGACCTCCGGTCTTCAACCACCGTCTTCACCTTCGACTTATCGTCGTATCAGTTATTCAGAATGGGATAAACCGGGTCTTCCCGAATAACTCGCGTATATGATAAACAAGTGTTACACAATCACAACATACGCCCCATTCCAATTCATCAGTCACTAACCGTAAATTAATCAAGAGAATAATTCCCCAAATATTAACCCTGAAGGCCGAAACCAACATCAGATCAATACCCAGGAAATCACTCTGCTTAGCCAACCTACAGCTAGTTTCTAAATTTCACATTCTTAGGGAAAGGTTCCCATTAATTTTAGCAAAGAAAAATCCTTTAAATTTATTCTTTAATCTACTTTTGAATATCAATTCAAACTAGTCGGGATTAGCGAACCTTACCAAAGTAATCATTTATTTTATTTCCCAATCCCAACCTATTCATCCCACGAAGTAAAACTGGTAATACTTCATATCTAACACCACGGTGTTATCGGTAAATTCAATTACCATTTCACATTCAAATCTAATTAAAGATTTAACTATCGCCTGGAGCAAAACTGGTGATACTCCATTCTCGATCATTTCAATCTAATTAAAGATTCATTAAAACTCCACTTAGTTTTAATCTGTGACTGGGTTAAAGAATCAGTGTCATTTGAAACACGGTTCACGATAAACCCAAAATCACATCACATTTCAATCAGTCCCTAACCATAAATTGGCAAGTGAGCAATTCCCTAAGTATTAACCCCGAAGGCCGAAACCAGCATCAGATCAATACCTCTGAAACCATTCAACTTAACTAATCTCCAGTTAGTTTCTGATTTTCTTAACTCCTTTAGGTCTAAGAACAATATTATTGAAGATACCGTTCACGACAACCCAAAATCACGTTCCATTAATTATCGGGTTAAAGAACAAGTGTTATTTAAAACACTGTTCACGATAAACCCAAAAATCAATACCAATTCAATTCCAATTAAATATTATTTAATTGGTACTCTTCATTAAATCTAAATAAAAAAAATTAATCTTTTCTCAACTGGGTTCAAGAACAGTGTTAATAAAGACACCATTCACGACAAACCCAAATCACATTTGATATTAAATACAAGGCTCTGAATAGAAAATATATCGGCTTATATTCAATATCAAATTCTACGACCAACAAATATCGTATTGTTAATAATGATATATATATATCTTTCAAATTCCCATAACAATATCTGTATCATCACGAAATCCAACATCGAAATATTCCGAAGACAATTTCGATTCAAATCCATTCCAATATAATTATTGGAAATTCTGGTTATTTTCAAAACCATTTCAAATCCAATTTATTTATTTAAAAATAAATAGAATTATAATTCTAGTTCAAAACTAGTTCATTTTGATAAAAAACTATTTTTATCTTTTCAAATATGGATTTTTTCATCCCAAATCTTCACAAATCATTTCTTATGATTTTACACAAATTATTGTTATTTTTAATAATTTTATCAAGGCCAGTACAGTCGATTTCCATCAATGGCCATCGAACTGCACTTACAGTGACCTTTTCCAAATTTGATTTGGACATAATTCCAAATCCAACTGTTAGATTTCTAATTTCTAATATTAGTTAGAAAGCTCTTTTCGATAGGAACCCAACGGTTCCGGTTTTAGGAGAATCCGACGGTTGGATCTCCCGCAATATCCATTTGAAGTCAATGGTCGAAATTCATGAACTACCGCAGCGCGGCGCGTTATATTCAGGCCATTATATTATATATATAATATATATAATATATACTTCGTCGATTTCCTTTTAAAACGTATTTTTATAATTCGCTTTAAATTCGTTTTCAAAACGATTTCAACTTCATTTCTAATTCAAATCAAAATTGAATTTTTCCTTATGAATTCGTTTTAAATTCATTTCAAATTGATTTCAATTCAAATTGATTTCTAATTCAATTTCAGTTCGTTTTCAATTCAATTCAATTTCAATTCAAATTCATTTATATTCAATTTCAATTCGAATTCATTTATATTCAATTTCAATTCGAATTCATTTTTATTCAGTTTCAATTAGAATTCATTTATATTCAATTTAATTCGAATTTCAATTCTTTTCAAAATATCAGATTCCGAAATCACTTTCGATATTCATTATAAAATGAATAAAATCGATATAAATATCGTTCACATCAAAATGGTGTCAATCTAATCAACACGGCTTCATATATTTCTATTTTCAAATATTCTATTTCAAATATTTCTTTTTCAAATATTTCTATTTCAAATATTTCTATTTCAAAACTGGAATCAGGCCCAATCAATTACCATATAATGTTAATTATATGGATTTTCTACAACACATGTATACAATAACAACGATGAATAGTCAACCATCATCCAAAGTGCATTCTACACTGTATAAGCATCAAATATAAATATTCAACGCTTATAACAGTCTGTCAATCAATCGATCGACATACAACTAAACAATCGGGATTAGTGTACGTCAAATATCATCCCAATACCCGTGTGGGGTTTCAAACAATCAAACACAGATTTTATTTGTGCAGTTGGGCGATGTGTAAAATTTATCGTCCCAATCAATATCAGTCAAATGTGTGTATATAAACAAATCATCCAATTTGTTTATTTTTATTTCATTTCATATACACGTTAAAAATTCTATTTTTAACTATAAAATATTTTCCACTATAAAATATTTTATTTCATTTCACATCACATAATCAACTACATATCAAAATCAAACAAACAAGCATACAAGCCGTCCATGGTCTGTGGACGACGGGTGTCGGGTGCTACTAAACAACGTCTGCATCCTAGTATATATTTTTAACTAGAAAAATTAAATTAAAGGTGAGAAGTTCTCAAAGAGGGTTCCACTCCGCCGTGCTTTGCTGTTGAACTGCTGAACCGTCTGGATCTGACTGAAATTCCAATGCAGTTCTATTCACGCTGATCATAGTTAAAATTATATTTTTATCACTTCATTTCAATAAATAAAAACCATATTTTTATTTCTGTTTCAAATATTTATAAAAATGTAAATTTTATATAGTAAGAAGCATTGTAAAAATATTTGAAACAGAAATGGACTTGTAAACCGGAGGTCTTCACGTCGTTTGGATAATTACTGATGATCTTGATTGGGCCGTACACCCAAGAAGATGGAAACAGTTGGTGATCGTCCAGACGTACTTGGAGATCGTTGGATTTGCGGGGTACTAGGTGCCTCCGGTTTCGTTCAGACCCAGAACGAACTTGTAAATGGACTGTGTGTCTGACATTGGATTTCAGTCTATGTGATTGATTTCTATTAAATATATATCTGTAACACCCCACCTCCGCCAGGGTCACTCTTGTAAGTACACTAGCTTTGGAGGGGTGTTGGACAAGGTAAACATGCATAAAGATATCACAAGACAGAACATATAAGTAAAACAGAGTAAATAAAGCAGCGGATAAAACTACTATTTCAAAACCATAGTCAACTTACATCAAAAGTACTAAGTCATTATTTTCCAACTACTACAAATCTAGAAACATAAACTGAAAACCGGAAATAACATAAAGTAAACTATCCCCAAAGTAGACGTGGTAAAGCCATAGCGAGCTCAAGTCCAAACCGTACATGAGCTATCTAGTAAGCAAGCTAAAGATCCAAGCTAGGTGCTAGTGTTCCCACCCTGAGAACCTTGGGGGGGAAACAGAAGAAAAGAGGCGAAAGAAAACGGGTCAGTCAAAAAGACTGGTAAGTCCTACCTACTATTAGTATAAAAACTAATAAAGTTAACTGGACATGTAAAACAGAGATGAAACATAGGATGATAACTGGCATGGTGAAAAGTTAACAAGATAGATCGAGTGTGGCATCGCATATACAAGGTTAAGTTTTGCACCAAGTGTACTAGTATTCTAATCCATGTCAGATATAAACAAGAAATGATCCCTTGGCCCAAATTTGGCCCAACATCATGAGATGACCTCAATCAAGGTCCAACTACACGGTCTAGTCGATCGGCTCCGTATAAGCCTAACTCGTCAAGTGTCGGTGTCATACGGCCCAAACGCGAGATGTAGTCGACTGTGCAAGGTCCACCCTAGGGTGTATCCGGGCCCTAGGGTGCCAACCACTGACACAAAACAAGCACACACAGTCCAAGCCTACTGGTACCCATGTCTGTCTTTCATCCCCGGACTATGTGCACGACCATAGTCCGCCGGAATCTACAATGGCGCACCTACCTAGCCGTCCCTTTTGGGTCGCTTACAATTAGCCCAGTAATTATGCCCCACCCCTAGCCTAGTCCCTAGGGTATCCCGATACTCCCTGGTGGGTTACTGCTGAAAAGGGCCCCGCAAACTAGGGTTTCTAATGGGTTAAGTGTGGTTAACCCTATCCAAACCATGTATCAAGTTGGTTAAGTATACCCAAGTGGTTCATGACTTAACCCCAACATTCCATCGTGTTCAATTGGTTAAGTATTCAAGTGGTCCATGACTTAACCCTACCATATGGCATTAATTAACTTAATGCACCCCAACCTCTCACATTAGACTTTGTTGTGGTTACTAGTTAAGCCGGGCGGGTCCGGGTAGCTTTACACCACAACCTAGTCTAACCTCGGGTTTTAAGTGCGATGTGACCAACTACTCACATTGGGTCCTATTGTTTGTAGCCACTAGTTAAGCCGGTCGGTTCCGGGTAGATTTATGCTACAAACTCAACCCACCCTTGAGTTGGCCACTTTCATGTTTTCTACATGTCATGTCCATGTTCATGTTTTCAAGCATAATCACATGTCATATTTTCAAGTCATGTTTCATGTCATTTAAGTTTACCCATAACGTAACCCCATCGCACGTAAGTTCGCATCAACACAAATAGACCAAAAGGGGAAACATAATGATATGATAAGTTGGGCATAAATTGGAAAAGTCTATCACCAGTTTAACATGGTGATATATGAGCCAAAGGTGTTCATCACAACTAGCATATGGCATTATTGGCCTCGAAACATGCATGACATCAACTTAGCAACTAGGTAATAACATGGTCATAGTAGACATGGGGTGATAACTTGTGATTAGCATATGGTTCATAACATCATAGGCAAGTTAACATAAAGATCATGAGGTGCTGCATTTATGCATAACTACCAAATTCTGTGTTGCATTATGCATAACCACCAAATAAAGCTCATAGCTTTCTACCCAAAAATCAAGGTAAATGATACTAGGTTCATGATAGTGCCACAATCATAGATCAAAAGAGTAATACATGGATCTAGGCATACAAATATAGCCCAAAGACAAGTATTATGCTCAAAAGTCTCATTTCAACTTGCTACATGATCATATTAACTTCATAGTTTAAATCTAAGAGTAGAATAGGGCTTACAAAGCTTGGCTATGAAGACTAGAACAAAATAAAACAAGATTGAGACGAAGCCACACTAGAAATCCCCAAATGAATATAAGCTCCAAGTTGTCTTGAGAAATAAGAAGCTCCTTTGATTTGTATGAAGAAAGATGGCTCTTTTACTAGCTTAGAACACTCAAGCTTTCATGAAGAAGATGGAGGTCATGATATGAAGGTGGAGGCCATGATTAGGAAGCATTTTGGCATAATTTAGTTGTAGGAATGATTTGTGATGATTTAGGCTCGGTATTAGGGTGTTTTTTATAGGTGTAGAGACTAGTTTAGGCCATAGGATTAACCCTAATTCAGATTTGAGCCATCAAATCACGTCACAAGCCAACAAAACAAGACCTAGGAGCCAAAACAGGTGCACCAGGCCAAACTGGCCGACCACCCAGGTCGACAGGGGTGTCGACTGGGCAGTCGACACTAGCTGGGGTGTGTCGACTCCCAAGTCGACTACCCAGTCGACTTGGGGGCTGGGCGGAAAATTTTCCCGCCCAGTTTGTTTGGCTCTAGATTTGAAATTTGAACAGTTTTTGAATTTGAAATTTTCTGAAAACTTTGACGGGCTATAACTGGGTCATACGGACTCCGATTTTCGAAAACTCAGACTCTATTTCACGTATTTTTCCGAGACGAACGCAATGGCATAGCCCGTTTCACTTGATTCATATTTTAACATTTAATTCTGCCTTGATTTACGTTATAACATGTTATTCAAAATACGGGTGGTTACATTCTCCCCACCTTAAAGGATTTCATCCCCGAAATCTTCAAGTTAGGAAGAACGTATCCTACCATCCATCATCCATCTACTCAAAACATCATCCACGAGCAGTCATTTTCCTTAAAAGATTCTAAATGCTGTATGATCATATGCGAAAGGTGTGTGTATATGTACTTATCTAATGCGAAAATCTGGCGGTTACTGATTCAGTAAACCTCCTTAATGCAAAGTATGTTAGTGAAATGAGTCCATATGTATGCAAATTCCTAACATAATTCATAATCTCTACATGAGTGCACATGACATTCATCCATATGCAACATCCACGTGATAGCATAACAAGTTTCATCCATGAATAAGTATAAGCACTCATGCATATGCAATATGAAAGTGTGTGAGCCGATCTTAGTGCCTAATGTGTATCATGCATCCACGAGTATCCACTTGCAAACACTTGCAACCACTTGCAAAAATCAAGCATAACATGTTTCAAATACATGTTTCATCCAAAGGGTTTCTACCTTAGGTTCTCATGACAAGGTTAACGAGATAACAAGATAAACATGGATGGCAAAAGAAAGATATGCTAACGAGGAAAAGAGATTGAGAATGTACCCTCAAAAAGGAATGGATAAAGCCCATGCATCTTCTCCTCGGTTTCCCAAGTTGCATCTTCATCGGCTTCACTCCACTGAACCTTCACTAACTTGACTTCTCGATTCCTCAGCTTCTTGATCTCCGTTTCCAAGATACGAATCGGAGCTCGTCTCAAAGTTGCCTCTTTTTCTACCTCTACGTCTTCAAGAATGCTAGGCTCAACTACCTCGGCTGACTCATGTAGGCACTTTCGGAGATGCGAGACATGAAAAACATTGTGCACTCCGGCCAGCTTCTCGGGCAATTCCACCTTATAAGCCATCTTCCCAATCCTCTCTATGATGGGGAAGGGTCCTACGAACCTTGGTGCCAGCTTCCCAACTACTCCAAAACGAACCACACTACGCAAGGGAGAAACTTTCACAAAGACCATATCTCCAACTTCAAACTCTAAGTCTGTCCTTCGCTTGTTTGCATAGGATTTCTGTCTGTCTTGGGCCGTTTACATCCGCCTTCGAATCAACTAAACCTTCTCGGATGTATCCCTTATCATGTCGGTCCCAAGTATAAGCTTATCCGTCGTCTCCCACCAACATGTTGGTGACTTGCAAGGCCTCCCATACAAAGCTTCGAATGGTGCCATCCCTATGCTTGCCTGATAGCTATTATTATAAGGAAACTCTACGAGAGGAAGGTGGTCTTCCCAAGTGCCACCAAAGTCAAGAATGCATAGCCTCAACAGATCTTCTAGTACCCTATTCACCCTTTCGGTCTGGCCATCCGTCTGTGGGTGATAGGCTGTACTTAGATTTAATCGCGTACCCATCGCTTCTTGCAAACTACTCCAAAATTGACTAGTGAAGATTGGGTCACGATCGCTAACTATGCTAGAAGGAACTCCATGCAATCGCACTATCTCTCGAAGATAAACAGATGCTAGCCATGATGCGGTCCTCTTGCTCTTCACCGGAATAAAGTGAGCACTCTTCGTAAGTCTATCAACTATGACCCATATGCTAGTATTCCCCTTCCTTGATCTCGGCAATCCATCCACAAAATCCATAGAGATACTTTCCCACTTCCATAGCGGGACCTCCAATGGATGCAGTAGCCCACCGGGCTTCTTCGACTCGGCCTTTACTTGCTGGCAAACAATGCATCTAGAAACAAATTCTGCCACATCCTTTTTCATCCCATCCCAAAAGAAAATGCGATTTATATCCCGGTACATCTTATCCCCTCTGGGATGTATGGTCATCCTCGAGTGATGCGCCTCCTCAAGAACTTTATTTACTAAGTCTCCCACTCGTGGAACACATAGTCTTCCATCACGCCTTAGCCATCCCTTGTCATCAATAGTATATCTAGCGAGGTGACTTGACGTCTCACCCCGAATCAACTTGTCCATGATCTCGACTATCTGCGGGTCTACCCTCTGTGAAGCCCCAACTTGATCAAGAAGTGTAGGTCTAAGCTCAAGGGATGCTAACGAACTAGTCATTGACCCAATAGCAGGTGCAAAATCAAAGGTTGCCAAGAACTCTAGGCTCTTCATCTCAACAAACAAGGGACTCAAAGTCAACCTTCTTCTGCTTAGCGCATCCGCCACAACATTACCCTTGCCAGGGGTATAAGCTATCTCGAAGTCATATGATGCCAAGAATTCCATCCACCTTTGTTGCCTTAGATTCAAATATTTCTGGGAGAAGAGGTACTTGAGCGACTTGTGATCAGTATATAACTCAAACCTTTCTCCTAGAAGATAGTGGCGCCAGGATTTGAGTGCAAAGACGATCGCCGCCAACTCCAAATCATGAGTGGGATAGTTCTTCTCATGAACCTTGAGTTGCCTACCCCCAAAGCATATCACTCTCCCCTCCTGCATCAGGACAGCGCCTAATCCCGTGCCACATGCATCGGGATACACGGTAAATAACTTCCCTCCATCGGGTAATGCTAGAACTGGAGCTGTGGTGAGGGATTTCTTGAGCCTTTGAAAAGCAAGCTCACACTCTAAGTCCCATGCAAAGACTAAGTTCTTCTTCGTTAACTTAGTGAGAGGAGCTGAAATCCTAGCCAAGTCCTTAATGAACTTCCTATGAAAACCTGCCAGACCGAGAAATCTTCTCACTTCAGTTGCATTTTTCGGAACTTTCCAGTCTTGTACCACCACCACTTTAGCGGGATCCACAGCTAAGCCCTGCTTAGAAACTATATGCCCAAGGAACCGAACTTCCTTTCTCCAGAAATGGCATTTAGAGAACTTGGCTTTCAAGTGATGAGCTCTAAGCGTATCCATAACCTCCTTGAGGTGTGTAGCATGCTCTTCCTCGTCCTTAGAGAAGACCAGAATATCATCCACGAAGACAACCACAAACTTGTTAAGGAACTCCCTGAGCACCCTACTCATCAAATCAAAAAAGTATGCGGGTGCATTAGTCAAACCGAATGGCATGACTATCCATTCAAAGAATCCATCTGGAGTCCTAAACGCGGTCTTATCGATACTATCCTCAGCCACTCTAAGCTGGTGGAATCCGATGGCTAGATCGAGCTGAGAGAAAACAGAAGCACCAACAAGTTGGTCAAAGAGATCATCAATCCTCGGTAATGGGTGTCTATTCTTCTTTGTCAGCTTGTTCAACTCACGATAATCAACACATAGACGAAGCGAACCATCCGCCTTAGTAGCGAATACCACCGGAGCACCCCATTCTGAAATGCTTCTCCTAATGAAATTTTTCTCAAGCAACTCCTTGATTTGCTTGCTAAGCTCTCTTCTTTCTCGCGGGGCCATGTGCCTAACAGGCAATGAAACTGGCTTGGCATTATCAACCAGATAAATATGGAATTCTATCTCGCATTTAGGGGGTAACCCCTTCACCCCATCAAAAACATCAGGATATTCTCGGACCACCCTTACAGATTGCAGATCATTGATGGACGAGTCAAGAGATTCAAGATAACATCACATGATGGGATCCATAGGGTTACAAGAAATTTCTAGGGTATTACCGAGGTGAGTCATGAGCCTCACCACCCTATGCTCACAATCAAGAATGGCTCCATAACTGGACAACCAATCCATGCCCAAAATTAACCCGTATCCCAAAAACCCGAGAACATAAGCATTACATGTGAATTCTACGATCAAGATAGAAATCCTCAAATCCATACAAATCATAGATAGATGGGCGGAACCCCCAATTGGATTTGAAACACTAACGGGATCCTTAACTAGACTAGTACTTAGGTGCAAACTTTCAACAATGTCAGAGGAAATAAAGGTATGTGATGCGCCAGAATAAAATAAAGTTCGAACAGGAAAACCGGAAATATAAACAAGGCTTTCTACAGAAATACTACCTCGGTCGGGAACTGGAGCAGTGTTGAGAGCATGCATCTGCCCTCCAGAAGGTCCTGCTCGCTGAGTCTGTCCTTGCCCCTGTCCTTGCTTCTTTGGGCAATCCTTACTGAAGTGTCTAGCCTCTCCGCAATGAAAGCATTCTCCCAACTTCCTCTTCTTCTTCCTACAATCTTTGGCTATGTGTCCAACGATCCCACAGAAGTTGCACTTTCTTGTGTCCTTTGCCTTGTTGTTGGCCATGTTACCCTTGTTGTTCTTGTTGTTCTTGTTGTTCTGATTGCTCTGGTTGCTCTGATTTCCTCCCCACTTGGAGTTCGCCATCTTGGTTTGAGTCTCATTAGGCTTGACTTCTTTCTTGCCATTCTTATCATCTCCCTAAAGCAAGGCCATATCCACTAAGCTCTCAAAAGTGGCCCCCATGGGTATATGAGACATGGCTAAACCTTGTAATGGCTCATTCAATCCTCGTGCAAAGCGTAGAGCCTTCTTCTGGGGTGTGTTAACCATGTCCAAACCGAATCGAGCAAGCTGGTTGAACTTATTCACATACTCCCTCACTGTCATTTCCCCTTGCTTCAAAGATATAAACTTCTCCATTTGTAGATTCTCCTCAGCAGATGATAGAAACTTAAGCCCAAACCTCATCCTAAAGTCGGCCCAAGTCTCTATAGGCCTAGTAGCGTTGGTGACCTCCCACCAATAAGCAGCTTCCTCTTTCAATAGCCATACTGCCAACAGAACTTTTCTACGATCTTCGACATCAAAGATGGCAAAGAGGTCTTCAGTTTCTTGCCTCAACATAAGCCTCTGTCCCAACAAAATTCTTGCCACGCATCGCCTTAAAGTCTTTGCAAATCTTTGCGAAATCCGCTTGTGGATGCTGAGGAGGAGGAGGAGGAGGAACCTCAGGTACGGGAGGAGGAGTAGGAGTGTTTGCTGGGCCCGCATCGTTGGCCCTAGCTTCCAGGTACCTCCGGAACCATACGGGTATGGGTACTCCCTCAGGAAGGTTAAGATCAGCCATGCTGAAAAAGGGAAAAGATAGATTTATAACGAGGAAACAAAGGATAGTGCTAATGGCTTTTGGGGAATAGCCTTTTAAAATAAACTAGACTTTTCTTGGAAAATACTTAATTGGTTTTGAAAATAGTTTTTCAAAAGGTAAGTTTTAAAAACCTTTTGTTCTGATACCAAATGTAACACCCCACCTCTGCCAGGGTCACTCTTGTAAGTACGCTAGCTTTGGAGGGGTGTTGGACAAGGTAAACATGCATAAAGATATCACAAGACAGAACATATAAGTAAAACAGAGTAAATAAAGCAGCGGATAAAACTACTATTTCAAAACCATAGTCAACTTACATCAAAAGTACTAAGTCATTATTTTCCAACTACTACAAGTCTAGAAACATAAACTGAAAACCGGAAATAACATAAAGTAAACTATCCCCAAAGTAGACGTGGTAAAGCCATAGCGAGCTCAAGTCCAAACCGTACATGAGCTATCCAGTAAGCAAGCTAAAGATCCAAGCTAGGTGCTAGTGTTCCCACCCTGAGAACCTAGGGAGGAAACGGAAGAAAAGAGGCGAAAGAAAACGGGTCAGTCAAAAAGACTGGTAAGTCCTACCTACTATTAGTATAAAAACTAATAAAGTTAACTGGACATGTAAAACAAAGATGAAATGTAATGACCCGCATTGGCAGAGGTATTAGAATTAATTTACTTAATTATATAAATGGTGGGTTAGTGAATTTAATGGTCGTGGAATTAAATAATGGTGAATATTTAATCAAAATAATAAATTAAATAATATATTTAATTCTGAAATAATCGGAATTGGCCGAAATGGCGATATGGTGTGAACTGGATCATCGGTGATATTTAGTTCAGTTTAGAATTTAATTTGAATAACGAATATATTTAAATAATGGCAGTTTGAATGTATAGTTTATAATATAATTATAAACGAGTTCGAAATGGCGCTGCAGTTCGTAAATTGGCGATTCGAACTTCAACTGAATGTACAGGATTCGTTTTAAGCCGGATTTCTGTGAAACAAGAAATGTTGGGAGCTCGTGGAGTATATCTTTCTAGTGGAAGAGGAAAATCAGGATTTCGTCATGTAGATTTTGATTTACGTCCAAATCAAATTTTAGAAAAGTCGCTGTGGAATTCCTTTATAATTTATAAAGGAATTATTTATATTTGAAAAAACGAATTTCAATATAAATCGAATATCGGGTTGACCCAGAAGTGAATAACAAGTTAGAAATTCATATAGGAATATTCTAGAGCTGTATGGTATTCCACTTTGAATATATACGATAATATAAATTTATTTATATTTAATTTAATTATATTTAAATATATTTATATATTTAAATGGGTCATTCAGAGCTGTAAAAATAAGCCACTTTTGCAAACGAAGTCAGAATTCGATGAAACTAATTTTGTTGGATCCGCAATGTCAAATAGTTGTTAGATTTCCAGTTTCGTGATTTTTAGAGTCATTGTGTGGTCGTACGGATTTTTAGAGTGAGAAACAGTCAGTGTTTCGACGGTTAAAAATACGCTGTGTAAGCATACGAAGTCGGAATTCGACGAAACAAGTTTCGTTGGGACCGTAATGTCAAATTCTAGCAGCATGTCAATTTTCGTGATTTTAGGAGATCGTATGTGGTCGCTGGAATTTTTAGAAGGCAGATACAAGGGGAAAATCGATAAAATAAAATATAAAAATCAAATTCAAAATATCTCCTCCATTTTTCTGTGATCCAGCACAGGCCACACAGCCTTCGTTCTCAACCATAAATCCTACCTACCACACCGCAGCCTATAAAAACCCGTATAAACCAACACAACCAAAAGTTGAAGAAAGAAAAAAAATCCCAAACAAATAAGATTAAATTCCTAAATTCCTAAAACCCGCTGCGTTGATCTTAAATAGCAAAGCACTTCAATTTTGTACAATATGGCAGCCTGCGATGGATGTTTAAACAAGTCGCAGTTTGCTCAGTGAACCTAGGGTTCGGAATTTTGAGTTATGAAGGGATCGATTCGGGAATTGGAGTTGATTTCTGGAATCGTTGTGAGAAATGGATTCATGTGTGAGATTTTGGTTCGATTTGGGGTCGAATGTGTTCGGTGGTGTTTACTGTGTGCGTCGAATTTGGGTAGCGACGAAATTAGAAGGGAGGCGCGAGCTGGGTGTTAGTAGGAGGAGGTGGTGGAGATTTTCAAGGGGATTTCGCGGGTGGTGACCTTGCGAAGTACGGTTGTGAGAGGGAGGAGCGGTGGACCTTGGAAGTGGCGGAAATGGGTGGAGCAAAATGCCTGGAGTCACGATCGATTTGAGAAGAAGGCCATTTAAGCGGGTTGGGTAATGTGGACGGGTTTGGGCCATGATGGAAGGGTGAGGCCCATTTCAAAATTTAATTTAAGTTTTAAATTCAATTTAGTATATTAGCTTGTAAATTCAATAACTTGGTTATACGAAAACGAAATTCAGCGAAACAAGATCCGTTGGGACCGTATGGGCGAGCACTACACCATGGAGCTGACTGAGAGTGAATCCGAACTCGTTACAATTTATGGTGAAATAAACTGTTTGATTCAAATCAAATAACAGTTTATCGTTCTTTAACGATGAACTGCAAATGTGAGTAAATCTCACCAACTCTGAACAGTTTATAATTTCATGTTGTATTTTTAGAACTGTTAGATGTTGGCTGATTGACTGTGTGTTGACTGTTTGATTGAACTGCTAGTCAGTTAGTTGAATTTCTATATTGATTCTGTTTTACAGAATATATCATATGGAACTGAAAATGATGTTATTTATATTGTTTAACATCTGTGATGCAGGGAAACAGGTTGGAGGAATCCAACTGGATTCCTCAACATTTATTTTTACTGTTTTCATATATTGTGATATATGATGTGTTATATAATCCGTTATGGATTATGGGTGTTGGAATGATGTTGATCATTGTTATTCGATATTGTAAATATCATAAAAGACCCTGGGATGTAAAAAGAATTATTTCAATGTATATTGAAATAAAAGGGATTTTATAAAATCAACAGATTTTATAAAAGGAAATATTTCAAAAGTAAATAAAAGGGAAAAATATTTTTAAAATGAATAAAGTTTTAAAAAAGGGAAATCATTTGTAAAGTGAAGAACTGTTACTAAAAGTAAATCTTTATCAAATGAATAGTTTAATCGAGTTAAAAGGAGTTAATCGATGTTAGTTAAATCAAAAGGAGTTAATCGATGTTAGTTAAATCAAAAGGAGTTAATCGATGTTAGTTAATCGATTAGTGTTAAAGTAAAAGGAGTTAATCGATGTTAGTTAATCGATTAGTGATAAAGTAAAAGGAGTTAATCGATGTTAGTTAAATCAAAAGGAGTTAATCGATGTTAGTTAATCGATTAGTGTTAAAGTAAAAGGAGTTAATCAATGTTAGTTAATCGATTAGTGATAAAGTAAAAGGAGTTAATCGATGTTAGTTAAATCAAAAGGAGTTAATCGACGTTAGTTAAATCAAAAGGAGTTAATCGATGTTAGTTAATCGATTAGTGTTAAAGCAAAAGGAGTTAATCGATGTTAGTTAATCGATTAGTGATAAAGTAAAAGGGGTTAATCGATGTTAGTTAAATCAAAAGGAGTTAATCGATGTTAGTTAATCGATTATTGTTAAAGTAAAAGAAGTTAATCGATGTTAGTTAATTGATTAGTGTTAAAGAAAAAGGAGTTAATCGATGTTAGTTAATCGATTAGTGTTAAAGTAAAAGGAGTTAATCGATGTTAGTTAATCGATTAGTGTTAAAGTAAAAGGAGTTAATCGATGTTAGTTAATCGATTAGTGTTAAAGTAAAAGGAGTTAATCGATGTTAGTTAATCGATTAGTGTTAAAGTAAAAGGAGTTAATCGATGTTAGTTAATCGATTAGTGTTAAAGTAAAAGGAGTTAATCGATGTTAGTTAATCGATTAGTGTTAAAGTAAAAGGAGTTAATCGATGTTAGTTAATCGATTAGTGATAAAGTAAAAGGAGTTAATCGATGTTAGTTCATCGATTAGTGATAAAGTAAAAGGAGCTAATCGATGTTAGTTTAATCGATTAGAGTTAAAATAAAATGAGTTAATCGAATATAGTTTATTCGAATAGAAAGCAAATGAGTTAATCGAATATAGTTTATTCGAATAGAAAGCAAATGAGTTAATCGAATATAGTTATTCGAATAGAAGCAAATGAGTTAATCGAATATAGTTTATTCGAAGAAAGTAAAAGGAGTTATCGAATATAGGTTATTCGAAAGGAGTTAAGTGAAATGGGTAAATCAATAGCATTAGTCAAATAGAGTTAATCCAATAGTGTTAGTCCAATAGAGTTAATTGATAAGGGTTAATCGAATAGAGTTAAGTGAAAAGAGTCAATCGAATATAGCTATTCGAAGGAGGGTTAAGTAAGGAAGTTAGTAAAAAGAATATAAAGTGAACTTTGCCTATTTCAAAGTTAGAAATGTTGTTCAGTTAAGGTCTGAGAAGTAGTTCTACCCCAACTTGATTGGCTTCATTTTCAACTAAGGAATAGTTAAGGTTCGGCAGTAAAGGAAATGGTTTGAGTTGGCATCGCGATGGTTTGTTTAAACATCTGTCTAAGTCAAATGAAGAAGCTTTGGAAATGTTTTCCAAATAAGAAACCATAAATGTTTTCTAATAAAGAAAACAAGAAATGGAAATGTTTTCCATTGTCAATAACGTATATTTTCCAAATTTAGAAAATAAGAAATATTAAATATAGGGAAACAGGAGATAAGTAAATTTATGAAATAAAGAGATGAATGTTAAATGATGTTTGATCGATATAATTTCCATTTGGAAATAATATCGTTGTTTGCACACCTGTTTTTATTCGATAGTTAAATCACAGACTATCGAAGTTTTGACCATTTTAACGTTGTTAATATGGAGAGACCGGTTGGATCATTATCCAAAGAACCACTCTGTATTGGCATAAGCGTTGCGAATCATATATGCCAAAGGAAATTGAAGACGGAGTTATGCAAGGGCTATCCTATTTACAGAATAGTGCCTTCGGTTCATCCTGTTCCTGGATGACTTGTATGGATGGATGTCTGATAGAGTATTTCCAGACGATCACGTATATTGATTTCTCCAATCGTACCAAGAGTGAAAGCGGAGAAAGAAACTTATTTTAGCTAACACATAATGTATGGTTGAGGACGTAAATCAGTGATTTGACGGATTCGACGATGTGGCATTCAAAGTGAATCTGGTATGATGATAAAGCGTAGCTTCTAGCCTCATCAACCGGTAAATGACAGAAATCGGGCAAGTAGCATGGCTAAGTTGGTCGCACTGAAGTAGGGTGTATAATCACCTGATCTAGAGTTTCATTTACTTCTAAAAATCTATTGTTGATGCTGTCCCATTCGGGAAACGGTTGCTGATCCCAACCGTTGGTGATATACATTCGATACGCTCAAGCGAAATGAGTGGTCGGTCATGTGTGGCCGGGTTGCAAGATGTTCTTGTTGAACCCAGTGTATTCCTCTCTAGAGGTACACGAGCGAAAGGTGGTTCCATACCTTGTCATAGTTGGAAGTCCATTACCCAATACGTGCTTGCGGTTTTGATTGTATACTATATATGTAGAACGTGAGATGAAAGCGTTTCTGCTAGATGATTATATATACTGTGGTTGATAGACATTATTATAATATCAAAAAGGTTTTTGATATAAAGATATTTTGGATTCTCATAAGGGAAAAACCCGTTCCGTTATGCGGCGTGGTCTTATGAGATATCGTTTACTTGTTCGAACTGTTTTTAAACTGTTTTACTCACACCAGTCCCATGACTGACCCGGAGTTTACTTTGTTGTTTTCCCTAAACTCTTGGGTGCCTAAATTTGTACGGGCAGTCAAGTAGTCGGGATTTACAGATATACTGGAAGAGCTTGGAGCAAGAGGCTTCAGGATCATATAGCTATAGTTATTTCCGCTGTGTTGTAAGTGCTGTACTTTGATAATGATATGTATATTCAAGAACAGATGTATATTTCAAGTTATGTTATATATATTATATGTTATTCGTTCCGCGGTGAGGTTCGTGTTACTCTGATGTTGTGTTCTTCTTCTTCTTTTATTCTAAGTTTCTATCTTATCTTTCCTCACCCTCTAATTTCTTTCACTAATTACCAGGATTTTTCGATGTTTTGGTTATCGACATCGTGTTTATGTTGATAACCAAAGTCGCTGAAAATCCGGGTCGTTACATGAAACATAGGATGATAACTGGCATGGTGAAAAGTTAACAAGATAGATCAAGTGTGGCATCGCATATACAAGGTTAAGTTTTGCACCAAGTGTACTAGTATTCTAATCCATGTCAAATATAAACAAGAAATGATCCCTTGGCCCAAATTTGGCCCAACATCATGAGATGACCTCAATCAAGGTCCAACTACACGGTCTAGTCGATCGGCTCCCTATAAGCCTAACTCGTCAAGTGTCGGTGTCATACGGACCAAACGCGAGATGTAGTCGACTGTACAAGGTCCAATGTAGGGTGTATCCGGGCCCTAGGGTGCCAACCACTGACACAAAACAAGCACGCACAGTCCAAGCCTACTGGTGCCCATGTCTGTCTTTCATCCCCGGACTATGTGCACGACCATAGTCCGCCGGAATCTACAATGGCGCACCTACCTAGCCGTCCCTTTTGGGTCACTTACAATCAGCCCAGTAATCGTGCCCCACCCCTAGCCTAGTCCCTAGGGTATCCCGATACTCCCTGGTGGGTTACTGCTGAAAAGGGTCCCGCAAACTAGGGTTTCTAATGGGTTAAGTGTGGTTAACCCTATCCAAACCATGTATCAAGTTGGTTAAGTATACCCAAGTGGTTCATGACTTAACCCCAACATTCCATCGTGTTCAATTGGTTAAGTATTCAAGTGGTCCATGACTTAACCCTACAATGTGGCATTAATTAACTTAATGCACCCCAACCTCTCACATTAGACTTTGTTGTGGTTATTAGTTAAGCCGGGCGGGTCCGGGTAGCTTTACACCACAACCTAGTCTAACCTCGGGTTTTAAGTGCGATGTGACCAACTACTCACATTGGGTCCTATTGTTTGTAGCCACTAGTTAAGCCGGTCGGTTCCGGGTAGATTTATGCTACAAACTCAACCCACCCTCGAGTTGTCCGCTTTCATGTTTTCTACATGTCATGTCCATGTTCATGTTTTCAAGCATAATCACATGTCATATTTTCAAGTCATGTTTCATGTCATTTAAGTTTACCCATAACGTAACCCCATCGCACGTAAGTTCGCATCAACACAAATAGACCAAAAGGGGAAACATAATGATATGATAAGTTGGGCATAAAGTGGCAAAGTCTATCACCAGTTTAACATGGTGATATATGAGCCAAAGGTGTTCATCACAACTAGCATATGGCATTATTGGCCTCAAAACATGCATGATACCAACTTAGCAACTAGGTAATAACATGGTCATAGTAGACATGGGGTGATAACTTGTGATTAGCATATGGTTCATAACATCATAGGCAAGTTAACATAAAGATCATGTGGTGTTGCATTTATGGATAACTACCAAGTTCTATGTTGCATTATGCATAACCACCAAATAAAGCTCATAGCTTTCTACGCAAAAAACAAGGTAAATGATACTAGGTTCATGATAGTGCCACAATCATAGATCAAAAGAGTCATACATGGATCTATGCAGACAAATATAGCCCAAAGACAAGTATTATGCCCAAAAGTCTCATTTCAACTTTCTACATGATCATATTAACTTCATAGTTTAAATCTAAGAGTTGAATAGGGCTTACAAAGCTTGGCTATGAAGACTAGAACAAAATAAAACAAGATTGAGACGAAGCCACATTAGAAATCCCCAAATGAATATAAGCTCCAAGTTGTCTTGAGAAATAAGAAGCTCCTTTGATTTGTATGAAGAAAGATGGCTCTTTTACTAGCTTAGAACACTCAAGCTTTCATGAAGAAGATGGAGGTCATGATATGAAGGTGGAGGCCATGATTAGGAAGCATTTTGGCATAATTTAGTTGTAGGAATGATTTGTGATGATTTAGGCTAGGTATTAGGGTGTTTTTATAGGTGTAGAGACTAGTTTAGGCCATAGGATTAACCCTAATTCAGATCTAAGCCATCAAATCACGTCACAAGCCAACAAAACAAGACCCAGGAGCCAAAACAGGTGCACCAGGCCAAACTGGCCGACCACCCAGGTCGACAGGGGTGTCGACTGGGCAGTCGACACCAGCTGGGGTGTGTCGACTCCCAAGTCTACTCCCCAGTCGACTTGGGGGCTGGGCGGGAAATTTTCCCGCCCAGTCTGTTTGGCGCCAGATTTGAAATTTGAACTGTTTTTGAACTTGAAATTTTCTGGAAACTTTGACGGGCTATAACTGGGTCATACGGACTCCGATTTTCGAAAACTCAGACTCTATTTCGCGTATTTTTCCGAGATGAACGCAATGGCACAGCCTGTTTCCCTTGATTCAGATTTTAACATTTAATTCTGCCTTGATTTACGTTATAACATGTTATTCAAAATACGGGTTGTTACAATATCTGTTTGGCGGTGGAGAATTTATTCTCTTGCTTAACGCCCATCTCTGAGACATACGAGCTCAGGGGTTATATATTGATGGATATCCATCGCATGGAATGATTTGCCTGTGTGGCATGCCTAAGTGACAAATGATCAAGGCTTCTGTTGAAAAGCAAAGTCTTGTGGTTGATGATCAAAGCACGGCCTGTGTGGCATAGCTTTGTGTAACGTGAATTCGCGAGCCTCACACCCCGGTTGTGAACCAGAAACGGGAGAGGACATCAGGGAGGGCATGCGTTTCTTTCTAGTTATAAGTGGCATCCGTGGTTTTACATGCCCTGACGAGGTTGACTTATGTGGTTGTTGCTGTTGCGAGGCGCCTCGGTTTGATCGGACGATCCGGGTCCGATGGAGTCATTCGTTGGCTCATTTATGCCCCAAATGGCGGGGAAACGTAGTGTTCAGGCAAAATAATCCACATCGCTGGACCAACCCTGACGATCCAAAGGGTTGATGCGTTCTGATCCTGAGGCTCGGGCTAGAGAGTCTCAAATCGGTTGAGGACTATCTTTTGCCTTAGTTCATAGACGGAAATCCAATTTCCAAATACGTGACATTTGCGGTTTTGATTGTAGAGCCTAATATGGTGACATGATATATGGTACCCATGCCGTCTATGATTGATATTTATGATTTGAAGTTGTTTTACACACTATTCACTTATAGTAATAAGCAATGATTTGTTTTAAATGTATCAAGCATCCTTTGGCTACTATAAGGGAAAACCCTATCCCCCGGCTTGCGTTGCATTGTGTGATAGGACATGGGTGTTATAATAGCTTCATTTCTCTTTATTTAGCATTGCGCTGTTTGTTTTATGCACTTGTATTCTTGGGAGGAAACCCGTTCCGTGTTATACGGCGTGGTCCCTTGATTTACCTAACTTTAAAATAAAGATTAATAACTGTTTTAGTTCTCACACAAGTCCCATGACTGACCTGGAGTTTATTGTTTTAACCTAAACTCTGGGTGCCCTTATTTTGACACGGGCAGCTAGTAGTTTTGGTTTTGCAGATTTATATTCACAAGATCCTGGTTTACAGCTGGAATGATATCCGGAAAGCTTTGTATCCGTGTATTACTTCTAGCTGTGTATTGTATTATTTTCCGCTGCTATGTAATGTATTGTAATCTCTTATATTTGTCGAATGTATATTATTTGTTTTTATACTCTGTATATTCTTGTATTCTGATGGAATTGTTGTAATATACAATGAAATGTTCTCCCGTCTGCGTTCTGATGTGGCTTGTTCTCGAACTATCCGCGCTTTCCTTCACGGGGAAGTTACAGGTCTTTACACATACTTGCATGCTGAGCTCCCTTCTCTCCCTAGGAGCCATGTGGTGCACCGGTAAAGTGACTGGTTTCACATTCTCCACTAAGTAAATTCGAACATCTATCCCTCATCTGTGAGGTAATCCTCTAACCTTATTGAAGACATGTGGAAAATCTCTGACTATGGGTACTAATTGTAGATATCAACGGAAGCATCAAGAGAATCTAGGAAACTGAGCATAACTGACCCTAGTAGGTCACAAGAAATCTTCACTCACAATCTAGAATGGCACTGTACATGGATATCCAATCCATTCCTAGAATAATCCCGTAACCCATAAAGCCATAACATATGAATCGCATTCAAAGTCGACGTCCACAACAGAAATTCTCAGACCCCTACATATCATAAACAAGTGAGTTATGCCTCCTATGGGGTTTTAGACTGCAACTGGATCATAAACCATACAACGATCAGGTCTTCCAGCCTCAAGCGCATGTACTTGCCTTCCAGATGATCCAGCCTTCTTTCCCTGCTTCTTAGGGCACTACTTGGTAAAATGTCCAACTTGACCGCAACTGAAATAAGCATTCTTCAACTTCCACCAGTCACTAACAAAGTGCCCTAAATTTCCACAGCCATTGCACTTAACCTCTGTCTTGATTTGTTCCTTATATGGGTTTCCTCCTTTCTTTGGTACCCCCTTCTTGGGCCACCACTTCTTATTATCAGTCTTGGGCTTTTCCTCTTAAGCCTTAACTTCTTTCTTTTTCGTTTTATCGTCTACAAGTCTCTTGAAAGTCGCTTCTATTGGGATATGGGTCAATACTAGTCCTTGCAGCTATTGGTTTAATCCTTTCGGGAACCTTAAAGCCTTCTTATGGGGAGTTTTTAACAAATCCAAACCAAATCTTGCTAGTAAGTTAAAGCTATTGATATATTCCTTCACTGTTATGCTCCTTTGTTTCAAATTTTAGAACTTCTCCATTTGCATCCCTTCCTCTGCTTGCGATAGAATTTCATCTCAAATCTACGCCTAAACCCAACCTAAGTGGCTACGGCCTGCCGTGCCTGAGTCACCTCTCACCAACACGATGATTCGTCTTTCTGTTGCCAAGTGGCCAACTGAATCTTTCTCCTATCGTCCAGCTCCAACAGGTCGAACATAATCTCTGTTTCTCTAAGCCAATTGTGTGCCTCCATGAAACTCTCAGTACCATGAAACAACTTTCCCCCCATCACACATAAGTCCTTACAAAGCTTAGAAAAGTTGACTACAGGATTAGGTGGAGCTACTGTGGTTGCAGCTGGGGGTGGGACATTTCCTTACTCTTAGGTAGGTGTTGTAGACTCTACCTATCTACAAAACCATGTCACAATGGGAATCCCCTCGGTGAAATTAAGAGCCTCAGATACGTTGAAAAGATAAGAAACAAGGATTCAAAAAGAGATCGAAGAAATATTGTGAATGACTTAAGGGAATAAATTTTTCAAAAAAATTAGGTTTAATTGAAAATATTTTTGTTTGAAAATGCTTCTTCAAAAACTTTTTATCTTCTTGTAACCTTAGTCTCTAATACCAAATGTGACACCCCACATCTCCTAATGTCACCCATACAAGGATGCACTAGGTTTTCTGAGGCGCAATAATAATACAAAGAATAGCTTTAACAAGACAGAATATAAAATGCAGGGGGAAACTTTTCAACTTTTTATTTCAAATCAATTAGAGCATTACAATTTTCAAAATAAACCATCAATGTCATAATCACAAACATCTATGTCATAAAACATCAGGGTACAAAACCACAAAATAGTATCCCTCATATGCCATCACAGTAAATAAAGATTAAGAAACTGAAGAAGTACATATAAAGAGGATTAATCCACGTCCAAGCTAAATAGAATCACGGTCATAGCTATTATCCACCGTCACTTTGATAACCTTAGTGGATGGGGGAAGGAAGAGAGGGTAGGTAAAGAAAAATAGTCAAACATAAAGTCTGGCGAGTTCCAATGATTTTTAGCATAAGCATATGATAGAAAGTATCAAGACAGATCAATACACAAGAACGAAGTAAACAAGATATATGAGATAACAAGGCAAGGTAGAGATGATATACTCTTCTTATTCATATCCTAAGAACAAGTTTCTACACCAACTATCAGAATAACAAGATTAGATTTTACCCTAATTAAAACTCATGTAATCGGCTCTCTACAGACATGAATAACCTATGCCAGCCACGGCAGCAGCGGATATCAGTCCCTAACCCGCCAACTTTAAGACAACCATATTTGCTGGTGTTACAATGTCTTGGCTTCCCTTATTGAACCCATGCATGCTCATGACTCCGCCAGAACGCTCCCATACCCACCTCCAAAATTTTGAATCTATTACAATTCAGATCGGTAAAACATGCCCAAACCCTACCTAGTGCGAGGCCATGATATATAACCAATAGGGATACTGACAGATACGTGCTCCAAATGGCAGATTGACACAAGCTACCCCCTAAATTTTTGCCCTCAAGTAAACTAGGATTTTAAGAGTCCCGAAACCAAATATAAACAATAGACGTGGAACATCCTAGATTCTTAATTAACAGGTTTGTGTTCATTGGTAAGCATTGTTGTAAATGACATTTCCTATTAAATGTAATTCTACATGCAAGCTTTCCCCAAAACATACAGGCACCTGCTCAGATGTATATAGCTTACAGTAACATGTTTTACTTAATTACACCTAATTCACTTAACTTTTCATAAAATGTTCTGTAACATCCCGGAATTTTAGCCATTTAATAATTTGTTTATTTATTCATTTTAATAAATTGGTTTGATAATTTAAATGGTTTGAATTTAAATATATTAAATATTTAATTAATTAGTATAAATAATGGAATAATATATTTATTTCCGAAATAGTTAGAAATAGTTGAATTTGCAATATGGGGTGAATTGGATGATGTAAGATATGGAATTCAATTTAGCATTGAACTATGATAACAAGTGAATTTATTTATAACAACTTTTGAAAATACCAATTATAATATAATTTTAAACGAGCTCGTAATGTCGCGGTAGTTCATAATTTGACAATTTGAACTTCAACTAAATATATAGTATTCGTTATAAGTTGGATTTCTTCGAAACGAGAAACGTTCGAATCTATTGAAGTACATTTTTCTAATGGAAGTGAAAAATCAAAATTCTTTTTATATATTGTTAGTTATGTGCAAATCAAATTTTTAGAAAGTCGTTATGAAATTGTTTGTAAATTATAATGATTTATTTAATATAATAAAAGGGTTTTATTATAAATTGAATATCCATTTAACTAGGATTTTGAAATATCGAGTTATAAATCCAAATATGTTTATTTTGGAGCTATATGATATTCTATTTGGATATATACGTTAAGAATACTTTATTATTTTTAATTTGAATTGTTTTTTAATATATTATATCTTATTGGTTATATTTAAGCCTTAAAAATAACCATTTTGCAAATGACCTCCATTTTCAACTAAACTAATTTTATTAAATTCATAATGATTAATTATTGTAGGATTTTCAGTTTGGGGTCAATTGGATTTATTTTGTGATTGTGTGCCATTTAAACACCTGTTATTTAACTGTTTGAGATTAAAAAGGAATTTCTACAAATAGGTTCGAAATTCGGCGAAACTAGTTCCATCGTGTCCAAAGTATTAAACCATTGTAGGATTACAAGTTTCACTGCGATTGAAGATCGCATGTGGTAGTGTGACGACCCCATTTCCCGTACATACGGTGGCAAGGGTAATCTTTGGAATATAACATAGAAACAGATAAGAGCAGAACAGAATTAAATAAATACAACAGATAATGTACAATAGAATACACTGGATAAAAGTAATTATCAGAGTTACATAATATATAGGATCATACTTAGTACAAATACAGTTCAGCTATACATAAATGTCTACAGCTGAAAACAAACAAAATATGTATAATAGGAGCTGAACAGCATAAAAAGAGATAAATGATAGAATCCATCTTCAGCTCCAGCTATCCGGATAAAGCCTACTAAACCTGAACACAAGGCTGCCCGTGTAGAAAAAGGGGCACCCGAGTTTGAAAGTGAAACAAACTACAAGTCAGTCATGGGACTGGTATGAGAAATCTACTTAACACATTTAAAATATATATGGCTAATCACAGGACCACGCCACTTTCGTGGAACGGGTTTACTCCATTGGATTGCCAGTGCTTTAAACAAATCATTCTTTGAAACATCGCAATGGTTTTTATAAAAATGAAGCCATTATAAGACTCAGTTCCCATCACACAATGCAACGCAAACCGAAGGATAGAGTTTTTTCCTTATAATGGCCAAAATATGCTTGATACGAATAAAACGAAAGCATTTGATATTATTACTAGTGTTTATATATTTCAAAAGCAATTTCAAATCATAAGTATCAATCATAGACGGCATTAATGCCCCATACCACTATGTCGCCATATATAGGTATACAATCAAAACCACACGATGTCGTATATGGAAATTGAATTTCCGTCATGGACCAAGGCAAAAGATAGTCCTTACCGACTTCGAGACTCTCTAGCCCGAGCCTCAGGGTCAGAGCGCATCGACCCTTGGATCGTCAGGGCCGGTCCACCGATGTGGATTAAAATTCCTGAACACTACGTTTCCCCGCCCTTTGGGGCGTAAATGAGCCAACGAATGACTCCATCGGACCCGGATCGTCCGATATAACCGAGGCGCCTTGCAACAGTAACTACCACATAAGTCAAACTCGTCAGGGCATGTAAAACCACTGACGCTACTTCTAACTAGAAAGAAACACATGTCCTCCCTGAGGTCCTTTCCCGTTTCTGGTTCATACCGGGGTGTGAGGCTCGCGATTTCACGTTATACACAAAGCTACGCCACATAGGCGGTGCTTTGATCATCACCACAAGACTTTGCTTTTCAACAGAAGCCCTGATCACTGCATCTTAGCATGCCACATAGGCAATTCCCACCGTGCAACTGATGGCTATCAATCACACAGAATAAATTCCAATGTCAGACACACTGTCCACTTGCAAGTCCGTTCCGGGTCTGAATGAAACCGGAGGCACTATATACCTCGCAAACCCATCGATCACCACGTACGTCTGGACGATCACCACTCATTATCCATATTTCGGGATGCCTCCCAATCAGGACCTCGGTTACCATCCAAACGAGGTGAAGATCTCCGGTCTTCGACCACCGTCTTCATCTTCGATTTCTTATCGTCGATTCAATTATTCAGAATGGGATAAACCCGGTCTTTCTGAGCAACTCGTGTATATAATAAACACGTGCTACATAAACACTACAAACACATCATTTCAATTCATTAGTCACTAACCATCAATCAGTAAGAGAACGATTTCCCAAATATTAACCCCGAAGGCCGAAACCAACATCAGATCAACACACAGGAAACCATTCGGCTTAGCCAACCTTCAGTAAATTTCTAAATTTCACATCCATATCGTTTATAATATTTTATAACGATTTATCGCTATTTTTATTTATTTTAAAATAGCCAATTTATTCACAACGACGCTTCGGGCCATAACGCGGCCGTGGCGCTGTTTTTCTTCAGATTTGATTTACACATTTATGAAAATCTTACCGTTGGATCTTCACAAAATTTACATCATTAGAAAGATCTTTTGAAAACGAATACAACGGTTCCAAATTCGGGAAAATCCGACGGTCGGATCTCCCGGTATAATCGTTTGAAGTTTCGATTTCAAAATACGAACTGCAGCGTCGTTATTCGATTAAATATAATTATATATATATATATATATGATTGATTCTGGTGCTGTTTTTCTTTAGATTTGAATTAAACATTCCAGACAATCCAACCGTTGGATTTTTACAAAGTTGGTGTCGTTGGAAAGATATTTCCAAAGCGAACCCAACGGTTGCGATTTCGGGAAAATCCGATGGTCGGATCTCCCGCACTAATCGTTTGAAATCACGGTTTCAAAATACGAACTACAGCTTTGTTATTCGATATATTTTAATTTTATTTATATATATATATATCGATTCTTCGATTTCAAAGCTATATTCTTTTCATACATTTGATAAAAATTATATTTTTATCTAACTGTCTTCTATTTCAACACTTCACTATTTTTAACATTTCATGTATATTATAAAAATGTGATTTTTAATGTAAAACAATTTATTTCAAACTCGACTATTTTATATACTTAATATAGGTGATAAAAATAGGATTTTTATTATAAAACAATTTATTTCAAAACAAGATTATTTTATATAGTTCATATCGATGATAAAAACTGGATTTTTATTATAAAACAATTTCTTTCAAAATATGAATACCATTCAACACATGAATTTCAATTCAACGAATGAATTTCGATTCAACACATGAAGGTTTTCTATAGTTTATATATATCGATAAAAAGGTGATTTTTATATTTAAAACACGAATACCATTCAACACATGAATTTCTATCCAACGAATGAATATCGATTCAACACATGAAGGTTTTCTATAGTTTATATTTATAGAGTAAAAATGTGATTTTTATATTTAAAACACGAATACCATTCAACACATGAATTTCTATTCAATGAATGAATATTGATTCAACACATGAAGGTTTTCTATAGTTTATATATATCGATAAAAAGGTGATTTTTATATTTAAAACACGAATACCATTCAACACATGAATTTCAATCCAATGAATGAATATTATTCAAAATTTCGGCAGCATAACGGCAGGGTAGTTAAAAACGGGACCATCCCTACCTCGCTCTACCTTAAAACCTCGCGGTTTTTGACAATGGGGATTCATGCATCTAGTTCGCACGCAGGCGGCATGTATATTTATTTCATTTCCACAAACTAATCCTATGTGGTTTCAACCAAATATTTCTCAAACACAAATGGGTATTTTTCAACCACAATCAATCAATATCAACCACAAACAATTCCAATCAACCATTCGCTATCAATCAATTTTCACACCAATCACAACCAATAAATATCGTCCATGGTTTGTGGACGAGGGGCGTATATATATATATATATATATATATATATATATATATATATATATATATATATATATATAGCATTTCGCTTCTATTTCAACACATATATAATTTTTACAACGCATATATAACTTATACATCGAACGTACAACTTATACAACGTTTATACAAGTGGTGTACAACGCTTATATAACTCATACATCGACTATAAAATTTATACATCGTCGTTTTCCATATTGTTTATAAATTAGAAATCTCACATTGGGTTCCACTCCACCAAAAATAGCAGAAGGCTTAGAAAAATACGCGGTCTCTTCTAAAATGTAGAAGACGTCCTCACGGTCCCGATGTCTCTTGTTTCACTGAATTTCGACAAGAAACCAAAAAGATATGATTTTTCAAAGTTTGCAACACTTTAAAGTGTTTAAATCATATACAGGAATCACCTTTATCGTTGGTTCAGACAAGGGTTTCAATCTTTCGCGAAATCTGAGCGATATTGGGATGATCGGAGGTGAGGACGTGGAAGAGGGGAGTGAGGCGCTACTGTCGATGGTGGTGCGGTCGTGCATGGTGGCCGGATCTGGCGGCGGCGACGCTGGGAAGTGGCTCACTTTCCGGGCTCGATTCAGGCAGTGGAGGTGATGAGAAGGGTGGTGGTTGGGTCGGATTTGAAGAGGTGGAGGAGGCGCGTCGAGGGGATGTGGTGGCGGTCGCTGGTGATGGCCGTGGCGGTGGCAAAAGAGGTGAGAAGGGAAGAAGGGGGGCGCCGTCGGGTTTCAGAGGGCATTGGGGAAGAGAGAGGGAGTGAGGGCTAATGAGGGTTTTTTATTTTATTTTATAATTTTTAAATTCTCTAAAATATCCCTTTCACACACGAACCCCAATCCAAACCCAACGACTGTCGCCCCTAGTGTTTTACCCCCATTCCGAACACAATAGGATATGTTTCGAAGGCCCATTCGAATGTTTCAGTCAATTTTCATTCAAATTAAAATATAAAACATTCAATATTTAATTTGAACGTACATTTCAATTTGCCGAGGCCACATACTGATTCTAAAAATTCCCAAAAAATAAATCTAGCTATGTTTTGACGATACGGTCCCAACAAAACTGATTTCGTCGAATTCTGAGATCGTTTGCAAAAAGGCTCATTTCTGGTCGATCCAATTTAACTATAATTGACCAAAACACATTTTCCTTTGCCACGCTCACATACTAGCTTCAAAAATTATGAAATTTGAAACCTAGCAATAATTTCACATCCTGGATCCAACAAAAGTGGTTTCGTCGAATTCCGAGGTCGTATGCAAAATGGCCAATTTCGCAGGCTATATAAATTCCATAGCGACCTTTCTGAAAATTCATTTGGCCATAACTTTTGCTTTCCGCTATGAAACTTCGATTTTTCAGATTCTTAGAAAGGTATTCACTAACAGATTTAAATATTTTTGGTTTCACTCAAATCCGTTTTGTTTTGCACCCGGTACAGTCCGACAAAGTTTGAATTCAAATTTTGAAACTACCGCGCCATTTCAGGCCTTGTTTATAATTAGAATTAATTATATTCATTTTCAAATGTCGATTCAAACTTACTTTTCATCGTTATTATTTAAAATATTTATTTTAAATATTTAAAATCCATTATCTTAGCCAATAAAAAAAATTAAATTGGTTCAGATTTTCCGGGTCGTTACAGGTAGTTTGAACATCGTTACTTCATGCTTAAGTTTTGCATTAACTAAATTAAATTTAATAAAAAAAAAAAAATAAGCCTTCCACCATAAGTAAATAAACGTGCATATACGCACAGACTTCTTCTTTTCCCACAGCATATATTTTGGAAGTCTAAACTGCCCTAAAACAAGCACATGCCTATCATGTACTTAAGCTTAAGGCTTAAACTTCTGTCCCTATATATAACATAACACGGACATCTTCACTTGGTTGGAAGGAAATCGATAATCGTGTTATTTCATAGCTTCAGCAGTTTCGAACGTTTTTCAGGGCGGTCCAGAAAGAAAAAAAATCAGAACAAAACTCTACTCTCCACTATAAATTTTGAAATAATATTATTTGAACTCCTGTTGCGAATCGCTTCAGCCTCATATCATTTTTGAAGGTTGCGAACCATGTTGCATTCGCTATCTCATAACAACTGTGGAATTAGGGTTAGAATCTTTGAGGGGTTGAAGCTTTAATTGAAGAACTCATGATTGTATTCTATTTCGTGAGAGTATGAAGCAGTGCTTGGCAAATTTTGGAGGATTTTGTTGATAGAAGGGTTCGCACGAATGCCTGGGTGCACAATGAAGAGCCTTGTGACGCATTTTTACAAACAACAGCGAGTTGTATAAATTTAGGTTGATGTAGAAGAGAGATTGGAGAAAACAGAAATGGTGTGTTTAAATTGTAAGTTCATGGAGGGAAAAAAGAATTTGGATAGGTTAAAGGGAGCAGCCATGGGTATGTTGGTGGAGTTGTGCATGTGTATACCTGGAGAAGGAAGAAAATTATGAGCAAGGATTTTTAAGATTAATAAGTGACTAAGGGTTTTAATTTTATAATTAATTAATGATAATAACTATTTAAATATATCAAACTTGTAATATTTATAATTTTTGCATATGTTATAAGAGTCTGACTAAACTAGATTCGTTGGGATCGTTGGGACGAAGGCTACATAATGGAACAAGTCTAGAGCGATTTGGAGCTCGTTACAATTTATAGCAAAATAAAACGCCTGAATATACCAATCGACTGTTATTCGATTTTAACAATTAACGACCAATGTGAGTAAAGTCACTAGCTTTGTCCAGTTTATAAATTTTATAAATGTATTTTAAATTTGCTATGTGATGATTGAATGTTGTATGATGGTTGTTTGGATGAATTGTTAATATATTGGTTTAAATTATAGATATAGTGATATATATAAATCGTTGATTAAATATTGATTATACTTAGCATGATATCTCATATTTAAATAAAATTGATGTTATTTACGTTGATTAACATTTGTGGATGCAGGGAAACATGTTGGAGGGATCCAACTGGATTCCTCAAAATTATTACTGTTTATTTTCATATATTGTGATATGTGATGGGTTAACTGTTCGGTGATATATTTTATTTGTGTTGGATGGTTGTATAGCACGCACTGACCCTAGAATAATTGGTATTTAAATAGCGTAAAAATATATGGGAAAGAATTTGGGTTTTTATAAAGGAAAAAACTATTTTATAAAATAGAAATTTGATTTTGAATGGGTTAGGAAACTATAATTGTTTTAAAAATAAAGACTAGTGGTTAAATTATAAACGATGTTTATAAATAAAATGAAAAATCTACCATTGAATAATCTGGGAATGTAAATTCAGGAATGAATAATAAAAGGGGAAATTGGGAATTATTAAAAAGGAAATAATGAAATTATTTCGATGAATGCAAATAGAATTGAAGTAAATCCGCAAGGATTTATAATAAGAATTCGACTCTATCGAATGTTATAAAAATAATTTATTTTTAGAAATTATATATTATTTAATTCATAATTTGACAAGATAATTTATATTTGGTTTGAAACCCATAATTTACAATCGATTATGTAATCAAGATTAAGTTACAAACTTGATATGAAATTAATAAGAAGTTGACTTGTAAACGAAGTTTATGAAGTAGAATATGAATTTATTAAATAACTCGTAAACATGATTTGAACCTATAATGTTATTTATGAACAAAAATCAAGATTAGATTAATATAACAAGTCCATATTTCTATAAAGGTATGATATTCTCATTGTAAAGTGAATAATGATTTCAAATGCAAACGTTTGCAGATTGAAATGGTTATAAAAGGAAATTGGTAAATGTTTGAAAGTGATAAATTCAAAAGTGAATTTAGAAATTGAGTTTACCAAAAATGGTGAATTTATTTTGACATTAGGAACGTTAATCGAAAAGAGATTATTCGAAGCAGAGTTATACGTTGAAATTCGATTATATCGAATTCAGGAAAGTACTACTTACTTTCTGATTCTTAATCAAGGTTTATTATTTATTTATTTATCAGTTATTTATTTATTCAAATTAATGGATGAAAGTTATATTTTAAAATTAATATTACGGAAGCGATGATTATAACACTATTGTTACAACGAATGATTTCCATTAAAAAAAGTAGATACATAAACCGAATCTGAGAGTTTCTTGGGAAATGATTTTTATTGATAAGAAGTCAAGAAACGGGATTAAGAAAATTAGAAACTAATTGGAGATTAGTCAAGTTGAATGGTTTCATAATTATCAATCTGATGTTGGTTTCGGCCTTCGGGGTTGATACTTAGGGAGTTATTCTCTTACTAGTTTATGGTTAGGAACTAATGAATGTGGAAGGATAATAATGCGTGAATAAGAATGGATTTTTTTTCCAATGTATATAACGTATATTTTCTAGAATATAGAAAACAAATATCTTAAAATAGATGGAAACGTTTTCCAAGAATCATGAGAGGATATACGAGTTGGAGAAATATTTGGGTAAAGACATTGAAAAGGGAATTGGGAAATGAAACTACAAGAAAAAGACCTTTTTATAGCGTTTTTTAAACGCTATAAAAGGATGTGCATTTGAAAACGTTGTATATCTACATGTTGTAATATATTTAGGTTATATAATGGCAATCTAATAATCGCTATAAAAACATCTATAAATAATGACACTCATAGCGTTTTATAATTGCTATTAAATGGACGATTTGTAACTTACAAAATCCTATCTATAGCATTTGTTGCTTGTTATAAAACTTTTATGCAGAGTTGTGGTTTATGTTGTTAACATTTATGGCATCATTTAATTGTTATTTATAGCAACTATAATTGCTATAGATAAGCATTGCTTGATTACTATAACAACTACAAACGCTGTAGAAATTTCAAAGTCTGATTATTATAGCAACTGTAAATGCTATAGAAATACTATAAAAAGTTTATTTTAGTATTTTATAACATTATTTACTCGCCATGAAAGTCATTTAATCATTAAAGAATATTTTTATTGCACTAGCATAATGCTATAGTACGTATACCCATTACTAAAAGTATTTCATGCACAATATCAAGCATATAAATATTTATGATCAAAAGTATGTCATACATTTCATGCACAATACATACTAAAAAAACAACCCATACAACCATAGCTAACCAGAACGATACATAGTAAAAGTAAAAATGTATGAACATAAACGCAAAATACATTTGAAGGAGAATAGTGTAACAACATATTTTTTCATGCCTTCTACCATTTAAACCAGCTAATCAATCTTTCAGCTCAAGCACATTAGCATCCTCATCGTCGCTTTCAACAGCAGCAACCTATAGGTTCAATAAAATTTGATTCTCTTTCATTCCCTGATTATATATGCAGCATTGAACTTATTGTAGTTTGATGTTTTTTTTGTATGCCATTTTTTTATGTTAGTATCATATCTTTGGATAATTTTTTCTTCTTTTTTTCCCTCGATAAGTTTGTAATTTCTGACCTACATAAATTCAATTTATTGCAAAAATTACGTTCACCGCCGAATGGATACAACATGAAGTAGACAATCTTGTGAGCTCATATGTGTATTTTGCATGTATGGTACCAAGCGGCAAAATGTTAAACAAATTTCATCATACATTCTACCCAAGGCCAAAACAATATGTAATATATTTAAAAAAAGGGTATATTAATATATCCTCTAAAAGCTAACAACAGCGGCATTAAATCAGTCACTTACGGACACGACAAATTCATTCAAATGAAAATGTTGTTAAGACCATGGTTTCAAGGTCCAGTTGGCATGTCGAATTCCGCCGATTCCAGTTCAGTTCTGTCATCCCAATTTCAAACTTAAGTTACAAAAAAAAAAAGATGGTACCGACATGGAGCATGAGCGAAAAAAAAAATATTTTGCAGATGATACCAAAATTTACGATGGTTCGTAAGGGGAGGGAGCTCTGCCCAATTCACTTCTAGGGTTCTGGTTGCTTCGCGTAGGAAGAATAGTGAACGAATTCTTTGTTTGTTTCGATGAAGGTTGAAAATGGCAAATAGGGTTCAGGAAAAAACTAGAATTGCATGGGCCAAGGATATTGGGCCTTGTCTCTACAACAAATTTGCATATGTAGTTAATTTTAGGATGAAGTAACATTTTATGTTTAACTACGGATTTGTACTCTAATGTTTAGCTAGGGTAGGAGCGTCTATCAAATAGAAAATATAATATGAACATAAAAGGTTTTTCTAAACAAAATCTAAATATGCTATGATTATTCAAACCATCGCTTGAAAACATATATAAAATCCGGAACCCGAATAATAACGGGATTGCCGGAATTTCCAAAATGAAACCGAAATTCCAAAAAAAACTAGTTGACCGAAATGGAAAAAAAAGCCGAAACTTTGAACTTTGGTTAAAACTGATAATGATCTTTAACTAAAATGTATGACTTACCTGTTTTTTCAGGCTTTTAATTCGCCAAACATTATTAGTTACCATCTTGTGCAACCTTTTAAATACTTGATATTGATTGAAATTGCAAGTTCTTTGTGTATTTGTATTGTTTAATGTAACAACAATCATTACAGAAACACAGAATGCATTACAGTAGATATTGGATTCAACAATTAGAACAGGCTAGTAAATATGTCAATTGTTTTTATGGTATATTTGCAATATAACTGATGATACAAAGGTAAAGTACAAATGTAATGACCCGGGTTTTTGGCGATCTTGGTTATCTGATATACAACACTATCGAACTTCCAAGGATCGAAAATACTGGATCATTAATGAAAGAAATTAGAGGGTGAGAATAGATAAGATAGAAGCTTAGAATAAAAGAAGAAGAAGAACAACACAACATCAGAGTAACACGAACCTCACAGCGGAACGAATAACATTAATAGATAACATAACTTTGAAATATAAATCTGTACTTGAATATACATCATTATCAGAGTACAACACTTACAACACAGCGGAAATAACTATAGCTATATAATCCTGAAGCCTCCTTCTCTAGCTCTTCAAGTATCTGTAAATCCCGACTACTTGACTGCCTGTACAAAATTGGGCACCCAAGAGTTTAGGGAAACAAAACAAAATAAACTCCGGGTCAGTCATGGGACTGGTATGAGTAAAACAGTTTAAAACAATTTGAGCCATTAAACGATATCTCATAAGACCACGCCGTATAACGGAACGAGTTTTTCCCTTATGAGAATCCAAAATAATCATCTACCAGAAACGCTTTCGTCTTACGTTCTACATATATAGTATACAATCAAAACCGCAAGCATGTATTGGGTAATGGATTTCCAACTATGACAAGGTATGGAACCACCTTTCGCTAGTGTACCTCGAGAAGAATACACCGGGTTCAGCAAGGACATCTTGCAACCCAGCCATGCATGACCGACCACTCATTTTTCTTGAGTGTATCGAATGTATATCACCAACGGTTGGGATCAGCAACCGTTTCCCAAATGGGACAGCATCAACAATAGATTTTTAGAAGTAAATGAAACTCTAGATCAGGTGATTATACACCCTACTTCGGAGCGACCGACTTAGCCATGTTGCCTGCCCGATTTCTGTCATTTACCGGTTGATGAGGCTTGAGGTTATGCTTCATCATCACATCGGATTCACTTCGAATGCCACATTGTCAGATCCATCGAAAATCACTAATTGACGTCTACAACAGTACATTACGTGTTAGCTAAAGAAGTTTCATTCTTCGCTTCCACTCTTGGTACGGTTGAAGAGATCAATGTACATGACCTTTCTGGAAATACTATGTCAGACATTCATCCATACAAGTCATCCAGGAACAGAATGAACTGAAGGTACTATTCAGTACATCCATTTTAGGCACTTTTATCTAAGACTTATACAATAGCCCTTGCACTTTACTCTGTCTTCAATTGTCTTTGGCATATATGATTCGCAACGCTTATGCCAATACAGAGTGGTTCTTTGGATAATAATCCAACCAGTCTCTCTATATTAATAACGTTAAAATGGTCAAAACTTCGATAGTCTGTGATTTAACCATCAAAGGAAAACAGGTGTGCAAACAACGATATTATTTCCAAGAGGAAATTATATCGATCAATCATCATTCAACATTTATCTCTTTATTTCATAAATTTACTTATCTCCTATTTCTATATATTCTAAATTTTTATTTTCTATTATTAGAAAACATTTCTGATTCTCATTTGGAAAACATTTCCAAAACTTCTTAATTGGGATTTAAACAGATGTTTAAAACTATATTGCGATGACGACTCAAACCACTATACTAAATTACTAAATCCACTTAACCACTTCACACTCGAACCGTAACCATTTCTTAATTAAAAACGCAGTCAATCAAGTTGGGGTATAGCTACCTCTCAGACCTTAACTGAACCGCCTTTCAAATCTCGAAATAGATAAGATTCACCTTTTTAACTCTTTAACACTTCCTTACAAACCCTCGGATTCTTTTTACGAACCCCCTTCTTTTACAAGTTTACGTGATTATAACAATGGTGTTATAATCTCCTGCATTCGAAATATATTATCTTTAATATGACTTTTATTTTCTAACTCGAATAATATAACGACAACTAATTTATTAACTCCTATTTGGTTAACTCTAAGCTATAACTCTTATTCGACGAACTTTTATTCTATTTAACTCTTACTGGATTAACTCTTATTCGAATAACTTGTATTTGATTAACTTACTTCGAATATCTACTATTCGATTATCTCACATCAAATATCTGTTATTTGATTATCTCACTTCGAATATCTATTATTCGATTAACTCAAATTGATTAACTCATCTCGAATATTTCTGATTCGATTAACTCACTTCTTCGAATAAACTAATATTCGATAACTAAAACTCGACTAACTCTAACTCGGTTAACTCTACTGATTAATTCTAACTAATTACTTCTAACAGGATAACCCTAACTGGTTAACTCTAGTGGTTTAACCTAACTGGTTAACTCAAATGGTTTAACCTCACTGGTTAACTCTTTATCCTTGTTCAGTTTCAAACATCGATGTTGAAATCGATTCTTACTCCTTTATATAAGTCTTGACTTATATATTCCATTTATCAAATGATAATATTTAATTTAATTTATAAATCTCATTTATAGATTTATCTGCTCCTTTTATATGTTTACTTCTTCATATATAAGTTCCGACTTATATATATCTATTTATCCAAAGTTAAATATTTCCTTTATAATCTATTTGTTTCCTAAACAAATATTTCCTTTATAATCTATTTGTTTCATAAACAAATATTTCCTTTTTAAATTCTATTTGCAAATGGTTTGCAAATATCCCTTTTAAGGTTCTATTTCTAAGTATATCCTTTATTTACCTTATTTATCCTAAGTATTTCCTTTAACAACTTCTTATTCGTTTTCTAAATAAATACGTCCTTATCTTACTCTATTTATTTAATCAAATAAATATCTCATTATCTTATCCTATTTATTTATCAAATAAATATCTCCGTTAATATCTCCTATTTATTTCTTAGTGAATAATCCCTATTTAATATTTTATTTATTTAACAAATAAATAATCCATTTTATAGTATCTTATCTATTTATTCTAAATAAATAATTCTCTTTATAAATATTCCATTTATAAAGATTCCCCTTCATTTATAATTCCACTTAAACGTATTTCCTATTTATAAATATTCTATTTATAAATATTTCTCTTTTATAAAATCATCTAATTTTATAAATATTCTCTTTTCAATATTCCAGTATGTTATTGTGTTTAACATATCAAGTTACGTTGTCCAATATCGTCCATACACATCAAATCAACAACGGATTATAAACCACGTCATATATCACAATATATGAAAACAATAAAATAACTGTTGAGGAATCCAGTCGGATTCCTCCAACCTGTTTCCCTGCATCAACAGATGTTACACAATAAAATCAACATCACTTTCAGTTCCATATGATATATTCTGTTAAACAGAATCAATATAGAAATTTAACTAAATGACTAGCAGTTCAATCAAACAGTCAACACACAGTCAATCAGCCAATATTTAACAGTTCTAAAAATACAACATGAGATTATAAATTGTTTAGAGTTAGTGAGTTTTACACACTTTGGCAGTTCATCATTAAAGAACGATAAACTGTTTGTTTGATTTGAATCAAACATTTTATTTCGCCATAAATTCAAACGAGCTCCAATCCACTTCAAACCACTTCCATTGTGAAGTGCTCATCCGTACGAATTCAACGCATCTGACCATTCACGATTTCGATTCCGTATGAACTAGATACGAGATTTTAAAGTTAGACATTATTTCCTTCAAATTGAAATTTAATTAAAAACTTTTAGTGGGCTTTACCATTTTAAACAAGCCCATCACCATCCTCATAACCAATACCGCATACACCATCTTCCTCAAACGAAAAACTATCGTGCTATAGACATTCCCAATGCCATTTATCCCACTTCGATCTCCATTCCTCCCATCAATACTTCATCGATCCTCAACAACAACTACCCACCTTCCTCTCATCACAACCCGCACCTACTCATACCAAAAACAGGGTACTCGACCTCGTTCTGCTCGTCACAAATCTCGAGCGGCTCCAGTACATCCACGGTGACAACACCAATCCAAATTTCAACTGAAATCCACCAATTTACACCGTAAGTTGCTAAACCTCATGCCAAACCCATATTCGAACTCCACTTCGCAAATAACCGCTTCAATCACAAATAAATTCCAACCCTAGTTCATCGCAGAAAAAATGTGGAGCTCGGAAAATGGTTCGAGCCCATCAACACGAAGATCAATACGTGGAGAATGCCTTCAGCATCCCATATCTCTATGTATTAGGAATTTAGAATTTTTCTTCCATTTGTTTTTTATTTTCATGAGGATCGAACTTTCCTGTGAAGAGAAAAAAATGAGCGGCGCAGTTTTTGGTTTGGTTGACTTGAGAATTAGGTTTAGGAAAACTTAGAGAGGGTATTTATAGAGGATTTAAATATTTTTATATTTATTATTATATTCGTTTTTAATCAAACGCTATCTGCAATCGTCTTCTAAAATTCCTGTGACCACATACGATACCCAAAAATCACGAAAATGGACATGCAGCTACAGCTCGACATTTCGGTCCCAACGAAACTGGTTTCGTCGAATTCCGACTCTGTTTGCTCACACAGCGTGTTTTTTTAAAGGTCCAATTATCGATTGTTTTTCACATTAAAATGGCCCACAGCCACATACTGACTTCAAAAATCACAAAAATTGAAATGTAACAAAAATTTGACATTACTAATCCAACAAAATTAGTTTCGTCGAATTCCGACTTAGTTTGCAAAAGTGGCTATTTTTAAAGCTCTAAATAACCCTTTTAAATATATAAATATATTTAAAAACAATTAAATTTAATATTTAAAAATAAATATTATCGTCTATATTCACAACAGAATATCATACAGCTCTAGAATATTCCTATATGAATTTCCAGCTCGATATTTCAAATCTGGGTCAACCCGATATTCGATTTGTAGCGACCCGAACTTCCCAATCTCCGAAGAGAAGAGAAAGAACGAATTACCGTGAGAACACGACAAAATAGAACTCAAACAGAAGAACATTTCATTGTTAATTACAACAATTCCATCAGAATACAAGAATATACAGAATATAAATGAATAAATTACATTCGATAAATATCAGAGATTTAAATACAGTACTGCAGCGGAAAAATAATACAAAACACAACTGAAAGTAATACACAGATACAGAGCTTTCCGAGCATCGTTCTAGCTGTAAATCAGGGTCTTGTGAATATAAATCTGCAAAACCAAAACTACTAGCTACCCGTGTCGAAAATAGGGGCACCCAGAGTTTAGGTTAAAACAATAAACTCCAGGTCAGTCATGTGACTGGTGTGAGACCTAAAACAGTTATTAAAAACTTTACTTTAAAAGAGAGTAATTCAAGGGACCACGACGTATAACACGGAACGGGTTTCCTCCAAAGAATACCAGTGCATAGAAAAGACAACGCAATGCTTTTTCGAAAAATGAAGATATTATAAGACCCAGGTCCCATCACACAATGCAACGCAAGCCGGAGGATAGGGTTTTCCCTTATAATAGCCAAACATGCTTGGTACGTTTAAAACAAATCATTTGATACTATTATAAATGTATAGTGTCAAAACAATTTTAATCATAAATATCAATCATAGACGGCATAAGTGCCCCATCCCACTATGTCGCCATCCTAGGCTCTACAAATAAAACCGAAATACACGTATTGGAAATTGGATTTCCGTCATGAGTCGAGGCAAGGGGCAAGCTCCTCTCCGATTCGAGACACTCTAGCAAATGCCTCAGGATTACACACTCTGGGTAACCCCTGGATCTTCAGGGCCGGTCCTCCGTTACGTTAGAGGATTAGTTATTCCTGAACACACGTTTCCCTGTCCTTACAGTCCTAAAATCGAGGTGCCTCGCATCCAACAACCACATAGGTGAAAAGTATATAAATGTCAGGGCTGGTAAGTCACTGACACCACCAAAGCTAGAAAGAAACGTCGTGCTCTCCCCGCAGTCACTATCCTATTTTTGACTCATACCGAGGTGTGAGGCTCGCGAATACACGTTATACACAAAGCTACGCCACAAAGGCCGTGCTTTGATCATCAACCATAAGACTTTGCTTTTCAACAGAAGCCTTGATCAGTTGCCACTTAGGCGTGCCACACAGGCAATTCATGCCATGCGACTGATGTCCATCGATATACAACCTCTGAGCTCGTACGTCTCAGAGAAGGGCGTTAAGCAAGAGAATAAATTCTCCGCCACCAAACAGATGTATATTTAATGGAGATCAATCAACACAGAATGAAATCCAATGTCAGACACACAGTCCATTTAAAAGTTCGTTCTGGGTCTGAACGAAACCGGAGGCACTTTCCTCGCATATCCATCGATCTCCAAGTACGTCTGGATGACCACTAACTGATTCCCTCATCTTGGGTGTACAGCTCAATCAAAATCATCAGTAATCACCCAAGCCATGTGAAGACTTCTAGTCTTCAATCACCGTCTCCATCTTCGACATATCGTCGAATCGGTTATCCAGAATGGGTATAAACCCGGCCATTCTGAATGACCCGCGTATATAATAAACAAATGTTACACAAACACAACATACGCCTCATTCCAATTCAGCAGTCGCTAATCGTAAATTAGCAAGAGAACAATTCCCCAAATATTAACCCCGAAGGCCGAAACCAACATCAGATCAATACCCAGGAAACCATTCTTCTTGGCTAACCTACAGTTAGTTTCTAAATTTCACATTCTTAGGGAAAGATTCCCATTAATTTTATCAAAGATAAATTCTTTTAAATTTATTCTTTAATCTTCCTTTGGTTGTCATTTCGAACCATATTATGGTTTTCCAAACTAGTCGGGATTAGCAAACCACACCGAAGTAATTATTTATTTTCCCAATCCCAACCTATTCATCCCATGAAGCAAAACTGGTAATACTCCATATCTAACACCACGGTGTTATCGGTAAAATTAATTACCATTTCACGTTCAAATCTAATTAAAGATTTAACTATCGCTTGGAGCAAAACTGGTGATACTCCATTCTCGCTCATTTTCCAAATTTGATAATTTAAATTATCAATTCACATTTCAATCTAATTATAGATTCATTAAAACTCCTTTTACTGGGTCAAAGAACAAATGTCATTTAAAACACAGTTCACGATAAACCCAAATCACATTCTATTTATTATCGGGTTAAAGAACTAGTGTTATTTAAAACTTCGTTCACGATAAACCCAAATCACATTCTATTTATTATCGGGTTAAAGAACTAGTGTTATTTAAAACACCATTCACGATAAACCCAAATCACATTCTATTTATTATCGGGTTAAAGAACTAGTGTTATTTAAAACACCATTCACGATAAACCCACAAATCAATTCTAATTCAATTCCAATTAAATATATTAGAAATTCCGGTTATTTAAAACCCCTTTTCAAATCCAACTTATTTATTTAAAAACAACTGGGTTTTAATTCTAGTTCAAACCTAGTTCATTTCGATAAAATCTATTTTTATCTTTTCAAATATGGAGTTTTTTCATCCACATTTTCCCCAAATCATTTCTTATGATTTTACACAAATTATTACTATTTTTAATAATTTTATCAAGGCTCGTACAGTCGATTTCCAACAACGGCCATCGAACTGCACTTACAACAACCTTTTCTGAAATTGATTTGGACATATCTCCAAATCCAACCGTTAGTTTTCAAATTTATAATATCCGTTAGAAAGATCTTTCCGATACGAACCCAACGGTTCTGGTTTTAGGCGAATCCGACGGACGGATCTCCCGTAATGTCCGTTCGAAGTGAATGGTCAAAATTTACGAACTGCCGCGGCGCAGCGCGTTCTATTCAGGCCATTATATTATATATATATAATACATAATATATATTTCATCGATTTTTATTTAAAACGAATTTTATAAATAGTTTTAAATTCATTTCAAAAACATTTCAACTTCCATTTCCAATTCAAATCAAAATTGAATTTTTCCTTATAAATTCGTTATAAAATTCATATCAATTCAATTCAAATTTCAATTCAATTTGAATTCATTTCCAATTGATGTTTCTTCTATTTCAATTCGTTTCCAATTCAATTTGAATTCATTTTCTATTCGAATTCATTTTATAGTTAATTCAATTCGAATTCCTTTAATATTCAATTCGAATTCGTTTTCTAAATATTCGATTTTTAAATCTCTTTTCAATATTCATTATAAAACGAATAAAATCGATATAAATATCGCTCGCGTCAAATTAGTGCATCTCTAGTCAACACGGCTTTATATTTTCCAATAACTTCGTTATTGTATTCAACAAATGAATCTATATTTCTTTCAATACATGACTATATATTTTTGTCAACACATGACTAATCTCAACGAATGAGTACTGTCCACGTGTGACTATTTTTGTTATTTAATATATTTTATAAAAATTATGGTATCTTTCGTTTGATTTCAAATCAGACTGCAACCGTAAATTAGTAAGAGAACGATTCCTTGAATATTAACCCCGAAGGCCGAAACCAACATCAGATCAATATCCAGGAGACCACTCATCTTATCTATTTTCCAGTTAGTTTCTAATTTTATATATGATAAAGATGTAAATTTTATTGTTAAAATATTTCGTTCAACACATGACTAATCTCAACGGATGAATACTGTCAACACATGAACCTTTATTTTATAATTTTTTTTTTCAATTGGAATAAGGCCCAATCAATTACCATATAACGTTAATTATATGGATTTCATACAACACATGTATATAATAGCAACGATAAATAATCAATCATCATCCAAAGTGCACTACTCTGTATAAGCATCAAATATAGATATCTAACGCTTATGACAGCCTATCAATCAATCGATCGACATACAACTAATTACTGGGATTGGTGTATGCTGTATTTTATCCCAATACCCGTGTGGGGTTTCAAACAATCAAACACAGATTTTAATTGTGCAGTTGGGCGATGTGTAAAATTTATCGTCCCAATCAATGTCCTTCAAATAGGTGTACATAAACAAACAGTCCGGTTTGTAAATGAATATTTATTTATTCATATTCACGTTAAAAATTATATTTTTAACGACCAAATTATTTTATTCAACCTATGAATATTATATTCGGTTCATTTATTAAATAAAATGATATCTTTATTTTTCTAACTTATTTTAGAAAATTTCGGCGGCATAACGGCACGATACTAGAAACGGAACAAGGCCTACCCTTATCCCCGGTCTAATAATGGCCCACGCCATACACATATCAATCAAATCCATTCCATTTCACCAAACAATCAAATTCAAATCAAATAATCTAACCAACTACACAACCAAACAAACAAGTCCATGGTCTGTGGATGATGGAGTCGGGTGCTACTAAACACCGTCTACATCCAAGTATATATATTTAACTAGAAAAGTAAATTTAAGTTGAGAAGTTCTCACAGGGGGTTCCACTCCGTCGTGCTTTGCTTTTCAACTGCTGAATCACCTGAATCCTTTTGTAATTCCAATACAGTCTTTTCACGTTGTTCAAATAAAAATTATATTTTTATTGCTTTATTCAATAAATAAAAATTCATATTTTTATTTCTACTTCATCTATTTTTACAACGCTTCATTCTATATAAAAAATATATTTTTATATTCCTACTTTTAATTCGCTACTTATATAAAAATCGAATTTTTATCTTCACTTTGTTGTAAAAATTATATTTCTATATCGCTCTTCTTCTAATAAAGATTATATTTTTATAACTCTATCTAAATAAAAATCATATTTTTAATATGCCACTAGTATAAAAACTATATTTTTAACCTTTCCATAATATAAAAATTATATTTTTAACCTTTCTATAATATAAAAATTATATTTTTAACCTTTCTATAATATAAAAATTATCGCCTTTCACTTATATAAAAATCAAACTTTTCACTCGCTATTTAGATTTTTAAAAATCATGACTTTCATATTTAAAAATCGCTTCTTTATCTCTTTTAAAAATCCCTCCTTTCTCGAATTAAAAATCTCGACTTTTTTCTTTTTGATGATAAAAATCAAATCTCTACTTAAATATAAAATTCCTAAACTTTCATATATATACATATATATATAACAGATTTTTATTGGTTAAATAACCTAAAATAAAACTGAAATAAAAATAAAAAAAATAAGAAAAAAAATAAAACTTACTGATTAAAGAAGGGGGAGGGATTTGCACTCGACGGTCAGAGGGGGCTTGCTGGAGTCGTGGTCGGTGGTGCGGGGGACGAGGCACAGGTGCGGATTTCAATTGGAGGAGGAGGGAAAGGGGGTGCAGCGGATCGGAGGGGGTGAAAGGGAAAGGCAGCGGTGGTTTAAGGTGGAGGGAGGAAGGAGTAGAGAAGAAGAAGAAGAGGAGGGTGTCGCGGCGATGGCTGGGCAAGGGGGGGTCTCGATGCGGGTGAACGCGAGGAGGAAGAAGGAGTGAGGTCGGGGAAGAAGGAGGAGGGTCCTTGGAGGGGGAGTGGTGGGCGTGGAGCCGACGGTGGAGGAGGCAGCGCGGCGACATAGGGGTAGGCACGATTTTTTTGTTTTTTTTTCTTTCTGAAATGAAATAGAAGAGAGGGGGAGTGAGAGAGAAACGAGGTGGTTGACCTTGAATATATATAATTATATATTTTATTATTAAATTAATTCAAAAAGCAACTTTTTATTTCGATCTCGAAACGAGACCCACCGCCTGTTGTCCATAGCTAATTACCCCCATTCCGAACACAATGGAATATGTATCGTAAGCTGATTCGACCATTTCAATCAGTTTCCATCAAAATCAACATATAACTCTATATATTGAATTTAAACGCACATTTCAATTTACTGGGGTCACATACTAACTCGAAAAATTCCAGAAAAATATTTTCTAGCTTCGTATTGACGATACGGTCATAACAAAACTAATTCCGTCGAATTCTGAGATCGTCTGAAACATGGCCATTTTCCAGCCGATTAAAATCAACTGAAAATGGTCAAATACGTTTTCCTTTGCCACGCTCACATACTGATTCGAAAAATTATTAAATTTGGAATCTAGCAATAACTTGACATCACGGATCCAACAAAAGTGGTTTCGTTGAAATCCGAGGTCGTTTGCAAAATTCCCATTTTTAAGGGCCTGAATTCCATAGCGACTATTCTGAATTTTTAACTGGACATATCTTTTGATTCCCGCTATGAAATTTCGATTTTTCGGATTCGTTGGAAAGATATTCTCAATTAGATTCTATTATTTTTAGTTTCGCTAAAATCCGGTTTATATTGCACCCGGTACATTCAATTGAAGTTTGAAATCGAATTATCGAACTACCGCGCCATTTTCAATTCTTTTTATATATAAAAATAAATATTTATATTCTAACGTCGAGCTATATAAATATATACGTTCGAATCTATTCAGAATAAATTTCTCGTCGATTTTATTTAGAATAATTCATTTTAAATATTCAAAATTCGTTAAAAATTGCCAAAATAAAAATTTTAAACTGGCTCGCATTTCCGGGTTATTACATTCTCCCCCACTTAAAAACTTTTCATCCTCGAAAAGGAACGAAGTCGAAAGTTGTTTAACTATTCAACTCAACTTCCAGTATTTTTGTTACGGCTTAAGTTTTTCAACTTTTCAGTTTCCAAGAACTTTTCAAATTTTTCAAAAATTTGGCTAACACCCTAAGTTTTCGAAAAATTTCGCCATAACCTCCCCTGCACCGGGAGCACAGGGAAAATCCCGAAATTTCCATACTGGCCCTCTGATCTCAAAAAGAAAAAGAAAAAGCCAAGCGGCTAGCCAATATGCTCATAAAATCATCATCACCCAAACAAAACAGTAAATTTTGATAATACTTGTACCTATTTGTCGGGCAAACAAATTTTATTCCTCTGCTCTAGCCTCCTTGCAATGACCTGTTCAATGTAAATACATGTATATGCAAGTAAATGCGACCAATTTTCAATACAATTCAATATTCGGGTCAATTAGGGTAAATGTTTCAAAATTATCAAACAACACAACCATCAATCAATTAGTGGATTAGAGTTTCAAATTCATAATTTTGATACATATAAAGAAAATCATATTTTTGATGCCAAATCACACAATAAATTTATATAGTTTTGGTTCTCACACCAGTCTAATGGAAATATATAGAAAATCACACCTTCGAAACTCGAACACACACAACTGATGTTATATAGTCATCAGTGGAATCATCTTCGGGCCACTAAAGTATGATTCTATATCTATCTAGTATATTAAAACTTCGAATATACGTTCATGACGCGTATATGCAAAACATTTATATACTGGATTGTCCAAATTCAAAATAAATAAATATTCAAATACGTATAAAACGATTTAAATTTTCAAAATAAAATTCGTTTTCATTTGAAAAAATATACTCTTCACACTCGTTCTAGGATACTACTGATCCTATCTCTAACGAGTCATTCTAATTGGATATTACTAATCCAATATCTGATGAATTCCTTCGTATGGTTCTAATGTGTCTTGAACTCGAGCTCTGTAAACCAAAGCTCCGATACCAAATGTAGCGACCCGAACTTCCCAATCTCCGAAGAGAAGAGAAAGAACGAATTATCGTGAGAACACGACAAAATAGAACACAAACAGAAGAACATTTCGTTGTTAATTACAACAATTCCATCAGAATACAAGAATATACAGAGTATAAATGAATAAATTACATTCGATAAATATCAGAGATTTAAATACAGTACTACAGCGGAAAAATAATACAAAACACAACTGAAAGTAATACACGGATACAGAGCTTTCCGAGCATCGTTCCATATGTAAATCAGGATCCTGTGAATATAAATCTGCAAAACCAAAACTACTAGCTGCCCGTGTCGAAAATAGGGGCACCCAGAGTTTAGGTTAAAACAATAAACTCCAGGTCAGTCATGTGACTGGTGTGAGAACTAAAACAGTTATTTAAAACTTTACTTTAAAAGTGAGTAATTCAAGGGACCACGCCATATAACACGGAACGGGTTTCCTACCAAGAATACCAGTGCATAGAAAAGACAACGCAATGCTTTTTCGAAAAATGAAGCTATTATAAGACCCAGGTCCCATCACACAATGCAACGCATGCCGGAGGATAGGGTTTTCCCTTATAATAGCCAAACATGCTTGGTACGTTTAAAACAAATCATTTGATACTATTATAAGTGTATAGTGTCAAAACAATTTCAATCATAAATATCAATCATAGACGGCATAAGTGCCCCATCCCACTATGTCGCCATACTAGGCTCTACAAATAAAACCGAAATACACATATTGGAAATTGGATTTCCATCATGAGTCGAGGCAAGGGGCAAGCTCCTCTCCGATTAGAGACACTCTAGTAAATGCCTCGGGATTACACACTCTGGGTAACCCCTGGATCTTCAAGGCCCGTCCTCCGTTACGTTTGAGGATTAATTATTCCTGAACACACGTTTCTCGGTCCTTACAGACCTAAAATCGAGGCGCCTTGCATCCAACAACCACATAGGTGAAAAGTATATAAATGTCAGGGCTGGTAAGTCACTGACACCACCAAAGCTAGAAAGAAACGTCGTGCTCTCCCCGTAGTCACTATCCCGTTTTTGACTCATACCGAGGTGTGAGGCTCGCGAATTCACGTTATACACAAAGCTACGCCACAAAGGCCGTGCTTTGATCATCAACCACAAGGCTTTGCTTTTCAACAGAAGCCTTGATCAATTGCCACTTAGGCGTGCCACACAGGCAATTCATGCCATGCGACTGATGTCCATCGATATACAACCTCTGAGCTCGTACGTCTCAGAGAAGGGCGTTAAGCAAGAGATTAAATTCTCCGCCGCCAAACAGATGTATATTTAATGGAGATCAATCAACATAGAATAAAATCCAATGTCAGACACACAGTCCATTTACAAGTTCGTTCTGGGTCTGAACGAAACCGGAGGCACTTTCCTCGCATATCCATCGATCTCTAAGTACTTCTGGACGACGACTAACTGATTCCCTCATCTTGGGTGTACAGCCCAATCAAGATCATCAGTAATCACCCAAACGATGTGAAGACTTCTGGTCTTCAATCACCGTCTTCATCTTCACATATCGTCGAATCGGTTATTCAGAATGGGTATAAACCTGGCCTTTCTGAATGACCCGCGTATATAATAAACAAATGTTACACAAACACAACATACGCCTCATTCCAATTCTGCAGTCGCTAATCGTAAATTAGCAAGAGAACAATTCCCCAAATATTAACCCAGAAGGCCGAAACCAACGTCAGATCAATACCCAGGAAACCATTCTTCTTGGCTAACCTACAGTCAGTTTCTAAATTTCACATTCTTAGGGAAAGATTCCCATAAATTTTATCAGAGATAAATTCTTTTAAATTTATTCATTAATCTTCCTTTGGATGTCATTTCAAACCATATTATGGTTTTCCAAACTAGTCGGGATTAACGAACCACACCGAAGTAATTATTTATTTTCCCAATCCCAACCTATTCATCCCATGAAGCAAAACTGGTAATACTCCATATCTAACACCACGGTGTTATCGGTAAAATTAATTACCATTTCACGTTCAAATCTAATTAAAGATTTAACTATCGCCTGGAGCAAAACTGGTGATACTCCATTCTCGCTCATTTTCCAAATTTGATAATTTAAATTATCAATTCACATTTCAATCTAATTACAGATTCATTAAAACTCCTTTTACTGGGTCAAAGAACTAATGTCATTTAAAACACAGTTCACGATAAACCCAAATCACATTCTATTTATTATCGGGTTAAAGAACTAGTGTTATTTAAAAAACAGTTCACGATAAACCCAAATCACATTCTATTTATTATCAGGTTAAAGAACTAGTGTTATTTAAAACACCATTCACGATAAACCCAAATCACATTCTATTTATTATCGGGTTAAAGAGCTAGTGTTATTCAAAACACCGTTCACGATAAACCAACAAATCAATTCTAATTCAATTCCAATTAAATATATTAGAAGTTCTGGTTATTTAAAACCCCTTTTCAAATCCAATTTATTTATTTAAAAATAACTGGGTTTTAATTCTAGTTCAAACCTAGTTCATTTCGATAAAATCTATTTTTATCTTTTCAAATATAGATTTTTTTCATCCCAATTTTTCCCAAATCATTTCTTATGATTTTACACAAATTATTACTATTTTTAATAATTTTATCAAGGCTTGTACAGTCGATTTCCAACAACGGCCATCGAACTACACTTACAACGACCTTTTCTGAAATTGATTTGGACATATCTCCAAATCCAACCATTAGTTTTCAAATTTCTAATATTTGTTAGAAAGCTCTTTTCGATACGAACCCAACAGTTCCAGTTTTAGGAGAATCCGACGGTCGGATCTCCCGTAATGTCCGTTCGAAGTCAATGGTCGAAATTTATGAACTGCCGCGGCGCGGCGCATTCTATTCAGGCCATTATATTATATATATAATATATATTTCATCGATTTCTATTTAAAACGAATTTTATAAATAGTTTTAAATTTGTTTCAAAAACATTTCAACTTCCATTTCCAATTCAAATCAAAATTGAATTTTTCCTTATAAATTCGTTTTAAAATTCATCTCAATTCAATTCAAATTTCAATTCAATTTGAATTCATTTTCAATTTATTTTTCTTCTATTTCAATTCGTTTCCAATTCAATTTGAATTCATTTTCTATTCGAATTCATTTTATATTCAATTCAATTCGAATTCCTTTTATATTCAATTCAATTCGAATTCGTTTTCTAAATATTCGATTTTTAAATCTCTTTTCAATATTCATTATAAAACGAATAAAATCGATATAAATATCGCTTGCTTCAAAATAGCGCATCTCTAATCAACAAGGCTTTATATTTTCCAATAACTTCGTTATTTTATTCAACAAATGAATCTATATTTCTTTCGATACATGACTCTATATTTTTGTCAACACATGACTAATCTCAACAAATGAGTACTGTCCATGTGTGACTATTTTTGTTATTTAATATATTTTATAAAAATTATGGTATCTTTCGTTTGATTTTAAATCAGACTCCAACCGTAAATTAGTAAGAGAACGGTTCCCTGAATATTAACCCCGAAGGCCGAAACCAACATCAGATCAATATCCAGGAGACCACTCATCTTATCTATTTTCCATTTAGTTTCTAATTTTATATATGATAAAGATGTAAATTTTATTGTTAAAATATTTCGTTCAACACATGACTAATGTCAACGGATGAGTACTGTCAACACATGATGTAACACCCCGTGTATTTTATAACAGTGAAATTCACAAATTAAGGTATAACTAATTTCAAAAATATGTGTTATTATATATGTCTTGTATATTATGATTTATACTTATAAACCTCCACCAAAATTAGGGCATTCCCTTTGAGAGTGACCCTAACGGAGGTGGGGTGTTTCACTTGGTATCAGAGCCAGGTTTCGATCCTGGGACCTGTGGGCCCATAACCCACAGGTCCCAGGATCGAAACCTGGCTCTGATACCAAGTGAAACACCCCACCTCCGTTAGGGTCACTCTCAAAGGGAATGCCCTAATTTTGGTGGAGGTTTATAAGTATAAATCACAGATATACAAGACAGATATAATAACACATATTTTTGAACAGCGGAAAACAACAACTTTTATTTCATTCAAATACGTGTTACACCAACCATACCATAATTGTCTTACAACATTTCCAAAAAACATAACATCTTCATAACTGTCTTGATTACATTATTTAAAGAAGCATAAAGAAAACATAAATAAACTGCAAAAGCCCCATAATCACTGTCCAAAACCATAGTCCAAAACGAAAAGATCCAAGCAATACATTCTTTCTCTTCAAGCTGGATATGAAGGCTGGTCAAGCTGCGGTATTCCCTCCCTATGGACCTTTTCAGTGTAGGTTCTAACGGGGTGCGGGCGTGCGTGCACACTCCGGCGCAGAAAAATAAGGCACTGGGCACTAGTAGCATACCTGTGCATTCTAGGGTTGTGTCGGGCCGCCACCATGGGACTTGATACACCCCATGGTGGACCAGCATAGGTAACTACAACATCGGGGGCCATAAGACACATGTAACTATGCGAGTAGGAGCCGATCATCATAAAATGGATCACTTCACCCTGATTATGGGGTGCCTGTTGGGAACTAGTTTATATGGGTACAGAGATTAATATGGGGTACGATAGTATATTCGACCCTAGACAACTTAACTTGGTTTATGGTGCTTTCCCATTTCTAGTTTATACTTATCATACCCAGCTCTTTATTCATAGACTGAATAGTCCTAGACTTACTCAGGCTTTATGTCTGACTCTACTTTTCTTTCGTTCCCCCCCCCCCCCAGGTCCACAGGGAGGGAATACCGCAGCTTGACCAGCCTTCATATCCAGCTTGAAGAGAACGAATGTATTGCTTGGATCTTTTCGTTTTGGACTATGGCTTTGGACAATGATTATGGGGCTTTTGCAGTTTATTTATGTTTTCTTTATGCTTCTTTAAATAATGTAATCAAGACAGTTATGAAGATGTTATGTTTTTTGGAAATGTTGTAAGACAATTATGGTATGGTTGGTGTAACACGTATTTGAATGAAATAAAAGTTGTTGTTTTCCGCTGTTCAAAAATATGTGTTATTATATCTGTCTTGTATATCTGTGATTTATACTTATAAACCTCCACCAAAATTAGGGCATTCCCTTTGAGAGTGACCCTAACGGAGGTGGGGTGTTTCACATGAACTTTTATTTTATAATATTTTTTTTTCAATTGGAATGAGGCCCAATCAGTTACCATATAACGTTAATTATATGGATTTCATACAACACACGTATATAATAGCAACGATAAATAATCAATCATCATCCAAAGTGCACTACTCTGTATAAGCATCAAATATAGATATCTAACGCTTATAATAGCCTGTCAATCAATCGATCGACATACAACTAATTACTGGGATTGGTGTATGCCGTATTTTATCCCAATACCCGTGTGGGGTTTCAAACAATCAAACACAGATTTTATTTGTGCAATTGGGCGATGTGTAAAATTTATCGTCCTAATCAATGTCCTTCAAATAGGTGTACATAAATAAACCGTCCGGTTTGTAAATGAATATTTATTTATTCATATTCACGTTAAAAAATATATTTTTAACGACCAAATTATTTTATTCAACCTATGAATATTCTATTCGGTTCATTTATTAAATAAAATGACATCTTTATTTTTCTAACTTATTTTAGAAAATTTCGGCGGCATAACGGCACGATACTAGAAACGGAACAAGGCCTAGCCTTATCCTCGGTCTAATAATGGCCCACGCCATACACATATCAATCAAATCCATTCCATTTCACCAAACAATCAAATTCAAATCAAATAATCTAACCAACTACACAACCAAACAAACAAGTCCATGGTCTGTGGACGATGGTGTCGGGTGCTACTAAACACCGTCTACATCCTAGTATATATATTTAACTAGAAAAGTAAATTTAAGGTGAGAAGTTCTCACAGAGGGTTCCACTCCGTCGTGCTTTGCTTTTCAACTGCTAAATCATCTGAATCCATTTGTAATTCCAATACAGTCTTTTCACGCTGTTCAAATAAAAATTATATTTTTATTGCTTTATTCAATAAATAAAAATTCATATTTTTATTTCTACTTCATTTATTTTTACAACGCTTCATTCTATATAAAAATTATATTTTTGTTTTCCTACTTTTAATTCGCTACTTATATAAAAATCGAATTTTTATCTTCACTTCATTGTAAAAATTATATTTCTATATCGCTCTTCTTCTAATAAAGATTATATTTTTATAACTCTATCTAAATAAAAATCATATTTTTTAATATGCCACTAGTATAAAAACTATATTTTTAACCTTTCTATAATATAAAAATTATATTTTTAACCTTTCTATAATATAAAAATTATATTTTTAACCTTTCTATAATATAAAAATTATCGCCTTTCACTTATATAAAAATCAAACTTTTCACTCGCTATTTAGATTTTTAAAAATCATGACTTTCATATTTAAAAATCGCTTCTTTATCTCTTTTAAAAATCCCTCCTTTCTCGAATTAAAAATCTCGACTTTTTTCTTTTTGATGATAAAAATCAAATCTCTACTTAAATATAAAATTCCTAACCTTTCATATATATATATATATATATATATACATATACATATAACAGATTTTTATTGGTTAAATAACCTAAAATAAAACCAAAATAAAATAAAATAAATAACAAAACAAAATAAAACTTACCGATTAAAGAAGGGGGAGGGGTTTGCACTCGACGGTTAGAGTGGGCTTGCTGGAGTCGTGGTCGGTGGTGTGGGGGACGAGACACAGTGTGGATTTCAATTGGAGGAGGAGGGAAAGGGGGTGCAGCGGATCAGAGGGGTGGGAGGGAAAGGCGGCGGTGGTTTAAGGTGGAGGGAGGAAGGAGTGGAGAAGAAGAAGAGGAGGAGGGCGTCGCGGCGATGGCTGGGCAAGGGGGGTTCTCGATGCGGGTGAACGCGAGGAGGAAGAAGGAGGAGGATCCTCGGAGGGTGAACGGTGGGCGTGGAGCCGACGGTGGAGGAGGCGGCGCGGAGACATAGGGGGAGGCACGATTTTTTTTTCTTTCTGAAATAAAATAAAAGAGAGTGGGAGTGAGAGAGAAACGAGGTGGTTGACCTTGAATATATATAATTATATATTTTATTATTAAATTAATTCAAAAAGCAACTTTTTATTTCGATCTCGAAATGAGACCCACCGCCTGTCGTCCATAGCTAATTACCCCCATTCCGAACACAATGGAATATGTATCGTAAGCTGATTCGACCGTTTCGATCAGTTTCCATCAAAATCAACATATAACTCTATATATTGAATTTAAACGCACATTTCAATTTACTGGGGTCACATACTAACTCGAAAAATTCCAAAAAAATATTTTCTAGCTTCGTATTGACGATACGGTCCTAACAAAACTAATTCCGTCGAATTCTGAGATCGTCTGAAACATGGCCATTTTCCAGTCGATTAAAATCAACTGAAAATTGTCAAACACGTTTTCCTTTGCCACGCTCACATACTAATTCGAAAAATTATGAAATTTGGAATCTAGCAATAACTTGACATTACAGATCCAACAAAAGTGGTTTCGTCGAAATTCGACGTCGTTTGCAAAATTCCCATTTTAAGGGCCTGAAATCCATAGCGACTATTCTGAATTTTCAACTGGACATATCTTTTGATTCCCGCTATGAAATTTCGATTTTTCGGATTCGTCGGAAAGATATTCTCAATTATATTCTATTATTTTTAGTTTCGCTAAAATCCGGTTTATATTGCACCCGGCACATTCAATTGAAGTTTGAAATCGAATTATCGAACTACCGCGCCATTTTCAATTCCTTTTATATATATAAATAAATATTTATATTCTAACGTCGAGCTATATAAATATATACGTTCAAATCTATTCAGAATAAATTTCTCGTCGATTTTATTTAAAATAATTCATTTTAAATATTCAAAATTCGCAAAAAATTGCCAAAATAAAATTTTTGAACTGGCTCGCATTTCCGGGTTATTACGCGTTTTATATTAAAATTCCTTTTAAAAATATAAATAAATTCCTTTATAAATTAAAAAGGAATTCCACAATGACTTTTCTAAATTTTGGTTTGGACGTAAATGAAAATCTACACAACGAAATCCCGATTTTTCTCTTCCACTAGAAAGATATACTTCACCCGCTCCACACGTTTCTTGTTTCATAGAAATCCGATTTAAAACGAGCCCTGTACATTCAGTTCAAGTTCGAATCGCCAATTTACGAACTGCAGCGCCATTTCGAGCTCGATTATAATTATATTATAATTTATTCGTTCAATTGTCGTTTATATAATATATTCGTTATTATAATTCAATTCTAAGCTGAATTAAAAAATATCACAGATGATCCAGTTCACATCATATTGTGAATTCTACTATTTCCGATTATTCTGGAATTTAAATATATTATTTAATTATTATTTTAATTAAATATTCATTATTGTTTAATTAAACGACCATTTATATTCTCTAAACCACTCTTTAAATAATTATATAAATTGATTATCATACCGCTGAAGATGCGGGTCATTACAACAAAGTGGGTGTGGATAGGCTTTTCAAGTTTGTCAGTTGTGACTGAACTTAGGATACTCACTTTCTGACCAAGCATGCACTCCGGTATCTCCTCTGTCAACTAACTTGCTGACCAAGCATGAACTCCGGTATCTTCTTTGTTAACTAGCCTCAAGGGCGGAACTAGCCATGGGCTCAGCTGGGTTGCAGCCCAAGGCAAAAGAAAATAAAAATAAAAAACAAAAACAAAATCTTACCTATCCCAGGCCAAAAATGAAGAACGACCAAGCATCCAATCCCTAACTTTCACAGTTTAACCACGTTCTATGTTTTTTTTTCGTTCAAATGTAAAGCTTCATCGATTTTGTTGGAAACATTTCTTCATGGTGTGACGCAAAGACATAGCTTTGTCAATTCCGTTTGGGCGATTCTTCGTCAATCTATTGGATTTTTTTTATATTTGGTAAGTTTATTAATATAATTCACTATCTTATGTTTCATTCGATCCCTTTCAGTACTTTGAATGGAGAAAAAAAACCCTAGTTTTCGTGTCTCAAATTTGAAAGACTGAAATTGGGATGCAATTTTTATCACTACAGTATGCAATTTGAAAGACTAAAATTTGAATTGGGTTGTAGGTCAATTGATTTTTATTTTTGTAGGTTAATCAATGATATTAGTGCTACGAACTTCATATAAGTCACGCAGACTGAGGTTATGATTGAAGAAAGCTTGTTTGTAACGAATGGCATGCTTTATATTATGGTCAACTTGAGAAGTGCCAAGTATTCGATTATGATGTTAATTATGTTTGTTTTTTGTAGTGATGGTTTAAGTTAAAGATTAATGAAGTGCTTGTGCCAATGACCAATGTTATAATAAAATAGCTGACTAGGGGGGATAATGATGGTGCTTGAAATGTAAACTTATAGATGGTCCACATAAAACAGTAGCAGCTTGTACAAAAATTGTGAAGATTTTTTTAAGCTTGCAACATCCTTAAGAAACATATTTTCAATATAAATATATATACACACATATGTGATTAGTTAAGCTAGTGTTATGTGTTGAAAGTGAAATCTGGATCTACTTATTATCATTATTATGAATTTTTTCTTAGATTATTATCTTGTAGTAGCAACGAGAATTGCATTAACTTGAAAAAAAAGTCGAGTTTAAATTCAACCCACCCTTGGTCTAAATCCTAGGTCCTCCCTTGACTAGCCTGAAACGAAACACTATGTTTCTAGGAAACAAAACGAATTAAAGTTATAAGCAGTTGAATATGATTGATGTTAATTAGATGAACAAACAAAAACTATCAAATTGTGAATGTGTAATGATTATTTATTGTATGCTTCTAATTTTAGCCACGATTACAACCTTTATTATCATAAATGCTGGTCATTCACTTATTTTTTGTTTCTAATTTAACCGCGACCTCTAGTAAGAAAATACAAAGGCTACAGACCTGATTTCAGCGCACCATGCTGCAAACAAGGCAGTGAATCATCTTATGCATTTGAAGGTCTAAAGCAAGTGAATTTTTGGAGTTCGAATAGAGATAATCTTGGTTTAATCAACTGAAGTCAATGCCAAGATAAATGTAAATAACATAACTAGGGATGTTACCTGTCATGGCTATAGGGAAGCCGCCTGCAAAATCTATTGCAGAGAAACATACCAGCCTGCTTTTTGGTTAACCCAGGCTTACCTAAAAAGAATGTCATAAAAATGGCATATGATAATTGCATATACAGTGATTAATAACCAATATACATATACACAAACCAGCCTGCTTTTACACATATACAGTGAGCCCATTATCACTTGGCCTTTCTAAAAACACATAGCTTGCTCTTTGAAATAGCACAGCAAGCAAGCTTAGCTTGTTGTTTGAAACAAAAAACTCATTCTTGATAAGCTTGCTGTCTGAAACAGCAAGCTCAGTCTTGTTGTTTCATGTAGAAAAATACGTTCAGTTGTACGCACCATTAGTATGAAAGGTGTTTATAAAATTTCCACAGCAAGCAAGCTCAGCTTGTTGTTTCACGTAGCCATTATTATGCTGTTTATAAAATTTCCACAGCATCTGATTTTATTATAATAAAAGATTGCATGTTTATAAAATTTCCTTACAATTTCGTAAGCAATGAGCGTTATTTCTTGGGAGGGTCACTTGCCCACCTCAACCACCATGTGGCTTCGCCGTGCCAACAATAAAAGAAAATATGAAATGTACGATACAAAAATTACCTGAGTGCAAATGTTCTGCCAAATGCTTTTACATTTTGAATATTTCCTATAAATAAAAAACATTAAAAAGAAAATATTAAAGAAGTAACAGAGAAATAATACATAGAGAAATAGGAGGAAAAAAAGCATTAAACTGAAATGTAGGGACTTTTCTTTTTCACTAAAATGATGGTGAGAAAGGCTATGAGGTCATATAATTAGCTTCAACGTCTACTGATCTTAAGTTTTGATTAAACTTAAAAACACATACATATGACATATCCATCTTTTAATATTGTACACTTTGTTTGACAAACATTTATACCCAAAGTTCGTGATTACAATAATAATGTTTCATGTACTGATATTTGCTTGAGTAGTAATTCTATCTATCTATGACAACGTGCTGACTCCTATTTACCATTGTATATCTATTTATTATACTCTTTTAATCATTGGACGCTTTGATCACAGGTAGATACTGACCAAACTTTCAATTTTTTTACGTGTTGTCACTGCATAAAATTACAGTAAGCCTCCTCCTAATTCTATATGCCTACATAACATGTTTCTGTTGCTATTGATGACATAATCCCAGCTTTTCCATCCGCATATATTTAAACAATATCAAATGGATTATTGCTATAATCATAAGTGCGTGTAGTATACTACCATAACCAATCGAGTAAGGTTGCCTTTGAGGTTAAAATTTTGGCCCAGTTCGGTGTTGGATGCGTCTAACTCCAACACAGGACTGGAGCAATCTGCCTCGTTTTCTAAAAGGGAAAAATTAACCTGTAGCTTGGGATGCACTAATCTTTTTTAACTTCCCCTTAATCATCAGACTAGTTTTGTATAATCCATTACATAAAATCAATATACATCTTTAAGGACCAGTATATAAAACTTTTCAATCTTAAAATTTTAGTCAACAAAAGTTACTCCTGTATTCATATATATTTTATATAAAATCGTTAAAACATATGCAAAACAGAATATGCTCAAAATAATCAGATGCTTATAAGACATACAAATCGTATGAGACTGAAAACTTACCCATCGACATTAAAGATTTATAAACATCTTAAATTAAAACCATCAACAGTCTAAAAGAAAAATCAAGAGTTTGTGTTTTTTCCTTTTTTTATATAGGTCTCGGCCCAACCGATAGGGTTGCGCTAAGCTACAGGCCTAGCTAACCACGACCGGGCCAGACTCAGACCTTCCAGGTGCTCAAGATGTTAGCCAGGCCAAACCTGGCTCCCTAGCATCATGTTGCAACCCTGTTCTGCTACATGGTTGCTGCCCCACCTATGACATTGTCTACATTTTTTGGGTTTTTTATATAAAAAGTTCAACTATGCATTCATGTCCTAAAAAAGAAAATAAAACAACTCAATAAAAGAAAATTGCAAAACCTGAATTGAAACAGGTCCTAAACCTAAAATGCGGGTAACGGAAAAAGGTCAAAAAAGAACATAAACTTTTCAGATACTACATAAAATTTGAGTATAACCACTCATTTTTGTTTCTAGATAAGCTGTCTGTACAGAAATACCAGCTTTGCCTTGATGATTCAAGGAAGATTGCCATTAACCACGTTTTTATCCCCAGCTTCATTCTCTTTGGATGGTGTTTTTTTTCCACTGACAAGGTTGGTTTCTTTCTTGAGAATAGTAATTTTAACAGCTCCGGATTCTATGTTACCAGCTGCCTGTACTAGTTTTACATCTGGAACAACTTGCTTTTGCAATTGAGGTTGCTTCGCTCTTTTTTCTCGCATTACCTTCTGGTGGGTCTCATAGAAAGGGAAGTCGTCCAAGATAGAAGTCTTGCAATCATGCTCCTTGAATATTTTAAGCACTTGAAGTCCCTTCTCAAGCTTAACCTCTAGAGAGTCTTGATTGTTAGTCACAGGCTTGTTATCATTGTTCTCTAATGTTATCTATCTAAGAATGGAATTTGGTACATCTTTCACTATATGCCACTTAACAGGGAAACAACCAGGCCACTTATCATACTGCTAGTAGTCCATTGTCTTATTAAAATCAACTGGCCATACCAACAAATTATCCACTAGCGTTAACAGAGGAAAACAGAAAGATTGGGTACCCTTTCCCTTGTGCTTGTTGGAAAGCATCATTAACCTTCTTATTTCCATTAGGAGTACTTGCCCACACATTGTATTTAACACTCTTATGAACATCATCCTCACTACATGGTTTAATGACAAAAAACTTAGCACTTTGATACTCCAAACTGAAATCTGCTTTGTTGTATTGTTCTTTATCTAGAACAGTAACACCAGCGTTAGAATCAACCAAGTTCCCACTAGGTACTGGAGATACAACAGGCTTCATAAGTTTTACCATATTTGCTCTTGGCCCTTTGTTCAACTCACCTAATCCATATATGCTTTCGCTTAGGTAAAAGAAATTATTGCCTCGACCTCTAAGTCTGTACTCTCTACTATCAATTACACTCCACCTTCTCTTTGCCGATTTAACTCCAAGGCTAGATGGATAAGAATTGTAAAACCTATTGTTCGGGTACATCCTATTTATTAGCCCAGGAGTCGTTGAGCTCATTCCTGAAGCAGGCTTAAAGCTGTGCAAACCCATGAGATGAGGGGTGGGACTATAAATATGATTTCTCCATGAAGCAGAGTTTGAATATAAAGGTACAGCGTTGTTGGCATTATAATGACCAATGTACTAAGAGACATGTGACCTTGATCTATCATAAGGACGTCTTGGATCCTGATAAGCACCATTACCCAATGGACCTCCTCTACTGTAAGACCCATTTGATGTGATAGATGAAACTTGCTGGCTTGGCTTCTGAGGTACCAATCCACTGTTTCCATTAGCACTCAAAGAGGTAACATCGACTGTGTTTGATTTGGGTATCCCTAGGGAAACTTGTGGTTTATCTTGAGATGCAGTAGATACAGGTCCTTTGTCAGGGTTGGGTGTGGGTGTATATGTATTGCCAGCCGATGGCATTTGATAATATTGTGGATATTGGTAATTATGAGAGCTATTCTGTTGAACATCAGATCCTGTTGTTGGAGAAGGAGAACCTGATGGTTGGTACAAACTGTAAGTATTGTACCCATAATCATATGCTCCAGCAGATGACATATCTGTTCCATCATGCATGTAACAATCCCACCCATGCAACTGTTCATAACCATGTTCATAATAAATCGGTCTTGGTGCATATCCCTGGGGGATATAACGAGCATTTGGATAAAAGTTTTGAAGTCCAGGCACCACAGACTGATCAATGGATGTGACCGTAGTGTCCTTTGTAACCTCAGTAGCATCACTAGTCTTGTTCTCGGTTTCTATAGTGAGCTTCTGCAACATGTCAGTTGCTTTTTCAGCTGAGGAAGCAACGAGAGCCATGGCGGATAACTCGAGCGCGGAATCCCAAAGATGATAGAGGGGAAAAACCCTAACCCTAACTTTATCCCTAGGATTTGGCTTTTCCTATTACGAGGGAGAATTTTTGAAGAGGAGGGTTTTTGACATATATTTTTTGGTTAAGCACTAAAAGATGTTGCTAAAAACATATAAAATCGCTCAAAATCCAAAAATGAAGAACCACAAATTGAAACAAAGTGGGGTAGGTGGGGACAACTTGTTGTTTTAGTTAAACCACAAACTGAAACAAACGAGCTCGCTAAAATTTTAACTGACAAAAGGAAATTGCACTAAACTAACTGCATTTTTTCTCAACATTGACAACTATTCTACACACCACTCAAAAAACCTAATGAACACAACTCAACTTGGTATCCCAAGCTATAGCAGCTTAATCCATGCTTAGCATATTCTCCAAAATATGAAATAACCAATACAATACAGTAAAAGGTTAAAATATTCACTAAATTAAAACTATATCGCATAGCCTTTTGAAAAACAAATTAGTACAATTTGAGTACAAATAGTGAATAAAAATTTAACATATGAATGCTCTGCGAAAGCAAATAATTATTATAACAAACTTTGGAGAAGCAAATAATGTGTAATAATTTGCAGAAGCAAATAATTAGATAACAGGCGTACCTATCTTATCCTGCACTTGTTTCTTGTATGTCGGGTCGCAATGTCTGTATGTACATCTATCTTCACCTGTACATCCCAATGTATTATTATTAAGAAATTCTCCTCTAACATGGCATATGATATAATCACACTGTAGTTAACGCTGGACGAGTAGGCCCTTAGTTCGGTATCATAATGTAAATTTTAATTTGAATATGAACAGTTTAATTACTTAATGATAATTGTACCTTCAAAATGAGAGGATGTGTTGATTCTGTGATCGACTTGTACGTCGAGCTTGTCCTAGACATTAGCACCGACACCGATGGCGCAGTTTACGAAAAACAATGTAGCAGAGGCCTCTGCAATGCCGCTTGCCGCCTCCTGTTATTATTGCCACATTTCCTTGTAATCTGTTTGTTTATTTTTCATCAAACGGTGCTAGCAAAATATGCATATTTTTGTGCTATGCAAGGAAAAGGAAAAGAAACTTGATTACCTCAGCTTACACATCCTTATCGTATTCTATGCTCAAATATCGATCGATAAACTAAATTCTATGCACTATGATTCTTCCGTTATATAGGGTGTTAAGTAGGCCTATCACAAACCAGAGTTCCTCTGCTTCATTTTGGCCTCTGTGCTTCATTTATTTATTTCTCCATCTCCGTCACTAGTAGTAGTGGCAGCAGCTTGCTATTGCTAGCAACAGTGAGCATGCAGACCATTTTATGCACAGTGCACGCACATACCTCATATATATAAATGTATTAACACATATTCACAAGTATATAAACACACACACTTGTATGCACATTCATCTCATGGACACACTGGATTACATGGCAACAATAGAAGAAAAAATAAAGACACCCAGTTATGCATAAGCAGGAGATAGTAAAAAATAAATATATTAAAAAATACATATACATGCAACAACAGTAAATATAAAATATATAACTACTTAGCACACAGGCAGGAAATCATAAAAATAGTAAATGTAAAACCTGGGGCAAGTAAATATATAACTATTTACCTAGCACAGCACACACAAAAATACATATACATGCAACCATAAAACCATAGATCACCCTCAAATACTAACTCACTTACCTACCACACACATATATATAACTCGATGTTGTATTATTGTCACTCTTATATATTTATATACATAACCACTTGTATGACACACAATCACACACACACACACACTCACACTCACACACAAATACACTGAAATACGTGCAAAACAATAAATACTCATGTGCACACAAATGGACTCACACCAACTATATAATATATACACTGGGAAATATAACGCACATAGGAAAAGTTAGAGGATAGAATTCATAAGTGAACGCGTGTAGCGACCCACATTTCCGGTACCCTTTGAGCTGACCAAACAACACCAGTCCAACCCAAATGATACTAGAAAATGGATTACTATAAGAAAGAAGTTAGAGGGTGAGATAAGAAAGAAAGAATATTAGAATAGAAGAAGAAGAAGAAGAAGAAGAAACAACACAACACAGAGTCTCACATCGCAGCGGAACAAAATATAATACAAAAATACCTTATTGAGAGCTTTAAATAAAACATACAATATCAGAGTACAGCACACATCTGGACAGTCATGATAACCTGTCCTCATATACATCACACAGCGGAAAAGTAGTTAGATATAATACGTCTGAACACTTCTAGTACGTCTCTGGACTTCACAGCATCTGATAACCTGAGCCTGTACACCCTGGGCTAACCCGAGCATTTACAAAACACCGGGTCAGTCTGGTGAACCAGAGTGAGATAAACACACACAGTATTAAAGGGGATCATCCAACATGATTTTAAAGTTCAAAAATCTTTCAAAAGAAAAGGATAATCGTAAGACCAAATCCACGCATAAATATGGACGGTTTTTTCCTTACAATAACCCAAAACATTTTTAAAACAAACACCTTGTCTAATATTATAATAATGTGTAAATACAAGTAAATAAAATTTAGTAGAACGCTTGCATCTCACGCTCTACATATATAGTATACAAATAAAACCGCGGGAGCTTATTGGAGATTGGATTCCAACTTTGACAAGGTATGGGACCACCTGCCGATAGTGTATCTCTAGAGGCGAATATACTGGGTTCAATAAGAACTCTTGCAACCCGGCCCTCACATGACCGACCACTCATTTCGCTTGAGTGTATCGAATGTATATCACCGACGGATGTAGCTAGCCACCGTCTTCCCGAAAAGGGACAGCATCGAAATAGATTCAAGAAGCAAAAGGATTTTCTATAGATAGGTGATTATACACCCTAATGGGAGCGACCCACATAGCCATGCTGCCTGCCCGATTTTTGTCATTTTCCGGTTGTTGAGGCTTGAGGCTACGCTTTATCATCATGCCAGATTCACTTTGAATTCCACATCATCAAATCCGTCAAATCACTGGTTGACGTCCTCAACAATACATTATGTGTTAGCTAAAGAAGTCTCCTTCTCCGCTTCCACTCTTGGTACAGTTGAAGAAATCAATATACGTGACCGTTTGGAAATACTTTGTCAGACACTCGTCCATACAGGTCATCCAGGAACAGGATGAACCGAAGGTACTCCCCTACTGCATTCAATATAGGAATCACCCCATGGATCAGTAGCGAGATGTCCTTGCAACCCGTAGATTCCAATCACGACAGAATCACGGTTTATCTCTGTTTGCAAGGCAGAGAATTTTAGTGGCTCTTCCGTTTATGAAAATCTACGGTCTTCAATGCTCCACCTCGATCATCTCTCGATCTCCTCACGTATTTGTTGGTCGGAATGGTTTTCGAATATATATCCGATCTCGGTCTTTCCGTACCAACAATCGTATTGGGCAGATTTGATATTCGGTGATTTAACTATCAAAATAATCAGTGTTTTCAAACATGACGACCAAATGAGTTCACTGGTTCCATATTCGGCATTACTTGGCTTTCTAATTGAAAACAAAAGCAAATTTAAGACTCTTAAATCATTCGATATTATAAATATAGTTTCTCGCTTCTTATTTGACAAAAGACTTTATTTTTCAAAACTATTTCAAAATACACTAGACTTCATTGTATATATATGCTTTCACCACATTTGCCTTATTATTTCTTTAATGGAAATAATAAATTATCACTAACCTCTTTATGATTACCAACAAATATCATCTTCAGATAATCCTGATGTTGTTCAAGTTGGGGTATCCTAATTACCTCTCAGACCTTGACCAACAACGTTCATATCTTCAGACAAATACAAGTTGTAATCCAAAACCCAATATTTCATTCTAAATCGATTCAGATTCTACTTAACGATTTAATTCAGAATACGGTTTAATAAACCTTATTATCCCTTTAAAAACCTCCTTTTCAAAAATACCATCATTTCTCAATTCAACTAAAACTTCTTTATATCACACAACCTTTAACTCGACCTCTTTAACCAGACTCCTTTATAATTCGAATTTGGTTATCACATCCTACGACCCATATCTTTAACCACATTCACATTTACCAATCTCCTTTCACATATATTCAAGGTTTTCATGCTTTGGAAATCCTATTTCAATTTCCCCTACTTAATCACATTCTTAAATAACGTTAATTTAGAATTAACGATATAACACCTCAAATTTCTTTTATATAATACTGGTTTATCATCAAACTCTTTCATCTGAATTCCATTTTACTTAATTCAAACAATTAAGTAACATTTATGTTAAGCTAGAATATTTGCTTTAAAATTTCCTTTTAACTTAGATTATTTTTACATAAATTCCCATTAAAAAGGTATTTTTCCAAATTATTATTAATTACAATAACAATTTATTTCAACCATTAACTAGCTAGATAATTAATTAACTCAAATAACCAGTAAATCCCCTTTAAAATCTTATTCTCATTTAATAATATTCATTTTAAACTATTTTCTATTCAGAATATATTAATTTAGAAATCAATGCAAATAAATAGTCGATTTATTCACTTAAAACACGATTACCTTATTAATAAATTTGCATTGTTTTTTTCCTTTAAATTAATTAAATGCATAATTAATTAATTTAAATAATCTCATTAAATTGTTTCTCAATGAAAAAATTACCCAAATTTAACCGTTACGTTAAACTCCTTATTTTCACATTTACAAATCTGATCATCAACAGTTTGACTTTATAAAATCAATTTACAATTGATTATAAACATAAATATTTATTTCCTTTGAATAAAGTTTTATTCAAAAATATATATATAATCTATCTTTATTTATAAAATAAATCTTATAACTTCAGTTCTATCGATTGCTTGACGGTAAATCGATATCATTTCCTTTAGGCCATTTACTGCCGATTACTCAACCATTCCTGCCCATTGGTTAAAACACAACATAGGTTGGTTTTTAAACAAATGATCACAATCAAATTCATCACATCAAACAGAACAGTTCACGATATGAAATAAATGATATATTTGAGGAATCCGGTTGGATTCCTCCAACCTGTTCTTCCCTGTATTCCACTGGTTATCATAACCCAGATCATTTCATTTAACTGATATATAATGGTAAATAGCAACTATTTTGCATCAACCAACCAACAAAATAATTCAATCAGTTCAACCAATTCAAACAAAACACGTTTATTTTATAAACGTGACCAACGAGGTAAATTACCTTCATTGGAACCAATTCGTTAAAATAACGATTTGGTATTCCACTGAAATTAAAAGACGGATTAATTTCATCGGTTAAAAAAATAAATAGATATAAACTAGCGAACAGTCAATCATGGCAAACAGAGCACACAAAATAAAAATACCCAATTTATATAAAAATATAAATGGGAAAACTGAGTGAGTTTAACTCACCTTGATTTAATTCCATTGTCGGTCTGTTTTAATTAAATCAAACAAGCGTTTAATTTAATTAAATTTCCATCTGAGTCCAATACTGTCCAATCAGCTCCATGATATCACGTCCATCGGTATTGTCTCAACGTCATCCGTTTTATTGAATTCTGTCGGTGTATAACAGAGTTATAATTTAATACTGTACTCACAAACTAAATTTAATTTGATTTTATTTGGCATAAACCAATATAAATATTTAAATAACGCATGGCTAGTTTAAATGTCCATGAGTTTAACAAATGATGGATTTTAAAAGCATATGACTTACGGAATTTAATAAGACAACTAAAAAGCAGAAATGAATGGGTTTAAAACTCACGGGTATATTTTGTGTGAACGCGTTTATAAGGGCAGATCATTTTGTATACTGTCAAAGGCGTATGCGAGCCTTTCTCTGCCTGTTGCTTCTTCTAACTGCATGTATATTTCTTGAACCCACCATGCTATCGTTCCGCCACCATTTCCGTATGTACCAACACTAGCACTAGTTAACCGCATCCTCTCCACACAAACATAGCTTCACCACGTTTTTCACCTCCTTCCATCACGCACAGTGCCCGCCCCTTGTTCCCTTTTCTTGCGTCAGTTTTTTTTTTTTTTTTGAATCGATGGGCCAAGCCCAAATGCTTCTCTCAACCCACCCGTCCCCCTTCATCTTCCTCACGTCCGCATTTTCCATGCAGCAGGGCTGTTTCGAAACCAAGCTATTGTTTCCTTAAACCGCCATGCACGTTCCAACTTTTGAGCCATGAATCCTCCCCTTTTGATCCCCTGTTGCCCACGTTCACCAGGCTACCCCCAAACCAAACGTACCATTATTCTCTTCCTCTTTGCTCTCCCTTTTACATAAACACCCACACCCCTTCATGCAAGCGAGCCCCCCTTTTTCCCACTTCCGTTCCTTCTGTTTTCAGCTTTGCTCTTCTTTCCAGTCCGAACTCGTTCCAGTCTCCGACGTGCAGACCCAAAACAAATACTCGCTCCCCATCATCCCTTCAAACCGAACCCATCCCCCAATCGGCCAACGTCTGCTCGGGAGTTTTGATGAAATATTATATAGGCTTGCGCTTTTAATTTGAAGCAGGGTGTGGGTTTTTTTATTTATTGAAGGGGAGTGGTGTTTATCTTGTTCAATGAAGAAGGAAATGGAGATATGTTTTTTTTTCGGTGGAAAATATGGCCGAGGTAGAGGTATTTATAGAAGGAGGCGAGTTAAAGATAAGAACATTGTCATATTATTACGTACAGAGTAGGCGTAGATATGCATGAATAGAAGTTGAAAAATGCTCGTATTTTCATTTCAAAGATATGGTAGCTGTTGTGATCTTTCTCTGCAAACATAGTAGCGTGAACGGTAGGTAGGCTGTGTTATTTCTTTTCAAGTAGATTAGCTGATTGATTTTTCTTTTCCATTCGCAGGGTAATGGCAAGGTCCATGTGCGAAGCTTTAGCAGGAAGAGACAGCAGCGGTGAGATATTGATTTTCTTTCATAGCAGCTAGTGATGTCTTTCCTTTCCGCTTGGCAGGTTGATATGAAAGTTTAGAATTTAATATTATTAGCGAAACTTCACGGTGAAGTAACACGCCAAAACCACTTCAAACGGCTTCCGTCTTCTGATAAAAAAGCTAATCTTGATGTAAAAAGGTATTCTGGACCCAATGGGACAAGTTTCGTCGAAATCCGAGGTCGTATGAAAAAATTTCCTTTATGAAACCAGAAATAAACACACATTTTATTTTTTCACGATCACCAGATAAATCAAATCAACTTGAAACCTTAATATCCCAAAATAATTCTTCAATACGAACCCAACGGCACCAGTTTCGTCGCATTCTGAGACTGTTTCCCCGGTAGGCTATTTATACGCGCACCGCAATGCCATTCTGAACACCAAATTTGCAGATCTCTAAAAATAACAAACTATATACCTATCCTGGCTCTAATCGACGATACGAACTCAACGGAATTGGTTTCGCGGCCTAATTCGATCGTCTGTTTAAGTTATACCCAATTAACCCTTTATTTAATTAATTACGCGCTATAGAAATTGAACGGGCATTTGTGGCTACTGTGGTCACATACGACATCGGTTTGCCACGCCATTCAACACCGTACAATAATTTAATGATACGGTTCCAATGAAACTGATTTCGTCGAAATCTGAGTCCGTTTGCAAAACGGCTATTTTAAAGGCCTTTAATTTAATAACGATTTTCCATAGCGACTATTTCAAAATTTGATTTGGCCATAACTAACAAACTATAACATGAAATCTGTATTTTCCTCTTTCGTATGGAAATTATCGTCAATACGGTTCCAAAGTTCCTTGTTTCACAGAATTCCGACTTATATCGGATTTTGTACATTCTGTTGAAGTTTAAAATTCAGTATAATGAACTACCGCGCCGTTTTGAGTTCGTTTTAAATTAAATATAAACGTTTAATCGTCGTTTAAATAAATAAACTCTACATATATTTTCAATATAATATTTAAAACTAATTTAAATACCCGAATTCAGATAGCTGAAAAAATTCAGGACGTTACATTCTTCCCCCCTTAAAATAATTTCGTCCCCGAAATTGCTAAGTAAGAAGAAGGCTTCAAATCCAAAAATATTTTTAAAAGAAATTTTCTTTTTCTTTTTTTTCGTTATTATCAAAATACTTTAGCTTTTTATATTTGAAAAATTCGCCAGCATCTCCTCTGCACGGCTAGATCTAACCAATACAATCCCTACACTGGGACCCACATTGATCCAAAGAAATTAAATACCAAACTTATATCCAAATCAGGCGTATAAAACCAACCATCCAATCAATAATCAAGGCGTACCTATTGTCGGGCATCATACTTCAATAAACAAAGCGACTAACCGCTCAGTCTTCTTTCGTCCTGCACTTTACTTCGTTTTCCAAGCAATAACAAATATAGGATTAAATCATTTAATTTCATTTCACATTTGAATTTTATTCAAAAAATTTAAATTAGAATTTAATTTCTCAGTTTCTAATTCATCCAGCTTCTTTAAGCATTTGCGGATTTTATTTCAACGAGTCTAGCATTCAAAAAATATTAATCAACTTTTACTAGGTCAAATTTCAATTTCCATGTTCAATTTACCAATTGATATTTCAATAATTTCAACCCGTAATTCAATTTAATTCCAATATCCATTAATTTTGTTTAACCAAGTTGGGTTCTAATTCCATATTGATTTTCCAATTAATTTAATTTTCATTTAATAATCCCGATTCTGGTTCATTTCAAAAGCCATCATTCTAATTCATTTTGTTTTAATTTACCTTAAGTTAAATCCTGATTTTCCATTCCATATTAAAATCCTCATTCAAAAACTATATATGTGAAATATGTAGGTTATATTAACCATTCAAATTCAAATTTCCATTTGAATCCCCTTTAAATAAATCAGTCAAACCACAGTATCTAAATAATTTAATAAAATTATTTCTTTTCTATACAAAAATATAATTTGGGCAAAATTATTTCATTTATCCCCATTTCAAACAATATTGTGTCAATTGCTTATCCAAATGCTTCTCAACACTTGAACTGATCCAACAACACAATATAAAACATTTTTATAAAATCTACAAATACGCTCTCTTATATATATACACTCAACTCGATCTAGGGTATTACTAACCCTATCTCTATCGAGTTACACCACAGAGCCAAGGTTATTACTAAACCAATAGCTCTGATACCAACTGTAGCAACCCACATTTCCGGTACCCTTTGAGCTGACCAAACAACACCAGTCCAACCCAAATGATACTAGAAAATGGATTACTATAAGAAAGAAGTTAGAGGGTGAGATAAGAAAGAAAGAATATTAGAATAGAAGAAGAAGAAGAAACAACACAACACAGAGTCTCACATCGCAGCGGAACAAAATATAATACAAAAATACCTTATTGAGAGCTTTAAATAAAACATACAATATCAGTGTACAGCACACATCTGGACAGTCATGATCACCTGTCCTCATATACATCACACAGCGGAAAAGTAGTTAGATATAATACGTCTGAACACTTCCAGTACGTCTCTGGACTTCACAGCATCTGATAACTTGAGCCTGTACACCCCGGGCTAACCCGAGCATTTACAAAACACCGGGTCAGTCTGGTGAACCAGAGTGAGATAAACACACACAGTATTAAAGGGGATCATCCAACATGATTTTAAAGTTCAAAAATCTTTCAAAAGAAAAGGATAATCATAAGACCAAATCCACGCATAAATATGGACGGTTTTTTCCTTACGATAACCCAAAACATTTTTAAAACAAACACCTTTTCTGATATTATAATAATGTCTAAATACAAGTAAATAAAATCTAGTAGAACGCTTGCATCTCACGCTCTACATATATAGTATACAAATAAAACCGCGGGAGCTTATTGGAGATTGGATTCCAACTTTGACAAGGTATGGGACCACCTGCCGATAGTGTATCTCTAGAGGCGAATATACTGGGTTCAACAAGAACTCTTGCAACCCGGTCCTCACATGACCGACCACTCATTTCGCTTGAGTGTATCGAATGTATATCACCGACGGAAGTAGCTAGCCACCGTCTTCCCGAAAAGGGACAGCATCGAAATAGATTCAAGAAGCAAAAGGATTTTCTCTAAATAGGTGATTATACACCCTAATGGGAGCGACCCACATAGCCATGCTGCCTGCCCGATTTTTGTCATTTTCCGGTTGTTGAGGCTTGAGGCTACGCTTTATCATCACGCCAGATTCACGTTGAATGCCACATCATCAAATCCGTCAAATCACTGGTTGACGTCCTCAACAATACATTATGTGTTAGCTAAAGAAGTCTCCTTCTCCGCTTCCACTCTTGGTACAGTTGAAGAAATCAATATACGTGACCGTTTGGAAATACTTTGTCAGACACTCGTCCATACAGGTCATCCAGGAACAGGATGAACCGAAGGTACTCTCCTACTGCATTCAATATAGGAATCACCCCATGGATCAGTAGCGAGATGTCCTTGCAACCCGTAGATTCCAATCACGACAGAATCACGCTTTATCTCTGTTTGCAAGGCAGAGAATTTTAGTGGCTCTTCCGTTTATGAAAATCTACGGTCTTCAACGCTCCACCTCGATCATCTCTCGATATCTTCACGTATTTGTTGGTCGGAATGGTTTTCGAATATATATCCGATCTCGGTCTTTCCGTACCAACAATCATATTGGGCAGATTTGATAGTCGGTGATTTAACTATCAAAATAATCAGTGTTTTCAAACATGACGACCAAATGAGTTCACTGGTTCCATATTCGGCATTACTTGGCTTTCTAATTGAAAACAAAAGCAAATTTAAGACTCTTAAATCATTCGATATTATAAATATAGTTTCTCGCTTCTTATTTGACAAAAGACTTTATTTTTCAAAACTATTTCAAAATACACTAGACTTCATTGTATATATATGCTTTCACCACATTTGCCTTATTATTTCTTTAATGGAAATAATAAATTATCACTAACCTCTTTATGATTACCAACAAATATCATCTTCAGATAATCCTGATGTTGTTCAAGTTGGGGTATCCTAATTACCTCTCAGACCTTGACCAACAACGTTCATATCTTCAGACAGATACAGGTTGTAATCCAAAACCCAATATTTCATTCTAAATCGATTCAGATTCTACTTAACGATTTAATTCAAAATACGGTTTAATAAACCTTATTATCCCTTTAAAAACCTCCTTTTCAAAAATACCATCATTTCTCAATTCAACTAAAACTTCTTTATATCACACCACCTTTAACTCGACCTCTTTAACCAGACTCCTTTATAATTCGAATTTGATTATCACATCCTACGACCCATATCTTTAACCACATTCACATTTACCAATCTCATTTCACATATATTCAAGGTTTTCATGCTTTGGAAATCCTATTTCAATTTCCCCTACTTAATCACATTCTTAAATAACGTTAATTTAGAATTAACGATATAACACCTCAAATTTCTTTTATATAATACTGGTTTATCATCAAACTCTTTCATCTGAATTCCCTTTTACTTAATTCAAACAATTAAGTAACATTTATGTTAAGCTAGAATATTTGCTTTAAAATTTCCTTTTAACTTAGATTATTTTTACATAAATTCCCATTAAAAAGGTATTTTTCCAAATTATTATTAATTACAATAACAATTTATTTCAACCATTAACTAGCTAGGTAATTAATTAACTCAAATAACCAGTAAATCCCCTTTAAAATCTTATTCTCATTTAACAATATTCATTTTAAACTATTTTCTATTCAGAATATATTAATTTAGAAATCAATGCAAATAAATAGTCGATTTATTCACTTAAAACACGATTACCTTATTAATAAATTTGCATTGTTTTTTTCCTTTAAATTAATTAAATGCATAATTAATTGATTTAAATAATCTCATTAAATTGTTTCTCAATGACAAAATTACCCAAATTTAACCGTTACGTTAAACTCCTTATTTTCACATTTACAAATCTGATCATCAACAGTTTGACTTTATAAAATCAATTTACAATTGATTATAAACATAAATATTTATTTCCTTTGAATAAAGTTTTATTCAAAAATATATATATAAAATCTATCTTTATTTATAAAATAAATCTTATAACTTCAGTTCTATCGATTGCCTGACGGTAAATCGATATCATTTCCTTTAGGCCATTTACTGCCGATTACTCAACCATTCCTGCCCATTGGTTAAAACACAAAACAGGTTGGTTTTTAAACAAATGATCACAATCAAATTCATCACATCAAACAGAACAGTTCACGATATGAAATAAATGATATATTTGAGGAATCCGGTTGGATTCCTCCAACCTGTTCTTCCCTATATTCCACTGGTTATCATAACCCAGATCATTTCATTTAACTGATATATAATGGTAAATAGCAACTATTTTGCATCAACCAACCAACAAAATAATTCAATCAGTTCAACCAATTCAAACAAAACACGTTTATTTTATAAACGCAACCAACGAGGTAAATTACCTTCATTGGAACCAATTCGTTAAAATAACGATTTGGTATTCCACTGAAATTAAAAGACGGTTTAATTTCATCGGTTAAAAAAATAAATAGATATAAACTAGCGAACAGTCAATCATGGCAAACAGAGCACACAAAATAAAAATACCCAATTTATATAAAAATATAAATGGGAAAACTGAGTGAGTTTAACTCACCTTGATTTAATTCCATTGTCGGACTGTTTTAATTAAATCAAACAAGCGTTTAATTTAATTAAATTTCCATCCGAGTCCAATACTGTCCAATCAGCTCCATGATATCACGTCCATCGGTATTGTCTCAACGTCATCCGTTTTATTGAATTATGTTGGTGTATAACAGAGTTATAATTTAATACTGTACTCACAAACTAAATTTAATATGATTTTATTTGGCATAAACCAATATAAATATTTAAATAACGCATGGCTAGTTTAAATGTCTGCGAGTTTAACAAATGATGGATTTTAAAAGCATATGACTTACGGAATTTAATAAGACAACTAAAAAGCAGAAATGAATGGGTTTAAAACTCACGGGTATATTTTGTGTGAACGCGTTTATAAGGGCAGATCATTTTGTATACTGTCAAAGGCGTATGCGAGCCTTTCTCTGCCTGTTGCTTCTTCTAACTGCATGTATATTTCTTGAACCCACCATGCTACCGTTCCGCCACCATTTCCGTATGTACCAACACTAGCACCAGTTCACCGCATCCTCTCCACACAAACATAGCTTCACCACGTTTTTCACCTCCTTCCATCACGCACAGTGCCCGCCCCTTGTTCCCTTTTCTTGCGTCAGTTTTTTTTTTTTTTTTTTGAATCGATGGGCCAAGCCCAAATGCTTCTCTCAGCCCACCCGTCCCCCTTCATCTTCCTCACGTCCGCATTTTCCATGCAGCAGGGTTGTTTCGAAACCAAGCTATTGTTTCCTTAAACCGCCATGCACGTTCCAACTTTTGAGCCATGAATCCTCCCCTTTTGATCCCCTGTTGCCCACGTTCACCAGGCTACCCCCAAACCAAACGTACCATTATTCTCTTCCTCTTTGCTCTCCCTTTTACATAAACACCCACACCCCTTCATGCAAGCGAGCCCCCCTTTTTCCCACTTCCGTTCCTTCTGTTTTCAGCTTTGCTCTTCTTTCCAGTCCGAACTCGTTCCAGTCTCCGACGTGCAGACCCAAAACAAATACTCGCTCCCCATCATCCCTTCAAACCGAACCCATCCCCCAATCGGCCAACGTCTGCTCGGGAGTATTGATGAAATATTATATAAGCTTGCGCTTTTAATTTGAAGCAGGGTGTGGGTTTGTTTATTTATTGAAGGGGAGTGGTGTTTATCTTGTTCAATGAAGAAGGAAATGGAGATGTGTTTTTTTTCGGTGGAAAATATGGCCGAGGCAGAGGTATTTATAGAAGGAGGCGAGTTAAAGATAAGAACATTGTCATATTATTACGTACAGAGTAGGCGTAGATATGCATGAATAGAAGTTGAAAAATGCTCGTATTTTCATTTCAAAGATATGGTAGCTGTTGTGATCTTTCTCTGCAAACATAGTAGCGTGAACGGTAGGTAGGCTGTGTTATTTCTTTTCAAGTAGATTAGCTGATTGATTTTTCTTTTCCATTCGCAGGGTAATGGCAAGGTCCATGTGCGAAGCTTTAGCAGGAAGAGACAGCAGCGGTGAGATATTGATTTTCTTTCATAGCAGCTAGTGATGTCTTTCCTTTCCGCTTGACAGGTTGATATGAAAGTTTAGAATTTAATATTATTAGCGAAACTTCACGGTGAAGTAACACGCCAAAACCACTTCAAACGGCTTCCGTCTTCTGATAAAAAAGCTAATCTTGATGTAAAAAGGTATTCTGGACCCAATGGGACAAGTTTCGTCGAAATCCGAGGTCGTATGAAAAAATTTCCTTTATGAAACCAGAAATAAATACACATTTTATTTTTCCACGATCACCAGATAAATCAAATCAACTTGAAACCTTAATATCCTAAAATAATTCTTCAATACGAACCCAACGGCACCAGTTTCGTCGCATTCTGAGACTGTTTCCCCGGTAGGCTATTTATACGCGCACCACAATGCCATTCTGAACACCAAATTTGCAGATCTCTAAAAATAACAAACTATATACCTGTCCTGGCTCTAATCGACGATACGAACTCAACGGAATTGGTTTCGCGGCCTAATTCGATCGTCTGTTTAAGTTATACCCAAATAACCCTTTATTTAATTAATTACGCGCTATAGAAATTGAACGGGCATTTGTGGCTACTGTGGTCACATACGACATCGGTTTGCCACGCCATTCAACACCGTACAATAATTTAATGATACGGTTCCAATGAAACTGATTTCGTCGAAATCTGAGTCCGTTTGCAAAACGGCTATTTTAAAGGCCTTTAATTTAATAACGATTTTCCATAGCGACTATTTCAAAATTTGATTTGGCCATAACTAACAAACTATAAAATGAAATCTGTATTTTCCTCTTTCGTATGGAAATTATCGTCAATACGGTTCCAACGTTCCTTGTTTCACAGAATTTCGACTTATATCGGATTCTGTACATTCCGTTGAAGTTTAAAATTCAGTATAATGAACTACCGCGCCGTTTTGAGTTCGTTTTAAATTAAATATAAACGTTTAATCATCGTTTAAATAAATAAACTCTACATATATTTTCAATATAATATTTAAAACTAATTTAAATACCCGAATTCAGATAGCTGAAAAAATTCAGGACGTTACAACGCGGGACAAACGGTTGTTAGAATTTAAATATGCACTGGAAATAGATACTAGGATCTGGATCATATCAATAAAGCAGCGGTAGTCAGAATTTATAGGTCGCCATGGTGGTGCATGCACCTGTTGTATAACTAAATAACCAGTGCATGCACAAACTAAGTAATTCCCTCATAGTTTACCATTATAAAACACATAAAGGAAGCAAACAAATAACTAAATAATCCAAGAAATAACATACCTTTCCATCTGGAAGCTCCGCCAAATCAATCTTGTTTATGTTCTCATCCCAAATTAAATATTCTTTTGTAAAAATGTTTGTGTATTAGAGGAGCATTGCAACGGAAAATGATGTTGCTGAAGGTGAAAACGGATCCACTAATTGGGTTTTTCGGGACTTTATTTTCATCTTTGAAAAATGATGGGGAATCCTAATTGTGTTGTTTCCTATCATACCAACATCATGTTCCTTGTGTTCTTTTATTGCATCTTATGGAATTCAACCAAAAAAATGTGAATAGTTGCAATCTGTGGTAAATAAATATCAATCATAGGTATAAAAAAGCATCAATGAGGGGCTTAAGGAAATTCAAATGGACTTCTTACAAATTTAACATTCTAAGGCCCTATTTCCAACATATGAAGAAAGGATAAAATCAAACAATGATAAAACATTAATTTTCCAAACCATAACACCAAACTAACCATCAGAATATCATTACCATTAAAATATTTTAATTAGGGAACAAATTGATTGAAAACAATGACGAAATCCCTTATAATTTTAATCGCCTAATTGCTAGACTAAACAATACATATTGCAAACCGAATCGCAAGTCAATGTTACAAAGGGAATTAGCTGGATAGCACAGATAATTAACTAATTAAGCATGAAATTCTTTTAATTTCATATAGAATCTAGGGGTACAACAGAATTACTTATTTACCTAACACAGGAATTACCATGTGTTAATATAAATTTAGTTATCCCTATTATATTATGATAAAACTATGTAGTCCAGCAAATTTTGCCTCAGAAAATCACTGAAGTACAAATGAATTTTCCTTTCTGATGCCCTACTCAAAAAGGATAACAAAGTATAGCTCTTACCGCTATAATCGCAGGAGGTAAATTTGAATCAATATCTTATAAACATCAGCCTTCATGTTAGCTTCAGCTTTATTGAGGGATTTGAGATTCGTGGAGAAATCGAGCTTTGTTACAGTAACATGTTTGGTGAAGAACCGCGGAGTAATCGGAAGTGGAACGGGTTAAGGAACATAGTTTCAAAGTGAGAACGGATTCCTGATCGAAGAGGAGATTTGTAAGTGAAGACGGACACGACGGTGAGATTCCTAAGTCAGAAGGTTACTGGTTTGGAAGTGAAAGTTAAAAGATGGATTATTGGCGGCTTACGGAAAAAGAAGGGAGCGAACTTTAATATTCGACCGCCAATTTTTCATTTCTTAATTATAGCAACAACCTACATTGTCATTTAACCCAAACGACCATTAGCTACCTGATTATAGCAAGACAAGTTCTCTTACAATCTATTTTGCTATCAATATATCATTTTCTTGTAGTGTAATAAGAAATTAATTTAAAGGGTTTAGTTTTGCTTGATGATCGATCCATAAAATTTCCATTTGGAAATAGGATTGTTAGTTGTATAGATGTTTCATTTGATAGTTAAATAACCGTCTATCAAAGTTTTGACCAATTTTTCGTTATCAATATAGGGAGACCAAGATCAGGTTTCTTATCTGCAAACCACTTTGTATGGCAATAAGAGCTGCGAATAAAATATACTGAAGATAATTAAAGACGGAGTTTATGCAAGGGCTATTCTGGCAATCCTAGTAGAAATTGCCTAAGATGGATTAACGGAATGGTGCCTTCGGTTTGTGCAGTTCGAGGACAACTTGTATAACCGAATGTTTGACAGAATATGCCCAACAAATCATATACATTAATCTCTTCAAACATATTACATTTGGTGGCTGAGAAATTCGTTTCTCTTAGCTTTATACCCGTGATATTGTTGGGGAAATCGATAAATGGTTTGGCAGGTTTGACGTTGTGGTATTCAAAGTGAATGAAGATGTGATATGTCAAAAAGGAAAGATGTAGCCTCTAGCCTCACAACGCTAAATGGGTTCGCTCCCAATTAGGGTGTATTATCACCTATCTAGAGAAAATACATTTACTTCTTTAATCTATTTTGATGCTGTCCCTCTCGGGAAACGATTGTGAATCCCAACCTTTGGTGATATACATTCAATACACTCAAGCAAAATGAGTGGTCGGTATTGTATGTCAAGGTTGCAAGATGTTCTTGTTGAACACAGTGTATTCCCCTGGAGAGATACACTATCGGAAGGTGGTTCCATACCTTGTCATAGTTGGAAATCTGTTACCTAATAAGCGCCTGCAGTATTTGATTTTATATTATGTATGTAGAGCGTGAGATGCAAGTGTTCTACTAGATTGATTTTACTTAATTTAGACACTATTACAATATTAGAATAATATTGTTTTCAATGATTGTTTTAGGTTATCGTATGGTAAAAACCATTCGTATTTATGTATGGATCGGTTTTACGATTATCCTTTCTTTTAAAAGGATTTTTAAAATTTAAACCAAGTGGTTGAAATTTACTCGCACCAGTTCCATGACTGGCCCAAAGTTTATTATGTTTTCTTTTAACCCAAACTTTTGGATGCCCAAATTTGTACGGGCAGTCAAGTAGTCCAAATTTTACAGATATATCGGGAGAGCTTGGAGCCGGAGGCTTTGGCATTTTATAACTATTGTTTATTTCTGTTGTGTCATAAGTGTTGTACTCTACTAATGGTATGTATACAAAATTATAGATTTGTATTTCAAAGTTATTTTATATAATGTATTTTATTCGTTCCGCTGTGAGATTCGTGTTTACTCTGATGTTGTTGTATTTATGTTCTTCTTCTATTATAACTTTCTTTCTTTCTGTTTCTCATCCTCTAACTTCTTTCTTTAATGATCCGGTAAATTTATGGTGCTTGGTTAGTCGATATGGTATTTATGTCGATAATCAGGATCGAGAATTTCCCGGTTTGTTACATGTTCTACTTAATACCAATGTAACGTCCAGTATTTTTATGGTATAATAATTAATTTATTTAATTATTTAAATTGTGATTTAGAGATTTAAATCGTTGTTTAATTAAATAATATTGAATATATAATTAATATAAATAATAGAATAATTAATTTAATTTCTAAAATAGTTGGGAATAGTAGAAATTCACAATATTGTTTGAACAGTATGATTTAACTGATTTAATTCAGTTTAAAATTTAATTATAATAAATACTTTATTTATAAGCGATGCCTGAATGTGCTTATTATAACACAATTTAAATTGAGCTCATAATGGCGTGGTAGTTCGTAATATGGGGTTTTGAACTTCAATTGAAAATATAAAATCCGTTTTAAGTCGGATTTCTGTGAAACAAGAAACGCTCGAATCTGTTGAACGATATTTTTCTAATGGAAGAGAAAAATCAAGATTTCATCATATAAATTGCAAGTTATATCCAAATCAAATGTTCAGAAAGTAGCTATGGAATTCGTTATAATTTATAATGGTTTATTTATATTAACAAATGGGATTTTTAATATAAATTGAATATCGATTTATCCTGGAGTTGAAATATCGAGTTATAAATCAAAATATGTATATTTTGGAGCTGTATGATATTCTATGTGAATATATAATATAATATTTATTTATTAATAACAAATTAATTTTTTTAAATATATTAATATTTAAATGTTTATTTAGAGCCTTAAAAATAGCCTTTTTATTAATGACCTCCGTTTTAGACAAAACAAATTTTGTTGGATTCGGAATATTAAATTATTGTTAGATTTCAATTTTTGTGTTATTTGGAGTTAGTATGTGGTGTTGAATTTAAATATGAAAAATAGTCAATAATTTGACTTTAAAAATACGTTGTGTGAGCAAACGGATTAGGAATTCGGCGAAACAAGTTTCGTTGGGTCCATAATGTCGAGCAGTAGGTGTATGTCCATTTTCATCGAATTTAGGTATCGTATGTGATAATATGGATTTTTAGAAGAAAAATACGAATTATGGTAATTATATAAATTAAAATAAAAATATACGAAGCTTTTTGAGCAAGCTGATCTACCCTATAAGTATACTAAAATTCTCCTAACCCTAAAATTTACATTTCCTCTGGTCAATATTTTTCCACCTACACTCTTCTTTATTTCTTTTCAGAAAACGCAAGTTGTAAATTCAAAAACAAATTGTAGAAAAATCTATAAAATCAGGAAACTAATATACTTATGATCCCGAAGTCTTTCTCTTCGGTCTGGTGGCAGCTTTAGGACACTCGATATTTTTTCTGTCAATGGAAAAAGACAGCTTATACTTAGTGTTATCTCGTTTGAGGAATGGAGGCTTAAATTCCTGTTTTCAGTATTCGTTTTGGAATAGTGGGATGAAGGAGAGCCTATCTACGGAAATTTGGAGTTTTCGGTGAATATTTAGTTCGGTGTATCTACAAGAACAACATGTTATGCCTAGAAATCACGAAGTTCATAAGGGACGCGAGCTTTGGATGATGGGGTGGAGGGGATGGCCTTGGTGAAGAGAAATCATTTGGTAATTGTTGGAGGATAGATGGCATCGAAATGAAATCAAGGGAGTAGAGGAAGGGTACGATAATGGCTTGTTTAATTTACTGGAGTGCGGATTTAAGAAGAGGAAGAAGGAGTAACGGGTTGGGAAAGAAGGACATGGGCCGATATTTATAATGGTGAGGGCCAAGTAATTTAAATTATTAAGATTGATTTAAAATGAAATAACATATTTACTTGTAAATTTAATATCTCGATCATACTGTATTAGAATTTCGAACGGTCAGTCACGTTAGGATCGCATTGACGACGACTACACAATGGAACTAACTGGGAGTGAATTGGAGATCGTTACAATTTATAGCAAAATAAATTGTCTAATCTGAATCAACGATGGTTTATTGTTATTTAACGATAACAGACCAAAGTGAGTAAAACTCACTAACTCTGCCTAATTTATATTTTTTTTATAACGTATTTTAGAATTGATAACTAATGGTTGATTTCTGTGTGTTGATTGTTTGAATGAACTGCTAATTGATTGGTTGAAATTATAGATCTAGTAATATATATATATATATATATATATATATATATCATTAATAAAATATGGTTTCTGTTTATCAGAATATTTCGTCCTGAAATGAAATTGATGTTATTTATATTGTTTAGCATCTGTGTATTCAGGGAAACAGGTTGGAGGGATCCAATTAGATTCCTCAATATGTGATATATAATCTGTGATTGATTATGATGACACTGGCTTTGTTATTTGGTATTTTAAATACCATAAGAAATACTGGAATGTAAAATGAGAATTTTCAAAGTGTATATTGAAAATAAAATATTTGTATAAAATAAATAGAATTATAAAAGGAATTATTTAGGAAATAAATAGAATTATAAAAGGAAATTGGCGAGATATAAAAGAATTGCGAGAAAATGGATTTAAAGTAGATTGTAAATAGAAATCTGTTTTAACAGATAAATTGGGAAGGTTAATTTATAAATAATGTTTTATAAATTAATTAAAATATCTATCATTGGATAAATTGGATATATAAAAACTGAATTTATATAGGGAAGTAAAAACGGTTTCAACACCGATATTTGAAATGGAATTTGAACTTGGTATTTAAAAAAAGGGATTTCGAATGAGATATTAAGTGTTAGAAGGAAAAATAAGATTTGTATGAATAATTCTGCAAATAAAAATATAAATAGAATTTGGGTTTGAAATATTGTTTTTAAATACAAAATCAAATTGTTTTGATAGTATAAAGAAATTTTATTCACATTCTATGTGAAAAATAGATTAAAGTAAATATTTTGCAAATAAAATATTTATAACGGAAATTGGGTTTGAAATAGGAATTTAAATGGAATTACTGAAATTAGAAACTGACTGGAAATTAGTTGAGTTGAATGACCTTCTGGGTATCGATTCGAGGTTGGTTTCGGCCTTCGGGAGTTATACTTAGGAAGTTGTTACCTTCCTATTTTAAAGTTAGAGACTGATAGATGTGGAAAGATGGTGATGCGTGAATCAGAAACGGAAATGTTTTCCAATGTAAATAACGTTTATTTTCCAGATTTAGAAAATAAGGATTTATGGATATATGGAAACGGGAAATGGGGAATGAATAAATTAATGATAAATTAATTTAAAAGGGAAATATTTTGACGGATGATTGATCGATAAAATTTCCATTTGGAAATAAGATCATTGTGTGTATGGATGTTTCCTTTGATAGTTAAATAACCGACTATCAAAGTTTTGACCATTTTTCCGTTGTCAATATGGAGAGATCGGGATTGGATTTATTATCTGAAAACCACTCCATATGGGCATTTGCGTTGCGAATCAAATATGATGAAGATAATTGAAGACGGAGTTTATGCAAGGGTTGTTCTGGCAATCCTAGGTAGAAATTACCTAAGATGGATTTACAGAATAGTGCCTTCAGTTTGTCCAGTCCCCGGACAACCTTTATGGAAGATTGTCTGACAGAGTATATTTAATAGATCGTGTAAGTTGATCTCTTCAAACGTATTTATGTTTGGTGGCGGAGGAATTTGTTTCTCTTAGCTGTATACCCACGGTATTTTTGGGAAAATCAATTTTGATTTGGCGGGTATGCCAATATGGCATTCAAAGTGAATAAAGATGTGATCTGTCAGAGATAAGCGTGGCTTCATGCCTTACAACCAGGAAATAGTAAAAATCGGGGAGGTCGCTTGGCTAAGTGGGTAGCTCCCAATTAGGGTGTACTGTCGCCTAATCTAGAGAAATTTCATTTGCTTCTTTAACCTATTTTGATGCGGGCCCTTTCGGGTAACTGTAACACCCTGGATTTTTGAATAATCGAATTAACTAAACTCCAAAATAATTAATCTCAGATGTGAAAATTAAGGGAAATTGGTTGCGCCATTGAGTTCCAGAATTCTGGTTGAGATAGAGTCTGAGTTTACGTAAAACGGATATCGGATGAAGGAGATATGACGAACGAAGTTAGACGGAAAACCAAAAGAAGAAGAGAGAAAAAAATTATTTGCACTGGCGCACTAGGGAAGTGCACCAGTACAAAAATACACTAGCGCACTTCCCAAGTGCGCCCAGGCCGAGAGAAAACCTGCAAAGCTTTCTGGTGCAGTCTGATCCATGTTGTGACTCATTACTGAGTCCTTTCTGACTCCTTGCTGAGTCATTAGGGCTGAGGTGTCAACCTATCCCGACTGAATGGTTTTGATTAACCCTAAGATCATTCGACGGCTATAATTAAATTAAAATTCTATATAAACATGGATAGACTTAAACCCTAAATCAAAATAAAAACTGAAACTATGGCCGTCATGCTATCATCTTGTAACCTAGAGTAGCCACCACCAACTAAAGGGAAATCAAAGATAATCAATTCAGTTTTATTCAACCCTAATCCAAACAATAACATATTTACTACAAAGGCGAGCTAAATCAATTTCAGAACTCAGATTTCAGAACGCAAGACCTTCTTTTTGTGAGTTCAATTTCTTTAATAAGATAATTAGTAATTTAATTGGATTAAGCCATGATGTAGATTATATGGTTATGTTGTGAATTATTGACTGCTTGTTGTTATCTATGTTATAAGTTCTATGATGTGATCATCTATGTTGTAAAGTTATGATGTAATCATCTATGTTGTAATTCTATGATTGGCTTATGTATAATCAATTCATAATGTTATTTCATATGCTAGTTTGGCTATGTTGTTGAAACTAATTCATATGATAAATCATATGCATGTATGCAAGTTTAGAGGTTAATTTAGATATGAATCATATGCAAGTTAATGAAATTATGTACAACCTTTCAAGTTTCATGACATCTATTTTATGTATAAATTGGATCTAAAGTTAGGCTATGACATGTGTGAGTTATATGTTAAATTCTATATGCTAGTTGACATGTTTAGATGCAAGTTCACACCATCGTTATGTTGCATAAATCACATATGCAAGTATATGTATATATGTTTGGGGTATGAATCATGTAATGTAAGTTTGTGGTTATTGCCTATGCAAGTTAACACCTTATGATTAGTTCTATGATATACATGGTTCATGCAAGTTCGTGACTATTACCTAAACATGTTCACACCTTTAAATTTAGATCTACGACATACGTAGTTTTACGCAAGTTTGTGACTTGGGCCTATGCAAGTTTTAGATGAAGAACCTTATTCACACATGCAAGTTCACCCCTTATGTTTAGATCTAGTTTTATCTATATGTGTGTTGTGATGTTTTCTCTTTATTCCATAAGTTAGACTCTAACATATATTTTACGTTAAACGAACGAACGTACAACGTGGGGCAATGGGATAATATTAAAAGATTTAATATTGAGAATTGGCGTAAATGCCTTAAATGTGATGTTAATTGGTATAACTTTATATACCATAAATAGATGGACATAATTGAGTCAATTATGGACATAATTAAATTTGTAATTGATTGATAATTTGAATAGGGAAATTAATTCAAATTGGGGGAATAATTAATTTTGTATAATTAATCGCCTAAGACACGAGGTTTGACTCTTTTGTGGTGTAAGACTGCCCGGACCCGCCCGGCAAACAAGCTGCCACAAATGCCAATCTAATGTGAGAGGTCTAAGGCATAAATTAAATGTGTAACAATTGTAAAGACACGAGGTTAGGCTTGTTTGTGGTGTAAGACTGCCCGGACCCGCTCGGCAAATCCAGCTGCCACAAATGCCAGTCTATTGTGGGAGGTCTTTATAAGGTTACGGCCTTAATGAATTAAGAAACACTTAACCAGATAAACATGTAGTGGGACATGAAGGGTTAAGTGGGTGCCTTGGGTGGCATGTGGAATTAAGTGGGTGCCCTGGGTGGCATGTGAAATACGATTAGGTGTCTCAATAATTAATTAATGCTGATTAAAGACAAATATGGATGACAAACAGAAGTTTGGTTGAGTGAGTGATTCTCTGAGTAACGATCTGATGTTGATCTCGGTCTTCGGGGTTGGTACTTAGGGAGTTATTCTCTTAACCAATGTATCTGTGGACTAAGAAGAACCTAATCATAAACTAAGTGAAAGGGTTCAGACCAGCTTAACCAATAATTTGATAAGTGGGTAGGGTTAAGACAAACTTAACCAATAATTTGATAAGTAGGTAAGGTTAAGACAAACTTAACCAATAAATTGATAAGTGGTTAGGGTTAAGACCATCTTAACCAATAAACTGATAAGTGGATAGGGTTAAGACCAGCTTAACCAATAAATTGATAAGCGGGTAGGGTTAAGACAAGCTTAATCAATAATTTGATAAATGGGTAGGGTTAAGACAAACTTAACCAATAAAATGATAAGTGGGTAGGGTTAAGACAAGCTTAACCAATAACACATGTTGATTTGTTGAGTAAGAAACATGGGTGACATGTGGGATATAATTATAAACACTTAACCAAGTTGAAACATGCAAGAAGACTTGAATAAGAGGGGTTAAGTGGGAAATTCTAGTGAGGACCAAGCATATTGGGAAAGCTTGTGTGGGGGCCCTTTTCAAACCAGTAACCCATTTAGTATCTTTGTGGGCTCGACCCAAGTCGAGGATGGGAAACGCGTACTGGATTTGATTGTAAGAGGTCAAAACGGGTCAGCGGTGGCAACGCAAGTCCAACGGGTTCATATACGTGTGTGGGCCCGGGCTGGTAGGTAAGATGTTGTTGCATCATGTAGATATAAGCCGTGCATTTTTGGTTGTACCGGGTTGCCACTTTGGGGAGTGATACACCCCACTGTGGGGCCAACATGGGTTTCTACGAGTTAGGGAGCCGATCAAAAGGGGAGGGTAGTGGGTACACCTAGTGGAGATAGGAGCAGACGACACCTATGAAGACAGCTAGGAGTATAACTACCATATTATGAATAAATATTAGAATGTGGAGGGTAGTGGGTACACCTAGTGGAGTTAGGAGCTGTCAACACCTATGAAGACAGCTAGGAGTATAACTACCATATTATGAATAAATATTAGAATGGGGAGGGTAGTGGGTACACCTAGTGGAGATAGGAGCAAACAACACCTATGAAGGCAGCTAGGAGTATAACTACCATATTATGAATAAATATTAGAATGGGGAGGTTAGTGGGGTACACCTAGTGGAGATAGGGGCAGACGGCACCTATGAAGGCAGCTAGGGGTACACGAACTGCCATTGTCATTATTAAGTTCTGTAAGCGGGATCAACCTTTAGGGTGACTAGTGGTGGTGCAGTATAGTATTTATCCTATAGTGATTAGGGGCGCCTTTAATGATATCTTAGTTCATCTTATTTCCTTATTTGTTCTATCATACCCAATTTGTCACAGTCATTTCCTTATTTTCCAGCTTATGCCTTATCCTAGTTATTTTGATAATTGTATTGTTAAAGTTATCGCACTCGCCAGACTTTATGTCTGACCCCCCTTTTCTTTCCACCTCTTTTCTTCCTCCCCCCCCCCTCAGGTTTGCAAGTAGGGAATACTACAGCTTAGTGCGGATTTCTTTCAGTTGCTTGAAGAGAGTAGATGCATCACTTTGGACTCTCTCATCTTTATGGCTTTGCTTATGCTCAGTGGGGATTTATGCATTTATGTTATTTAAGTACTTGCTTCTTTATGTACTTTGATGTTTTTGGAAAAAGACTATTGATCCTGTTGTAATGGTTTTGGAGACTACTCATGTAAACTCGTTTTTGAGTTATGAAGCAATAAAATAAGTTTTAACTTCCGCTGTGTTTATTTATTCTTGTAATTTATCTGTTCCAAAAAACAATAACGCTTCATGGACATTGATGCATTCACTTTGTGAGTGACATTAATGGACATGGAGTGTTACAGTAACGGTTGTTGATCCCAACCGTTGGTGATAATACATTCGGTACACTCAAGCGAAATGAGTGACCGGTCATGTTTAGCCTGGGCTATAAGATGTTCTTGTTGAACCCGATGTATTCCTCTCTAGAGATACATTGTTAGAAGGTGGTCCCATACCTTGCCAGTTGGAATCCATTACCAAATAAGTGCCTGTAGTTTTTTATTATATATTATATATGTGGAACGTGAGATGAAAGTGTTCCACTAGATTCCTATTTATTTGATTAAGGAATTATTATAATATTAGAAGAGTATGGATTTTAAAAGAATGTTTTGGGTTATCGTAAGGTAAAAACCAACCGTGCTTATGTATGGATCGGTTTTACAATTATTATTTCTTAAAAAGAATTTTTTAAGTTAAAAAAATGGTTGGAGTTTACTCACACCAGTCACATGACTGACCTAGAGTTTATTTTGTTTTTTCCCCTAAACTCTTGGGTGCCCATATTTATCCGGGCAGTCAAGTAGTCGGGATTTACAGATACACTAAATAGAGCTTGGAGAAGGAGGCTTCAACAACATTTTATAGCTATTTTTTATTTTCTCTTTGGTGTATGTGTTATACTTTAATGATGATATGTATATATAAATGACAGATTTGTATTTCGAAGTTATGTTGTATAATATACCTTATTCGTTTCGCAGAGATATTCGTATTACTATGATTCTGTCGTTGTTCCTCTCCTTCTTCTATTTTAATTTTCTATCTTACATATTCTCACCCTCTAACTTCTTTCTATTAATGATCTGGAATGCTCAATGCCTGAATAATTGACATGGGTTAATGCAGATTTTCTTGGTCGAAATTTTCTGAGTCGTTACAGTGATATCAGAGCTAAAGGTTAATTGATCACCTTGGCTCTGTGGTGTGACCCGATAGAGATAGTGTTAGTAATACACTAGATTGAGTTTGATTGTACGTATACGAGAGAGCGTATTTGTTGATTTTATAAAAATTGTTTTATATTGTGGAGATTTATTGGTTGAGTTGTTTATCAGTACTGGTCGATCAGTTTGATCCACTGTATCGCTATGGGTTTCTAAACACTCGAGTACGATGAACTGAAAAGAGGGTAAATAAAATAATTTTACCCCAAAATATATTTTGATATAAATAAAATATTTATATTGGAATTATTATATTTGATGTCTTGGTCATTATTATAATCGAATAATATTATAATTTAAATAATTATAAATAACCAATTAGAATTCATTTCAACTGAAATATATAAATTAGATGAACTATATCTGAATTTAAAGTCAGAATTGGAATTAAATTTTCCTAAAATGGGAGAAGTGTTTGTAAATGGATTTGGATTAAATATATGGAAATTTTGAAATCCTGAGAGATTTTAAATTGTTTTACAAGCATTGTGAATGGTATTTTGAAATTTATTTCAAAATGGAGGAGTTTAAGAATACGAGTTTTGAAAAGTGATGTAGTATTGAACTCACTTCGGTCGTTGGAAAATAATTCCGATGATGATCCAGACGTCATCGGTGTTCATTTTCGCGTTTCTAAGTGATGGATTACAAAGATTTTGTTTTTGAATTATTTTGGGAAAACAAGTTGTTTTGATATTCCGAAATGAATATTTGATTTTTGAGAAAAGCAAAGCTGTTTAAAATTCCCAGGGAAAGATTTGTTTGAATTAAAACCAATTTGAATTAAAAGTTGTGAAAGCAAATTGAAAGAGAATGGAAGTCAGTTAAGTGGAAATGGAATTGGATAAGTGAGTTAAGAGTTTGGGATCGAGAATGAAACTCGAGTTTGAATTGAGATTTAGTTTGGATATAAGTGAATAGCCATGTTGAGGATAAATTGATTGGAAGTTGGTTGGGAGAACATTTGTATATGTCGAATTGGTAGCTGGTACGAAAGATGGAATGATATGTGTTTTCTATATTTATCTCGTCTGTGATTTAGCAATCCCAAAGTTTTTTTTTCGTACTCTTTTCTTCGTAAGAGAAATAACAGAAAAAGACTTCTGGTGTGGAAGAAAATAGTTTGTGACGCTGAAATGCACTCAAGACATAGAAGATCAAGTCGGAAATAACCTTTTTTCATACTAAAAAGGTACAAGTTTATACTTTATATTGGGTAAGAGAGTTTTATGAGTCGAATTGGCAATCTGCTTGGCTGTTTGATTTTCTTTTGGTTTGGAGAAGGCCTAGAAAGGTGAGTTGTAGTTGCACCGATTGACTCGTACAAAGGAGACGCTGGCAAAAAAATTCGAAAATTTCGGGTGTTAGAAAATTTTCAAAATTTCTGGAAATTTTAGCTATTCGGAATGAATTAATAATTTATTTAAAATTAATTGGTTCAGTCGAAACTGAAGTTAAGAAGTAAACAAATAATTTTTAACTCATTTAATAGGGTTTGTTTTCTACCTTAGCAATTTCGAGGACGAAATTATTTTAAGAGGGGAAGAATGCAACGTCCCGTATTTTTACGGTATAATAATTTATTTATTTTATTATTTAAATAGTGATTTATAGATTTAAATGGTTGTTTAATAAATAATATTGAATATTTAATTAATATAAATAATAGAATAATTAATTTAAGTTCTGAAATAGTTGGAAATTGTAGAAATTCACAATATTGTGTGAACTGTATGATTTAACTGATTTAATTCAGTTTAGAATTTAATTATAATAAATATTTTATTTATAAACGATGGTTGAACGTATTGATTATAATCTAATTTAAATCGAGCTCGTAATGGCGTGGTAGTTCGTAATACGGAGTTTTGAACCTTAATTGAATATATATAATCCGTTTTAAGTCGGATTTCTGTGAAACAAGAAACGTTCGAATCTGTTGAACGATATTTTTCTAATGGAAGAGAAAAATCGAGATTTCGTTGTATAAATTGTTAGTTGTGTCCAATCAAATTTTCATAAAGTCGCTATGGAATTCGTTATAATTTATAACGGTTTATTTATATTAATAAAAGGGATTTTTAATATAAACTGAATATTGATTTATTCTGGATTTGAAATATCGAGTTATAAATCTAGATATGTATATTTTGGAGCTGTATGATATTCTGTGTGAATATATACGATAATATTTATTTATTAATATTAAATTAAATCGTTTTAAAATATATTAATATTTAAATGGTTTATTTAGAGACTAAAAAATAACTGTTTTACAAACGACCTCCGCTTTCGACGAAACTAATTTTGTTGGATCCGAAATATTAATTTATTGTTCGATTTCAATTTTCATGATTTTTGGAGTCATTATGTGGCCGTGCGGAATTTAAATATGAAAAATAGTCAATAATTTGACTTTAAAAATACGTTGTGTGACCAAACGGATTCAGATTTTGGCAAAACAAGTTGTGTTGGGTCTGTAATGTCGAGCAGTAAGTGTATGTCCATTTTCATCGAATTTGGGTATCGTATGTGATAATACGGATTTTTAGAAGACAAATACAAATTACGATAATTATATTAATTAAAATAAAAATATACGAAGCTTCTTGGGCAAGCCAATCTACCCTATAAATACACTAAAATTCTCCTAACCCCAAAATTTACATTTCCTCTGGTCAATATTTTTCCAACGACACTCTTCTTTATTCTTTTCAGAAAACGCGAGTTGTAAATTCAAAAAAAAATTGTAGAAAAATCTCTAAAATCAGGAAACTAATATACTTATGATCAGAAAGTCTTTCTACTCAATCTGGTTGCAGCTTTAGGACATTCGTCATTTTTTCTATCGATGGAAAAAGATAGTGTATACTTAGGGTTAACTCGTTTGAGGAATGAAGGCTTAAATTCTTGTTTTCAGTATTTATTCTGGAATAGTGGGATAAAAGAGAGTCTGTGTGCGGAAATTTGGAGTTTTTGGTGAATACTTGGTTCGACGTATCTATAAGAACAACACTTCATGCCGGGAAATCGCGAAGTTCATAAGGGATGCGAGCTTTGGATAATGGGGCAGAGGAGATGGCCTTCGTGAAGAGAAGTAGTTTGGTAATTGTTGGAGGTTAGATGGTATCGAAATGAACTCAAGGGAGCAGAGGATGGGTACGATAATGACTTGTTTAATTTACTAGAGTGCGGATTTAAGAAGAGGAAGAAGGAGTAACGGGTTGGATAAGAAGGACATAGGCCGATGTTTATAATGGTGAGGCCCAAGGAATTTAAATTATCAAGATTTATTTAAAATGAAACAACATATTTACTTGTAAATTTAATATCTCAATCATACTGTATCAGAATTTTGAACGTTCAGTCACGTTGCGATCGTATTGATGACAACTACACAATGGAACTAACTGGGAGTGAAATGGAGCTTGTTACAATTTATAGCAAAATAAATTGTCTGATCTGAATCAACGACAATTTGTCAGTATCTAACGATAACCGACCAAAGTGAGTAAAATTCACTATCTCTGCCCAGTTTATATTTTTATAACGTATTTTTAGAATTGATAACTAATGGTTGATTTTTGTGTGTTGATTGTTTGAATGAACTACTAATTGATTAGTTGATATTATAGATATAGTAATGTACATATATATATACACACACACATATATCGTTAATCAAATATTGATTTCATTTATCAGAATATTTCGTATTGACATGAAATTGATGTTATTTATATTGTTTAACATCTGTCGATGCAGGAAGCAGGTTGGAGGGATCCAATTGGATTCCTCAATATTTATAATACTGTTTTTCATATATTGTGATATATGATGTGATATATAATCTGTGATTGATTATGATGACACTGGTTTTGTTTTGGTATTTTGAATACCATAAGAAATACTGGAACGTAAAATGAGAATTTTCAAAGTGTATATTGAAAATAAAATATTTATATAAAATAAATAGAATTTATAAAAGGAATTATTTCGGAAATAAAGAGAATTATAAAAGGAATTATTTGGGAAATAAATAGAATTATAAAAGGAATTGGGGAGATATAAAAGAACTACGAGAAAATGGATTTAAAGTAGATTGTAAATAGAAATCTGTTTTAACAGATAATTTGGGAAGGTTAATTTATAAATAATGTTTTATAAAGTACGTAAAATATTTATCATTGGATAAATTGGATATATAAAAAATGAATTTATATAGAGAAGTAAAATCGGTTTCAACACCAATATTTTAAATGGAATTTGAACTTGGTATTTAAAAAAAAGGAATTTGAACGAGATATTAAGTGTTAGAAGGAAAAATAAGTTTTGTATGAATAATTCTGCAAATAAAAACATAAATAGAATTTGGGTTTGAGATATTGTTTTTAAATATGAAATCAAACTGTTTTGATAATATAAAGAAATATTATTCACATTCTATACGAAAAATAGATTAAAGTAAATATTTTGCAAATAAAATATTCATAAACGAAATTGGGTTTGAAATAGGAATTTAAATGGAATTACTGAAATTAGAAACTGACTGGAAATTAGTTTAGTTGAATGACCTTCTGGGTATCGATCTGATGTTGGTTACGGCCTTCAGGGTTTAAACTTGGGAAGTTGTTCTCTTACTAGTTTATAGTTAGAGACTGATAGATATGGAAAGATAGTGAAGCGTGAATCAGAAATGGAAATGTTTCCAATGTTAATAACATTTATTTTCTAGATTTCGAAAATAAGGATTTAAGGATATATGGAAACGGGAAATAGGGAATGAATAAATTAATGATAAATTAATTTAGAAGGGAAAATGTTGATTGATCGATAAAATTTTCATTTGGAAATAAGATCGTTGTGTGTATGGATGTTTCCTTTGATAGTTAAATAACCGACTATCAAAGTTTTGACCATTTTTCCATTGTCAATACGTAGAGACCGGGATCGGATTAATTATCTGAAACCCACTCTGTATGGGCATTTGCATTGCAAATCAAATATGATGAAGATAATTGAGGATGGAGTTTATGCAAGGGCTGTTCTGGCAATCCTAGGTAGAAATTTCCTAAGATGGATTTATAGAATAGTGCCTTCGGTTTGTCCAGTCCCAGGACAACATGTATGGAAGAATGTCTGACAGAGTATATTTAATAGATCATGTGAGTTGATCTCTTCAAACGTATTTACGTTTGATGGCGGAGGAATTCGTTTCTCTTAGTTGTATACCCATGGTATTTTTAGGTAAATCAATTTGTGATTTGGCGGGTATGATGATGTGGCATTCAAAGTGAATAAAGATGTGATTTGTCATAGATAAGCGTGGCTTCAATTCTCACAACCAGGAAATGGTAGAAATCGGGTAGGTCGCATAACTAAGTGGGTAGCTCCCAATTAGGGTGTATTGTCACCTGATCTAGAGAAATTTCATTTACTTCTTTAACCTATTTCGATGATGACCCTTTCGGGTAACGGTTGCTGATCCCAACCGTTGGTGATAATACATTCGGCATACTCAAGCGAAATGAGTGACCGGTCATGTTTGGCCTGGGTTACAAGATGTTCCTGTTGAACCTGGTGTATTCCTCTCTAGAGATACATTGTCGGAAGGTGGTTTCATACCTTGCCAGTTGGAATCCATTACCAAATAAGCGTCTGCGGTTTTTGATTATATATTATATATATGGAACGTGAGATGAAAGCATTCCACTAGATTGCTATTTATTTGATTTAGACATTATTATAATATCAGAAGAGTATGGATCTTAAAAGAATGTTTTAGGTTATTGTAAGGTAAAAACCATCCGTGTTTATGTGTGGATTGGTCTTACGATTATTCTTTCTTTAAAAAGGATTCTTAAAGTTAAACAAATGGTTGGAGTTTACTCACACCAGTCACATGACTGACCCAAAGTTTATTTTGTTTAGTTTTCCCTAAACAATTGGGTGTCCTAATTTGTACAGGCAGTCAAGTAGTCGGGATTTACAGATACACTAAATGGAGATTGGAGCGCCAGGCTTCAACAATATTTTATAGCTATTGTTTATTTCCGCTGTGGTGTAAGTGCTATACTCTAATGATATATATATATATATATATACACAAATGACAGATTTGTATTTCAAAGTTATGTTGTGGAATATACTTTATTCATTCCGTTGAGAGATTCGTATTACTCTGATTTTGTCGTTGTTCCTCTCCTTCTTCTATTCTAATTTTCTATCTTATCTATTCTCACCCTCTAACTTCTTTCTATTAATGATCTGGAATGCTCGATGCCTGAATAATTGACATGGGTTAATGTTGATTTTCTAGGTCGAAATTTTCCAGGTCATTACAACCAAATTAAGTTTAACCTATTCAGATTAGCATGTTTTGCATATTATCCTAATTATACAGTCATTGGATTTCAGGTTTCTATATGCCTAATTCTCTTTTTTTACTATTATGACAAATTATTCCAATTTAACCCAATTTTATGCAATTCTAACGGAAATAGCCTAGGTAGTCGATGCCCTAAGCTTAGCGCAAAAAGAGAAGGAGAAAATATAGACTAACTCATAAATACATAAACTGAATAAATAGGCATAAGATTGTAAATAAAAATAAGACAGAAAAGGGGATGATAAGGATGTGCATGTAACAGGTAATAACTGAAAATTGAATAAATAGTAGACTGTAAAATAACATATAAACTTAAGAACATTGTATAATTTTAGGTCCAAATTATTTACTGTCAGAATACTTTTCAGATGGAAGGTATAAAAATAACTAGAGCTCACAGTGGTTTGAATTAGATCCAGAAAATCCTTTTATAAAGGTGTTGCAGAAGAAAATCACTTCAATCTAAGCTTTGGCAGCACCTTGACATTTTCTTAATTTTATTTAGAAATAACTTAGAGGAGGAAGAAGATGAAGATATGTTTGTGTGTAAGAAAATGGTGAAGCTACTAAACTATTTATAGATTAGCTAGGATAATTCTATACCATTAGATATTAGATTTATAAATCAAATCGTGCACCTCAAGTTGAGTCAACATATGTATATAACAAACAAAATAGTCCAGATTCAGGCGTAAGAATCTGCCGTTGCATGAAGGTGGTCGGCCCATCTTAAGCGTGGGTCGACACAAGGGTTGACCCATGTATAGCTGGGTCGCCTAGTGACCATTGTTTTATGTGTTGTTTAATTTTATTTTATATTATATTTTAATTCAGTCTTTTACTATCCATAACTTCTTCATATTTAATCTGATTTACGAAAACCAATAGTCTATCTGAACCCAAATTTCATAACGGACGCAATGGTAAAACCTGTTTTACCTAATTCTGAATATTTAATTAATTAATATTCATTTTATTATTTTCTTTATATATTTATGGTGTATTAAAATATGGGGTGTTACAAAATGTTAGCTAAAAGTTGCAGATTTATTCCTCTTTTATGTACGAAAAATGAAATAAAAGTGTAACTTTACAAATGTGAATTAAATAAAGTAGAACTAAATTGACATTAAATACATGTACAAATTGTAAAATTATAACAAAGAGGAATTTGATTGAGTTAGGAAAATTAGTAAGGGTTTACAGTAAATTATGACAAGTGTGATAATTTAAAAAATAGTACAAAAATGAGCATATTATTATGATTAATAAGAACTATGTTGACATGTTAGGAAATCATAATAAAAAGAGAAAGAATGCAACCTGTTATGATGAAAATAGAATATCATATGCACAGGCTAGGAATTGGATCAATAGTTCGGGCTCTGATCTAGGATTAGGCTAAAAAAGAAAGAAAGTGGAATTAGGAAATATGAATATTTGCAAGAAAAATTATAACACGAGGGTTATAATCAAAAAAGAAGAAAATAGAAAATAATAAAGACTTATTATAAAGGAAATATAGATCTGAAATTAAGTTTAATAAGCATGTAACAGGATAGGTCTCTTTCGGTAGCAAAGGCTGATTGGGGAAAGTAAGTGATCGTTAAAGTTAATAAGCATGTAAATTAGGCCTAGATTAGAGGGAACTTAGCAATGTAATGCTAGTTAGTGCTATAATAAAAGAAAAGAGTAAACACGAATCTCACAGTGGAACGAATAAAATATAGTATACAACATAACTTGGAAATACAAATCTGTCATTTGAGTATAACACATACATCATAGCCGAAATAAATAATAGCTATATAATCCTGAAGCCTCCTGCTCCATCGCTTCAAGTATATCTGTAAAAACCTGACTACTTGACCGCCCGTACAAAATTGGGCACCCAAGAATTTAGGGAAAACAAAACAAAATAAACTCCGGGTCAGTCATGGGACTGGTATGAGTAAACCATTTAAAACAGTTTGAGCAATTAAACGATATCTCATAAGACCACGCCGTATAATGGAACGGGTTTTTCCCTTATGAGAATCCAAAACACTTGGTCCAACATTCAAAACCGTTTTGAAAGGAACGATAGTCTTTATATCAAACTCATTTGTTATTATAATAATGTCTATCAACCACAATATAATAATCATCTAGCAGAATGCTTTCATCTCACGTTCCACATACGTAATATATAATCAAAAACCGCGGGCACATATTGGGGAATGAATTCCAACTGGCAAGGTATAGGACCACCTTCCGATAGTGTATCTCTAGAGAAGAATACACCGGGTTCAACAAGAACATCTTGCAACCCAGGCTAAACATGACCGGTCACTCATTTCGCTTGAGTGTACGGAATGTATTATCACCAACGGTTGAGATCAGCAACCGTTCCCCGAAAGGGACAGCATCGAAAAAGATTATAGAAGTAAAATGGAATTTCTCTAGATCAGGTGACAATACACCCTAATTGGCAGCTAGCCACTTAGCCATGCGACCTACCCGATTTTATACCATTTCCGGTTGTAAGGCTAGAGGCCATAACGTATCCTTTACAAACCACATCTTCATTCACTTTGAATGTCACATCGTCATACCCGCTAAATCAAAAATTGATTTCCTCAAAAATACAATGGGTATACAGCTAAGAGAAACGAATTCCTCCACCACCAAACGTAAATACGTTTGAAGAGATCAACTTACGCGATCTATTAAATATACTCTGTCAGACATTCTTCCTTGCTGGTTGTCATGGGACTGGATAAAACAAAGGTACTATTCTGTAAATCCATCTTACGAAATTTCTACTTAGGATTTACTGAACAGCTCTTGCATAACTCTATCTTCAATTATCTTCATCATATTTGATTCGCAACGATTAGGCCATACGGATTGGGTTTCAGATAATATACCTGTAACAACCCGGAAATTCTGAGCCAGTTTAAAATTTTTATTTTGGCAATTTTAGCGAATTTTGAATATTTAAAATGAATTATTTTAAATAATAATGACGATAAATTTATTTTGAATATAATCCAAACGTATATATTTATATACGTCGTCGTTAGAATATAAATATTTATTTTAAATATAAAAGGAATTGAAAATGGCGCGGTAGTTCGATAATTCGATTTCAAACTTCAAATGAATGTACCGGGTGCAAAATAAACCGGATTTTAGCGAAACCAAAATTATTAGAATCTAATTAAGAATATCTTTCCAACGAATCCGAAAAAACAAGATTTCATAGCGGGAATCAAAAGTTATGTCCAGTTGAAAATTCAAAATAGTCGTTATGGAATTCTAGCCCTTAAAAATAGAAATTTGCAAATGACCTCGATTTTCGACGAAACCACTTTTGTTGGATCCGTGATGTCAACTTATTGCTAGGTTTCAAAATTCGTAATTTTTCGAATCAATATGTGAGCGTGGCGAAGGAAAACGCATTTGACCAGTTTCAGTTGATTTTAATTGACTGGAAAATGGCCATTTTTCAAACGGTCTCAGAATTTGACGAAACTAGTTTTGTTAGGACCGTATCGTCGATACGAAGCTAGAAAATATTTTTCTGGAATTTTTCGAGTTCGTATGTGGCCCCAGTAAATTGAAATGTGCGTTCAAATTTAATATATAGAGTTATGTTTTGATTTTGACGAAAGCTGTTCGAAACGATCGAAACAACCTACGATACATATCCCATTGTGTTCGGAATGGGGGTAATTAGCTATGGGCGATAGTCGGTGGGTCTCGTTTAGAAGTCAAATAAAAAGTCAACTTGTTGGAATAATTAATTATAAAAAATTAAATAATAGTAAAAGGACCCAACCCCCTTTGTCTCTCCCGCCACTTTTCAGAACAATAAAAAAAAGGAGGGGGGGGGGGAAATCGCGATTCCCCCAAGGCGATCGATCGCCTTGACGCCGCACAGGCGGAGGCGCCTCAGACCGACCCCCTCTCCGTCGTCCAACCTCTCCCCTCTCGCCTCCAGCTCCCTCTCCTCTTCTATTCTCTCTCCTCATGCGCCCTAGCCCACCGCGAAGCACAGCTGCCTCACCTAGGCCCTGCGCCAACTCCGGCCACGCTCAGCCCCTCCACGACCATCAGACCGCCGCCACCCCTCCCTTTCTCCACCACCGACGCCATCTTCCCCTCCCCCACGCTGCATTCCAAAGGTGAGTGCTCCCTTTCAGTTTTCTATTATTTTTGAATTATCATAACTGAAAATAGGGATTTTGGTTAAATAAAATTATGATTTACATGCTATTGAAAAGCTTTGATTTTTATTTTTAGAAAAGCTTTGATTTTTAATCACATAAAAATACGATTCTTGAAAGTAAAAAGGAATCATTTTTATTTGTATGATAAGGCAAAAAAGGAGTGAGTTTTGTTCGTAAGAAGAGGGGAGAAAAATATGATTTTCATTTGTAAGGAGGAGCGATTAAAAGATAATATTTTTATAAGTGAAAAGTTAGATATTTTTAAAAATAGAAAGGCTTGATTTTTATGTTTTAGAAAGAATAAAAATTTGATCTTTATTATGTAGGAGATATAAAAATATAATTTTTATATAGGAGGGAGGGTTATAAAAATATAATCTTTATTGGGTAAAGAGGGATATAAAAATATAATTTTTATATAGAGGATAGCGTGATAAAAATGTGATCTTTATTATATGAACACCAGTATAAAAATAGAATTTTTATCTATATAGTAGCAGTGTAAAAATAGAATTTTTATCTATATAGTAGCGGTGTAAAAATAGAATTTGTATCTATATAGTAACAATATAAATATATGATTTTTATATATGTAGTGGCTACGGGCAACGAAAGAGATAAAAGGCGAGAACGACGAAGATTTCTACATAAGAAGGGTCGTGGTGTTTGGTTTAGCTTATCGGTGAGAAATTCTCACTTTTAATTTCTTTTTCTAGCTATAAATATATACTATGATGCAGACGGTGCTTAGCAGCACCCGACACCCGTCGTCCACAGACCATGGACGGCTTGTTTGTTTGATTGATGTGTTATGAAAATTGATTGTGTTCTGGAATGATTGAAAAATAAATATTCATGTGTTAAAATAAATTAATTATCGTTAAAAATATAATTTTTAACGTGAATGTGAATAAATAAATATTTATAAACAAATCGGCCGATTTGTTTATATACACTGATTTGACTGATATTGATTGGGTCGATAAATTTTACACATCGCCCAATTGCACAAATAAAAATCTGTATTTGTTGATTTGAAACCCCATACGGGTATTGGGATAAAATACGGCATACACTAATCCCTATAATTAGTTGTATGTCGACCGATTGATTGACAGGCTGTTATAAGCGTTAATTATTTATATTTAATGCTTATGCAGTTGTGTGGTGCACTTTTGATGATGGTTGATTATTTATCGTTACTATTATATACATGTGTTGTATGGAATCCATATAATTAACATTATATGGTAATTGATTGGGCCTCATTCCAACTGGGAAAATATAGAATATTAGACTATAAAAATAGTCATGTGTTGAAGATGTTCATGCATTGAGAATATTCATGTGTTGAAACTATTCATGTGTTGAGTAAAATATTTTAACAATAAAATTTACATCTTTATCATATTAAAGATTAGAAACTACTTTACGGTTGGAGTCTGATTAAAAATCAAACGATAGATACCATAATTTTATAAAATATATTACATATCAAAAATAGTCATGTGTTGACAGTACTCATGCGTTGAGATTAGTCATGTGTTGAAAGAAATATAGATTCATGTGTTGAGTAGAATAAATATTCATTCATTGAATAGAATATCGAAGTTATTGAAATATATAAAGCCATGTTGATTAGAGTTGCGCTATTTTGACATGAACGATATTTATATCGATTATATTCGTTTTTATAATGAATATAGAAAAAGAAGTGATTTCAAAATATAAAGTTTTGAAAATATTATCATTTATATAGTAATGATATGAAATATTCAATTTTGATTTGAAATTGAATATAGAGTTGAAATGGGTTTGAAAACGAATTTAAAACGATTTATAGAATACGTTTTAAAAGGAAATCGACAAAATATATAATATATATATATATATATTATATATAATGGCCTGAATAGAACGCACCGCGCCATGGCAGTTCGTGAATTTCGACCATTGACTTCGAATTGACGTTGCGGGAGGTCCGACCGTCGGATTCTCCTAAAACCGGAACCACTGGGTTCGTATCGAAAATAGCTTTACAATGAATATTAGAAATTTGAAATCTAACAGTTGGATTTGGAATTATGTCCAAATCAAATTTGGAAAAGGTTGCTGTAAGTGCAGTTCGATGGCCGTTGATGGAAATCGACTGTACGTGCCTTGATAAAATTATTAAAAATATCAATAATTTGTGTAAAATCATAAGAAATGATTTGTGAAGAATTGGGATGAAAAACTCCATATTTTAAAAGATAAAAATAATTTTTTATCGAAATGAACTAGTTTTGAACTAGAATTAAAATCAATTTTTTTTGAAATAAATAAATTGAATTTGAAAGTGGTTTTAAAAATAATTAGGATTTCTAATAAGTGAATTGGAATGGATTTGAATCGAAATTGTCTTCACAATATTTCAATGTTGGATTTTGTGATTATACAAATATGGTTGTGGAAATTTGAAAGATATATTCATATCGTTATTTCCAATACGATATTTGTTGGTTTCAGAATTTGATATTGAATATAAGTCGGTATATTTTCTATTCAGAGCTTTGTATTTAATATAAAACATGATTTTGGTTTGGCGTGAATGGTGTCTTCATTAACACTGATTCTTAAGCCCAGTTGAGAAAAAGATTAAATCTTTCTATTTAGATTTAATGAAGTGTACCAATCAAATAATATTTAATTGAATTTGAATTTGAATTTGAATGTGATTTTGGGTTTGTCGTGAACCGTGTTTTAGATGACATTGGTTCTTTAACCCAGTTAAAGGCAGAATATTGATTTTTGAAAAGGTTAAAACTAAGTGGAGTTTTAATGAATCTTTAATTAAATTGAAACGTGAATTGATAATTTAAATTATCAAATCTGAAAGGTGATCGAGAATGGAGTACCACCAGTTTTGCTCCAAAGCGATAGTTAAATCTTTAATTAGATTTGAACGTGAAATGGTAATTAATTTTACCGATAACACCGTGGTGTTAGATATGGAGTATTACCAGTTTTTCTCCAGGGGATGAATAGGTTGGGATTGGGAAATAAAATAAATAATTACTTCGGTGTGGTTCGCTAATCCCGACTAGTTTGGAAAACAATAATATGGTTTGAAATGATATCCAATGGAAGATTAAAGAATAAACTTAGAAGAATTTATCTTTGATAAAATTAATGGGAACACTTCCCTAAGAATGTGAATAAAGAATATTCTGAATTGGAATGAGGCGTATGTTGTGTTTGTGTAACATTTGTTTATTATATACGCGGGTTATTCGGAAAGGTCGGGTTTATACCCATTCTGAATAACCGATTCGATGATATGTCGAAGATGAAGACGGTGGTTGAAGACCGGAAGTCTTCACATCGTTTGGGTGATTACTGGTGATCTTGATTGGGCTGTACACCCAAGATGAGAGAATCAATTGGTGATCGTCCGGACTTACTTGGAGATGAATGGATATGCGAGGAAAGTGCCTCTGGTTTCGTTCAGACCTAGAATGAACTTGTAAATGGACTGTGTGTCTAACATTTTATTTTATTCTGTGTTGATTGATCTCTATTAAATATACATCTGTTTAGCGGCAGAGAATTTATTCTCTTGCTTAACGCCCTTCTCTGAAACGTACGAGCTCAGAGGTTGTATATCGATGGACATCAGTCGCATGGAGTGAATTGCCTGTGTGGCACGCCTAAGTGGCAAATGATCAAGGCTTCTGTTGAAAAGCAAAGTCTTGTGGTTGATGATCAAAGCACAGCCTGTGTGGCATAGCTTTGTGTATAGCGTGAATTTGCGAGCCTCACACTTCGGTATGAGTCAAAAACGGGATACGGACCGTTGGGAGAACACGACGTTTCTTTCTAGCTAGTGGTGGTGTCAGTGCTTAAACTGGCTGACATTTATATATACTTTTCACCTGTGTGGTTGTTGGAATGCGAGGCACCTCAGATATAGGTCTGTTAGGACCGGGAAACGGTGTTCAGGAATTGCCAATCCTCCAAAGTTAGGTGAGGACCGGCCCAGCCGATTCCAAGGATCATAGTGGGGTCCTGAGACATTTGCTAGAGTGTCTCGAACGGAGAGGAGTTTGCCCCTTGCCTCGACTCATGACGGAAATCCAATTTCCAATACGTGATATTTCGGTTTTATTTGTAGAACCTAGTATGGCGGCATAGTGGTATGGGTTATTAATGCCTTCTATGATTGATATTTATGATTGAAATTGTTTTGACACAATATATTTATTATAGTATCAAATAATATGTTTTTAACGTATCAAGCATGCTTTGGCTATTATAAGGTAAAAACCCTATCCTCCGGCTTGCGTTGCATTGTGTGATGGGACCTGGGTCTTATAATAGCTTCATTTTCTTTATTTAGCATTGCGTTGTTTATTTTATGCACTGGTATTCTTGGGAGGAAGCCCGTTCCGTGTTATACGGCGTGGTCCCTTGATTTACCTATCTTTGAAAATAAAGATAAATAACTGTTTTATTTCTCACACCAGTCACATGACTGACCTGGAGTTTATTTTTTTAACCTAAACTCTAGGTGCCCTTATTTTCGACACGGGCAGCTAGTGGTTTTGGTTTTGCAGATTTGTATTCACAGGATCCTGATTTACAGCTGGAACAATGCTCGGAAAGCTTTGTATCCGTGTATTACTTCTAGTTGTGTTTTGTATTATTTTTCCGCTGCAGTACTGTATTTAAATCTCTGATATTCTTTGTTGTATAATATTTATTCATACTTTGTATATTCTTGTATTTTGATGGAATTGTTGTAATAGACAATGAAATGTTCTTCTGTCTGCGTTCCGATGTTCCTTGTTCTCAAGATAATCCGGACTTTCTTTCACGGGGAAGTTACAGGTCCTTACAGTTAGTATTAGAGCTTTGGTTTACAGAGCTCGAGAACAAGACACATTAGAACCATACGAAAGAATTCATCAGATATTGGATTAGTAATATCCAATTAGAATGACTCGTTAGAGATAGGATCAGTAGTATCCTAGAACGAGTGTGAAGAGTATATATTTTCAAATGAAAACAATATTGATTTGGAAATTTAAATCGTTTTGTACGTATTTGAATATTTATTTATTTTGAATTTGGACAATCGAGTATATAAAGATTTTGCATATACGCGTCATGAACGTATATTCGAAGTTTTAATATACTGGATAGATATAGAATCATATTCTAGTGGCCCGAAGATGATTCTGATGGTTGAGTACTCGTCGTCAGAATTTATCTTCGAGTGACGAAAGTATGATATTTATATATTTCCATAGACTGGTGTGAGAATCAAAACTTAGATAGGATTATTTGCTGTGAATTGGCATCAAAAACATGATTTTCTGTATATGTATCAAAATTATGAATTTGAAACGTCGTTAATCCACTAATTGATTGATGGTTGTGTTGTATGATTATTGTTTTGATTAATTAAAAATTTGAACCATTTAGCCTAATGGAACCGAATGTTGAACTATATTGAAAAATTATTACAATTGCATGCATATACATGTACTTACATTGAACAGGTCATAGCAAGGAGGCTAGAGCAGAAGAATAAAATTTATTTGCCGACAAATAGGTACATGTTTACCATAATTTACTGTTTTGTTTGGGTGATGATGATTTTATGAGCCGATTGGCTAGCCGCTTAGCTAGCCGCTTGGCTTTTTCTTTTTCTTTTGGATTGAAGAAGGCCATGGGAGGCTATATGAAATATCCTGAAGTCCCCGGCGCAGGGGAGGTTATGGCGAAATTTTTCGAAAATTTAGGGTGTTAGCCAAATTTTTGAAAAATTTGAAAAGTTCTTAGAAACTGAAAAGTTGAAGAACTTAAGCCGTAAAGAAAATAATAGAAGTTGAGTCGATTTGTTAAACAACTTTCGGCTTCGTTCCTTTTCGGGGACGAAAAGTTTTAAGTGGGGAAGAATGTAACAAACCGGAAATTCTTAGCCAGTTTAAAATTTTTATTTTGGCAATTTTAACGAATTTTGAATATTTAAAATGAATTATTTTAAATAATAACGACGAGAAATTTATTTTGAATATAATCCGAACGTATATATTTATATACGTCGTCGTTAGAATATAAATATTTTATTTTAAATATAAAAGGAATTGAAAATGGCGCAGTAGTTCGATAATTCGATTTCAAACTTCAAATGAATGTACCAAGTGCAAAATAGACCGGATTTTTGCGAAACCAAAAATATTAGAATCTAATTGAGAAAATCTTTCCAACGAATCCGAAAAATCAAGATTTCATAGCGGGAATCAAAAGTTATGTCCAGTTGAAAATTCTGAATAGTCGTTATGGAATTCTGGCCCTTAAAAATAGAAATTTGCAAATACCTCGGTTTTCGACGAAACCACTTTTGTTGGATCCGTGATGTCAAATTATTGCTAGGTTTCAAAATTCATAATTTTTCGAATCAATTTGTGAGCGTGGTAAAGGAAAACGCGTTTGACCAATTTCAGTTGATTTTAATCGACTGGAAAATGGCCATTTTTCAAACGGTCTCAGAATTCGACGAAACTAGTTTTGTTAGGACCGTATCATTGATACGAAGCTAGAAAATATTTTTATGGAATTTTTCGAGTTCGTATGTGGCCCTAGTAAATTGAAATGTGCGTTCAAATTCAATATATAGAGTTATGTTTTGATTTTGACGAAAACTGTTCGAAACGATCGAATCAGCCTACGATACATATCCCATTGTGTTCGGAATGAGGGTAATTAGCTATGGGCGATAGTTGGTGGGTCTCGTTTAGAAGTCGAATAAAAAGTCAACTTGTTGGAATAATTAATTATAAAAAATTAAATAATATTAAAAGGACCCAACCCCCTTTGTCTCTCCCGTCACTTTTCAGAACAATAAAATAAAAAATAAAAAAAGGAGAGTGGGGGGAAATCGCGATTCCCCCCAGGCGATCGATCGCCTCGACGCCGCACTGGCGGAGGCGCCTCAGGCCGACCCCCTCTCCGTCGTCCAACCTCTCCCCTCTCGCCTCCAGCTCCCTCTCCTCCTCTATTCTCTCTCCTCACGTGCCCTAGCCCACCGCGAAGCACAGCCGCCTCCCCTAGGCCCTGCGCCAACTCCGGCCGCGCTCAGCCCCTCCACCGCCATCAGAACGCCGCCACCCCTCCCTTGCTCCACCACCGACGCCATCTTCCCCTCCCCCACGCTTCATTCCAAAGGTGAGTGCTCCCTTTCAGTTTTCAATTATTTTTGAATTATCATAACTGAAAATAGGTATTTTGGTTAAATCAAATTATGATTTACATGCTATTGAAAAGCTTTGATTTTTAATCACATAAAAATACGATTTTTGAAAGTAAAAAGGAATGATTTTTATTCGTATGATAAGGCGAAAAAGGAGTGAGTTTTGTTCGTAAGAAGAGGGGAGAAAAATATGTTTTTCATTTGTAAAGAGTAGCGATTAAAAGATTATATTTATATAAGTGAAAAGTTAGATGATTTTAAAATTAGAAAGGCTTGATTTTTTTATTTTAGAAAGAATAAAATTTCGATCTTTATTATTTAGGAGATATAAAAATATAATTTTTATATAGGAGGGAGCGTTATAAAAATATAATCTTTATTGGGTAAAGAGGGATATAAAAATATAATTTTTAAATAGAGGATAGCATGATAAAAATGTGATCTTTATTATATGAACACCGGTATAAAAATAGATTTTTATCTATATAGTAGCGGTGTAAAAATAGAATTTTTATCTATATAGTAGTGGTGTAAAAATAGAATTTTTATCTATATAGCAGCGGTGTAAAAATAGAATTTTTATCTATATAGTAGCGGTGTAAAAATAGAATTTTTATCTATATAGTAACAATATAAAAATATGATTTTTATATATGTAGTAGCTACGGACAACGAAAGTGACAAAAGGCGAGAACGACGAAGATTTCTACATAAGAAGGGTCATGGCGTTTGGTTTAGCTTATCGGTGAGAATTTCTCACTTTAAATTTCTTTTTCTAGTTATAAATATATACTAGGATGTAGATGGTGCTTAGCAGCACCCGACACCCGTCGTCCACAGACCATGGACGGCTTGTTTGTTTGATTGATGTGTTGTGAAAATTGATTGTGTTGTGGAATGATTGAAAAATAAATATTCATGTGTTGAAAAAAATTAATTATCATTAAAAATATAATTTTTAACGTGAATGTGAAAAAATAAATATTTATAAACAAATCGACCGAATTGTTTATATACACTGATTTGACTGATATTGATTGGGTCGATAAATTTTACACATCGCCCAACTGCACAAATAAAAATCTGTGTTTGTTGATTTGAAACCCCACACGGGTATTGGGATAAAATACGGCATACACTAATCCCAATAATTAGTTGTATGTCGATCAATTGATTGACAGGCTGTTATAAGCGTTAATTATTTATATTTGATGTTTATGCAGTTGTGTGGTGCACTTTGGATGATGGTTCATTATTTATCGTTGCTATTATATACATGTGTTGTATGAAATCCATATAATTAACATTATATGGTAATTGATTGGGCCTCATTCCAATTGGGAAAATAAAGAATATTAGACTATAAAAATAGTCATGTGTTGACGATGCTCATGCGTTGAGAATATTCATGTGTTGAAACTATTCATGTGTTGAGTAAAATATTTTAACAATAAAATTTACATCTTTATCATATTTAAGATTAGAAACTACTTTACGGTTGGAGTCTGATTAAAAATCAAACGATAGATACCATAATTTTATAAAATATATTACATAACAAAAATAGTCATGTGTTGACAGTACTCATGCGTTGAGATTAGTCATGTGTTGAAAGAAATATAGATGATCATGTGTTGAGTAGAATAAATATTCATTTGTTGAATAGAATACCGAAGTTATTGAAATATATAAAGCCGTGTTGATTAGAGTTTCGCTATTTTGACGTGAACGATATTTATATCGATTATATTCGTTTTTATAATGAATATAGAAAAAAAAGTGATTTCAAAATATAATGTTTTGAAAATATTATCATTTATATAGTAATGATATGAAATATCCAATTTTGATTTGAAATTGAATATAGAGTTGAAATGGGTTTGAAAACGAATTTAAAACGATTTATAGAATACGTTTTAAAAGGAAATCGACGAAATATAATATATATATATATATATTATATATATATATATAATGGCCTGAATAGAACGCACAACGCCACGGTAGTTCGTGAATTTTGACCATTGACTTCGAATTGATGTTGCGGAAGATCCGACCGTCGGATTCTCCTAAAACCGGAACCGTTGGGTATGTATCGAAAATAGCTTTCCAATGAATATTAGAAATTTGAAATCTAACGGTTGGATTTGGAATTATGTCCAAATCAAATTTTGAAAAGGTTGTTGTAAGTGTAGTTCGATGGCCGTTGATGGAAATCGACTGTACGGGCCTTGATAAAATTATTAAAAATAACAATAATTTGTGTAAAATCATAAGAAATGGTTTGTGAAGAATTGGGATGAAAAACACCATATTTGAAAAGATAAAAATAAATTTTTATCGAAATGAACTAGTTTTGAACTAGAATTAAAATCAATTTATTTTTGAAATAAATAAATTGAATTTGAAAGTGGTTTTAAAAATAATCAGGATTTCCAGTACGTGAATTGGAATGGATTTGAATCGAAATTGTCTTCGGAATATTTCGATGTTGGATTTTGTGATTATACAGATATGGTTGTGGAAATTTGAAAGATATATTCATATCATTATTTCCAATTCGATATTTGTTGGTTTCAGAATTTGATATTGAATATAAGCTGGTATATTTTCTATTCAGAGCCTTGTATTTAATATAAAACGGGATTTGGGTTTGTCGTGAATGGTGTCTTCATTAACACGATTCTTAAGCCCAGTTGGGAAAAAGATTAAATCTTTCTATTTAGATTTAATGAAGTGTACCAATCAAATTATATTTAATTGAAATTGAATTTAAATGTGATTTTGGGTTTGTCGTGAACCGTGTTTTAGATGACATTGGTTCTTTAACCCAGTTAAAGGCAGGATTTTGATTTTTGAAAAGGTTAAAACTAAGTGGAGTTTTAATGAATCTTTAATTAGATTTAAATGTGAATTGATAATTTAAATTATCAAATCTGAAAGGTGATCGAGAATGGAGTACCACCAGTTTTGCTTCAAAGCGATAGTTAAATCTTTAATTAGATTTGAACGTGAAATGGTAATTAATTTTACTGATAACACCGTGGTGTTAGATATGGAGTATTACCAGTTTTTCTCCAGGGGATGAATAGGTTGGGATTGGGAAATAAAATAAGTAATTACTTCGGTGTGGTTCGCTAATCCCGACTAGTTTGGAAAACCATAATATGGTTTGAAATGATATCCAAAGCCAGATTAAAGAATAAATTTAGAAGAATTTATCTTTGATAAAATTAATTGGAAAACTTCCCTAAGAATGTGAATAAAGAATTTTCTGAATTGGAATGAGGCGTATGTTGTGTTTGTGTAACATTTGTTTATTATATACGCAGGTTATTCGGAAAGGCCGGGTTTATACCCATTCTGAATAACCGATTTGACGATATGTCGAAGATGAAGACGGTGGTTGAAGACCGGAAGTCTTCACATCGTTTGGGTGATTACTGATGATCTTGATTGGGCTGTACACCCAATATGAGAGAATCAGTTGGTGATCGTCCAGATTTACTTGGAGATGGATGGATATGCGAGGAAAGTGCCTCCGGTTTCGTTCAGACCCAAAACGAACTTGTAAATGGACTGTGTGTCTGACAATGGATTTTATTCTGTGTTGATTGATCTCTATTAGATATACATCTTTTTGGCGGCGGAGAATTTATTCTCTTGCTTAACGCCCTTCTCTGAGACGTACGAGCTCAGAGGTTGTATATCGATGGATATCAGTCGCATGGAGTGAATTGCCTGTGTGGCACGCCTAAGTGGCAAATGATCAAGGCTTCTGTTGAAAACCAAAGTCTTGTGGTTGATGATCAAAGCACAGCCTGTGTGGCATAGCTTTGTGTATAGCGTGAAATTGCGAGCCTCACACTTCGGTATGAGTCAAAAAGGGGATACGGACCGTTGGGAGAACACGACGTTTCTTTCTAGCTAGTGGTGGTGTCAGTGCTTAAACTGGCTGACATTTATATATACTTTTCACCTGTGTGGTTGTTGGAATGCGAGGCACCTCAGATATAGGTCTGTTAGGACCGGGAAACGGTGTTCAGGAATTGCCAATCCTCCAAAGTTAGGTGAGGACCGGCCCAGCCGATTCCAAGGATCATAGTGGGGTCCTGAGACATTTGCTAGAGTGTCTCGAACGGAGAGGAGTTTGCCCCTTGCCTCGACTCATGACGGAAATCCAATTTCCAATACGTGATATTTCGGTTTTATTTGTAGAACCTAGTATGGCGGCATAGTGGTATGGGTCATTAATGCCTTCTATGATTGATATTTATGATTGAAATTGTTTTGACACTATATATTTATTATAGTATCAAATAATATGTTTTTAACGTATCAAGCCTGCTTTGTCTATTATAAGGTAAAAACCCTATCCTTCGGCTTGCGTTGCATTGTGTGATGGGACCTGGGTCTTATAATAGCTTCATTTTCTTTATTTAGCATTGCGTTGTTTGTCTTATGCATTGGTATTGTTGGGAGGAAACCCATTCCGTGTTATACGGCGTGGTCCCTTGATTTACCTAACTTTGAAAATAAAGATTAATAACTGTTTTAGTTCTCATACCAGTCACATGACTGACCTGGAGTTTATTGTTTTAACCTAAACTCTGAGTGCCCTTATTTTCGACACGGGCAACTAGTAGTTTTGGTTTTGTAGATTTATATTCACAGGATCCTGATTTACAGCTGGAACGATGCTCGGAAAGCTCTATATCCGTGTATTACTTCTAGTTGTGTTTTGTATTATTTTTCCGCTGCAGTACTGTATTTAAATCTCTGATATTCTTTGTTGTATAATATTTATTCATACTCTGTATATTCTTGTATTCTTATGGAATTGTTGTAATGGACAATGAAATGTTCTTCTGTCTGCGTTCCGATGTGCCTTGTTCTCAAGGTAATCCGGGCTTTCCTTCACGAGGAAGTTACGGGTCCTTACAGTACCTGATCCCGATCTCTCTGTACTGACAATGGAAAAATGGTCAAAAACTTTGATAGTAGGTGATTTAATTATCAAAGAAAGACATGTGTGCAAACAATGATATTATTTCCAAATGGAAATTCTATCGATCAATCATCAATCAACATTTATTCATTTCCCCATTTCTTATTTCCATATATTCATCAAATCCTTATTTTCTAATTTTAGAAAATATACGTTATTAACTTTGGAAAATGTTTCCATTTCTGATTCAAGTATCACTATCTTCTCACATATATCAGTCTCTAACTGTAAACTAGTAAAAGAACAACCCTCTATGTATTAACCTCGAAGGCCGAAACCAACATCAGATCGATACCCAGACAACTGTTCAACTTAACTAATCTCCAGTCAGTTTCTAATTCCTTTAACTCCATTTTAAATTCCTAATTCAAACCCCAAATTCCTTTATAATATTTTATGTGCAAAATATTTACTTTAATCTAATTTTTTTTCTCATAGAATGTGAATAATATAATCAAAACAGTTTTGATTTCGTATTTAAAACCAAATATCCAAATTCTATTTATATTTTTATTTGCAGAATTATTCATACAAATCTCCTTTTTATTTCGAACTCATTTATATTCCCTTTATATAATTCTATTTATTTCCCAAATATTTCCTTAATTATATTTTCCAATATTTGTTTTCCAAATATTACCTTTTATAATATCCTATTTATTTCATATATAAATATTTCATTTTCAATATTCACTTTGAAATTTTCCTTTAAACATTCCAGTATTTCATATGGTATTTAAAATACCAAATAACATGACCAATGACATCATAATCAATCACAGATTATATATAACATCATATATCACAATATATGAAAAACAAACAGCATTGTGATATTGAGGAATCTAGTTGGATCCCTCCAACCTATTTTCCTGCATCCACATATGTTAAACACTATAAATAACATCGATTTCATTTCAATATGAAATATTCTGATAAACAGAATCAATATTTGATTAATGATTTAAATATATATCGTTATCTATAATTTCAACCAATAAATCAACAATTCAACCAAACAATCAACACACTGCAATCAATCATCATTTATCAATACAAGATTATATTTACAAAAATATAAATTGTATAGAGTTAGTGAGATTTACTCACTTTGGATGATCATCGTTGAATGACGATAACTGTTGAGATTGATTCAGACAGACAATTAATTTCGCTATAAATTGTAACGATCTCCAATTCACTCCCGATCAATTCCATTGTGTTGCTCCCATCCATACGATCCCAATGGATCTTATTTTGCTGAATTTCGATCACGTACGACAAAGATATTAATTTTATAAGTTAGCACACTTATTTAAATTTAAACTAAACCAAATATACTTTTAATTGGGCTTAACTTTCATTTCAGGCCTATATCCATTCGAATACCCAAACCTGTAATAGCTTCTTCCTCTAAAAAAATGCGGCTCCTCCCAGTTCTTCAACATGCCATTGTCGCATCCTGTGATCCATCGTCCTCCTTCATTACATCGAGAATTCAAAAACAAACACAACCGTAACCATCCTCTTCAAATCCTTAATCACCCCAACCTCAAGATGAAGAACTCGATCAACACTTCATAGTGCGACATCCAAACCTCTTCCCTTTCGTTACACAACTCCCTGTTCAACACGCAGGAAATCATTCTCACCATGATCCACAAACAAAAATCACCGTCGTATTTATGTCCCTTCCTTCCTGTAACAATTTTATTCAACTCGATTATCCATCTCAACTCACGACTTCAGCTTCTTATGCAAAAATATACAGTATAGATCGAACAACTACTCCACAGTTTAACCCATAATTTAGCACACAGATGCGGTTTCACCTCTTGAAACCGAATTCGAACTCAACATGATTTAAAACTCCTCCAATTACCCCAGACTTTAAACCCTAGCATCGTTGTACTGTAATCAGCGAACGAAGAATGGCATCGAATAGTAGAAGAATCATATGAGGATGAAGAGCAAGATTATAGGAATATAAAGCTTCGAATTTTATGATTTTAGAACCTTTGTATGATTTTCTAGAGATTTTGAAAGATTCATTTTTCACGTTTGGAATAAGAGCTATGGCGAAAATTTTGTTTGACTACGGAAGAATGAAGTTAGGGTTTGGTAAAGATAGTGGGGTATTTATAGTATAGTTATAACATTTTTATATTGATTATTTTATTTATTTTCAAGCAACCGCTTCAAGTATTTGTTGTTTAAAAATTCATACGACCACATAAGTTATCCAAAAATTATGAAAATGGGCATGCAGCTACAGTTCGACATTACGGACCCAACGAAACTTTTTTCGTCAAATTTCGACTCCGTTTGCTCACACAACGTATTTTTAAAGTTAAATTATTGACTGTTTTTCACATTAAAATCCCGTACGGTCACATACTAACTCCAAAAATTATGAAAATTGAAATCTAATAATAATATAATATTCCGAATCCAAAAAAATTAGTTTCGTTGAAAACGGAGGTAGTTTGCAAAATTGGTTATTTTCAAAGCTCTAAATAAGCCGATTTAAATATTAATATATTTAGAAATAATTAAATTAAATATTAATAAATAAATATTATCATACATCTTCACAATATATATCATACAGCTCCAAAATAAATATATCGGGATTTATAACTCAATATTTCAAAGTTCCAGTTATATCGATATTCGATTTATATTAAAAATCCTTTTATAATATAAATAAATCGTTATAAATTATAAAGGAATTCCGATCATAACTCAAAATCTACACGACGAAATCCTGATTTTTCTCTTCCATTAGAAAAATATCGTTCACCAGCTCCGAACGTTTCCTATTTCACAGAAATCCGAGTTAAAACGGGTTCTGTATATTCGTTTAAAGTTCGAATCGCCAAATTACGAACTACAGCGCTATTTCAAGCTCGATTATAATTATAATATAATTTATACGTTCAACTGTCATTTTCGTTAATATAATTCAACTCTAAACTTAATTATATATTATAAATGATTTAATTCACACAATATTGTGAATTCAGCTATTTCCGATTATTCCGGGAATTAAATATATTATTTATTATTTATATTAATTAAATATTCAATATTATTTAATTAAACGACCATTTAATTCTCTAAATCACTATTTAAATAATTAAATTAATTAATTATTATACCGTAAAAATACAGGTCATTACATTCTTCCCTCCTTAAAATAATTTAATCCTCGAAATTGCTAAGGTAGAAAACAAACCCTATTAACTGGATCAAAAATTATTTGTTTACTTATTAACTTTAGTTTCAACTGAACCAATTTAATTTCAATTAAATATTTATTCATTCCTACTAATGAAAATTTTCAAAAATCCTGCAAATTTTCTAACACCTTAACTTTACGAAAAATTTCGCCAGCACCTCCTTTGTACTGGTCAATAGCTCAAACTCTAACTTGCCTCTCTAGGCCTTCTCCAACCCAAAAGAAAACAAAATAGCCAAGCGGCTTGCCCAATCGGCTCATAAATCATCAAACTCATATATAAATAAACTTGTACCTTTTTGTCGGGCATTTCATTATATCCTTCCCATCTGTTACCAATTCAACATATATCATTGTCATTCCAATCAAACTCAAATCACTTTTATCTCCAATACAACCATTCGTTTATCCAAATTCCATTATCAATCTCAAGTACCATTCTTGATTTTCAATTTAGTTTCACAAATTTCCACCTAATTTGTTTTAATTCAAACAATCCGTTTCTGGGAGTTTTTAAATAGCTTTGCTTTTCAAAAATCAAATATTCATTTCGGAATATCAAAACAACTCTTTTTCCCAATATAATTCCTAAACAATCTCTTTGGTAGTAATCCGACACTTAGCAACTCGAAAATGGACACTAATGATGTCGCAATTCATCATCATGGTTATTTCCCAGCTATCGAAGTGAGTTCAATACTATATCACTTTCAAAACCATTTCTAAATACTTCCATTTTGAAATGTATTTCAAAATACTATTCCAAATGCTTGTAAAACAATTTAAAATCTCCCAGGATTTTAAAATTCTCATATATTTAATCCAAATCCATTTACAAACACTTCTCCAACTTTTAGGAATTTTAATTCTAATTTTGATTTAATTTCAGATTTAATCCATCTGATTCCATATACTACACTTATACTAATTCTGATTGGTTATTTACATAACCATTTAATTTATAATCTTACTCGATTATAATAACAACCAATATATCCAATATATTATAATCATTCCCATATATATATATATATATATATATTCTTTATATCAAAATATAATTTGGGGTAATATTATTTCATTTACCCTTTTTCAAAACATACTATATCGATTCATCGTGCTCGAGTGTTTAGAAACCTTTACCGATACAATGGATCAAACTGATCGACCAGAACCCATAAACAACTCAACCAATAAATCTCCACAATATAAAACCATTTTTATATCAAAATAACAAATACGCGCTCATACATACATACATACATACATACATATATATATACATATACACACTCAAACTTAATCTAGGGTATTACTAACCCCATCTCTACTGAGTCACACCACAGAGCTAAGGTAATAACTTAACCTTCAGCTCTGATACCACTGTAAGAACCCGGGGAATTCACGATCCTGGTTATCGACATAAACTCAATGTCGACTGTCCAAGCATCAGAAATATCGGATAGTTAATGAAAGAAGTTAGAGGGTGAGGATAGATAAGATAGAAAATTAGAACAGAAGAAGAAGAACATACAATATAGAGTAAACACGAATCTAACAGCGGAAAGAATAAAATATAGTATACAACATAACTTGGAAATACAAATCTGTCATTTGAGTATAACACTTACATCAAAAAGGAAATAAATAATAGCTATATAATCCTGAAGCCTCCTGCTCCAGCTCCCCAAGTATATCTGTAAAAACCTGACTACTTTACTGCTCGTGGGCACCCAAGAGTTTTGGGAAAACAAAACAAAATAACTGGGTCAGTCATGGGACTGGTATGAGTAAACCATTTAAAACAGTTTGGGCAATTAAACGATATTTCATAAGACCACGCCGTATAACAGAACAGGTTTTTCCTTTATGAGAATCAAAACACTTGGCCCAACATTCAAAACCCTTTTGAAAGGAACGATAACATTTATATCAAACTCATTTCATATTATAATAATGTATATCAACCACAATATAATAATCATCTAGCAGAACGCTTTCATCTCATGTTCCACATACGTAATATATAATCAAAAACCGCGGGCTCTTATTGGGGAATGAATTCCAACTGGCAAGGTATGGGACCACCTTCCGACAGGGTATCTCTAGAGAGGAATACACTGTGTTCAACAAGAACATCTTGCAACCCAGGCTAAACATGACCGATCCCTCATTTTGCTTGAGTGTACCAAATGTATTATCACCAACGGTTGGGATCAGCAACCATTTCCCGAAAGGGACAGCATCGAAATAGATTATATAAGTAAAATGGAATTTCCCTAGATCAGGTGACAATACACCCTAATTGGCAGCTAACCACTTAGCCTGTGACCTACCCGGTTTCATACAATTTTCGGTTGTGAGGCTAGAGGTCATAGCGTATCCTTTACAAACCACATCTTCATTCACTTTGAATGTCACATCGTCATACCCGCCAAATAACAGATTGATACAACGGGTACACAGCCAAGAGAAACGAATTACTCCGCCACCAAATGTAAATACGTTTGAAGAGATCAACTTATGCGATCTATTAAATATATTCTGTCAGACATTCTTCCATACTGGTTGTCCTGGGACTGGAAAAACTGAAGGTACTATTCTGTAAATCCATCCTAGACAATTTCTGCCTAGGATTAACTAAATAGCCCTTGCATAACTCCATCTTCAATTATCTTCATCATATTTGATTCGCAACGCTAATGCCATATGGAGCGGGTTTCAGATAATATACCTGATCCCGGTCTCTCCGTATTGACAACGGAAAAATGGTCAAAAACTTTGATAGTCGGTGATTTAACTATCAAAGAAAAACATGTGTGCAAACAATAATATTATTTCCAGATGGAAATTCTATCGATCAATCATCAATCAACATTTATTCATTTCCCCATTTCTCGTTTCCATATATTCATCAAATTGTTATTTTCTAATTTTAGAAAATATACGTTATTAGCTTTGGAAAACGTTTCCATTCTGATTCACGCATCACTATCTTCTCACATATATAAATCTCTAACTGTAAACTAGTAAGAGAACAACCCCCTTACGTATTAACCCCGAAGGCCGAAACCAACATCAGATCAATACCCAGACAGCTGTTCAACTTAACTAATCTCCAGTCAGTTTTTAATTCCTTTAACTCCATTTTAAATTCCTAATTCAAACCCCAAATTAATTAATTTTATTTTATTTGTAAAATATTTACTTTGATCTAATTTTTTTCACATAAAATGTGAATAATATTTCTTTATATAATCAGAACAGTTTGATTTCGTATTTAAAACCAAATATCCAAATTCTATTTATATTTCTATTTGCAAAGTTATTCATACAAATCTACTTTTTATTTCTAACACTTAAATCTCATTTATAATTCCCTTTATATAATTCTATTTATTTCCCAAATATTTCCTTAATTATATTTTCCAATATTTGTTTTCCAAATATTACCTTTTATAATATCCTATTTATTTCATATATAAATATTTCATTTTCAATACTCACTTTGAAAATTTCCTTTTAACATTCCAGTATTTCATATGGTATTTAAAATACCAAATAACATGACCAATGTCATCATAATCAATCACAGATTATATATCACATCATATATCACAATATATGAAAAACAAACAGTATTATAATATTAGGAATCCAGTTGGATCCCTCCAACCTGTTTTCCTGCTTCCACAGATGTTAAACACTATAAATAACATCGATTTCATTTCAATATGAAATATACAGATAAACATAATCAATATTTGATTAACGATTTATATATATATATCATTATCAATAATTTCAACCAATAAACCAACATTTCAACCAAACAATCAACACATAGTAATCAATCATCATTTATCAATACAAGATTATATTTATAAAAATATAAAATGTACAGAGTTAGTGGGATTTACTCACATTGGACGATCATCGTTAAATAACATTAACTGTCGGGATTGATTCAAACAGACAATTTATTTTGCTATAAATTGTAACGAGATCCAATTCACTCCTAGTCAATTCAATTATGTTGCTCCCATCCATACGATCCCAACGGATCTTGTTTTGCTGAATTTCGATCACGTACGACAAAGATATTAATTTTATAAGTTAGCACAATTATTTAAATTTAAACTAAACCGAATATACTTTTAATTGTGCTTAACTTTCATTTCCGGCCCATATGCATTTAAATATCCAAACCCGTAACAGCTTCTTCCTCTAAAAAAATGCGGCTCCTCCCAGTTCTTCAACATGCCATTGCCGCATCCTGTGATCCATCGTCCTCCTTCATTACATCGAGAATTCAAAAAAAACACAACCATAACGATCCTCTTCAAATCCCTAATCACCCCAACCCCAAGATGAAGAACTCGATCAACACTTCAGTGTAACATCCAGACCCCATCCCTTTCGCTACACAGCTCCCTGCTCAACATGCAAGAAATCACTCTCACCACGATCCACAAATAAAAAACACCGCCGTGCTTCTTTCCCTTCCTTCCTGTAATAATTTTTTTCAACTCGATTATCCATCTCAACTCACGACTTCAGCTTCTCGCGCAAAAATATACAGTACAGATCGAACAACTTCTCTAAAGTTTAACCCCGAATTCAGCAAACAGATGCGGTTTCACCTCCTGAAACCGAATTCGAACTCAACATGATTTGAAACTCCTCCAATTACCCCAGACCTTAAACCCTAACATCACTGTTCTACAATCAGCGAACGAAGAATGGCATCGAATAGTAGAAGAATCATATGAGGATGAAGAGCAAGATTGTAGGAGTATAAAGCTTCGAATTTCATGATTTTAGAACCTTTGTATGATTTTCTAGAGATTTTTAAAGATCCATTTTTCACGTTTGGAATAAGAGCTATGGAAAAAAAATTGTTTGACTACTGAAGAATGAAGTTAGGGTTTGGTAAAGACAGTGGGGTATTTAAAGTATATTTATAATATTTTTATATTGATTATTTTATTTATTTTCAAGCAACTGCTTCAAGTATTTGTTGTTTAAAAATTCATACGACCACATACGATATCCAAAAATTATGAAAATGGGCATGGAGCTACAGTTTGACATTACAGACCCAACGAAACTTGTTTCATCAAATTTCGACTTCGTTTGCTCACACAACGTATTTTTAAAGTCAAATTATTGACCGTTTTTCACATAAAAATCCCGTATGGTCACATACTGACTCCAAAAATTACGAAAATTGAAATCTAACAATAATTTAATATTCTGGATCCAACAAAATTAGTTTCGTCGAAAACGGAGGTCGTTTGCAAAACTGGCTATTTTTAAAGCTCTAAATAAGCCTATTTAAATTTTAATATATTTAAAAATAATTAAATTAAATATTAATAAATAAATACTATCGTACATCTTCACAATATATATCATATAGCTCCAAAATAAATATATAGGGATTTATAACTCGATATTTCAAAGTTCTAGTTATATCAATATTCGATTTGTATTAAAAATCCTTTTATAATATAAATAAATAATTATAAATTATAAAGGAATTCCATAGCGACTTTTCAAAAATTTGATTTGATCATAACTCAAAATCTACACGACGAAATCCTGATTTTTCTCATCTATTAGAAAAATATCGTTCACCAGCTCCAAACGTTTCTTATTTCACAGAAATTCGGGTTAAAACGGGTTCTGTATATTCGTTTAAAGTTTGAATCGCCAAATTACGAAATGCAGCGCCATTTCGAGCTCGATTATAATTATAATATAATATATACGTTTAACTATCGTTTATATAATATATTTGTTAATATAATTCAAATCTAAACTGAATTATATATTATAAATGATCCAATTCACAAAATATTGTGAATTCAGCTATTTCCGATTATTTTGGGAATTAAATATATTATTCTACTATTTATATTAATTAAATATTCAATATTATTTAATTAAACGACCATTTCATTCTCTAAATCACTATTTAAATAATTAAATTAATTAATTATTATACCGTAAAAATACGGGTCGTTACAAAAAGTTTGTCAATGAAAGAATATACATATGGTCTAATAAAATAGTGAGGTGTGTTTGGAGTAATCCAAAGAGGGTCTGGATGAAGGGCTAAACGAAGCAGATCATTGCAGACATTTTACTATAGTGGGAGCATGTCCAACATATTGTTCAGGGAGGCTGGAAGGAAGTGCAAGACTTTTAAGGGTCGTTAGCATGCTCTAAGATGACCCTCTAGGGTAGGCCTAACAAATCTATATCCCCGAAGGTAGGTCTGCAGTGGCTCCATCAAAAGGTTATGTCTTGACTGCATTTATATCAAGGGAAGTTAAAAGACCGATGGTAACTTTAGGATCTGGCGATTGCTTCGGCTCAAGGAGCAGGCTTTATGGTCAAGGTCCAATAAGGATAGTAATCATTTGGATACCTATCATCATAGGTTAGAGCAAGAACGGAAAAGATTGGAGCTAAACCAAAAGACCAATGATCTTTAACTATCGATGCATTGGATGTTTAAAATGTTTGATATAGGGCACTGTCACTTAGCTCTAAACAGGTCTTTCAACTAGTTGAGGGAGAGGGGCTACATAGAGCCAGTGCTACAGAGAAAGAGACAAACCAAATATGATATTTGTATTGTAGACCTGACGAAGTTGTCCTTTATAGATATAGAAATCCCCGAATAAGTTCCATACTAGGGTAGGCCTTGTTAGTTGAGCTCAGGTAGTAGAAATTATGATTGCATGCAAGTCTTCGATGTATGCGTTGCGTGGTACATAGTGAATGTCGAAGTATTGGAACGAGCTGATGTAGACGTGGTTTCATGTTTTCGTGTCAGATGATGGTTCTTCACATATAATATAGATTCGTTTTATGTCGCTCTTCCTTAAAAATGGATGCCAATACAATTGTTTTCCCTTCTCCTCTACTAAATCACTCCCTTGTCCCATAGTCGCTCGATAGCTGCTTCCAACCTCAAAACCTCCTTCTCTTCATATACCTTCATCGCCTGACCCTCCTCCACCTCACTCCACTTCTACAGTCAATATCTCAACCATACATGCCTCACTTAATAAATGACTATACCTCTTTGTTGCTAAGCCCAAGAATACAGGAGTTTTCACCCTGTCTCCAATAAATTAATGTTCTCTAGTAAGACCCTTCTACCTACAGAAGATGTCATTAACACAGGATTTGAAATACGGTATGATTACTTGGTGGTTTTTTCTTGGATCTGCCTCTCTAGTACACCACAGTAATTAATCATCTGAAGAAACATTGGAACTCTCAAGGGGAAACTAAGGAAAAACTAAACGGTAAAATGTTTTTTTTCTTCAAGTTTTTGTGTCCTGTTGATAGACTTAATTCATGCTAACCCTATGGTTATCAGGAACAAGCTTTTCATAGTTAGGCCTTGGGACTCGGCATTATGTTCTGATTGTAATAGTATTAAAAAGGTTCCAGTTTGGATTAGATTGTTAAATATTCCTCTATACGCTTGGTCATTAGTAGGAATTTCATGGCTAGCATCGAGGGTTGGTAGCTTTCTATACATAGACGGGTCAATAGAAAAAATAGAAAGAATTGAGTACGCTAAATGTATGGTTGAGATAACCCCTGAGCATGACCTCCTAGATGATTTTCTTGTCCAACTTCCTGATGGGTCTGAGCAATTAGTTTGAGTTCAATATCTTTGGAAACCTCTAATTTGCTCAACATGCAAAGTGTTTGGACATTCGTTGGGTACTTGTAACACCCCGTATTTTCTGTGAACATAAAAGTAACAAAACAAAGTATACTTAATTTTAAAAGAATAAAGGGAAACGGGTTACGCCATTGCGTTCGTCTCGGAATTCTTCTTGAGATAGAGTCCGAGTTTGCATAAATCGGACTTCGTATGAAGAAGTTATGGCTTTCAGAAATTTCAGAAAATTTAAATAAAAACAGCTCAGATTTAAGTTCGAAATTCAAATCACACCCGGGCTGGGCGGAAAATTTCCCGCCCAGGAACCAGGTCGACCGGGGGTCGACCTGGATCACATAGGTCAACCAGGGGGTCGATCTCCCCCCTATTTCAAGATCCGTGGCCTGGTTCGTTTTTCTGCATTTGGACACCCGTTTTGACTAGATTCGTTGATCCCTATGCTATTTAAACACCCCCAAACCCTACCTTCTCTCCACACCAAACCATTGTAACGCTATGCTGCCTCAGTTCTAATTAAAATAAATTAATGGCGTTGCTACTCTGCTAAAACCTAAGCTAGAACTAGTGCTCCTTCTTCGTCCAATCTGAATAGGATTAAAAGAGAACAAGTACAACCCTTTTTCTTTTAGAATCCAACCAAGGTGAGTACAGTTATTGTCAGGTATGAAATTTAATTATGATCTTGACATGGTTATAAATATGAATTTGAGATTATGCATATTCTTGTTTATCAGATCTGTTTTTCTGTGTAGATCTATCTTATTAATATTATAGTAACTATTCTGTATCTCTTCCTTCCTTCTGTTCTATAACCAGGCTACCACGAGCCTGAGCCAAATCTCATAAGAGATTGACGCACAAACGCTAAATTTGGGGAAAATAGTGAATGATGCATAATTAGACATCACTGATTTGTGACTGATTTGAGAAAAGAACATATGTTGTAATTTAAGATCTGGATCTGGGCATACTATATATGATAGTCTGTGATTTCGAAGGAGGAGAATTATTGTGTATATGACTTAGGCACACAGATCTATATTATAATAGGATAACTATTAAATGTGAATACGCCTAAATGGGGATTTTGGATATTTGGCATACGCTGAAATCAAAGGCTATAATTTGGCATAATTCGTATTGTATATCATGATTTGGGGTTTTTGGAGAATATTCTAGACTATGTAAATTTAACTAGAATTTGGGGCATATGTTATATTGCGAATTATGACCATAATTTGAGCATGTAAAATTAGGCTTAATTTTATGATTAGGCGAGGTATGTCAATGGAATTTTAATGGATGATTAAATCAGTTAAATTGCCTAATCTGCCAAATCTGTTGAAAATTGAATACGGTAATTTGGGGTATGAAAATCTGTAGGCTCGATCTAAAATTGAGCAAAACAAGTTAATAGAACTTTGAATAATCAGCTGCAACTTGTAAAGAAGTTTAATTTGTTGAATCGGCATAACTAGTCTGATATTGGCATAAACTGTGAATGGATACTTCAGCTAAAATTAAGAATGCTGAGACACGAGGTTAGACACTGTTTGCAGTAGAAGCCTGCCCGGACCCAACTGGCTTAACCAGCAACTGCAAATTGTAAGTCTAATGTGAGAGGTCGTAGGCATAACTAAAAGATGCTTAGACACGAGATTAGGTCTGGCTTGTAGTAGTAGTCTGCCCGGAACCGCCCGGCACATCCAGCGACCACAAGCTACCGACCTAATGTTAGAGGTCTGTGCATTAGTGATTAATTAATGCAAATCTAGGATAAATATGATGCCTAAAACGTGTTGGGTGATTAAGGTTAAATCAACTGGGCGGATGAATCTAATAATCCCGTTTCGTAAATTTGTAGGCCCAATACAAGGTTAGGTGAAACAATTTGTAAGTCTGTTAATCTGTATATCTGATCCGTTAGTCTGAAAACTAGTTAACCCATATGTCTAATCTGAGAACTAGTTAATCTGAACTTTGTACTTCTGAAATCTGTAAGCTAGCAAATCTGAAATCTGTTAGTCTGGAGACACAAGGTTTGGAGGGGTAATTACTTATGTCATATTGTTAGAGTTTATGCCCTAGAGGCAATCCATTTGATGTGATTAATAACATTATTGTTTTATTTAGAATAAAAATATTCTGTTATGTTATATTTACTGCGTAATATAAATAATAATTTAATAGAAGTCCTTAGAATAATAATACGAAATTATATAGTTCGAGTAAGACTGAACTTGAGATTATATAATGTGATAAGTATTATAATTCTTAAATGTCCCTAGTCGAGTTTTATTGTTTATATAGGACAACAATAAAGCGTTGAGACTAGTATATTGATTGACTGATGATCACATCTCATTGATCATGAATATACGTGATATTAAAGTCAAGATATAAATACGTATTCGAGAATAGCGTATTGGGCTAACCCACCGTGAGATGATTACATAGAATATAATCAACAGTATCATAAGTTGTTCTCATAGTGACAGTGAAGTAATGGTCCTCAGACCTGAAATCATTATAATTTTATTCGAGGATATTTGTGTTTTGATATCATCTAAAGTTATTTCGTAACAAAGTAATGATAACGGTGATTATTGGATACATCTCGAATCAAATGAAAATTATGAATGATCTAGATGGAATTTAACTCTACAATATATTCGTAGTGATATCCATGGGCCTCTTGATTGAGTGGGATTGTGAAATGCATGGTCGTGCTCAAATATTGATTTGGTTTAAACAGTCCACTCATTGATCAAGATAAATGGATTAAATTATTAAGAGGGTGGTACGATCCATGCCTCCAATTTAATCTTGGATATATTGATTAAAAGGATTATATTACATTGATACACTGGTTACAGAAAGGTTGTATCGAATCGATGATCTTATTATAACTTGGGTAGCGACGACGTATTGCTAGATGCCAATCACTGTTTATGATTTTAAATACGATTTAAAATCATTGCCAACGTTGTAATAACATATAGGGTCACACACTTAGAGCGTTGTAGAGATGAAATCATTTTGGATAAATAAAATGTCAATATTATTAAGCATTGAAAAGGTAAAATGGGTGGTTCCGTATTTGATGGTATACTTTGTTAAAAAAAAAGAGGCTACACTTTCTATTTAAAAGGAATGGATAACCCTTTATATATATATATATATATATATATATATATATATATATGACGAAACTAGATTAGTAGATAACCCTAATTCCCTTTTCAAAACAAATCCAAATCATGGCGGCTAGCAACGCACGTCTCATCTCCTCTTCAATTCGATTCAAGAGGAACACGCTCTCGTGGATTACTTGTAGAGGCTCTACACTTGAAGGGCTATCGGTTCGATCAACGCAGGTTACAAAATTAGTCGGTCTTGATAATTGAAGCAAAGGGATGGAAGGTATAACTGTTAACCCAATTTGAATTCGATTTAACAAATTATGTTTGTTAATTTGTTCGGTTAAACTATTAAACGATCCATTTTAACTTTCAGTGGTATCAGAGCCAGGGTTTTCGAATTTAATTCGTTTGGGTTGGTTGTATAAATCGTTAACATGATTGAATCAGGATAATTAACACTGACTTTAATGTTTAACGATTGTAATAAGGATTTGATTCAGAACTGAACTGGTTTCAATAAAACAAATTTTTTTTTTTTGATTTTAAATCTGAATGAAACAGTGATTAATATATGATATTAATCCTATTCAAATGTCACTTTTGATTACTATAAAAGATAGTATGAATTTTGATAAACTGATTAATCACATCAACTGGGAATTCATATTAGTAATAGATCTATAATAATCCCTAATTGAAAATGAACCAAACTGTTTGGTTTTGGATAATAACCCTTCTGCAATCTAAATTGTAGTTTAATGATAACTGATAGTCAGTGTCATTTGATTAAATACATAAATGAATGTGACAGAAACTCGATTCAGATTTGAAATTGTTTCATGGTTAACAATTTCTTTTTCTTTCTTTTGTTGTCTATTATAAATCTATAATTAGTATCTAATATTGATTGGGATATGTATATTTAAAATAGCCAAGTTTCAACTGTTGAAACTGGAAATTTGATTAAATGATCGAACCCTGTCTGAATTAAAACAGATATTTAGATCTGTTGAAGTTTACATAAGACTATAGATGAAAATGTTTGATTATTCAACCAACTCGGCCTGTCTTAAATGAACTTGGCTGTATATACATTTTCGTCATTCTAAAACAGTGTTTTGAACACTAATGCAAGTTTCGATTGTAATGTTACACAGATTTAACTTTGAAATGAAAACTGTTTCATCTAAAAAGTTGAATTAACATTAATTAGTGATCTGTATATATAAAATCTGGAAATAAATTGTTCTTTTTCAATACTGTTTCATGCTTGGATGCATGCATATGGATACATGATAATTCTGTTCTTATAATTGTCCAAATGATTGTTATGTTGCAAATCTGGTTTGCAAATCTAATTCTCACGCACATATATTAAGATATATGCAATACACAGTAATTCAGTTTAGATGAACATAAGCATATACTATATATTAAATATGTAAGGACATGTTTATATAAAATATGTGCCAATGCCACTGTATACTGATACTCACTTATATATATAAATATATATAATTCAAATGTATCCACTCTTATGTAGTTCTTCTTTTGGCTCTGCATATGCCACTGTACAATCCTGGAATCGTCACTTGCTTAATCATGTTGAAATATGAATTTGTATTAGTATTGTTATGAATATGATTCATAAAAGTGATGCTTGTCCTTTTATAAGTCTAACAATTGTAGAATTAAACATATTAGCTCCATAGCTAGGACTTGTAAGACTATCGAAAGTAATGTTTGTAAGTGATGCTGATCTTAATCCTATATCTCCTGTAGATACACATGATTATATATATATATATATATATATGCCCCTGATCATATATATATATATGTGCCCCTAATCATATATATATATATATGTATGTATGAATAAATTGTTTTATTTATTTTTTCCTTTTCCCTGATAAATTTTGAACTACTAACAGTGTGACTGATATTGTTGTTTATTTGGATCAAGGAATAAATAACAATATATAAATGTTATATATTTATATTTAATACAAGTTACCTGGTCTAATATTTGATATGTTTATAAACCTTTTAATATTTTTATTGTTTAGTAAATACCATTGCAAATTTGATTTGCAGTGGTAGTTATATATATAATGTATATTGTATACATACCTTTTTTACAGGTACACTATCTTCATAATGAATTCAACAATGTATTAAATTGAAGAACAGGTCATAGTTTTATACATTGGGCTTAACCCAATGACTGAAAATCATATACATGTTATTAGCTTTACTCTATTTCTATTCACATTGGCAGATCAACTCTAAATATGAACTTGGTTTATACTGATAATGAGACGACCCCAAACCCCGTACTGACGGCGGCAAGGGTAATCCGTGGAATATACACATAAACAGATAATAGCAGAACAGAAATAAATAAATACACCAGATAATGAACAATAGAATATACTGGATAAACGTAATCATCAGAGTTACACAGTATACAGGATCATACTTAGTGCAAATACAGTTCAGCTATACATAAATGTCTACAGCGGAAAACAAACATAATGTACAATAGGAGCTGAACAACATAAAAAGAGATAAATAATAGAATCCATCTTCAGCTCCAGCTATCCATAAAAAGCCAGCTAAAACCTGAATACATGGCGCGGTAGTTCGATAATTCGATTTCAAACTTCAATTGAATGTACCGGGTGCAAAACAATCCGGATTTTAGTGAAACCAAAAATGATAGGATCTAATTGATAATATCTTTCCAACAAATCCAGGAAATCGAGATTTCATCTTAGAAATGATAAGATATGTCCAGTTTAAAATTAGAAATAGTCGCTGTGGAATTTATATATATTTTTATATATATAAGGCCCTTAAAAATAGCAATTTTGCAAACGACCTCGGATTCCGACGAAACCAGTTTTGTTGGGTCCGCAGTGTCGAGTTATTGCTAGATTCCAAATTTCATAATTTTTCGAATCAATATGTGAGCGTGGCAAAGGAAAACGCGTTTGACCGGTTTTAGTTGATTTTAATCGACTGGAAATTGGCCATTTTTCAAACGGTCTCAGAATTCGATGAAACTAGTTTTATTAGGACCGTATCGTCAATACGAAGCTAGAAAATATTTTTATGGAATTTATAGGATTAGTATGTGACCCCGGTAATTTGAAATGTACGTTTAAAATTCAATATAAGGATTTAAATGAAAATTCAAAGGAAACTGATCGTAACGATCAAATCAGCTTGTGATACATATCCCATTGTGTTCGGGATGGGGGTTAAACGCTATGGACGACAGGCGGTGGGCCTCGTTTCGAGGTCGTGGGTAAAAGTCAACCTTATGAAATAATTAAATCAAAAAATATATATATATATATATATATATATATTTTAATTCCCTCTCCCCGTCATCTTCCTGGCCCCCCCCCCCCCCCCCGACTTCATTTAACAGAATCAAACAAAAAAAAAAAGGGAAAACCTAATTCTAAATCACGCCGCCCTCCTCCGTGCTAGCCGCGCCGCCTAGCCTCACGCCCCCCCTCGCCGATCTCCTCCTCCGCCCCTCTCCTTCTTCTTTCCCACCTCGAGCTGCTCCTCCTCCTGCCGCACCTCCTCGTCGTGCCCAAACCGAAGCCGCGCCGCCCCTGCTGACCGCCGCCCTCCTCCCGTAGCCACCAGAAGGCCGCCGACCACCCCATCGTCCTCAACCATCCCCCATCTCCACGAAAACCAAAATGCAGTAAGTATTTTTGTTTTATTTTTATTTTTATTTTAGGGTTTAAAACTAATTTCGATTTTTAGGAATTAAAAACTGATTTTTTTTAAACAGGTTTTAAAAACTGTTTTTTTTTAAAGAAGATTAAAACTGATTTAAAAAGAAAAGAATTTAAAACCTGATTTTAATTTAAGAAAAAAAAGATTTGAACTTTAAAACTGGTTTGTTTAAACGTTAAAACAGATTTAAAAAAAAAAGGTTTTAAAAGATTTGAATTTTGAAAAGTAAAAGATTTAAACCTTAAAAAGAAAAAGAAAAGATTTGATCTTTGAAAGGGAAAAGGCGGAATCTATGTTTTTAAAAATAGAATTTTTATATGTTGAACTTCGAAATAAAAATATGATTTTTATATATTGAATAGCAAAGTAAAAATTCGATTTTTATATATTGAATAGCAAAGTAAAAATTCGATTTTTATATATTGAATAGCAAAGTGAAAATTCGATTTTTATATATGTAGTGGCTACGGGCAATAAAGATGACGAAGATGCGATAGCGATGAAGATTTCCTGCAAAAGAAGTGCCGTGGAGCTAGGATAGCTATATGTGAGAACTTCTCACCTTTCAATTTAAATTTTCTAGTTATATATATATATATATATACTAGGATGCAGACGGTGCTTAGTAGCACCTGACACCCGTCATCCACAGACCATGGATGGCTTGTTTGTTAAATTGTTTGGTTGAGTAGTTAGTTAGAATATTTGATTGAATGGAAATTGTTTGGTGAATTTGATTGATGTGTGAATGGCGTGGGCCTACACTAGACCGGGGATTAGGCTAGGCCTTGTCCCGTTTCTAGTATCGCGCCGTTATGCCGCCGAAATTTTCTAAAATATGTTAGAAAATAAAAATATCATTTTATTGTGTGAATGAATAATAGAAATTCATATGTTGGAATAAAATGTTTTATCGTTAAAAATATAATTTTTAACGTGAATATAAATATAGTGAAAGTGAATAAAATAAAATATTCATTTACAAACCAGACGGTTTGTTTATGTACACTGATTTGACTGATATTGATTGGGTCGATAAATTTTACACATTGCCCAACTGCACAAATAAAATCTGTGTTTGATGGTTTGAAACCCCACACGGGTGTTAGGATGAAATTTGAAGTTCACTCATCCTGATTGATTAAATATGTCGATCGATAGATCGACAGGCTGTTATAAGCGTTAGATATCTATATTTGATGCTTATACGGTGTAGTGCACTTTGGTTGATGGTTGATTATTTATCGTTGCTATTATATACATGTGTTGTATGAAAATCCATATAATTAATTTTATATGGTAATTGATTGGGCCTCATTCCAATCGTGAAAATAAAGAATATTTTGATAATAACAAATATTTTGATAATAGGAAATATTTGAAATAGAATATTTGAAAATAGAAATATATGAAGCCGTGATGATTAGATTGACGCCATTTTGACGTGAACGATATTTATATCAATTTTAAACGATTTCGAAATGAATTGAATTGAAAACGATTTCGAAATGAATTGAATTGAAAACGATTTCGAAATGAATTGAATTGAAAACGATTTCGAAATGAATTGAATTGAAAATGATTTCGAAATGAATTGAATTGAAAACGATTTCGAAATGAATTGAGTTGAAAACGAATTCAAATTGAATTGAAAGCGAATTGAAATGAATTCAAATTGAATTGAAATTTGAATTGAATAGAAACGAATTTATAAACAAGAATTCAATTTTGATTTGAATTGAAATGGAAGTTGAGATTGCTTTTGAAACGAATATTAAAACTATTTATATAATTCGTTTTGAATTGAAATCGACGAAATATATATTATATATATTATATATATAATATAATGGCCTGAATAGAACGCGCCGCGCCGCGGCAGTTCGCGAATTTCGACCATTGACTTCGAATGGACATTACGGGAGATCCGACCGTCGGATTCTCCTAAAACCGGAACCGTTGGGTTCGTATCGAAAAGAGCTTTCTAACGAATATTAGAAATTAGAAATCTAACGGTTGGATTTGGAATTATGTCCAAATCAAATTTGAAAAAGGACGCTGTAAGTGCAGTTCGATGGCCGTTGATGGAAATCGACTGTACGGGCCTTGATAAAATTATTAAAAATGGTAATAATTTGTGTAAAATCATAAGAAATGATTTGTGAAGATTCGGGATGAAAAACTCCATATTTGAAAAGATAAAAATAGATTTTTATCGAAATGAACTAGTTTTGAACTAGAAATATAATTCTATTTATTTTTAAATAAATAAATTGAATATGAAAAGGGTTTTAAAAATAACCAGCATTTCCAATGATTGCATTGGAGTGGATTTGAATCGAAATTGTCTTCGGAATATTTCGATGTTGGAATTCGTGATTATACAGATGTTGTTATGGAAATTTGAAAGATATATTTATATCGTTATTTCCGATATGACATTTGTTAATCATAGAATTTGATATTGAAAATAAGCCGATATATTTTCTATTCAGAGCCTTATATTGAATATCAAATGTGATTTGGGTTTGTCGTGAATGGTGTCTTCACTAACACTGTTCTTGAACCCAGTTGAGAAAAGATTAAATCTTTTTATTTAGATTTAATGAAGTGTATCAATTAAATAATATTTAATTGAAATTGAATTGATATTGATTTTTGGGTTTATCATGAACAGTGTTTTAAATAACACTTGTTCTTTAACCCGATAATTAATGAATGTGACTTTGGGTTTATTGTGAACCGTGTTTTTAAATGACACGGATTCTTTAACCCAGTTAACGATTAAAACTAAGTGGGGTTTTAATGAATCTTTAATTAGATTGAAATGGTCGAGAATGGAGTATCACCAGTTTTGCTCCAGGCGATAGTTAAATCTTTAATTAGATTTGAACGTGAAATGGTAATTGAATTTACCGATAACACCGTGGTGTTAGATATGAAGTACTACCAGTTTTACTTCATGGGATGAATAGGTTGGGATTGGGAAATTAAAACAAGTGATTACTTCGGTAAGTTTCGTTAATCCCGACTAGTTTGAATTGATATTCAAAAATAGATTAAAGAATAAATTCAAGAAATTTATCTTGGATAAAATTAATGGGAACCTTTCCCTATGAATGTGAAATTAGAAACTAACTGTCGGTTAGCCAAGCAGAATGGTTTTCTGGATATTGATCTGATGTTGGTTTCGGCCTTCGGGGTTAACATTTGGGGAATTATTCTCTTGATTAATTTACGGTTAGTGACTAATGAATTGGAATGAGGCGTATGTTGTGTTTGTGTAACACTTATTTAAAATATACGCGAGTTATTTGGAAAGACCGGGTTTATCCCATTCTGAATAACTGATACGACGATAAGTCAAAGATGAAGACGATGGTTGAAGACCGGAAGTCTTCACGTCGTTTGGGTGATTACTGATGATCTTGATTGGGCTGTACACCCAAGAAGATGGAAACAATTGGTGGTCGTCCAGACGTACTTGGAGATCGAAGGATATGCGGGGTACTAGGTGCCTCCGGTTTCGTTCAGACCCATAACGGACTTGTGAATGGACTGTGTGTCTGACATTGGATTTTAGTCTGTGTGATTGATCTCTATTAAATATATATCTGTTTGGCGGTGGAGAATTTATTCTCTTGCTTAACGCCCTTCTCTGAGACGTACGAGCTCAGGGGTTATATATTGATGGATATCAATCGCATGGAGTGAATTGCCTGTGTGGCATGCTTAAGTGGCAAATGATCAAGGCTTCTGTTGAAAAGCAAAGTCTTGTGGTTGATGATCGAAGCAAGGCCTGTGTGGCGTAGCTTTGTGTAACGTTTACTTCGCGAGTTTCGCACCCCGGTTGTGAACCAAAAACGGGAGGAAGGACCTCAGGGAGGACATGCGTTTCTTTCTAGCTAGGGTGGTGTCAGTGACCTACCAGCCCTGACATTTATATACTTTTCACCTGTGTGGTTGTTGCTGTTGCGAGGCGCCTCGGTTAGATCGGACGATCCGGGTCCGATGGAGTCATTCGTTGGCTCGTTTGCGCCCCAAAGGGCGGGGAAACGTAGTGTTCAGGCATTTTAATCCACATCGGTGGACCGGCCCTGACGATCCAAGGGTCACTCGAGCTCTGATCCTGAGATATGGTAGGCTAGATTGTCTCGAATCGGTTGAGGACTATCTTTTGCCTCGGTTCATAGACGGAAATCCAATTTCCAAATACGTGACTTTGCGGTTTTATTTGTAAACCTATATATGGCGACATGATATATGGTACCCATGCCGCCTATGATTGATACTTATGATTTGAAGTTGTTTTATACACTATGCACTTATAATAGTATCAAATGATTTGTTTTAAACGTATCAAGCATTCTTTGGCTGTTATAAGGGAAAACCCTATCCCCCGGCTTGCGTTGCATTGTGTGATGGGACCTGGGTCTTATAATAGCTTCATTTTTAGAAAAGCATTGCGTTGTTTACTTATATGCACTGGTGTTCTTGGGAGGAAACCCGTTCCGTGTTATACGGCGTGGTCCCTTGACTTACCTAACTTTAAAAATAAAGATTAACTGTTTTAGTTCTCACACCAGTCCCATGACTGACCTGGAGTTTATTGTTTTGACCTAAACTCTGGGTGCCCCTATTTTGACATGGGCAGCTAGTAGTTTTGGTTTTGCAGATTTATATTCACAGGATCCTGGTTTACAGCTGGAACGATATCCGGAAAGCTTTGTATCCGTATATCTCCTTCTAGTTGTGTATTGTATTATTTTCCGCTGCGATGTATTTAAATGTAATTTAAGATTTCTGATATTTCTGTGTAATATTTATTCATTTATACTCTGTATATTCTTGTAATCTGATGCATTGTTGTAATATACAGTGAAATATTCTTCTGTATGCGTTCTGTTGTGGTTTGTTCTCGAACTATCCGACGCTTTCCTTTACGGGGAAGTTGCGGGTCTTTACACGTGGTATCAGAGCTTTGGTTTACAAAGCAGAGAACAAGACACATTAGAACCATACGAAAGAATTCATCAGATATTGGATTAGTAATATCCAATGGGAATGACTCGTTAGAGATAGGATCAGTAGTATCCTAGAACGAGGGTGAAGAGTAAATTTTTAAAAAATGAAAACAAATTTTGTTTTGAAAATTTAAATCAATTATTCGTATTTGATTATTTATTTTATATTGATTAGGACAATCCAAAATATAAAGATTTTGCATATGCGCCTAGCTAGCGTGTATTCGAAGTTTTGATATATTGGATAGATATAGAATCACACTCTAGTCGCTCGGACATGATTCTAATGATTGACGCGTCATCATTAGAATTTATTTTCGTGTTTCGAAGGTGAGATTTCTATATATTTCCTATTGACTGGTGTGAGAACCAAAATTAGATAGGGCTTATTGTTGTGATTTGGCATCAAAACATGATTTTTGTATATGTATCAAAATTATCAATTTGAAACTCTAATTCATAAATTGATTGATGTTTGTGTTGTTTGCCTATTTGTTTGATAATTTTAACCATTTAGCCTAATTGAATCAAATATTGAATTGTATTGAAAATTGGTCGCATTTGCTTGCATATACATATATATCATTGAGCAGGTCATAGCAAGGAGGCTAGAGCAGAGAATAAAATTTGTTTGCCCGACAAATAGGTACATGTTTACTACATAATTTACTGTTTTGTTTGGGTGATGATGATTTTATGAGCCTATTGGCTAGCCGCTTGGCTTTTTCTTTTTCTTTTTGAGATCTGAAGGACCGGGGAAGCTATTTGAAATTCCCCGATGCTCCCGGTGCAGGGGAGGTTATGGCGAAATTTTTCGAAAATTTAGGGTGTTAGCCAAATTTTTGAAAATTTGAAAATTCTCAGAAACTGAAAAGTTGGAGAATGGAAGCCAGATTGAGCGTAGAGTTGATTAATCAAACCACTTTCGACTTTGTTCCTTTTCGGGGACGAAAAGTTTTAAGTGGGGGAGATTGTAATAACCCGTAAAATGCGAGCCAGTTTGAAATTTTTATTTTGGCAATTTTGGCGAATTTTGATTATTTAAAATGAATTATTTTAAATAATATCGACGAGAAATTTATTTTGAATAGAATCGAACGTATATATTATACGTGTCGTCGTTAGAATATAAATATTTATATATAATTATAAATAGAATTGAAAATGGCGCGGTAGTTCGATAATTCGATTTCAAACTTCAATTGAATGTACCGGGTGCAAAACAATCCGGATTTTAGTGAAACCAAAAATGATAGGATCTAATTGATAATATCTTTCCAACGAATCCGGGAAATCGAGATTTCATCTTAGAAATGATAAGATATGTCCAGTTTAAAATTAGAAATAGTCGCTGTGGAATTTATATATATTTTTATATATATAAGGCCCTTAAAAATAGCAATTTTGCAAACGACCTCGGATTCCGACGAAACCAGTTTTGTTGGGTCCGCAGTGTCGAGTTATTGCTAGATTCCAAATTTCATAATTTTTCGAATCAATATGTGAGCGTGGCAAAGGAAAACGCGTTTGACCGGTTTTAGTTGATTTTAATCGACTGGAAATTGGCCATTTTTCAAACGGTCTCAGAATTCGACGAAACTAGTTTTATTAGGACCGTATCGTCAATACGAAGCTAGAAAATATTTTTATGGAATTTATAGGGTTAGTATGTGACCCCGGTAATTTGAAATGTACGTTTAAAATTCAATATAAGGATTTAAATGAAAATTCAAAGGAAACTGATCGTAACGATCAAATCAGCTTGCGATACATATCCCATTGTGTTCGGGATGGGGGTTAAACGCTATGGACGACAGGCGGTGGGACTCGTTTCGAGGTCGTGGGTAAAAGTCAACCTTATGAAATAATTAAATCAAAATATATATATATATATATTTTAATTCCCTCTCCCCGTCATCTTCCTGGCCCCCCCCCGACTTCATTTAACAGAATCAAACAAAAAAAAGGGAAAACCTAATTCTAAATCACGCCGCCCTCCTCCGTGCTAGCCGCGCCGCCTAGCCTCACGCCCCCCTCCCCGATCTCCTCCTCCGCCCCTCTCCTTCTTCTTTCCCACCTCGAGCTGCTCCTCCTCCTGCCGCACCTCCTCGTCGTGCCCAAACCGAAGCCGCGCCGCCCCTGCTGACCGCCGCCCTCCTCCCGTAGCCACCAGAAGGCCGCCGACCACCCCATCGTCCTCAACCATCCCCCATCTCCACGAAAACCAAAATGCAGTAAGTATTTTTATTTTATTTTTATTTTTATTTTAGGGTTTAAAACTAATTTCGATTTTTAGGAATTAAAAACTGATTTTTTTTAAATAGGTTTTAAAAACTGTTTTTTTTAAAGTATAAAAACTGAATTTTTATAAAGTATAAAAACTGAATTTTTATAAAGTATAAAAACTGAATTTTTATAAAGTATAAAAACTGAATTTTTATAAAGAAGATTAAAACTGATTTAAAAAGAAAAGAATTTAAAACCTGATTTTAATTTAAGAAAAAAAAGATTTGAACTTTAAAACTGGTTTGTTTAAACGTTAAAACAAATTTTAAAAAAAAAGGGTTTTAAAAGATTTGAATTTTTAAAAGTAAAAGATTTAAACTTTAAAAAGAAAAAGAAAAGATTTGATCTTTGAAAGGGAAAAGGCGGAATCTATGTTTTTAAAAATAGAATTTTTATATGTTGAACTTCGAAATAAAAATATGATTTTTATATATTGAATAGCAAAGTAAAAATTCGATTTTTATATATTGAATAGCAAAGTAAAAATTCGATTTTTATATATTGAATAGCAAAGTGAAAATTCGATTTTTATATATGTAGTGGCTACGGGCAATAAAGATGACGAAGATGCGATAGCGATGAAGATTTCCTGCAAAAGAAGTGCCGTGGAGCTAGGATAGCTATATGTGAGAACTTCTCACCTTTCAATTTAAATTTTCTAGTTATATATATATATACTAGGATGCAGACGGTGCTTAGTAGCACCTGACACCCGTCATCCACAGACCATGGATGGCTTGTTTGTTAAATTGTTTGGTTGAGTAGTTAGTTAGAATATTTGATTGAATGGAAATTGTTTGGTGAATTTGATTGATGTGTGAATGGCGTGGGCCTTCACTAGACCGGGGATTAGGCTAGGCCTTGTCCCGTTTCTAGTATCGCGCCGTTATGCCGCCGAAATTTTCTAAAATATGTTAGAAAATAAAAATATCATTTTATTGTGTGAATGAATAATAGAAATTCATATGTTGGAATAAAATGTTTTATCGTTAAAAATATAATTTTTAACGTGAATATAAATATAGTGAAAGTGAATAAAATAAAATATTCATTTACAAACCAGACGGTTTGTTTATGTACACTGATTTGACTGATATTGATTGGGTCGATAAATTTTACACATCGCCCAACTGCACAAATAAAATCTGTGTTTGATGGTTTGAAACCCCACACGGGTGTTAGGATGAAATTTGAAGTTCACTCATCCTGATTGATTAAATATGTCGATCGATAGATCGACAGGCTGTTATAAGCGTTAGATATCTATATTTGATGCTTATACGGTGTAGTGCACTTTGGTTGATGGTTGATTATTTATCGTTGCTATTATATACATGTGTTGTATGAAAATCCATATAATTAATTTTATATGGTAATTGATTGGGCCTCATTCCAATCGTGAAAATAAAGAATATTTTGATAATAACAAATATTTTGATAATAGGAAATATTTGAAATAGAATATTTGAAAATAGAAATATATGAAGCCGTGATGATTAGATTGACGCCATTTTGACGTGAACGATATTTATATCAATTTTAAACGATTTCGAAATGAATTGAATTGAAAACGATTTCGAAATGAATTGAAAACGATTTCGAAATGAATTGAATCGAAAACGATTTCGAAATGTATTGAATTGAAAACGATTTCGAAATGAATTGAATTGAAAACGATTTCGAAATGAATTGAGTTGAAAACGAATTCAAATTGAATTGAAAGCGAATTGAAATGAATTCAAATTGAATTGAAATTTGAATTGAATAGAAACGAATTTATAAAGAAGAATTCAATTTTGATTTGAATTGAAATGGAAGTTGAGATTGCTTTTGAAACGAATATTAAAACTATTTATATAATTCGTTTTGAATTGAAATCGACGAAATATATATTATATATATTATATATATAATATAATGGCCTGAATAGAACGCGCCGCGCCGCGGCAGTTCGCGAATTTCGACCATTGACTTCGAATGGACATTACGGGAGATCCGACCGTCGGATTCTCCTGAAACCGGAACCGTTGGGTTTGTATCGAAAAGAGCTTTCTAACGAATATTAGAAATTAGAAATCTAACAGTTGGATTTGGAATTATGTCCAAATCAAATTTGAAAAAGGACGCTATAAGTGCAGTTCGATGGCCGTTGATGGAAATCGACTATACGGGCCTTGATAAAATTATTAAAAATGGTAATAATTTGTGTAAAATCATAAGAAATGATTTGTGAAGATTCGGGATGAAAAACTCCATATTTGAAAAGATAAAAATAGATTTTTATCGAAATGAACTAGTTTTGAACTAAAAATATAATTCTATTTATTTTTAAATAAATAAATTGAATATGAAAAGGGTTTTAAAAATAACCAGCATTTCCAATGATTGCATTGGAGTGGATTTGAATCGAAATTGTCTTCGGAATATTTCGATGTTGGAATTCGTGATTATACAGATGTTGTTATGGAAATTTGAAAGATATATTTATATCGTTATTTCCGATATGACATTTGTTAATCGTAGAATTTGATATTGAAAATAAGCCGATATATTTTCTATTCAGAGCCTTATATTGAATATCAAATGTGATTTGGGTTTGTCGTGAATGGTGTCTTCACTAACACTATTCTTGAACCCAGTTGAGAAAAGATTAAATCTTTTTATTTAGATTTAATGAAGTGTACCAATTAAATAATATTTAATTGAAATTGAATTGATATTGATTTTTGGGTTTATCGTGAACAGTGTTTTAAATAACACTTGTTCTTTAACCCGATAATTAATGAATGTGACTTTGGGTTTATTGTGAACCGTGTTTTTAAATGACACGGATTCTTTAACCCAGTTAACGATTAAAACTAAGTGGGGTTTTAATGAATCTTTAATTAGATTGAAATGGTCGAGAATGGAGTATCACCAGTTTTGCTCCAGACGATAGTTAAATCTTTAATTAGATTTGAACGTGAAATGGTAATTGAATTTACCGATAACACCGTGGTGTTAGATATGAAGTACTACCAGTTTTACTTCATGGGATGAATAGGTTGGGATTGGGAAATTAAAACAAGTGATTACTTCGGTAAGTTTCGTTAATCCCGACTAGTTTGAATTGATATTCAAAAATAGATTAAAGAATAAATTCAAGAAATTTATCTTGGATAAAATTAATGGGAACCTTTCCCTATGAATGTGAAATTAGAAACTAACTGTCGGTTAGCCAAGCAGAATGGTTTTCTGGATATTGATCTGATGTTGGTTTCGGCCTTCGGGGTTAACATTTGGGGAATTATTCTCTTGATTAATTTACGGTTAGTGACTAATGAATTGGAATGAGGCGTATGTTGTGTTTGTGTAACACTTATTTAAAATATACGCGAGTTATTCGGAAAGACCGGGTTTATCCCATTCTGAATAACTGATACGACGATAAGTCAAAGATGAAGACGATGGTTGAAGACCGGAAGTCTTCACGTCGTTTGGGTGATTACTGATGATCTTGATTGGGCTGTACACCCAAGAAGATGGAAACAGTTGGTGGTCGTCCAGACGTACTTGGAGATCGAAGGATATGCGGGGTACTAGGTGCCTCCGGTTTCGTTCAGACCCAGAACGGACTTGTGAATGGACTGTGTGTCTGACATTGGATTTTAGTCTGTGTGATTGATCTCTATTAAATATATATCTGTTTGGCGGCGGAGAATTTATTCTCTTGCTTAACACCCTTCTCTGAGACGTACGAGCTCAGGGGTTATATATTGATGGATATCAATCGCATGGAGTGAATTGCCTGTGTGGCATGCTTAAGTGGCAAATGATCAAGGCTTCTGTTGAAAAGCAAAGTCTTGTGGTTGATGATCGAAGCAAGGCCTGTGTGGCGTAGCTTTGTGTAACGTTTACTTCGCGAGTTTCGCACCCCGGTTGTGAACCAAAAACGGGAGGAAGGACCTCAGGGAGGACATGCGTTTCTTTCTAGCTAGGGTGGTGTCAGTGACCTACCAGCCCTGACATTTATATACTTTTCACCTGTGTGGTTGTTGCTGTTGCGAGGTGCCTCGGTTAGATCGGACGATCCGGGTCCGATGGAGTCATTCGTTGGCTCGTTTGCGCCCCAAAGGGCGGGGAAACGTAGTGTTCAGGCATTTTAATCCACATCGGTGGACCGGCCCTGACGATCCAAGGGTCACTCGAGCTCTGATCCTGAGACATGGTAGGCTAGATTGTCTCGAATCGGTTGAGGACTATCTTTTGCCTCGGTTCATAGACGGAAATCCAATTTCCAAATACGTGACTTTGCGGTTTTATTTGTAAACCTATATATGGCGACATGATATATGGTACCCATGCCGCCTATGATTGATACTTATGATTTGAAGTTGTTTTATACACTATGCACTTATAATAGTATCAAATGATTTGTTTTAAACGTATCAAGCATTCTTTGGCTGTTATAAGGGAAAACCCTATCCCCCGGCTTGCGTTGCATTGTGTGATGGGACCTGGGTCTTATAATAGCTTCATTTTTAGAAAAGCATTGCGCTGTTTACTTATATGCACTGGTGTTCTTGGGAGGAAACCCGTTCCGTGTTATACGGCGTGGTCCCTTGACTTACCTAACTTTAAAAATAAAGATTAACTGTTTTAGTTCTCACACCAGTCCCATGACTGACCTGGAGTTTATTGTTTTGACCTAAACTCTGGGTGCCCCTATTTTGACACGGGCAGCTAGTAGTTTTGGTTTTGCAGATTTATATTCACAGGATCCTGGTTTACAGCTGGAACGATATCCGGAAAGCTTTGTATCCGTATATCTCCTTCTAGTTGTGTATTGTATTATTTTCCGCTGCGATGTATTTAAATGTAATTTAAGATTTCTGATATTTCTGTGTAATATTTATTCATTTATACTCTGTATATTCTTGTAATCTGATGCATTGTTGTAATATACAGTGAAATATTCTTCTGTATGCGTTCTGTTGTGGTTTGTTCTCGAACTATCCGACGCTTTCCTTTACGGGGAAGTTGCGGATTAAAATTCTTGAGCAATACGTTTCCCCGCCCAATGGGGCGTAAGTGAGCCAACGAATGACTCCATCGGTCCCGGATCGACCGATATATCCGAGGCGCCTCGCTATCCATCATCCACATAAGTAAAATGTCGGGCCGTGTAAAAACACCGACACAACTCCTAGCTAGAAACAAACGCATGCCCTCCCTGAGGTCCTTCTCCCGTTTCTGGTTCATACTGGAGAGTGAGGCTCGCGAACTCCTGTTATACACAAAGCTACGCCACATAGGCGGTGCTTTGATCATCACCACAAGACTTTGCTTTTCAACAGAAGCCCTGATCATTTGCCACTTAGGCATGCCACACTAGCAATTCATGCCATGCGACTGATGTCCATCGATATACAACCTCTGAGCTCGTGCGTTTCAGAGAAGGACATTAAGCAAAATAATAAATTATCCGCCGCCAAACAGATGTATATTTAATAGAGAACAATCAACACAGAATAAAATCCAATGTCAGACACACAGTCCATTTACAAGTCTGTTCTGGGTCTGAACGAAACCGTAGGCACTATATACCTCGCAAACCCATCAACCACCACGTACGTCTGGACGATCACCACTCATTATCCATATTTCGGGATGCCTCCCAATCAGGACCTCGGTTACCATCCAAACGAGGTGAAGATCTCCGGTCTTCGACCACCGTCTTCATCTTCGATTTCTTATCGTCGATTCAGTTATTCAGAATGGGATAAACCCGGTCTTTCTGAGCAACTCGCATATATAATAAACAAGTGCAACACTAACATACACACGCATCATTTCAATTCATTAGTCACTAACCGTCAATCAATAAGAGAGCGATTTCCCAAATATTAACCCCGAAGGCCGGAACCAACATCAGATCAATACCAAAGAAACCATTCGACTTAGCCAACCTTCAGTTAATTTCTAAATTTCACATCTATATCATTTATAATATTTTATAACAATTTATCGCTATTTTTATTTATTTTAAAATAGCCAATTTATTCAAAACGACGCTTCGGGCCATAACGCGGCCGTGGCGCTGTTTTTCTCTAGATTTGATTTACACATATCTGAAAATTTAACCGTTGGATCTTCACAAAATTTACATCATTAGAAAGATCTTTTCAAAACGAATCCAACGGTTCCAGTTTCGGGAAAATCCGACGGTCGGATCTACCGGTATAATCGTTTGAAGTTTCGATTTCAAAATACGAACTGCAGCGTCGTTATTCGATTAAATATATTTATGTATATATATATAAATATAATCGATTCTGGCGCTTTTTTTCTTTAGATTTGATTTAAACATTCCAGACAATCCAACCGTTGGATTTTTACAAAGTTGGTGCCGTTGGAAAGATATTTCCAAAGCGAACCCAACGGTTGCGATTTCAGGAAAATCCGATGGTCGGATCTCCATACTAATCGTTTGAAATCACGGTTTCAAAATACGAACTACAGCGTCATTTTTTGATATATTTCAATTCTATTTAAATATATATATCGATTCTTCGATTTCAAAGCTATATTCTTTTCATACATTTGATAAAAATGATATTTTTATCTAACTGTCTTCTATTTCAACACTTCACTATATTTAACAATTCATGTATATAATAAAAATGTGATTTTTATTGTAAAACAATTCATTTCAAATCACTATCATTTTATATAGTTCATATAAGTAATAAAAATAGGATTTTTATAATAAAACAATTTTTTCAAAACAAGATTATTTTATATAGTTCATTTAGATGATAAAAATGTGATTTTTATATTTAAAACACGAACACCATTCAACACATGAATTTCAATTCAACGAATGAATATCGACGCAACACATGAAGGCTTTCTATTCAACGAAATAAATATAGTTTCAACAAATGAAAATAATTCAAACACATGAATATTATTCAAAATTTCGGCAGCATAACGGCAGGGTAGTTAAAACCGGGACCGTCCCTAGTACGGCTCCTCGCTCTACCTTAAAACCTCGCGGTTTTTGACAATGGGGAATCATGCATCTTGTTCGGATGTAGGCGGCATGTATATTTATTTCATTTCCACAAACTAATCCAATGTGGTTTCAACCAAATATTTCTCAACCACAAACGGGTATTTTTCAACCACAATCAATCAATATCAACCACAAACAATTCCAATCAACCATTCACTATCAATCAATTTTCACACCAATCATAACCAATAAATATCGTCCATGGTTTGTGACGAGGGGCGTATATATATATATATATATATATATATATATATATATATATATATATATATATAGCAATTCACTTTTATTTCAACACATATATAATTTTCACAACGCATATATAACTTATACATCGAACGTACAACTTATACAACGCTTATACATGAGGTGTACAATGCTTATATAACCCATACATTGACTATATAATTTATACATCGTCGTTTTCAATATCGTTTATTAATTAGAAATCTCACATTGGGTTCCACTCCACCAAAAATAGCAGAAGGCTCAGAAAAATATGCGGTCTCTTCTAAAATGTAGAAGACGTCTACACGGTCACGATGTTTCCTGTTTCATCGAATTTCGTCAAGAAACGAAAAAGATATAATTTTTCAAAGTTTGCAACGCTTTAAAACTGTTGAAATCAGTTTTAAATATATAAGGCCGTACCTCTCTGAAAATCTTCAAAACTAGGTCGCGATTTATCTTCCAATCCGTTGATTGTTGCTTCGATCGGCCAGCGCCACCTTGTCGGGCTAGGAGAGGCGCACGTGCGCCAGGAGGTGGGGCCAGTTCGGTGGTCCCTATAGGCGGCGGCGGCGAATTGAAGTCATCGACTTCGAACTGGTAGATCTCGACGCTGGGGCGACTAGAAAACACGAGGTCGGTCTTGATTTGAAGAGGGGGGAGAGACCTTCGAAAAGTTCAACTGGAGGGGGTGGCGAAAACGCCTGTGGCGGCGGCGATCGGGCTGGGAAGCTTTGACTGTGTTTCCGTCGTTCGTTGGGGAGAGAGAAAGAGTTTTCTTTTTTTATATAAAAATTATGATTGGCCGGTGGGTTTTAAAGGGGTTTTCTGACACGACCACCAATCTAAACCCAACGACTGTCGTCCGTAGCGTTTTACCCCCATTCCGAACACAATGGGATATCTTTCGTAGGCCCATTCGACTGTTTCAGTCAGTTTTCCTTCAAATTAAAATATAAAACATTTAATATTTGATTTGAACGTACATTTCAATTTGCCAGGGCCACAAACTAATTCGAAAAATTCCAGAAAAATAAATCTGGCTATGTTTTGACGATACGGTCCCAACAAAACTCGTTTCGTCAAATTCTGAGACAGTTTGCAAAAAGGCCCATTTCTGGTCGATCCAATTTAACTGTAATTGACCAAAACACGTTTTCCTTTGCCACGCTCACATACTAGCTTCAAAAATTATGAAATTTGAAACCTAGCAATAACTTCACATCCCGGATCCAACAAAAGTGGTTTCGTCGAATTCCGAGGTCGTTTGCAAAATGGCCAATTTCACGGGCTATATAAATTCCATAGCGACATTTCTGAAAATTCATTTGGCCATAACTTTTGCTTTCCGCTATGAAACTTAGATTTTTCAGATTCATTAGAAAGGTATTCACTAACAGATTTAAATATTTTTGGTTTCACTCAAATCCGTTTTGTTTTGCACCCGGTACAGTCCGACAAAGTTTGAATTCAATTTTTGAAACTGCAGCGCCTTTTCAGGCCTTGTTTATAATTAGAGTTAATTATATTCTTTTTCAAACGTCGATTCCAACTCACTTTTCATTGCTATTATTTAAAATATTTATTTTAAATATTTAAAATCCATTATTTTGGCCAATTTAAAATTTTTAAATTGGTTCAGATTTTCCGGGTCGTTACAGATAACCTCATGATATATTATTTTAGGAATGAAAGCAAACATAATTTGTTATGCTTAAAAATGCCATAGTTTATATGATGAAATTTGGTATTAATCAAGTTCGGAAACATTGTTTAAAACTTCTATGTGAACAAATGTGATGGCTAATTGATTTTAAAGTCCTGGACTTATGTTTATGTAAATGTATAACATATGTAATAATCATGCTGATGCTTATAACGGAACTTGATTAAGTTTCTCAAGCATGTTCTATTAATATGATTTAGGAATCAAAACCCCACATTATGTTTGACAATAACGATCTATGTATATGATACCTAGATGCTGATTTGATTTAAAGATAAAACAATTGTGACTTGTTTTATAAGTCAGATTTTGGATATCTGATCAATGATCATTTCTAAGCTTCTTATTTGAAACTTAAACTTACTTTTGTAATTTGACTATACTTTCCTGTTAGACTAGGAATAGAACTTACTGTAGTCTGACTACTGTATACCCTATTATAATAGTTTGAATTAGCAAATACTTGCAGGACTATGTATAGTTTCACACTTACAGGTTGTCATAAACTAACTGTATTGATTTAAATAGTTTACACAGTCTGTTGGTAAATAATATTGATCATTAGATGATTGATTACAATATCACAGGGTTAATATCCCACATTATCATTTGATTTAATTATTAGCAACCATAGTGGTACATATATTTCGATATGACTCGAAACCAATATGCTTATTGATGAACTGTTCATATATATATATATATATTCATATTGATGAATATGTATATATATTATGAACTGATAATGCATTTTGATGCATAGGTTTCGCAGCAAGCTACAAGATACGGTAATGCAGTCATGGAGAAACATGATAAGTTTGACTTACTCCGCCTGAATGATTAAAGCGAACGTAAGAATCAATGTGCATATTTTGATTAATATGTGTGTGTGTATGTATATATATATAATGTATACAAATATCAGAAGTTCCCTGTGTAAATTGCTGTGTAAACTGATATGTAGATGGCTGTGTAATTCTATGAATCAAGTTATATATGTATAATAAGTTATACATATATAATATACACTAATATGTATAAATTTGTATATTTACAATGTAGGTTTATAGATGGTATATTGTACCTTGTAGTGTTTGATAGGGTCTGACCCTACATTAAGTTATAGTCTTTTGTTTTATGAAATTATTAGTCTGTTGCGTGTAAGATGAATTGCTTGTCAATATTTATGAGTTATGTTTGGGATAACGTAGTATATTGATATAAATTGTTTAGTTTGGGCTTAAACTCCTTTATAAGGAAACAATGTAATCAGAAGTTCCATTTTAATAGAATATAGATGGTTACTTTAATTTGTACAGAAATCAAATTGAGTACAACTTGGACTTTTATTTATAAATATAAAATAGGCCCCGAGATATACATATATGATATGTGCTATATTTTAACACTCAATATTTATGATATGTGTGTTAAATAAATATAGATATATGTGTTAAGCATTAATATTATGAATATAAAATACATATATTTTGATATATGTAAATAACTCTGATATTGTTCATCACTACGAATTATATATTCCCTTTAAAAGCAAATTTTTTGTTATATTAAGTCATGGTGAAGTCTTCCAATAATATACTCATCGCTATCCAAGATCAATGGCTGTAACTAACGCCAAAGCGTTGTGCACCTTTTATTTTGGTTATATGCGATGCAGTAAAATGTGGTGCTCCAACCTATTATTGGGTCTGACTTAACTAGGTTGCATAATAGGATTATGGCCTTAGAGACAATAGCATGAATTATTCTACATACTGAGCAAATGAATAATACTGAACAAAATGTTCATCATGCGATCCAAGAATTATATACGATATAATTTACATAAAATGTCTACCTAAAAGGTTGTGCTTTGGGTTTAGCCAAAGTTGGGTCAAGGCATGACTAGATATGGATCTTGGAACACCATTATATGTATATGATGATATACATGTATAAACAGAGGGATGTTAATTTGAGTGGGAGTTTAAAATTATACGTTAATATAAATATGAATTATGATTGTCAAATTTTTTTGTTATATTAAATAAATATTATAGAATCAGTTAATATTTATTATCTGCTGCAGATATTAAATAAAAGATAACTCCGATAATTTAAATTTGTTCTTAAGAAGGATAAATTGAATTAAATTAAATTTCTTGACTAGCATTGAAATTTGAGGATTGTCCTCAAACAAATTAAACGTAATTGTTTTACAAAATAGAAGATCTAAAATGAAAGGTTGAGGTGTGACTTCAACCGAATAAAATATAAACGTTATAATAATTTACTTGTACATCTCTAGTATTAGATACTAGATATAAAACACATAAATGTATGTAAATTTACAGAAATTGAAAATAAAGTAGAAATCTGCTTAAAAGAGACCAGCGGACTTACGATTGGAAATGAAGCAAATATTGCTGGAATATCCATTGGAAGTTGATTCTTGTTCTATATATTGGCTTAATTAAATAGGTAAAATAATTGTCATTATGAAATTCCATTTAAAATAAATGTTATTATAAAGCTTGTTAAGACAAGATTAATTTTCATTTGTAATAAAAGAATAATTGTTATTCATTTTATTTAAATGAAATATCCTATGGAATTTCACAAATAGTTAATGACCTTTATAAATTGTTAACTATAATGTACTTGACATAAACACTGAGTGGATTAAATTTAATAATTAAATCCAACATACCTTTAATATTGTCAGTTAGCCAATATAAACAAGAAACACATATCAAAACTTCATAATGATGGAATTTTGAGGTCATTTGATTTTGAATCATATGAAGAATGCAAATCTTGTTTATAAGGCAAAATAACTGAATCATCTTTCACTTGACACAGTGAATGGACTATTAAGTATTGGGCCTCATACATAGTGATGTATATGGAGTAATGAATACATAATCAAGATGTATGTTTTATTACTTCACTAATGATATCAGTACATACAGATATGTATGAATTATTAAATATATGTCAGAATCCTTTACAAAAGTTCAAAGAATTCAAAGTTAAGTTAGAAACCAATTTTAATAGAATATAGATACTTTTCGAACAGTTCGAAAGAGAATATTTAAGCCAATAAATTTAATGACTATCCAGATGAGTTTGAAATTGTTTCACGACTCACACCACCTAGAACCATGTTGAAATGGTGTGCCTGAAAGGAGTAATCACACCTTATAAGATATGGTACGACCAAGATAAGTCATATAAATCTTCCAGCAAATTAAATTTAGAACAATTAAATTAATCCTACTAAAACAAGTCTTAAGACGCCATATAAGATATGGATTAGGAAATGTCCTAGTATGTCTAAATGCGCAGATTTGGGATGTATGGCGTTTGTTAAACGTCCTTCCACTGATAAGATCGGACCTAAATCAGATAACCATTTTGTGGAATATCCAAAAGAAGTAAATGGATATTATTTCTATAAATCCTCTGAGAATAAAATGTTTATTGCTCGAATTGGTATCCTTATAAAGGAGAGTTAGTCTCTAACATACCGATGAGAATAAAATAGAATCCGAAATGTTTCGAAGACCACAAAATACCATTGAATCTGGTATAGACAAGAAATTGAGTGGGAGTGACACAATAATTACAATGTTATATATTGATAACACATTAACTATTGTGAATAATGTTAGTTTTAAAACAAGAAATAGATACAAATTCTAAGAAAGAAAATGTTTGGACTAAGAAGTTCATAATTAACCTAATTCATTGTTGATCCAATGATTTACATTGCGATAACAATGTGGCTATTGCTCAGGCCTAAAACATTAAACTCATTATCGATCCAAACAAATATTTAAGAAATATAATTCTTATGTGAAATTGTTCATAGTGGATATGAACATATCTGCAAAATTGCAAAAGTTGTAATGTTGCAGAGCTACTGAATTAAACACTGTCGCAGCAGAAGTTTAATAGTCACACTAGTTTCAAGAGTATATGATACATGAATGATTAACTCTAGTGTAAGTGGGAGTTTGTTAGAGTTTATGCCCTAGAGGCAGTCCATTTGATGTGATTAATAACGTTGTTTTATTTGGAATAAAAATATTCTGTTATGTTATATTTACTGCGTAATATAAATAATAATTTAATAGAATTCCTTAGAACAATAATATGAAATTATATAGTTTGAGTAAGACTGAACTTGAGATTATATAATGTAATAAGTATTATAATTCTTAAATGCCCCTAGACGAGTTTTATTGTTTATATAGGTTAACAATAAAGCGGTGGGACTAGTATATTGATTGACTGATGATCACATCTCATTGATCATTAATATACGTGATATTAAAGTCAAGATATAAATACGTTTGGAGAATAGCGTATTGGGCTGACCCACCATGAGATGACTACACGGAATATAATCAACAGTATCATAAGTTGTTCTCATAGTGACAGTGAAGTAATGGTCCTCAGACCTGAAATCATTATAATTTTATTCGAGGATATTTGTGTTTTGATATCATCTAAAGTTATTTCGTAACAAAGTAATGATAACGGTGATTATTGGATACATCTCGAATCGAATGAAAATTATGAATGATCTAGATGGAATTTAACTCTACGATATATTCGTAGTGTTATCCATGGGCCTCTTGATTGAGTGGGATTGTGAAATGCATGGTTGTGCTCAAACATTGATTTGTTTTAAACAGTCCACTCATCGATCAAGATAAATGGATTAAATTATTAAGAGGGTGATACGATCCATGCCTCCAGTTTAATCCTGGATATATTGATTAAAAGGATTATATTACATTGATACACTGGTTACAGAAAGTTTGTATCGAATTGATGATCTTATTATAACTTAGGTAGCAGCGACATATTGCTAGATGCCAATCACTGTTTATGATTTTAAATATGATTTAAAATCATTGCCAACGTTGTAATAACCTATAGGGTCACACGCTTAGAGCATTGTAGAGATGAAATCATTTTGGATAAATAAAATGTCAATATGTTGATATTTTATTAAGCATTGAAAAGGTAAAACGGGTGGTTCCATATTTGATGGTATACTTTGTCTAAAAAAAAGAGGCTACACTTTCTTTTAAAAAGGAACGGATAACCCTTTACATATATATATATATGACAAAACTGGATTAGTAGATAACCCTAATTCCCTTTTCAAAAGAAATCCAAATCATGGTGGCTGGCAACGCATGTCTCATCTCCTCTTCAATTCGATTAAAGAGGAACACGCTCTCGTGGATTACTTGTAGAGGCTCTACACTTGAAGGGATATTGGTTCGATCAACGCAGGTTACAAAATCAGTCGGTCATGATAATTGAAGCAAAGGGATGGAAGGTATAACTGTTAACCCAATTTGAATTCGATTTAACAAATTATGTTTGTTAATTTGTTCGATTAAACTGTTAAACGATCCACTTTGACTTTCACATATGTTGTGTGGGACTCATATTAGTCAGTAACCCTTTTCTGGAATCAAAACTATGACCCAACCCTAGGAGGGGTCCGGGCACGCTTACTGAACTAATTGTAAGAGGTTCACTCTGAAAATGGTGAGGGGTGTTGATAGCGCATTCCAACCGGGTCATGTGCGTGCATGGATCTGGTCTGCTCTGAGGATGTAAGACACCGTGACATCTGTAAATATGTCTGTGTCTATAGGTTGTCATTTTAGGGAAGATACACCCTTTTGTGGGTCAGCACAGGGTATTTATGTATTAGGGAGCTGATCGCTTGGGTAGAATTTAGGATACACCTAGTTCTGTTTGTTTCTGTTGGTGTACTGTCTGTTTCTGTTGGGGTGGTAAAGGCTCATTATTAGCATTCTATTTCTGTACCTTCTGTCTCTGTCAGGGTGGTAAAGGCCCATTAGTTGGGGTGGTAAAGGCCCATTATTAGCATTCTGTTTCTGTACCTTTTGTCTCTGTTGGGGTGGTAAAGGCCCATTAGTTGGGGTGGCAAAGTCCCATTATTAGCATTCTGTTTCTATACCTTCTGTCTCTGTTGGGGTGGTAAAGTCCCATTACTACCGTTCTGTTTCTATAGAGATTATTCCGTTTCCGTTTCTATTTCAGTTTAGACATTAGGGTAACATCTAATCCTGTTATACTAAGTATTAGTGCAGAGAAGTAAGATATAGGTAAGAAGCATATCTTGGTCTATATCATTTTGTTCCTTCTGTTTAACTTAAGCATACCAGCTACTCCTGTTGCTGTAATCTCTCATCCAGTTTTATTTACATGTCATGATACTACTATCTATTTATATGCTGAAAGTTACTGGACTCGCCGGACTTTATGTCTGACCTCGTTTGTTTTCGCCTCTTTTTCTTTCCGTTCCCCCCAGGTGCTCTGGGTGGAAACATAGGTGCTTGATCCATATTCTCTTTGCTTGAAGTGCTTGAAGTATTGCTTGGCTTTGACTCTACCTTCTTATGGCAGTGTATGTTGGGGATTATGGTCTTAAAATTATGCATTTCGAAGGATTTTGGTATAAGACTGATACTTGTGTACTTGGGTTTTGGTATTGTAATTTTGATGAATGTAACCAAATTTATTTCTATTTCTGCAGTAATAAAGTTATAAATTTTTCAAGTACTACTTTACGTATCTGTCTTGTAATATTCTGTTCTATTTACTTATAATGCTTCATGGAAGTTAATGCATTCCCTTTGTGAATGACATTAATGGACATGGGGTGTTACCTTGGTATCAGAGCTGAAGATTAACAGATTAAATAAAAAATTTTGAAAACTAAGATTTTAAAAAGGAAATGTTTTCAAAAAGAAAGTTTATTTTGAAAAACATAATCCCCAAAAGCCATATATCTTTCTTTCGATTCTTTGTTTCGATTTCCTTCCTCTTTCCCTTTTGAATCTCTTCCTCCGCATATAGATGCTTTTTCTAAGATGTGTAAGGACTTCCGTGTGGAAAACTGCTTCATGGAACTGAGATGTTTATCGAGGCTAGAAGTTGGCTCAACGAAGTGGAGGACTTGTTGGTACCTTTGAGATAGACGATGGGAGGAAGGTTCAACCAGCTGCTTGGTTAAAGAAGGATGGAAAGTCTGAAGATAAGAAGGAGAAAAAGTGTTTTACTTGTGGAATCTTGACTCATCTGAACAAGGATTGCAGAAAGAGGAAGGGCACTGCTTCAACTGCGGTGAGATGGGCACTTCGCTAGGGACTGCCCGAAGAAACGAGGGCAAGGGCAGAGGACAGGACCTACTTCTAAAGGGAAGGTGGATGCTCTCTTGGCTGGTGGATAGGATGGAGATGAGAAAATTTCTGTGGAAGGTTTAAATTTCCTTATCTGATTATTGAGTTAAAACTCTTTTTGATTCTAGCATTTTAATTCTGTAATTGAGACTCTGCACTTTAATACTAGTCTTGTTTCTGATCCCGTTATAGTCTCAAACCCCATAAGGGTTACGACTCATCTGTTTATGATGAGTTGAGGGTATCTGTGTTGGGCGTTAAGTTGACTATGTTGCATACATTCTGGGTTTTGTGGGATATGGTGGGGTTTTATCATGCTTAGTTTCCTAAGAATCTTCTGATCTGTACCAGTAGTCTATAAGTATCTGAATATTTCTGAAAAAATAGGGGTTTTTACTCGAAGCGTGAATTAGATTTCCATTTTTGACATTGTTTAATGGGAGTAATTCTCTGAGTGTCAATCTGATGTTGATTTCGGTTTTCGGGGTTGATACTTAGAGATTTATTCTCTTAACCGATGTCTAATGGGAACATAACTTTTGTTTTAATTGTACTTTCTTCTATCACTCGGCTGTATCCTATCGATCGAGTCTTCGACCTTTAGGTAGAAACTAATGGGTGTAAACATGTGTTTGAGACATGTTATGTTTGATGGTTGCAAGTGGACGCAAGTGGTTGCTAGTGGTTGCTCGTGGATGCATATACACACACTAGGCACTAGATCGGCTCAAAAGCACTCTCATACTACATATGGATGTGTGCACATTTTTCGATTTTTGCGGATGCAAAATGATCGACTCATCACATGGATGTTGCATTTGGATGAATGGTTATGCACTCATATAGAAATGATGTGTATCAAATAGTATTTCTTGCATACATAATTGGACTCATGGCACTAACATAATTCGCATTGAGGAGGTCAACTGAATCAGTGGACCGCCTGATCTTTGCATTAGATAAGAGACATATACACACACTTTTGCATATGTTTATACAACATTAGAAGTTTTCTAAGGACAATGGATGCTTGTGGATGATGGTTGGGTGGATGGGTGATTGGATGGTCGGACGCATTCTTCTTAACTTGAAGATTTCGAGGACGAAATCCTTTAAGGAGGGGAGAATGTAACACCCTGTATTTTCTGTGAGCATAAAAGTAACAAAACAAAGTATACTTAATTTTTAAAAGAAGAATTAAGGAAACGGGTTACGCAATTATGTTCGTCTCGAAATTCTGCTTGAGATAGAGTCTGAGTTTGCGTAAATCGGTGTGACGATCCCAAAACCCCGTGACATGGTGTTAAGGATAATCATTGGAATATAACACATTAATCATCATTAGCAGATCACAGAAAATAGCATAAACAGAAAATAGAATAATGTACACACATATGACAGCGGAATCATATAGACATCATCACATCAGAGAAGCACAGTACAGGATACAACTTAGTGCATAATGATACATAGTCAGTCACCATCGCCTGAGGCGGAATCATACATAAAGAGTACACAAAATAAATATCAGTCTACATCGCCAATGGCAGAATCATAATATAGATACAATAATGGCGGAGAAAATCCAAGTCAGCCCGGTGTAGTCAAGCCTCGCCATGAGCCAAAAGGTACGTCAGAAACCTGTAACTAGGCTGCCCGTGTGAAAATGAGGGCACCCAAGTTTGCAAGGTGAAACAAACTACGAGTCAGTCCTGGGACTGGTATGAGAAATCTACTTAACTTATTAACAACAATAATAAGGCAAACCAAAGGACCACACCACTTTCGCGGAACGGGTTTACTCCAATGAGTGCTAGTGCATGAAATAAAGTAAATGATTAAATCATTGCAATGCTTTTTATAAAATGAAGCCATTATAAGACTCGGGTCCCATCACACAATGCAACGCAAGCCGGAGGATAGAGTTTTACCTTATAATGGCCAAAAATGCTTCATACGAATAGAACAAAAGTGTTTGATATTATTACTAGTGTATATATGTTTCAAAAGCAAATTCAATCATAAATATCAATCCTAGGCGGCATAGCTACCATCTACTATGTCGCCCTACTAGTAATACAATCACGTCCGCATATTTCGTATTGGAAATTGGATTCCTTCATGAGTCGAGGCAAGGGGCAAGCTCCTCTCCGATTCGAGACACTCTAGCAAATGTCCCAGGACCCCACTATGATCCTTGGATCTTCAGGGTCGGTCCTCCCTTACTTTTGAGGATTAATTATTCCTGAACACACGTTTCCCGGTCCATACAGACCTATATCGAGGCGCCTCGCATTCCAACAACCACACAGATGAAAAGTATATATATAATGTCAGGGCTGGTAGGTCACTGACACCACATTAGCTAGAAAGAAACGTCGTGCTCTCCCTGCAGTCACTCTCCCGTTTTTGACTCATACCGAGGTGTGAGGCTCGCGAATTCACGTTATACACAAAGCTACGTCACACAGACCACGCTTTGATCATCAACCAGAAGACTTTGCTTTGCAACAGAAACCTTGATCATATGCCACTCAGGCGTGCCACACAGGCAATGCACCCCATGCGACTGATTTCTATCAATACATAACCTCTAAGCTCGTACGTCTCAGAGAAGGGCGTTAAGCAAGAGAATAGATTCTCCGCCGTGAAACAGGTATATATTTAACAGAGATCAATCAGCACAGAACAAAATCCAATGTCAGACACACAGTCCATTTACAAGTCCGTTCTGGGTCTGAACCAAACCGGAGGCACCAATTTCTCGCATATCCGTACAATTTGATAGTATGTTTGGACGGCTACTACTTCAGTTCCTTCATGGTAGCTACTCAAATCATGAGCATCAGTAGCGCCCATCCACCCAATGTGAAGATCGTCGGTCTTCAACCGTCTTCCACTCTTCGACTTCTCGACGTCGATCGATTATTTGAAATGAGATGAACTCGGCTTTTCCAAATAACCCACGTATATTTAGATTTTCAAATCAATTTACCACATGGTTGCACTATTCAACATTCACATTTCAGTTCTCTAGTTATAATTCTCATGTTAAATACATTCAACCATCACATATCAAGCAAACACAACGAAATTGGGTTATTTCCACTCTATATCGTCTATAGTATTTTATAACGATATATCGCCATTTTTATTTATTTTTAAAACGGACATATTTAATTAAACGACGTTTCAGGTCGTGTCGATGCACTGGCGCTGCTTTTCACTAATTTTGTTTTACACATATCTGAAAATCTAACCGTTGGATCTTCACAAATTTTATATCATTAGAAAGATCATTTCTTAACGAATCCAACGGTTTCAGTTTTGGGAAAATCCGACGGTCGGATCTTCCACACTAGTCATTTGAAGTTACGATTTCAATTTACGAACTGTAGCGTCGTTATACGATTTAATTTAGTTATATTTATATATATATATATATATATATAAATATAATCGTTTCTGGCGCTGTTTTTCTTCAGATTTGAATTAAACATTCCAGACGATCCAACCATCGGATCTTCACAAAGTTGGTGCCGTTGGAAAGATATTTCCAAGGCGAACCCAACGGTTGCAGTTTCGGTAAAATCCAATGGTCGGATTTCCCGCACTAGTCGTTTGAAATCACGGTTTCAAAACACGAACTGCGCGGCCACTTTTCGTATTAATTTTATTTATATTTATATAAATATAGTTCATTCAAAAATTTCTATATCGTTTTCACTTCAATTATTTCACTAACGCCTTTAAATTTTGGAAAATTTCGCCATAACCTCCTTTGTACGGGAGGGGCTCGGAAAATTCCCAAATAGCCACACGGGCGTCTCATGTCAAAAAAAAAGCCAAGCGGCTAGCCAACAGGCTCACAAAATCATCACCCAAACAAAACAGTAAATGTGTACCTATTTGTCGGGCACAAAATTTTATTCCTCTTCTCTAGCCCCTTTGCTATAACCTGTTCAATAAATATGCATATACATATATACAATTTTTACCACTAATCATTTTCCATTCAACTTCATATTTGATTTACTTTGGTTTAAAAACACCATTCATTCTAATGTTGCATGCATAGGCTAAAATCATATCATTAGCTAGTTAATGTATATTTCAACTCATGCACATTTATTTGAACAAGTGGCTATTTTTAACACTTCACATTTCAAAGATGATAAATTTGGCGAACTAAAATAGATTTCAACACATGACTATTTTATTTAGTTCCTATGCATGTTAAAAATAATATTTCTTCACAAATATTTATTTCAACGTCCGCATATCTCTAGCATATCACATATATGATAAAAATGATATTTTTATCATTTAAAATATTCATTCGACAAATGGATGATTTCAACACTTCATAGTTTCAATAAAAATGTAATTTTTATTGTTCGATCTTTTTATTCAACACATGGACTTTTCCACTACACACACTTCTCAACACATGAGCATTTCCACTTATGGATATTTTATTTTTGTTGTTCATATTAGAAAGATGGAATTTTTATTGTTGAAACTATTTATATATAAGGCGAATATTTTTCATACTTCATATATATTATAAAAAGGTGATTTTTATTGTTTATACACTTCATTCATTCACAAATGAATTTAATTTTCACATATCACTTTTCAACACATGAACATTTCCACACATGGATATTTTTCAATACATGTCTTTAATTTCAACGCGTGAAGATAATTTCAACATATGAAAATAATTCTAACACTGAAGATTATTCAAAATTTCGGCAGCATAACGGCAGGGTAGTTAAAACCGGCACCGTCCCTAGTACGGCTCCTCGCTCTACCTTAAAACCTCGCGGTTTTGACAATGGGGATTCATGCATCTAATTCGCACGCAGGCGGCATGTTTTATTTTTATTTCCATAAATATTTCCAATTCATTTCAATCACCAATGGGTATTTTTCAACCACAACCAAACAATATCAACCACAAACAATTATTCAACCATTCGTATTTTTCATCCAATATTTCACATCAATTCACAACAATAAATATCGTCCATGGTTTGTGGACGAGGGGAGTATATACATACACACACATATATATATATATATATTTATTTATTTAATATAATTGCTATACTTCACTTGCATTTCAACACATATATCAATTATTCTATGCATGTATAATTCATACTTCGCTTATATAGCTTACACCACGCATGTACATGAGGTATACAACACGTGTGTAATTTATATTTCGCTTATATAATTTATACACGACATTTTCCATTCAAATTCAATTGATTTAGATTTCTCACATTGGTTTGCGGAGTGCTAAAAATCGTAGATGACTCAGAAAAATCCGCGGCTTCTTCTATGTGGTAGAGAGTTTCCTTGCGGTCTCGATGTTTCCTGTTTCATCGAATTTCGTCAAAACACCAAAAAGATATGATTTTCCAAAGTGTAGACATCAAAAAGGACTCACCTTACTATTTGGTTCGAAACTAGGTTTGAGGTTTTCACGAAATCCGCTGACCTAGACGACGATCAGGGAGTTCGACGTGGAAGAGCTTCGAGTGGCGGTCCTGTCGGTGGCGGTTTGGTGGCGCTCGGTGGTAGATCGGAGCGGCGGCGGCGATGGGAAGCGTCGGACTTCCTGGGCTCGATTCTGGCGGAGGAGGCGTCGATGGAGGGGGTGCTGGGGTCGGATTTGAAGAGGAGCCAGAGACGAAGCGAACGGTGGTGGCGGCGGCGCCTGGAAGTGGCGGAGGCGGCGACAATCGAGGAGGGAAGCGGCGAACGGGTTTCGCCGTTGAAATCGAGGGTTACGAGGGTTTTTTGTTTTTGTTTTTTATTTTTTTAAATAATGAATGGAATTTTCTGATTCGCCGGAATATATATATTTCAGAAAATTAGGGTTTTCACCAACAAACTCCTTTTCAAGCCCAACGACTGTCGCCCCTAGCTAAATACCCCCATCCCGGACACAATGGGATATGTTTCGTTGGCCAATTCGACTGTTTCAGTCAGTTATTTTTCAAATTAAAGTATAAAACATTTAATTTTAACTTTGAACGTACATTTCAATTTGCCAGGGCCACAAACTGATTCGAAAAATTCCAGACAAATGAATCTAGCTATGTTTTGATGATACGGTCCCAGCAAAACTAGTTTCGTCGAATTCTGAGATCGTTTGAAAAATGGCCATTTTCTGGTCGATCCAATTTAACAGAAATTGACCAAACACATTTTCTTTTGCCACGCTCACATACTAGCTTTAAAAATTATGAAATTTGAAACCTAGCAATAGTTTGACATCCCGGACCCAACAAAAGTGGTTTCGTCGAATTCCGAGGTCGTATGCATAATATCAAATTTCGAGGGCTATATATTCTATATAGCGACCATTCTGAAAATTCATTCTGCCATAACTTTTGATTCCTGTTATGAAACTTCGATTTTTCAGATTCGTTAGAAAGGTATTGATAAACAGATTTAAATATTTTTGGTTTCACTAAAATCCGTTATATTTTCCACCCTGCACGGTCAGTCAAAGTTTGAATTGAAATTTTCAAACTGACTCACTATTTCTAATTCACTATTTTATTGAAATATTCTATTTCAATTGTTCAAATTTCTTTGAAATGTCCAATTTAAAAATTTTAAATTGTCTCGTATTTTCCGGGTTATTACAATCTCCCCCACTTAAAACTTTTCGTCCTCGAAAAGGAAACAACAGTAAAGTAGGAAACAAAATGTAAATGCAAAGTATTGTAAAGGTACCTTGCACCGGAGTTAGTCAGAGATATCCACTCTGCATTTGGGGTAAGCTTGCTTAATGCTTTCCTCAGTCTCCCAAGTACAGTCTCTAGGATCACTGCTCCACTGCACTATAACTAAATGAACCTTTTTGCTTCTTAGTTCTCTAGTTTCTTTGCCAACAATCTTCAATGGCTCTCTTCTGAGTGCTAATTCTGGAGTTATGTCTATATCCTGTTGCGCTGCTTCTTCTACAACAAGATCCGGACCATGCATATGTCTCCTAAGTTGAGATATGTGACATCATGCACTCCAGGCAACCAATCTGGTAATTGAACCTTATAAGCAAGAGTTCCAATTCGTTCGAGTATAGGAAAGGGACCAATAAATCTCGGTGCCAACTTCTCAGTTTTGCGAAATCTGATTGCTCCTCTCATCGGAGAAACTTTCAAATAAACATGATCACCAACAACAAATGTCAAATCTCTCCTTCTAGAATCTGCATAACTTTTCTGTCGGCTTTGCGCGGTTCTCAAACGCTTTTTGATGAAGTCGACTTTATCTGATGCTTCTCTAATCATATCGGGTCCTAACACAAGTCTGTTGCCAGGTTCTACCCAACATTCTGGAGATCTGCAGGGTCTGCCATATAATGCTTCAAATGGCGACATTCCCAAACTTGCTTGATAGCTATTGTTATATGAGAATTCCACCAAATGCAAGTGATCTTCCCATGACCCACCAAAATCAATTATACAAGCCCGCAATAAATCTTCTAGAATTCTATTCACCCGCTCAGTTTGGCCATCTGTTTGAGGGTGATAAGCGGTGCTCATATTCAGTTTCGTTCCCAATTCCGTCTGGAAAGCCTCCCAGAATTTGCTAGCAAATATCGGGTCTCTATCACTGACTATGCTGATGGGAATTCCATGCAGCTTAACGATTTCTTTGAAATATATCTGTGCTAGACTTTGAGCGGTTCTATTGGATCTGACAGGTATAAAATGGGCAGTCTTCGTGAAGCGATCTACGATTACCCAAATGTTGTCATTACCTTTCCTGGTTCGCGGCAAGCCATCTATGAAATCCATGGAAATCTGTTCCCATTTCCAACCAGGGACTTCCAACGGTTGCAGCAATCCAGCTAGCTTCTGTTGGTCGCTCTTGACCAATTGACAAGTAGGGCATCTGCTAACATACAAAGAAATATCCCTTTTCATTGCCCTCCACCAGAAAGTGCGTTTGATATCGTGGTACATTTTACTTACACCAGGATGGATGCAAAATTTGGATTTATGGCATTCGTCTAGCACTTCTCTTCGAAGGCCTGGAATATTTGGGATGCAAATCCTATTATTTAACCTGAGAACCCCCTTATTGTCAATACGAAAACTCGTGGTTTCACCTTCCTTGACCCTCTGACTGATTCTATGAATGAATTCATCGTCTTTTTAAAGGGTTGAAATCCTATCAATCAATCCAGGCGTAATTATAAGATTGGCAACGATTGCGGTTTTCCTACTAAGCGCATCTGCTACTACGTTAGCCTTCCCCGGCATATACAGGATATCAAGATCATATGCTGCAAGAAATTCTAGCCAACGCTGCTGTCTCAAATTCAGATCTTTCTGGGTGTATAAATACTTCAATGATTGATGATTTGTGTACAGTATAAATTTCTTGCCCAATAAATAATGCCTCCAGATTTTCAAGGCAAAAACGATGGCTAGCAACTCAAGATCATGAGTCACATAATTCTTCTTTTTCCCTCGGAGTCATTCGGCGGATTGGATGTACCACTGGTCTGGCATTGGGAATTAGATCGATTCGGAATTCTATTTCTCTTTGCGGAGGTAAGTTTTCAACTTCTTCAAACACATCCGCATAGTTTCTGACAATCAGAATCTTTTCCAAGGAAGTGGGGATAAGTTCTAATGTCGACCAAAATTCTTCTCTATTCGGATTCGAACCATGACAGGGTACCGTAATATATCCAAGCTTCGTTCGAATTTTAACGATTCTTTCTGCACAATTCACTTCGGCTTCATATTTCGTTAACCATTCTAACCCAAGGATAACGTCGAATTCGAGAAAATCCATAACGATTAAATTAATGGGAAATTTGTAGGAAGAATAAGAGATTGGCACTCTACAACATGAACTGAGAATAATAGAACCACCTATCGAATTATGTACTTCTACCGATTCTTTGAGCTTTCTTTGTTTTAACTTTAATTTGTGCATTGTGTTACTAGCAATAAAACTACGTGATGCACCCGTGTCAAACAATACAGAAACAGGAATATTTTTAATTGTAAGGGTACCTCCTAAAACATCAGGTTTACCTGCTCCGTCGGAAGCGGTTGGCGGGCTCGACCCGTCATATACGTGAGCTACTGTGGCTTTCTTCAGCAAAGGACAGTCTTTGACCAGATGATCGGTCTTGCGGCAATTAAAGCAGGAGCGAGGGTTCTGAGAACCCTGGCTTGAACCTTGTGAATTTTTCTTCTGCCTCTTCGGGGCTGTGTACACATTAGAGTAGTGCCCCACTTTGCCACAGTTATAGCAACTTCCTCTCGGCGGCTTGCTAGTCTGAGGTTTTGAAGATGCTGCTTGGCTTGACTCAGCTTGATTCGCAACAGGCTTGCGTTTGTTCCCGGCTTGGCTTCTAGCGCGATCTAGCTCCAGATGCCTATGGTCAAGGTCTTCGTAGTTGCATGTCATTTCCACCAGTTCGTTAAATTCCAGCTTGACATGGGCCATGGCTCTATCATGATATTGTCTCCTTAGCCCAAGGATAAACCTCTTATTTTTGGACTTTGCAGTGGCGACGAGCTCCGGAGCATAGGGCGACAACAGTGTAAATTTATTCAGATAATCCTGCACAGAAAGATCCCCCTGCTGGAGGTTAGCGAAGTCATCGTGCATTCGTTCCAGAGCTTGTTCTGGGACATATTTCTCCTTGAAGAGTTCTTTGAATCCATCCCATGTTCTTCCAGCTTCTCTATTCCCGGCGGTGAGAGATTCCCACCATAGTTCAGCTTGTTCCTGCATAAGCCAGGCACCCATAATATCTTTATCTTCGTCTCCAAGCCTTAGGCCTTCAAAAATTTTCTCGCATGTTTTGAGCCATGGAAGGGCCTCTATTACTGTTCCAGTTCCCGAGAAGGTTTTGCCTCCTAAGTTTTTGTATCTCTTAGCGACACGGTCCAGCTCGAAGTATTGAGCGGTCGGAGGTTGTATCAAAGGTCCTTCTTGAACTGGGGCTTCTCCCCTTCCTCGGCCGGCACGGCCTCCTCTAGCAGCGGCTGCTCTGGTAGCCATTTGTCAAATTCTGTATAAGCAAGAAAAGAGTCAGCTAACAGAAATGATATTTTATTGCATAGTTAAGCAGAAAATTTACAGAAAGATAACGATGGACTGATCAATTTGTTTTTTCTATTCTACTCGGCTCATTCTAAGACTTTACTAGTCCTATCTCTAATGAGCGACTCGCCTTAGAATACAACTGATTCTATTTTGACGAAGTGTTTAATGTGTTAGACTCCAGAACTAAGGTTAACCATAGCTCTGATACCAGCTGTGACGATCCCAAAACCCCGTGACACGGTGTTAAGGATAATCATTGGAATATAACACATTAATTATCATTAGCAGATCACAGAAAATAACATAAACAGAAAATAGAATAATTTACACACATATGACAGCGGAATCATATAGACATCATCACATCAGAGAAGCACAGTACAGGATACAACTTAGTGCATAATGATACATAGTCAGTCACCATCGCCTGAGGCGGAATCATACATAAAGAGTACACAAAATAAATATTAGTCTACATCGCCAATGGCGGAATCATAATATAGATACAATAATGGCGTAGAAAATCCAAGTCAGCCCGGTGTAGTCAAGCCTCGCCATGAGCCAAAAGGTACGTCAGAAACCTGTAACTAGGCTGCCCGTGTGAAAATGAGGGCACCCGAGTTTGCAAGGTGAAACAAACTACGAGTCAGTCCTAGGACTGGTATGAGAAATCTACTTAACTTATTAACAACAATAATAAGGCAAACCAAAGGACCACGCCACTTTCGCGGAACGGGTTTACTCCAATGAGTGCTAGTGCATGAAATAAAGTAAATGATTAAATCATTGCAATGCTTTTTATAAAATGAAGCGATTATAAGACTCAGGTCCCATCACACAATGCAACGCAAGCCGGAGGATAGAGTTTTACCTTATAATGGCCAAAAATGCTTCATACGAATAGAACAAAAGTGTTTGATATTATTACTAGTGTATATATGTTTCAAAAGCAAATTCAATCATAAATATCAATCCTAGGCGGCATAGCTACCATCTACTATGTCGCCCTACTAGTAATACAATCACGTCCGCATATTTCGTATTGGAAATTGGATTCCTTCATGAGTCGAGGCAAGGGGCAAGCTCCTCTCCGATTCGAGACACTCTAGCAAATGTCCCAGGACCCCACTATGATCCTTGGATCTTCAGGGCCGGTCCTCCCTTACTTTTGAGGATTAATTATTCCTGAACACACGTTTCCCAGTCCTTACAGACCTATATCGAGGCGCCTCGCATTCCAACAACCACACAGGTGAGAAGTATATATATAATGTCAGGGTTGGTAGGTCACTGACACCACCTTAGCTAGAAAGAAACGTCGTGCTCTCCATGCAGTCACTCTCTCATTTTTGACTCATACCGAGGTGTGAGGCTCGCGAATTCACGTTATACAAAAAGCTACGTCACACAGACCATGCTTTGATCATCAACCACAAGACTTTGCTTTGCAACTTAAGCCTTGATCATATGCCACTCAGGCGTGCCACACAGGCAATCCACCCCATGCGACTGATTTCTATCAATACATAACCTCTGAGCTCGTACGTCTCAGAGAAGGGCGTTAAGCAAGAGAATAAATTCTCCGCCGCCAAACAGATATATACTTAACAGAGATCAATCAGCACAGAACAAATTCCAATGTCAGACACACAGTCCATTTACAAGTCTGTTCTGGGTCTGAACAAAACCGGAGGCACCAATTCCTCGCATATCCGTACAATCAACAGTATGTTTGGACGGCTACTACTTCAGTTCCTTCATGGTAGCTACTCCAATCACGAGCATCAGTAGCGCCCATCCATCCAATGTGAAGATCGTCGGTCTTCAACCGTCTTCCACTCTTCGACTTCTCGACGTCGATCGATTATTTGAAATGAGATGAACTCGGCTTTTTCAAATAACCCATGTATATTTAGATTTTCAAATCAATTTACCACATGGTTGCACTATTCAACATTCACATTTCAGTTCTTTAGTTATAATTCTCATGTTAAATACATTCAACCATCACATATCAAGCAAACACAACGAAATTGGGTTATTTCCACTCTATATCGTCTATAGTATTTTATAACGATATATCGCCATTTTTATTTATTTTTAAAACGGCCACATTTAATTAAACGACGTTTCAGGTCGTGTCGATGCACTGGCGCTGCTTTTCACTAATTTTGTTTTACACATATCTGAAAATCTAATCGTTGGATCTTCACTAATTTTATATCATTAGAAAGATCATTTCTAAACGAATCCAACGGTTTCAGTTTTGGGAAAATCCGACGGTCGGATCTTCCACACTAGTCATTTGAAGTTACGATTTCAATTTACGAACTGCACCGTCGTTATTCGATTTAATTTAATTATATTTATATAAATATAATCGTTTCTGGCGCTGTTTTTCTTCAGATTTGAATTAAACATTCCAGACAATCCAACCGTCGGATCTTCACAAAGTTGGTGCCGTTGGAAAGATATTTCCAAGGCGAACCCGACGGTTGCAGTTTCGGGAAAATCCAATGGTCGGATTTCCCGCACTAGTCGTTTGAAATCACGGTTTCAAAACACGAACTGCACGGCCACTTTTCGTTTTAATTTTATTTATATTTATATAAATATAGTTCATTCAAAAATTCCTATATCGTTTTCACTTCAATTATTTCACTAACGCCTTTAAATTTTGGAAAATTTCGCCATAACCTCCTTTGTACGGGAGGGGCTGGGAAAATTCCCAAATAGCCACACGGGCGTCTCATGTCAAAAAGAAAAAGAAAAAGCCAAGCGGCTAGCCAACAGGCTCATAAAATCATCACCCAAACAAAACAGTAAATGTGTACCTATTTGTCGGGCACAAAAGTTTATTCCTCTTCTCTAGCCCCTTTGTTATAACCTATTCAATAAATATGCATATACATATACACAATTTTTACCACTTATCATTTTCCATTCAACTTCATATTTGATTTACTTTGGTTTAAAAACACCATTCATTCTAATGTTGCATGCATAGGCTAAAATCATATCATTAGCTAATTAATGTATATTTCAACTCATGCACATTTATTTGAACAAGTGGCTATTTTTAACACTTCACATTTCAAAGATGATAAATTTGGCGAACTAAAATAGATTTCAACACATGACTATTTTATTTAGTTCCTATGCATGTTAAAAATAATATTTCTTCACAAATATTTATTTCAACGTCCGCATATCTCTAGCATATCACATATATGATATAAATGATATTTTTATCATTTAAAATATTCATTTGACAAATGGATGTTTTCAACACTTCATAGTTTCAATAAAAATGTAATTTTTATTGTTCGATCTTTTTATTCAACACATGGACTTTTCCACTACACACACTTCTCAACACATGAGCATTTCCACTAATGGATATTTTATTTATGTTGTTCATATTAGAAAGATGGAATTTTTATTGTTGAAACTATTTATATATAAGGCGAATATTTTTCATACTTCATATATATTATAAAAAGGTGATTTTTATTGTTTATACACTTCATTCATTCACAAATGAATTTAATTTTCACACATCACTTTTTAACACATGAACATTTCCAGACATGGATATTTTTCAACACATGTCTTTAATTTCAACGCATGAAGATAATTTCAACATATGAAAATAATTCTAACACTGAAGATTATTCAAAATTTCGGCAGCATAACGGCAGGGTAGTTAAAACCGGCACCGTCCCTAGTACGGCTCCTCGCTCTACCTTAAAACCTCGCAGTTTTTGACAATGGGGATTCATGCATCTAATTCGCATGCAGGCGGTATGTTTTATTTTTATTTCCACAAATATTTCCAATTCATTTCAATCACCAATGGGTATTTTTCAACCACAACCAAACAATATCAACCACAAACAATTATTCAACCATTCATATTTTTCGTCCAATATTTCACATCAATTCACAACAATAAATATCGTCCATGGTTTGTGGACGAGGGGAGTATATATATATATATATTTAATATAATTGCTATATTTTACTTGCATTTCAACACATATATCAATTATTCTATGCATGTATAATTCATACATCGCTTATATAGCTTACACCATGCATGTACATGTGGTATACAACAAGTGTGTAATTTATATTTCGCTTATATAATTTATACACGACATTTTCCATTCAAATTCAATTGATTTAGATTTCTCACATTGGTTTGCGGAGTGCTAAAAATAGTAGATTACTCAGAAAAATCAGCGGCTTCTTCTATGTGGTAGAGAGCTTCTTTGCGGTCCCGATGTTTCCTGTTTCATCGAATTACGTCAAAACACCAAAAAGATATGATTTTTCAAAGTGCAGACATCAAAAAGGACTCACCTTTCTATTTGGTTCGAAACTAGGTTTGAGGTTTTCACGAAATCCGCTGACCTAGACGACGATCAGGGAGTTGGACGTGGAAGAGCTTCGAGTGGCGGTCCTGTCGGGGGTGGTTTGGTGGCGCTCGGTGGCAGATCGCAGCGACGGCGGCGATGGGAAGCGTCGGACTTCCTGGGCTCGATTCTGGCGGAGGAGGCGTCGATGGAGGGGGTGCTGGGGTCGGATTTGAAGAGGAGGCGGAGACGAAGCGAACGGTGGTGGCGGCGGCGCCTGGAAGTGGCGGAGGCGGCGGCAATCGAGGAGGGAAGCGGCGAACGGGTTTCGCCGTTGAAATCGAGGGTTACTGGGGTTTTTTGTTTTTTTTGTTTTTTTAAATAATGAATGGAATTTTCTGATTCGCCGGAATATATATATTTCAGAAAATTAGGGTTTTCACCAACGAACTCCTTTTCAAGCCCAACGACAGTCGCCCCTAGCTAAATACCCCCATCCCGGACACAATGGGATATGTTTCGTTGGCCAATTCGACTGTTACAGTCAGTTATTTTTCAAATTAAAGTATAAAACATTTCATTTTAACTTTGAACGTACATTTCAATTTGCCAGGGCCACAAACTGATTCGAAAAATTCCAGAAAAATGAATCTAGCTATGTTTTGACGATACGGTCCCAACAAAACTAGTTTCGTCGAATTCTGAGATCGTTTGAAAAATGGCCATTTTCTGGTCGATCCAATTTAACAGAAATTGACCAAACACATTTTCTTTTGCCACGCTCACATACTAGCTTCAAAAATTATGAAATTTGAAACCTAGAAATATTTTGACATCCCAGACCCAACAAAAGCGGTTTCGTCGAATTCCGAGGTCGTATGCAAAACATCAAATTTCGAGGGCTGTATATTCTATATAGCGACCATTCTGAAAATTCATTCTGCCATAACTTTTGATTCCTGTTATGAAACTTTGATTTTTCAGATTCGTTAGAAAGGTATTGATAAACAGATTTAAATATTTTTGGTTTCACTAAAATCCGTTATATTTTCCACCCTGCACAGTCAGTCAAAGTTTGAATTCAAATTTTCAAACTGACTCACTATTTCTAATTCACTATTTTATTGAAATATTCTATTTTAATTGTTCAAATTTCTTTGAAATGTCCAATTTAAAAATTTTAAATTGGCTCGTATTTTCCGGTTATTGCAATCGGACTCCGTATGAAGAAGTTATGGCCTTCAGAAGTTTCAGAAAATTTAAATAAAAACAGCTCAGATTTAAGTTCGAAATTCAAATAACACATCCGAGTTAGGCGGAAAATTTCCTGCCCAGGACCCAGGTCGACCAAGGGGTCGACCTGGGTCATATAGGTCGACCAGGGGGTCGAGCTTACCCCTATTTCCAGATCCGTGGCCTGGTTCGTTTTTCTGCATTTAGACGCCCGTTCTGACCAGATTCGTTGATCCCTATGCTATTTAAACACCCCCAAACCCCACCTTCTCTCCAAACCAAACCATTGTAACGCTATGATGCCTCAGTTCTAATTAAAATAAATTAATGGCGTCGCTACTCTGCTGAAACCTAAGCTAGAACTAGTGCTCCTTCTTCTTCCAATCTGAATAGGATTAAAAGAGAACAACTACAACCCTTTTTCTTTTAGAATCCAACCCAGGTGAGTACAGTTATTTTCAGATATGAAATTTAATTATGATCTTGACATGGTTATAAATCTGAATTTGAGATTATGCATATTCTTGTTTATCAGATCTGTTTTTCTGTGTAGATCTATCTTATTATTATAGTAACTATTCTATATCTCTTCCTTCCTTCTGTTCTATAGCCAGGCTACTACGAGCCTGAGCCAAATCTCATAAGAGATTGATGCACGAACGCTAAATTTGGGGAAAATAGTGAATGATGCATAATTAGACATCACTGATTTGTGACTAATTTGAGAAAAGAACATATATTGTAATTTAAGATCTAGATCTGGGCATACTATATATGATAGTCTGTGATTTGGAAGAAGGAGAATTATTGTGTATATGACTTAGGCGCAAAGATCTATATTATAATAGGATAACTATTAAATGTGAATACGCCTAAATGGGGATTTTGGATATTTGGCATACACTGAAATCAAAGGCTATAATTTGGCATAATTCGTATTGTATATCATGATTTGGGGTTTTTGGAGAATATTCTGGACTGTGTAAATTTAACTAAAATTTGGGGCATATGTTATATTGTGAATTATGACCATAATTTGGGCATCTAAAATTAGGCTTAATTTTATGATTAGGCGAGGTATGTCAATGGAATTTTCAGGGATGATTAAATCAGTTAAATTGCCTAATCTGCTAAATCTGTTGAAAACTGAATACAGTAATTTGGGGTATGAAAATTTGTAGACTCGATCTAAAATTGAGCAAAACAAGTTAATAGAAATCTGAATAATCTTCTGCAACTTGTAAAGAAGTTTAATTTGTTGAATTGGCATAATTAGTCTGATATTGGCATAATTTGTGAATGAATACTTTAGTTAAAATTAAGAATGTTGAGACACGAGAACTTTGTTTGCGGTAGAAGCCTGTCCGGACCCAATCGGCTTAACCAGCAACTGCAAATTGTAAGTCTAATGTGAGAGGTCGTAGGCATAACTAAAAGATGCTTAGACGCGAGGTTAGGTCTAGCTTGCGGCAGAAGTCTGCCCGGAACCGCGTGGCACATCCAACGGCCACAAGCTACCAACCTAATGTGAGAGGTTTGTGCATTAGTGATTAATTAATGCAAATCTAGGATAAATATGATGCCTAAAACATGTTGGGTGGATAAGGTTAAATCAACTGGGCAGATGAATCTAATATACCCATTTCGTAATTCTGTAGGCCCAATACAAGGTTAGGTGAAACAATCTATAAGTTTGTTAATCTGTATTTCTGATCGATTAGTCTGAAAACTTGTTAACCTGTATGTCTGATCTGAGAACTAGTTAATCTGAACTTTGTACATTTGAAATCTGTAAGCAAGTAAATCTGAAATCTGTTAGTCTAGGGACACAAGGTTAGGAGGGGTAATTACTTATGTCATCTGTTTTGTGGGACTCATATTAGTCAGTAACCCTTTTCTGGTATCAAAACTATGACCCAACACTAGGAGGGGTCCGGGCACGCATACTGAACTAATTGTAAGAGGTTCACTCTGATAATGGCGAGGGGTGTTGATGGCGCATTCCAACCGGGTCATGTGCGTGCATGGTCCCGGTCTGCTCTGAGGATGTAAGACACCGTGACATCTGTAAATAAGTATGTGAGGGACACATGGTTATGAGGGGTAATTACTTGTGTCATCTGTTGTGTGGGACCCATATTAGTCAGTAACCCTTTTCTGGTATCAAAACTATGACCCAACACTCGTAAGGGTCCGGGCATGCTTATTGAACTAATTGTAAGAGGTTCACTCTGATAATGGCGAGGGGTGTTGATGGCGCATTCCAACCGGGTCATGTGCATGCATGGATCCGGCCTGCTCTGAGGATGTAATACACTGTGACATCTGTAAATAGGTCTGTGTCTATAGGTTGCCACTTTAGGGAATGGTACACCCTTCTGTGGGGCCGGCATAGTGTATTTATGTATTAGGAAGCCGATCGCTTGGGATATAATTTAGGGTACACCCAGTTCTGTTTGTTTCTGTTGGTGTACTGTCTGTTTCAGTTGGGGTGGTAAAGGCCCATTAGTTGGGGTGGTAAAAGCCCATTATTAGCATTATGTTTATGTACCTTCTGTCTCTGTTGGGGTGGTAAAGGCCCATTAGTTGGGGGGGGGGGGGTAAAGGCCGATTATTAACATTCTGTTTCTGTACCTTCTGTCTCTGTTGGGGTGGTAAAGGCCCATTAGTTGGGGTGGTAAAGGCCCATTATTAGCATTATGTTTCTGTACCTTCTGTCTCTGTGAGGGTGGTATAGGCCCATTAGTTGGGGTGGTAAAGGCCCATTATTAGCATTCTGTTTCTATACCTTTTGTCTCTATTGGGGTGGTAAAGGCCCATTAGTTGGGGTGGTAAAGGCCCATTATTAGCATTCTGTTTCTATAACTTTTATCTATGTTAGGGTGGTAAAGGCCCATTACTAGCATTCTGTTTTAGTTTAGACATTAGGGTTTTACCACCCATTAGTTGGGGTGGTAAAGGCCCATTATTAGCATTCTGTTTCTATACCTTCTGTCTATGTTAGGGTGGTAAAGGCCCATTACTAGCATTCTGTTTCAGTTTAGACATTAGGGTAACACCTAATCCAGTTATACTAAGTATTAGTGCAGAGAAGTAAGATATAGGTAAGAAGCATAGCTTGGTCTATATCATTATGTTCCTTCCGTTTAACTTAAGCATACCTGCTACTCCTGTTGTTGTAATCTCTCATCCAGTTTTATTTACATGTCATGTGTGACGGCCCGCCCCGCACCAACCGACATTTACTCCAAAGGTGCGATGTACACATGTCCAGTTAGCACGGAACGGGTCGCTAGAAGGAAAAGGAAGAAGGAAATGAACATACAAAGAACCTGTAGAATGTCTCACAGCGCATAGAACAAAATATAATAATAACATACTTGACATAAAATAGGAGAGACAGTGCATAAGCTGAAAATCAGAACTAAACATCATAGCAGCGGAAATCCAAAATACAGCTTATTACAACTTTCAAACTGTCTCAAAGCAAAAGTAAGGTAAATGAGGTAAACTACTAATGCCCAAGTAGTGACCACCAACGACACAGGGAGAATGTGTATATATATATATCATACGTGGAAGCCTCCTGCCCGCCTCAGAATCAGCTACTCGCGCATCACCAGCTAACATGTCTCTAGTCTGCTCGTGTGAGCACCCAGAGTAATAAGAGGAGACATAAAACTCTGGGTCAGACATAAAGCCTGGTATGAGCGATAAGCATCTAAAGTGAACAATAACAGGTAGACTAAAACATACCTGAACCTGGACCTGCAACCAAAGAGTTAGCACTACATACTATACAACACTCTAAGGTATCATATCAAACAGTGTAAAGATACGGAGGTGGGGGAGGTGTGCATGTCATAGGGATGGCAAACAATCAAACATAGCATCCATCCTCACATCTCTCACTCAGTGCGTAAAGCATACGATATTCACCACTTCGATCACCCACATACCTTGCTACGATCACTTTGCCCCACGAAGTCATAAATGGCTTCATTGCACTGATAATGTAGCCACAAATTCCTCGCTATGTCCACTTGCCCCATGGAGTTATTCACCCCATCTGCGCTGGCTCATAGCCTTACTAATCCTTACTATGTCCACTTGCCCCATGGAGTTATTCACCCCATCTGCGCTGGCTCATAGTCTTACTACGCATCACCTTGCCCCTCAGGTCATAATGACCCTACTGCACTGATAACGTAGTTTTGCTACCATCACTTTGCCCCTCAGGTCATAATGACCCTACTGCACTGATAAGTAGCCCATCATTCCTTTTTAGTGGTGAATCAAAGTTATGAACATCGACAACTCCTTAGCACACGTCCCGCAGCAAAGTCCAACCATGAAGTGAACTCGTTGGTTCCCAACTGGTTCCGGGATCCTGAGCTCTAACTTCCCCTATTGGACTACCTTTGCATCTCGGGTTATTGGTCAATAATGGGTCGGGTCGGGTTCTTCCTCAGGTCATCGGTTCGGGTCAGTGTTCTTTATCCGTTCGGGTCGGGTCCCCCTTCTGATGCGGTTCGGGTCGGCATTCCTCTGGGTTCGAGTCAGCTGCTTCTTCTTCTTCGGGTCGGGTCGGTGCTTCCTTTCGGGTCGGGTCGGGTCCTTCTTGGTTCGTGCTTTCGATCCGTCTTCATGCTCCCCTCATATGCTCCTATCCGATCCGCTTTTGTGCTCCTGCTCTGATTCGCCTTTGTGTTTCCGATCCGATCCGTCCCCTTCGATCCGATCCGTCTTCCTCTATCCGATCCGATCCTAGTTTAGCTAGCGTGGCCTTCCTTTTTGCCACTTTTCCCAAGTGTTGGGTTCCGATCCGATCGGATTCTTTGCTCAGTTCTACATATCCGATCCGAGCCCCCTTATCCGATCCGATCCGAACTCTGCACTGTTTTCTGAAACTGTTCCAGCTAGTGTTTACGCCATTCGACGACGTTTTCGACCATTCTAACTATTGAAATCAATCACAAAGCATTTCATACAGTCATAGCAACATGCATAATCAACCACAAACATCATTCACATCAATATCATAGGTTAAAATGGATCAAACATACCCAAAATCCCACATTTCCCCTTAAGCATGTTTAGGTGAAACTAATGATAGGATTAGCAAAACTTAACCAAATTAACCCAAATTCATATCAGAGGTCTAAAACATCATTTAAGGATTTATGAACATTTTTCCCGAATTTTATCATACTTAAATTCGCTAATTAGCACTAATCACCCCTAATTAGCCATAATTAGTGTAAAACTATGCAAATCACTCACCTTAGCCACAAATAAACTAAGATCTGAAATAGTTCTCTGATTTGATGTGAATTTCAATGCCAAACAGCATCTCCTATGTTGCTTTGGTGAAGATCTTCCTTGATTAGGGATTGCTAAGCTTAGTCCTTTACCAAAAGATGATTTGGAGGTGATTTAGAGGTTGGAGGCCATTTTTAGGGATCCTTGGTGATAAATGGAGGCTAGAAAACTGAAATGGAATGATTCTCCATCTCATTTCAGCCCTCCCATAACCCTAATCCCGAAATGGGTTATGGGCCTACTCACTAATCACCCGATTTGGCCCGGTTAAGCAGTTTTTCACCTTCCAAATCTTGTTTCAGCCATATCTCCCAAACGGTAAGTCCGTTTGGCTATTATGACCACTGTACGGAAAGAGAAACTATCAAACGAATCTAATGGAAGTGGTTTCAGGTCAAAATTCCTTTCCAATCAAAAGTTATGGCCAAAACAGTACCAACTAGGGGCAAAATGGTCATTTAAAAATCGACAAAAATCATGAACATGGGAAATGACTCTAATAGATGTTTCCCAAAGTTACATGGCCATACGACTTCACATGGGAAAGAAATAAATATTCTACGATCCTATGATGTGTAGAATACGGGTCATTACATCATGATACTACTATATGTTTATATGCTGAAAGTTACTGGACTCGCCAAACTTTTTGTCTGACCTCGTTTGTTTTTGCCTCTTTTTCTTTCCATTCCCCAGCCCCCCTCCCCCTCCAGGTGCTCAGGGTGGAAACATAGGAGCTTGATTCATACTCTCTTTGCTTGAAGTGCTTGAAGTATTGGTTGGCTTTGACTCTATCTTCTTATGGCAGTTTATGTTAGGGATTATGGTTTTAATATTATGCATTCTAAAGGATTTTGGTATAAGACTGAACTTGTGTACTAGGGTTTTGGTATTGTAATTTTAAAGAATGTAACCAAATTTATTTCTATTTCTGTTGTAATAAAGTTATAAGTTTTTCAAGTAGTACTTTACTTATCTGTCTTGTAGTATTATGTTCTGTTTACTTATAACGCTTCATGGAAGTTAATGCATTCCCTTCGTGAATGACATTAACGGACATGGGGTGTTACAATACTTGTAGCAAATATAGTAAGATCAATAAGCCACCTTCTGTTGTTAGTAATCCTATGGTAAATAATGAAACAATTAAGAAGATTAGAGACTGAAATATTAGTCTTCAAAGAAATGTTAAAGATACATTAAAGAACTGGTTCATTTTAGCAAAAAGAAACATGTATGTAGAAGGTACTTAATCGTAACAGGAAGTAGTAGCTAAGTAAAAGTGGTGATCAGTTGCATGAAAAAGTTCAAGTGAAATTGTCACTAGCTTTCTTGTTGAGAAATATGTCCCTTCTCCAACACTGATTTCTGATGAGCCCGTTAAAACTCCTTATGGAAATGTAGACACTGAAGTAGCGGATAAGGTTGTTAGTGTCAATCTTGGTTTAACTAAAAGTTTTAATGCACTTAATCAAGAAAGCTCTAGTGGAAATATTATTGAACTTCCCATGTAAAACAATCACTTGTCTTAAAGAAGAGGAGTTTTATACGACTAATGATAAGGTAGACGATGTCAGGTGTTGCTAATGGTAATTTAGCCAGTCCTTTAGTAGAAAGTAACAAATCTTCTTTGATGGCTAGTGAAGTTAATAATGATGTACACCTTAATGGATATCAAACTCAGGAAGTAAAGTTGATAAGCAATATATATGAAAACTTATATGCTTGGATACTAATGTTAATGGTGATCATACATAGAATGCCATACCTTCTCTTATATCAGGCTCTTTTCATTTCAAGCTAGGGTTCTTAAATACACAATTTGTGTCTATCAAGTCGAATTTTGTTGTTATCATGACCTCCCCATCTAGTAACTCCCAATCAATTTGAAGTCTCAAGTGTTTGCAACTAGTACCTCCTCTTCAACCAAGAATAAAGTCAAAAACAATCAAGTAAACCCCTATGCTAACTTAATCCCATATGTAGCCTATAAACCTTCCCCTCCTTTCTCAGTTGAAGAAATTGATGCTTTTGATAATATCCCTCTATCATCTCTTCCAAGTTACAGAGATATTAATGCTATGATTATAAGAAGAAGAGAAATTAAATTGCTGAAGGTTTCCTCTTCAGCAGTTTATTACCAAGAGTAAGAGATGCTTCGTCAGTCTCATGTAATGCACACCAAGTTAGGTTTTTTGGTCAGTTTGTATCAAGTCGGTCCTTAGAATGCGAGTATTTCTATTTGTAGTTGTTGTTATATTAGCTTGTTTGCCGAGAAGACTGTCTCCCTACGTGGAGTGTTTTTCCTATTTAGTAGATATACACAATGTATATCTCTTGTACCATAGTGTAATTATTACTTTGATATAATAAAAGTGTTAAAGAATACAATAGAAATCGGTCGGTCTTGCCATAAAAACATATGGACCTCACGAAGCTGGCCTTTATGGATGTAGATGGAGTACTCTTTCGTAGCGAGACAACACAGTCCTATTGAGGAGCATACATAGGGTATTATAGGTAGTACCTAAGACCATGACGGTCAACTAAGCACATAGCTACATATATAAGGATTATTTAGTTTGGTCTACCAAGAAGTAGATGGGTATGGACTACTCATGAAGGCAGGAGTATTTTAAACACAATTGAGGTAATATAAATTAAAATGGTATATGTAGTGCTAAACTTAAAAGTATGTAATTTTTTCATTCAGAAAGAACTTTAGTTGTGGCCCTCTCCTTATAACAATCTACAGGTGAGGTTACGGGGAAAGACTATTCAGCTTAGAGAAACTTGTTCAGAAAGTGTTAATATTTTGGTAAATATTTACCTAATATTGTTTTTAAATCATTTCCGTTGTAAGTTTCTTATGTGTGCTCTGATATATTTATCTCCACCTATTTGCAAGATACCAGATAGCCAACTCGAGCTTCAATGGACTTAGATTTTTGCATTTTTTGAAAAATTCAGACCCATTGGGGTTTGGTTGTTACATTTGGTGTCAAAGACTAGGTATAGGGGTCCTAAATAGATGGTGAGTGAGAATATTTGCATTTTTTAAACAATATAAATATATTAGGCATATCTTATACCAAGATCCATGGATAAAACCCATTTTAAAGATAAACGACATATGAGAAGATTATGGTAATAATTTTTTACATCAAGATTAGGATCAGAGGAATCTAAGATTAGCAGGTCCTAGTGTGACCATGGTAAAAGATTCACAATACATTTAATAGTGAATGGAAAATGCCTATGTTTATGCCTAGAAATTGGTAATTATTTCAAATTAGTGGATAGGATGGTAGATCCTTAGAATTTATAGAAGCATAAGAGAAGTAACGAATTAGGAATATATATAGCATGCACGGGTGGCGCTAGAAACAAATTTCAGTATAGAAATGGACAATCTTTGGAAATTTGTGTAAAGAGCTATCGAGTGAAAAATTACTATTTGGAAAATTGGTCAAGTAAGTGGGTTGAGAACCCACTATCAGTCTACCCATAATTTGATTTTTACAAAGTTGAAAAAAAACAAAGCTTTCAAGGTTTAAATTTAAAAATTTGTGATTTAAAAATATTTATTTATTTATGTAAAAGTAAAGGATTGCGTAAAAATAAATTATTTGTTTAAAAGCAGATTTTTATAAATATATATATGGGTTTTATGGGTTAGAAAAAATAAGTGGAAAGTAGGATGCTAGAATTTTTTGAAGCGATTCTAAAAAACTTTATTCGGTTGAATTAAAAGAAATTTGGAATAGTGCAAGTATTATATAAGAAATTCTAAAGTAGAGAAATTAAAGCCTTAAATGACAACACGAATTTAGTAAGAATAAGAAAACAGAAATTTTCATGAGTAGGATGGGTTATGATACACTTTAATTCTTTGGGCCAAGAAGAATTATAAGATAAGTTTTTGTGAATCGACAAGTTTGTAAGTAAAGATAATTCTTTTAAAGTAATGAGAAATGTATAACGAAAAAGGTGTACAAATCTAGGAAGAGAACCATGTTTTGTGCTATCTATTGCAACAAAGAAATTGAAATGGAAAAGTTCTCTTTTTACTTTGCACAAAATGCAAAATTCTCTTTAGAATAGATTCATGGAAACTTAGTATTATTTGTTAATTTTGTAAAAAAAAATGTACAATATATTAAGGTGCACAACCTTTTGAATAAACGTGCAATAATGGATGGACCATGGTAAGCAGATAAGAAATAGTTAATTCTATCTACTCTAGTTTTTAACTTTTAGGCATGGTTGTTAAAAGATATTTTTTTTAAAATGATTTGAAGGGAATGGTAATAAAAGATCCCTTTGTGTGTATAGGACACTAGGTAGAGCCAAGAAGGATTTTCATGCTAGATGAGCAGACCATAAAACTTGAATAGTAATTGTGGAAAACTTTTAAAAAGGAAATGGATTGGAAAAGAGAAAGTCTTAGGTTCTTGCAAATAAATATTGACACAAGTTAAAATTGTGAAAAGATTAAAGATTCACTGGGATGGTATTGCGACATGGATAAGTATAGACTATTGGATTTTGACCCATTATGATATCTGAGGCTTAGTCATGGGGGATTAACATGTAAATTTCATTCTTGGGGAATCAGATAAAAGCACAACAAGATTTTTTGGTTTGAGGGCCCAGTAGAAGATATAGATCATCTTAATGGTATACGAGAGGCCAAGACTATATAGGATAGGAATCCTTTGAAGTAGGATTCTAGTCTGCCTGAGCGGCAGTTTTAGAACTAAAACTGAATTTGAAATTCCATAGATGTATTATAAACTAGGATTTGCATTGTCTTTCCATTTATTAGTGTGTACCCATACGGAAGTACTATGCATTAGTTATTGTAAAAGTCGGTACCTATTAGTATTCTTTTTCTATGTATCTATAATGATAACTCAAAAAGAAAATAAGAAATGGATGAAGCTAATAAGAAACTAACAAAAGAAAAAGTAGAGACAAACAAAAGGAAAAGGAGAAACTAAAAAGAAAATGAAAATCTAAGTATAAAGGTAAAATTGCAGTTATAGTAAGAAGAGATGAAAATTTTAATAAGACAATGAAATTCTTACATACAAAGTTTGGAGAATTTAAGGAGAAAATTTTTCTTACATAAACTGTGCTCGAAAAAAGTAGGAGTTTCGATAAAGCACTGAGAAAATTTCCAAGTACAAAGAAAAAGGTGTGTGCAAGAGGTGTGTGTAAGTGAAGCAAAAAATGTGCAGTTTTCTGTTTTCTACTTTTTTCTAAGAAAACGAGTTTCAAAAATTAGGTTTCCAAAAGTTCGAATGTAAAAAGTTGTATGGTAGGGTTTTGATGTAAAAATTGGTTGAAATATGCTTTTAGTTTATAGAATTTTGGAAAAAAAAAATGGATGAAAAAATATTTTGATTTTTAAAATATTGCATTCATGTAGAATTGCAAGTATACTCGGGATGTTTGCATCATGTTTGGAGATGAATTTTTAAAGAAAAGGGCACTCATATAGGTGATACTGCTTAGAAATTCATACATTCATGTATTTCATGATGTACAACACTATGTACAATGACACGGATTGTTGCAAAATTGGATTTATACATTATGGATGCAATGGGTGTAGAAGAATTACATAGTTTTACCATTGCTGAATTTCGAATTCCTAAAGGGCGAGAGAATGTAACACAACACCTTACTAAATAATTGAAATAATGTCGAACAGTGAAAATAAGTGTTTTTGGAACTGTTGGAATTTGGCCTTGAAAGTTATACCATTGCTTTCATGACAATTTTATGATCAATTTACATATGTAATATGTTCTGAATAGAGTTATTATAGAAAGTTATTAACGTTAAAAGTTTAGTATTGAAAAATATTTATATTTGTAAATATGCGTAAATATAATTAATTTATACATATATGCATGTATTAATGTTAGAAATGAAATGTGTTGAAATTCAAAATAAACGCCTCAATAAAAGGAGTGAAATTAAGAAAGTAAGGAAAGCAATTAACGTTTGAAAACCAATGCTTAAAAATTAATTATGACTAACTAAAAGTACACGCCAAGATAACATGTGGGTGTTGAATCCCACAACATTTGGGTCGACCCATATATGGGCCGAGTCGACCCATCTATTTCAAAATGACATGTTCTGATCATTTTTTATGATGAGATTTATTTTGTTTTAAATCGAATGGATAATGTTCGTTTGTACTTCTATAAATAATCATGTAGTGCTAGTCTCCAAACTGAAATTTTTCATAGTGGGCGCGGAAGCTTTGCTATTTCCTTTCCCTTCCGATTCTTTAGAAATTAGAAAAATCAAATTTAGGTTTTCTATCTCAAGTTCTGGAGTAGAAACTATAGATTTAGAAAATAGATATCAAAATCCATTGTCCGTTTGAGATTAATCCTTTAGATCTGATTTTAAATAGTTTATTTTATTTTCTTATAGATCCAGACCTATAAATGCATGTAAATTCTAGTTTATAAATTCAGATAGGTTTACAAAACAGAGAAATTACAGATGATAAATTTGGATTCAACTCAGATCTAGAACTTGGAGTTCTTTTTCCAAGCGAATTATAAGACTGATGGACGACTTTAGGACTCAGCGGTTGCCTTGGTTCAGAAAGCATACTTCGTGGTCAGATGTCAACAAGGATAGTAATCGTTCAGATACCTGTCATCATTAGTCAGAACAAGAACGAGAAAGTAGAGCTAAACCAAATGACCAATGATATTTCTTTATAGAGACATTGGATTAGGGAAAATGCCAATTGGAAGTTTAGATTAATAGCTATTGGGCACAACCACTTAGCTCTTGATGGGTCTTTCAACTAGTTGAGGGAGGCTGTAGCCATAACCATGGATAAAGAGACGGATGTAAGTCTTCTATCCCCGCTCAAGCCATGGAAATCATTGACGCATATAGCTAACCAACCATGCTTCTACGGTACATTAGATTGCTATAAGAGAAGTCATTGTTGTGTATTAGTTCTTAGCCAAGATAGCAATAACTAGTGTCAGATACCCAGGGTCAATAATGTGTTGTAGAATCCTGCGATCAAATCCATGAAGGTTCATTGTCCCTACGGAGCAAGATTTAAGGGAGGGGTATCACCAATCATATCCAATCCCGCTATAAAGGCACTAGAAAGAGGAACTAAAAAGACCATGTGATACAACCAAATAGAATATCTGTATTATAAGCCTAAGAAAGTTGTCCTTTATAGATATAGAAATTTATAATTGAGTTTTGTAAAAGGGTAGGCCTTATTAGCCGAGCTCAAGCAGTGAAGGTACGATTGCATGTAAGTCCTCAATGTATGTACTGGGTGGTACATCGTGGATGTGACACCCCATGTCCATTAATGTCACTCACTAAGGGAATGCATTAAGTTTCGTGAAGCGCTATAGGTAAACAGACACAGAATAATTACAAGACAGATATAAATAAGGCAGCAGCGGAAAATTTAAACTTTTATTTCAAACATAAGTCATAATACCGTGGTCCACAATTTCATAAGCCACAAAAAACATTACAATAAAATAACTTCTGTCTTGCACCATCAGAATACATAAGTAAATAAAAAGCATCATTTCCCCAAATAAAAAGAGTTAAGTCATAGTAGAGACAAGAATTTGAGCCATACTTCAGAAGTAGCTCCTAGCAAGATGATATATGATTCCTGATTCAGTCTGAGTGTTTCCTCCCTGAGAACCTGAATATAACTCAGAATAAATGCATATGTATTAACTTTCATGCATATAATTCAGAATAAATGCATACATGTATGCAACAATTTGTGCATATTAGTTCATATTTATATGCATACATGTATGAAGTTATTCAGAATAAACGCATACATGTATGCGACAATTCGTAGGCATGCATATTAGTTCACGTTTATTTGCATACATGTATGAAATAAAACAGAATAGTTGTATACTTGTATGCAAGTATTCATGCAGATTTTTCAACATAAAATCTGCATGAATTGTTGCATACATGTATGCATCTATTTAGAATAATTGCATATATGTATGCAATAATTCATGCAGATTTTCAATACAAAACACTGCATGAATAGTTGCATACATGTATGCAAAAAAAATTCCGAATTCATCCTGGGATATTTGCAATTTTTTATTTTTTTTATACACCAGCACAATTTTTCCTTTGAAAAACACGTAACTCCCAAAATAGGGACCTGCTTTACATTTAAAATATGGGAGGATGTGTTTGCGAACAATAAACAATTGTAAACAACTGTAAAATCCGTTCGGCATTCCTAAACAACAAGGATTGTTGTAGAGGATGTCGAACTCTGGGACCAAAAATATTTAAACTAGTAAATCCAATCAAGTTATTCCAAGATTTTGATTGATTGAAAACACAGAAAATAACAGCAATTAAATAAAAAAAGAGATTTATATAATTAAAAAAACAATTAGGAAGCGATGACATAAATTAGATTAATATTCATCAATAGCCAAACAGATTAATCAGACCTAATTCATGTTTCTGTCACAAACATGAATCAATGATAATTAGGTTTCTAGAAACAAATATGTGAATAACAACAAGTATAGCCTATGCAGGAGCTAAGCTCTTAAACAACCATAGGCTACCAGGACAGATTCACTAATTTATTTCTAAAACCTTAAATATTAGATCTAAATCAGATAAACGTTAGATCGAACTCGAAAATACCCTATGAAGGAGCATAGCTCTTAAGCGACACAGAGTATGAAGGTTCAGATCCAACCCTTGGCTCAGATCTAGATTTACATACATGAAGTTCTATTCTCTTTGGCTATGTGATTCATATTGAATCAAATGCAGCGTCATCATTCCCTAATTAAAGGAGATTAGCTAAACATAGCTAAAGAAGAAGAGAAAAAGAATATATACAACATAAATAAAATACAATAAAAAGTAAATAGAAAGGAAGAAGAAGAGTTTAATTCCAAGAAGAGAATTACAGAATAAAACTAAGTGTGTTTTTACATGAATGAGATACAATGTATTTATATTTGCATTGGCTAAGACTAAGAGGCTCATTACACAATGTGGGACAAAAGATTTATCTTAAATAACACATAAGCCAGTGTGAATGCAACTGTAGAATGAGAGGCCTTGCAAATGAGCTAATGTGAACACATGCAAAGAAAATAGGTTACGGGCTTCAACTCCAATTGCCTTGAGAATGAATAAGAACTCCAAGTGATCATTATGGAAAAGCATTGAATCTTGACATTAAAATATGCATCAGAAGGTGATTGGACAGCAACATTTCTTTAGGTCTTCAAGCTTTAATCCAGCTCTAAAAATCAACACTTTTCTTACACCAATTCTTCAAGATTTTCAACAATTAAGTGCGTTCATCCATTCATCATAATAATCTGGAAACACAACTATAAATACACAATATTAGTTATTTTAAAGAGAAAACAAGATAAATATGCGGATAAAATATACAAATTTACGTATATATCAGGATGCCATTTGTATTTGCAAAGTTTTATGGGATGTATCCCTTATTTTCACTTTAATATTTTGTGAACTTGTGTCTGAAAAATGTAAGTTATTGAAATTATAATAAAGAGAAAAAATATATAAAAGTGTGCATATTGATTGGAAATAAATATTTAAGTGTTTTGAAATAATTTTAATAAGGCTTATTGTTTACTTTGTCAAAGAGTTAAATTATCATAAACTAAAACTTATAAATGTTGGTTTTGCACAATTAGTGTAAAATGTGTGTTTATGCAAAATATGAATTTTTGTGTGTGTTACATTAAAATGTTTTTAAAATTTATTTAAATATGTATGTTTAAAATTTAAAAATAATGTTAGTTGTGCGTGTCTTTAAAATGTTTAAAGTGGTGTTACAAGTGTTGAATTTGTAAGTTTTAATAAATAAAGATGGGAAATAAATGTTCTATTAAATTGCTATTTCTTGATCTCTAACGGATATGATTCTTTCAATGCAAAAGACAGGGGAAAACTTTAGAAATGGCGTCATCTTATCTTTCTTTTCCAAAATCTCATTTTAAAACCGCCTTCTTCTCCAATTATGATTACCGTACTTCAGTTCCTCCAGATCTTTCTCCATCTAAGCAACATGCAAAGTGTAGGCCTTCTTCTATCAATGATATTTCTGCGATTCCAGATCTGGACTCTATCAAGATCCTGCACGTAAGGCTAGTGATTTCCAAATGAGAGCTTGGATAAATGTGATTAAAGAGAACAAATCTCATCAATAGTCAATTCAACTGAAGTACTTTAAGCCTGAATTTAAGGATGATATCAGATTAGCAGTAATCAATGAGGAAAACTGACTATCAAATCTAGGGAAAATTGGTATAATTCTATTGTCTTTTATGTATTTGGGAATAAACCGTACTACAATTTCTTAAACAATATATAGATAGAAACTGGTAAAATCAGGGGAAGTTATCAACTTTTTTCAAGGGAGAATGGGTATTTTATTATAAAATATGACAATGCAGAAGATGTTGAAAGTGTTCTAGAGTCAGGGCCTTATTATTATAATAAAAGATTGATAGCCATGAAAAATTGGCAGCCTGGGTTGAAACTAACAAAAGAGAATCTTCATTCTCTGCCATTTGGATTAGGTTGCATAACTTAGATTTGGATTTTGTCCAAAGAAGCCATTAGTAGAATAGCATTTATCTTAGGGCATCCTCTTAAATTAGATAGTGTAACTGAAGGCTTTGTTAGAATTTCATATGCAAGAATTCTGGTTGAAGTCGATTTTGATTTTACATTCCCTGAAGATATCCCTATACAATGTTCTAGTAGAGAAGTAGTGAGGTAGAAAGTTGAATATGAATGGGTCCCTAAGAAGTGTAATAATTGTAAAAAAATTGGCCATTCAATTGATGCTTGTAAATATTTTAAAGTGTGTGTTCCTAAGACTAATTTAAGTATGTCAAAAGAGATAGAAATAAATGAGAGTTTGGTTCCTCAAGATAAAGTTTGTATTGATGACATAAAGCTCAAAAGGTATCACAGTGGGAAAGGTTTTATAGGAAATGGACCTAAAAAGATATTAGGGGATGCAAGAACAACAAGTAGATTTACTGAGGATGATAAAGTTAATAATCATAATCCTTTTTCTGTGTTAGATGGTTCTAATGAGTATATGCAGGAAGAAGTTGAAATATCTGTTGAGAAAAATAATGTAGAGGATAAGATTGTTGGAGTTAATGATTTATAAAATGGATCTAACAAGGGAGTTTTGCATGAGGATATTATCGTTGTTGACATAGATGAAAAAAGATGGCAGAATTCTGGAAAAACTACTGTAAGTACGGGTATGGGAGAACTTCACATTGTTGCTAGAAAACATGAGGATAGCATAGTAAAAAAATAAGGTATGTATTTTCTCGGTTTATTATCAAAAAATAGTAGACAATAATGCTCATCATGGTAATATGTTTAGTGACTCATATTGTTCATCTACTAGTAATATAAGAAGAAGAAAAAGTAAAATCAGGGGTAGAAAGTTGAAAGGGCAATGTGACTATTGGAGACGATCCCTTGGTAGAAACTAATCCTGACTGGATTAAGCTAGTGTCACAATTTAAAATTAGATCTAAAAAAAATCAAAGGAGGATGGGAGTAATCCTGGAGGAGTGTTGAATGGTGGGATTTACAAGAAGTAATTTTCCTTTTTCTGCTCGGTTGCAACTTTAGTCAGTTGTGTCTGATTTAATTTATCGATCTAAGGTTGAAGACTTTCTTCGATAATTCCGCTAAAATTTTGTTCTGCTTTTTTTGAGATCCTGATTGCTTCATGTACAATTATGCAATGGGATACTGGGTGTGTAACGGCCCGTAAATCCGTACTATCTGAGTTGACTAATAACACCACACGTCCAACCCATATTGCACAGAAATACGAATCATTATTAGAAAGAAGTTAGAGGATGAGAAATAGAAAGAAAGAAATATTAGAATAGAAGAAAACGAAGAAGACAAATCTCGCAGTGGAACGAAAAAAAATATTATATAACATAACTTTCGAAATACAAATCAGTAACTTTATATACATACCATCATCAGAGCACAACAATTATTCTTGGAACAGTTATAAACACCTGTTTCCATATACCACATAGTACACAGCGTAATATATGAGTCTATAGCTAACTGGTGAAGCCTCCTACTTCAAACTCCTCCAAGTGAATCGGTAAAATCCCGACTACTTGACTACCCGTACAAATTTGGGCACCCAAGAGTTTAGGGAAAACAAACAAAATAAACTCTGGGTCAGTCATGGGACAGGTGTGAGTAAACTCCAACCATTTGTTTAACTTTCAAAATCCTTTCGAAAGAAAGGATAATAGTAAGACCAGCCCACACATAAACATGGACATTTTTTACCTTACTATAACCCAAAACTCTTTGATACGAAAATCCCGTGATATTATAATAGTGTCTAAATCAAATAAATAACAATCTAGCGGAACGCTTGCATCTCACGCTCCATATATAATATGAAATCAAAAACCGCAGGGCGCTTATTGGAGATTGGATTCCGACTATGACAAGATATGGAACCACCTTCCGATAGTGTATCTCTAGAGAGTAATACACTGGGTTCAACAAGAATGTCTTGCAACCCGGCCCACACATGACTGACCACTCATTTCGCTTGAGTGTATCGAATGTATATAACCAACGATTGAGATCAGCAACCGTTTCCCGAAAAGGGATAGCATCGATAGATTAAAGAAGTAAAGGAATTTCTCTACATAGGTGATTATACACCCTAATGGGAGCGACCCAAATAGCCATGTTGCCTGCCCGATTTTTGTCATTTCCCGGTTGTTGAGGCCTGAGGCTACGATTTCTTATCATTCATTGATAGCACAATCACATTGAATGCCACATTGTCAGACCCGATAATCATTAATTGATTTGCACAAATATATTCTGGATCTTTTGCTAAGAGAATAAATCCTCCGCCACCATATATATTTACACAGACCAACATATATGATGATTAGAAATACTCTGTCAGACACTCGTCCATATACGTTCGTTCTGGGATTGAACGAAACCGAAGGCACAATTTCCATTAATAGAAAAAAAACCTTGCACTTTCTCTGTCTTCGATTATCTTCATATAATCTGATTCGCAACGCTACTGCCAATACGGAGTGGTTCACGGATAATGATCCAACCGGTCTCTCCATATTGACAACGATATTGGCAAACACTTCGATAGTCGGTTTTTAACTATCGAAGAAAAATAAACAAACATTCCAACCATCAAACAATCACTGGGCCTTTAATTAATATTTCATTCATTAATTAAATCACTATTCCATTTCCTTATCAATATTTGTTAGCCAAATATTTTCAACAATCATCTTGGCCTTTTACATTATTTGGAAAACATTTCCATATTTCGCCATCTTTTATTTTCTACACTTAGAAAATATTTTCTATTTATAATTGGAGAACATTCCAATTACTTATCTCTTGCTCGACTCATTTAATTCTACTCTCAGGAAATATATATTATTATTTTTCCAAAATTCCACTTATTTGGGTTAAAACGAATGTTGTGTAAAACATCATTATAAACAACCCAAAATGTTTCATTCAACTATCTTTTATTCAGCCATTTCTCTTCGAGACCGGATCTTGCTATTTATCGGTTAAAAATGAAATCAATCAAGTTGGGACAAAATTACCTTTCAGACCTTGACTGAAAACATCCTTAACTTCAAAACAGACAAGACAATTATTCCCGATAATCAACACCATGAAAACCAATTATTCATTTATAAAACGCGTATACGCTTCTCTCTCTATTTTTAACAAATCTAATTTGTAGATTTCCTTTTCGTTTACAATATTCTATTTTTTTTCATTTACTTATCGAATTCTATATATATATTAATACATTGATTTCTAACTATCAAATTTTCTTAAAAATATTCTAACTCCTTAAATTTCTGGAAAAATTCGCCATAACCTCCTTTGTATGGGCAAATATTTCAAACCTCAACTCGCCTCTCTAGGCCCTTTCCATTCAAAAAGAAAATCAAAAAAGCCAAGTGGCTTGCCGATTCGGCGCATAAAATCTCATATGGAATTTAAACGTGTACCTTTTTGTCGGGCACACAAATTATGATATTCATATACTTTATTCCAAACCTGCTTAACACATCCAAATATTCCCATTTGGTTTCACTCAATCCATTAGTCTTAATCCAATTCGCTAATTTATTTTCTAATTAGCTGTTTGCCTGTTTCACTTCTTTGTTCGAACATAACATGTTCAAAATATAATATCAACTTACTTATAAACAAATTGAATTCCATTTTTGATTCAAGTTGCATATTCGATTTCGAATATAAATTTACAAAAAAAATTTACATATCCAAAGCTCAGTTTCAATTAAAAACTCCAATAACTAATTATTCTTCAAATTAGTTAATTTTATTCGATAATTAACAAAAATCTGATTTTTGTTTCATAAATCATTTCATTACTCCACTTGAGTTCATATATATTTTATAACTCAAATCTGGATTTTTCTAAATAGAAATTCGGATTTTATTTGCTTAAACTCCTTTAATTTATTTAAATAAACCGTTATGGTTTTATAATGGTTATGGCGCTGCTTTTCTAAAAATTTGATTTTGACATAACCCAAAATCTATTCGACGAAATTCAGATTTTTCTCTTCCATTAGAAAATTATTATCTAATTGGTCCAGACGGTTCTTGTATCAAAGAATTCCGACTTAATTTGAATTCTATACATCGAAGTTCGAATCGCCAATTTACGAACTGTCGCACTACGGCGAGTTCGTTTTAATTATATTTATATGCATAAACTTTTAAACTTCATTTAAAATAGATTCAACTCCATTCTAATATGTTTTTAATATATTTCAAACCAATTTTCCCAATTCAACTCAATAAATTCTGATTATCTATAATCGTAGATTTTTCCTTACTCGGTTATACATATATTTATACTCGATTTGTTATTTCAATATCCCAATTCCTTTTATAAATAAATTATAAAATTCGATATAATCGAATTCCATTTATAACTCCTTTGGATTTTCTCAATTCAGTTTATATTCTAAATCCCGGAATATAATCAATTATTCCATTTTCAACACGTTTTCCAATTTCACTTTTTAAATTCTTCCTTGAATTTAAACTTCTAAATTATCCAATGATAATTTATTTCAGTAGATTTATAACATCGTTTGTAAATACATCTTTCTTGTTTTATGTATTAAAACAAGTTTTCCATTTCTAATCCCTTTGGAAATCCAACTCCTTTTAGATTCTGAATTCCAAAATAAAAACCCCTGTTTCCTTTTTAAAATGATTTCAACTTTCTATTTTAAATTTATACTTGAATTTAAAGTTATCAATTATCTCTTGATAATTTATTCACCATGTTTATAAACATTATTTATAAATTTACTTGTTTTATATTTAAACAAGTCCATTTCGAAATCTATTTAAAACCAAAATCTTGTTTTAGAAATTTCTATTTATAATAACTTATATATATAACACCCAATTTATTTTCATATTCAATTTAACTTCTATTTAAATAAATTCGAATTAATCAAATTTAAATCCTAAATCCTTACGGATTTATTCTAGTTCAGTTTTTATTCTGAACATTAGAATAAATTTCATCGTTTAGTTCTTTAAAACGATTCCCCATTTCTATTTTTAAATTCATATTTGAATTTAAATATTCAAATTATCCAATGATAATTTTTCCACTTTATTTATAAACACTTTTTATAAATTTAGTTCAATTTCCTATAATATTTAATTTATAAACATCGTTTATAAATCAGTACTTGTTTTATTTATTCAAAACAAGTTAATATCTTTAGCCCCTTCGAAATTTGAATTCTATTTTTAGAAAAAAAGATTTTCCATTTAAAATCTGAAATATCCTTTTCATATATTTTATATATCAACATTTTGGAGCCAGTGACATTCAAAAATTCAAAACACCCAATTTATCAACCATAGGTCTTCAAACACATCATATATAACAATATATGTGATAATAAACAAACAATAATATTTTTGAGGAATCCAATTGGGTTCCTCCAACCTGTTTCCCTACATCCATAGACGTTAGCCAACATAAATAATACCCATCCTACTTCGAGGCAGGATATCGCGGTATGAAGGTCATCCACTATATATATTGTGGGGCGCATAGGGAAATCATCCGCTAATGATACCGCGGGCATCCGCTAATGATACTACGGGAATCCAACCACCAATATATACATATATATATAATAGCCACAAACATCAATCCTAAATAACTAATATATATTAATAATAGCCACAATAATATTTAAATGCAACCAAACAACCATCAATTATTTTTAATGACTAAAAATAATTCTAAATAAATAAATTGAGTGAGATTTACTCACCGTGATCTTTATTTCTGAACATCCGATTAGATGTCGAATCTTCAAAGCTACAAATCAACTCGAATTATCTCAAATAAATTTATTTCACCTATGATAATTTATTTTTAATTAACGATTAAATATTTATTTAAATTAACTAAAGTAAATAAATCTATGAACTTTAAATTTTCTAAAAACAGTACCTTACTGTCTTGCATTTATTCGACTAATCCGTGAAATCAACTTATCGTCTCTCAGTTCACTCTCACCCGAACCACTACAAAAATCTATAACCCAAGGCTTCACCACTGTCAAGCTACAGTGATCTGGCTAAATCCCAGTTTCACCATTCCACCCTCACCAATTCAATAGCCAAACTCCAAATCCTTCTCATTCATCATTTCTGTACTCGAACCCTCACTGTATACCCCAACAGCAACTGCACTATCTTAGAACTACAGATCGCACCTCCTCAAACATAAACTGTCGCATCCCCAATCTTCATTTCCAAATCGCGACTCCGTGATTTTTCCACCCATCTCGCCAGTATCGTGTAAATCAGACCTTCTCGAAACTTCCCAGACTTCAACACATCGCGCACCATTTATCCATCGCCTAAGCCATCGTCGAATGAACCCATGATGGCTATACAGACTTTTGCTCGCAACCCTAAGCTTCGGTTGAGCAATCGAGTCCAAGCAGTACAATCGAACCCTAGCTCTCATCATTCGAAGCCGAGACCCTCCAAGCTACTTCAAGTTGAACTCGTGAATCCCTAAATTGAAATATCGATCTTCCCTATTGTGGTGAGCTCCAGAAATCGAATGGAAGTCCCTTGGAAATGACTAGTAATAGAATTGCGTTCGATATTTTGATTTTGAATTTACAAGGAAGAGGATGCCATTTTATCTTGAAGACTGTGGTTCTCTGAAGAATGAAGAAAACATATTAGAATTTTGGGGATATCGCGATTTATAAATAGATGGAGAAGGGAACAGAGCTTACACAATATTAAATGGTTGTCTAGTGAAGTACAAGCAAATTTTATACCGATTTGATTTAAAGGGATTTTTATCCTTTTTAAATAGATATCGATTTGATTTTCGATTCGATTTCGATTTTATCCATTACAATTATCCCGGGGTTCGCAACTTCAGATCGTAACCGCTATTTTAATGCACCGACCGACATTTCAATGTTATAACCCTATTCTGAACTCAACAGTAAATATTATGAAATTTAATTTCAACATATATACCATATTAAATTAATATAATATAATTTAAAGTCAAAAACCACAAATTATTTGATAATAAATTATTATTTATTATCGTATATATCAAATAAAATTCCTACTTACCATCTGAATCATTTTGATTCAGTTTTTATCTTCGATTTCAATTATATTTCGAATTACAATAATTCGATATATTCTAAATTAAATTATATTCGATTATTAAATCAATAACTCAATATAAAAATTAATTTATATTATCAACTATATATTTAAGACCAATATTGCATATTTAAAATTAATCAAACAAAAACTGGGTCGTTACAGGGTGGTTTGTTTTGTTATAGCTTCTTGTGGATGATTTTCTATGCATATTTTTTGGAGCTAGTTTGGCAGTTGATAAAATCAGTTATGGTGTGGTTTTAGTAGTTATTAGGACTTCCTTTTTGGCTTTGTGGGTTATTTTCCCATTAAGCATTGTCTAATGGTTGCATGTGTTGTCATTTGCTAGATAATGATGGTCTTTTCTTTTGGTTTGGGCTTTTGCTGAGCTCTGTGTGATATCTTGATGGGCTTCTATGTGTTTGGTATTTTTTTATTTTGGTTTGTTGTAAAATATTGTATGTTCGTAGTGTTTTTGATGTTTAGGATGGGGTTGATTTTATTGTCTTTTTGTAAAGTATTTGTTTAGTTGGTAGTCTGTAATTTGTACCAGCTCTGTCCTATATTTGTACTCTTTTCTTGAAATATAAGTAACCTTATCTACAAAAAAAATTGCTATTTATTATATGATAAAAACAATGTTAATAGTTTATAGAGATTTTATAATGGGCTGAGATAAATTTTTGTAAAATTTACCATGTTAAAACATGTAGAAATATTTGTGTAAGTGTAATAACCCGAAAATCTGAGCCAGTTAAAAAAAAATTATTTTGGCAATTTTAGTGAATTTTGAATATTTAAAATGAATTATTTTAAATAATATTGGCGAGAAATTTATTTTGAATATAATTCCAACGTATATATTATATACGTCGTTGTTAGAATATAAATAATTATATATAATTATAAATAGAATTGAAAATGGCGCGGTAGTTCGATAATTCGATTTCAAACTTCAATTGAATGTACCGAGTGCAAAACAATCCGGATTTTAGTCAAACCAAAAACATTAGGATCTAATTGGTAATATATTTCCAACGAATCCGAAAAATCGAGATTTCATAGCGGGAATCAAAAGATATGTCCAGTTGAAAATTCTGAATAGTCGCTATGGAATTCAGGCCCTTAAAATAGTCATTTTGCAAACGACCTCGGATTTCGACGAAACCACTTTTGTTGGGTCCGTGATGTCAAATTATTGCTAGGTTTTAAATTTCATAATTTTTCGAATCAATATGTGAGCGTGGCAAAGGAAAACGTGTTTGACCAGTTTCAGTTGATTTTAATCGACTGGAAATTGGCCATTTTTCCAACAGTCTCAGAATTCGACGAAACTAGTTTTATTAGGACCGCATCGTCAATACGAAGCTAGAAAATATTTTCCTGGAATTTTTTGAGTTAGTATGTGACCCCGGTAAATTGAAATACGCGTTCAAATTCAATATATAAAGTTATATGTTGATTTTGATGAAAATGGATCGAAATGATCGAATCAGCCTACGTGGCATATCCCATTGTGTTTGGAATGGGGGTATCAGCTATGGGCGACAGTCGGTGGGCTCAATTTTGAGTTCAAAACAAAAGTCAACTCTAGGGGATTAAATATAATATAAAATGAAATAAAAATAAAAATAAACCCTTATCTCCAGACCCCCCCATTCCTTTATCTTCCCCGTTCATTTTAGAAAAAAAAGAAAGAAAGAAAGAAGAAAGCGAAGAGGAGCGCCCCCCCCCCCCCCCCGCATCGACCATTGCGACGCCGCTGAGGCGCACCCGCCTCCCCCTTCCCCCGCTCCACCCTCTTCTCCTCCCGCTCCTCTCTCTCCTTCTAACTGAAAGCCACCGAGCCCCATCGAAGGAACCGACGCAGCCACCCCACCTGGTCGACCACCGCACCCCTACTCCGATCGCCTCCCCTCCTCTCTTCCTCCTTAAGGACAGCGACACCCCCCCCCCCCGGGCGTGATAAACAATGAAGAAGAAAAGGTATTTTTAAATAATTTATTTATTTATTTGTCTTTGTTTATTAAATGAAATTAGGTTATAAAATATATTATTATTAGTTTTAGAGAACATGATCTGATTTTTAATTACAGTAAAAACATGATTTTTACTGTTTGAAAGGAAATATAAAAACATGATTTTTAGGATGTTAAAGGTTCAATTTATATTAGTAGAAGGAAAAAAAATATATGATTTTTATATTTTTAAAGTATTAAAAATATAAACTTTACTATGTAGAAAGATAAAAATATGATTTTTGTTTATGTAGAGAATTAAAAATATAATTTTTACATGATAGGAATATTAGAAATATCATCTATTTATGTGTAGAAAAATAAAAATGTGATTTTTATAATGATAACTTTGAAAAGGTAAAATCTTTATAGTTGAAAAGGCGGAGTCTTTATATAGTCAATAGCGTTGTAAAAATAGAATTTTTATCTATATAGTAGCGGTATAAAAATGCGATTTTTATCCATATGGATTTAAAGTAAAAATTCGATTTTTATATATTGAATAGCGAAGTAAAAATTCGATTTTTATATACTGAATAGCAAAGTAAAAATTCGATTTTTATATATTGAATAGCGAAGTAAAAATTCGATTTTTATATGTTGAATAGCGAAGTAAAAATTCGATTTTTATATATTGAATAGCGAAGTAAAAATTCGATTTTTATATATTGAATAGCGAAGTAAAAATTCAATTTTTATATATTGAATAGCAAAGTAAAAAATCGATTTTTATATATTGAATAGCGAAGTAAAAATTCGATTTTTATATATTGAATAGCGAAGTAAAAATTCAATTTTTATATATTGAATAACGAAGTAAAAATTCGATTTTTATATATGTAGTGGCTACGGGCAGCGAAAGTGACAAAAGGGGAGAACGACGAAGACTTCTACAATGAAGTGTCGTGGTATTGGATAGCTATTGGTGAGAACTTCTCACTCTAAATTCTCTTTTTCTAGTTATATATATATACTAGGATGCAGACGGTGTTTAGTAGCACCTGACACCCGTCATCCACGGACCATGGATGGCTTGTTTGTTAAATTGTTTGGTTGTGTAGTTAGTTAGAATATTTGGTTTGAATTGAATTGTTTGGTGAAATGAATGGATTTGATTGATGTGTGAATGGCGTGGGCCTTCACTAGACCGGGGGTAAGGTTAGGCCTTGTCCCGTTTCTAGTATCGTGCCGTTATGCCGCCGAAATTTTCTAAAATATGTTAGAAAAATAAAAATATCATTTTTATTGTGTAAATGAACTGAATAGAAATTCATGTGTTGAAATAAAATATTTTATCGTTAAAAATATAATTTTTAACGTGGAAGTGAATAAAATAAAATATTCATTTACAAACCGGACGGTTTGTTTATGTACACCTATTTGAAGGACATCTATTGGGACGATAAATTTTACACATCGCCCAACTGCACAACTAAAATCTGTGTTTGGTTGTTTGAAACCCCATATGGGTGTTGGGATGAAATTTGAAGTTCACTCATCCTGATTGATTAAATATGTCGATCGATTGATTGACAAGCTGTTATAAGCGTTAGATATTTATATTTGATGCTTATACAGTGTAGTGCACTTTGGTTGATGGTTGATTATTTTTCAATGCTATTATATACGTGTGAAGTATGAAAATCCATATAATTAACATTATATGGTAATTGATTGGGCCTCATTCCAATTTAGAAAATAAAGAATATTTTAAAATAATGGTTCATGTGTTGACTGTACTCATCCGTTGAGATTGGTCTTGTGTTGAACGAAATATTTTAATAATAAAATTTACATCTTTATCAATATAAAATAAAGGTTCATGTGTTGACAGTACTAATCCGTTGAGATTAGTCATGTGTTGAACGAAATATTTTAGAAATAGAAATATTTGAAAAAAAAATATTTGAAAAAAAATATATTTGAAAAAGAAATATTTGAAATAGAATATTAGAAAATAGAAATATATGAAGCCGTGTTGATTAGATTGACGCCATTTTAACGTGAACGATATTTATATCGATTTTATTCATTTTAAAATGAATATTGAAAAGTGATTTCGAAATCGAATATTTTGAAAGGAAATGAATTCGAATTGAATTGAAATTTGAACTGAATCGAATAGAAAACCAATTTGAAATGAACTGAATTGAAAACCAATTCGAAATTAATTGAATATAAAACGATTTCGAAATGAATTGAATATAAAACGATTTCGAAATGAATTGAATATAAAACGATTTCGAAATGAATTGAATATAAAACGATTTCGAAATGAATTGAATATAAAACGATTTCGAAATGAATTGAACATAAAACGATTTCGAAATGAATTGAATATAAAACGATTTCGAAATGAATTGAATATAAAACGATTTCGAAATGAATTGAATATAAAACGATTTCGAAATGAATTAAATATAAAACGATTTCGAAATGAATTGAATATAAAACGATTTCGAAATGAATTGAATATAAAACGATTTCGAAATGAATTGAATATAAAACGATTTCGAAATGAATTGAATATAAAACGATTTCGAAATGAATTGAATATAAAACGATTTCGAAATGAATTGAATATAAAACGATTTCGAATTGAATTGAATAGAAAACAAATTTGATTTCAATTGAATATATAACGAATTTGATTTGAATTGAATAGAAAACCAATTTGAATTCGAATTGAATAGAAAACGAATTGAATTCGAATTGAATAGAAAATGAATTGAATTTAAATTGAATAGAAAACGAAATGAATTCGAATTGAATTAAAATCGATTTGAATTGAAATCAAATAGAAATGAAAGTAAAAAGGATTTATAATAGGAAATTCAATTTTGATTTGAATTTGAAATAAAGGTTGAAATTTTTTTTGAAACGAATTCAAAACTATTTATAAAATTCGTTTTTAAGTAGTAATCGACGAAATATATATTATATATGTTATTTATATAATATAATGGCCTGAATAGAACGCGCCGCGGCAGTTCGTGAATTTCGACCATTGATTTCGAACGGACATTACGGGAGATCCGACCGTCGGATTCTCCTAAAACCCGAACCGTTGGGTTCGTATCGAAAAGAGCTTTCTAATGAATATTAGAAATTCAAAATCTAACGGTTGGATTTGGAGATACGTCCAAATCAAATTTGAAAAAGGTCGCTGTAAGTGCAGTTCGATGGCCGTTGATGGAAATCAACTGTACGGGCCTTGATGAAATTATTAAAAATAGTAATAATTTGTGTAAAATCATAAGAAATGATTTGGGAAAAATTAGGATGAAAAACTCCATGTTTGAAAAGATAAAAATAGATTTTTATCGAAATGAACTAGTTTCGAAATAAAATTTAAATCCATTTATTTTTGAATAAATAAATTGGATCTGAAATGGGTTTAAATAGAACTGATTCATGGGTTTATCGTGAGCTGTGCTTTAAATAACACTAGTTCTTTAACCCGATAATAAATAGATTGTGATTTGGGTTTGTCGTGAACCGTGTTTTAAATGACATTAGTTCTTTAACCCAGTAAAAGGAGCTTTAATGAATCTTCAATTAGATTGAAATGGGAATTGATAACTTAAACTATCAACTTTAGAAAATGAGCGAGAATGGAGTATCACCAGTTTTGCTCCAAAGCGATAGTTAAAATCTTTAATTAGATTTGAACATTGAAATGGTAATTAATTTTACTGATAACACCGTGGTGTTAGATATGGAGTATTACCAGTTTTGCTTCATGGGATGAATAGGTTGGGATTGGGAAATAAAATAAATAATTACTTCGGTATGCTTCGCTAATCCCAACTAGTTTGGAAAACCATAATTTGGTTTGAAATGACATCCAAAGGAAGATTAAAGAATAAATTTAAAGAATTTATCTTGGATAAAATTAATGGGAACCTTTCCCTAAGAATTGAAGTGTAGAAACTAGCTGTAGGTTAGTTAAGAAGAATGGTTTCCTGGGTATTGATCTGATGTTGGTTTCGGCCTTCGGGGTTAATATTTGGGGGATTGCTCTCTTACGGATTTACGGTTAGTGACTAATGAATTGGAATGAGGCGTATGTTGTGTTTGTGTAACATTTATTTTTAATACACGCGGGTTGTTCGGAAAGGCCGGGTTTATACCCATTCTGAATAACCGATTCGACGATATGTCGAAGATGAAGACGGTGGTTGAAGACCGGAAGTCTTCACATCGTTTGGATAATTACTGACGATCCTGATTGGGCTGTACACCCAAGAGGATGGAAACAGTTGGTGGTCGTCCAGACGTACTTGGAGATCGATGGATATGCGAGGAAAGTGCCTCCGGTTTCGTTCAGACCCAGAACGAACTTGTAAATGGATTGTGTGTCTGACATTGGATTTTATTCTGTGTTGATTGATTTCTGTTAAATATACATCCATTTGGCGGCGGAGAATTTATTCTCTTGCTTAACGCCCTTCTTAGAGACGTACGAGCTTAGAGGTTATGTATCGATAGATATCAATCGCATGGCATGAATTGCCTGTGTGGCATGCTGAGTTGCAAGGATCAAGGCTTCTGTTGAAAAGCAAAGTCTTGTGGTTGATGATCAAAGCACGGCCTTTGTAGCGTAGCTTTGTGTATAACGTGAATTTGCGAGCCTCACACCTCGGTATGAGTCAAAAATGGGATACGGACTACAGGGAGAGCACGAGGTTTCTTTCTAGCTATGGTGGTGTCAGTGACTTACCAGCCCTGACATTTATATACTTTTCACCTATGTGGTTGTTGGAATGCGAGGCGCCTCGATTATAGGTCTGTAAGGACCGGGAAATGTGTGTTCAGGAATAAATAATCCTCTAACGTAAGTGAGGACTGGCCCTGAAGCATCCAGGATTGCCCAGAGTGTGTAGTCCTGAGACATTTGCTAGAGTGTATTGAACGCGGAGAGGAGCTTGCCCCTTGCCTCGACTCATGACGGAAATCCAATTTCCAATACGTGTATTGCGGTTTTAATTGTAGAACTAGTATGGCGACATGATAGATGGTACCCATGCCGCCTATTATTGATATTTATGATTGAAATTGTTTTGACACTATACACTTATTATAGTATCAAATGATTTGTTTTAAACGTACCAAGCATGTTTGGCTATTATAAGGGAAAACCCTATCCTCCGGCTTGCGTTGCATTGTGTAATAGGACCTGGGTCTTATAATAGCTTCATTTTTCGAAAAAGCATTGCGCTGTTTATTCTATGCACTGGTATTCTTGGGAGGAAGCCCGTTCCGTGTTATACGGCGTGGTCCCTTGAATTACTCTCTTTTAAAGTAAAGTTTTAAATAACTGTTTTAATTCTCACACCAGTCACATGACTGACCTGGAGTTTATTGTTTTAACCTAAACTCTGGGTGCCCTTATTTTCGACATGGGCAGCTAGTAGTTTTGGTTTTGCAGATTTATATTCACAGGATCCTGATTTACAGCTAGAATGATGTTCGGAAAGCTCTGTATCCGTGTATCACTTTCAGTTGTGTTTTGTATATTTTTCCACTGCTATGTAATTTATTATAATCTCTGATATTTAGCGAATGTAATTTATTCATTTATACTCTGTATATTCTTGTATCTGATGGAATTGTTGTAATAACAATGAAATGTTCTTCCGTTTGTGTTCTGTTTTGTCCTGTTCTCAAAGGATCAGGGGTTTCGAACGGTCTAGATCGGTTTAACGACTGATTTGGATCGAGCGAAATTCCCGGCCGTCACAGTAAGAAATGTTGAAGAGCTAAACAAGTGTAAATCGGTGTTGGCATAGTTTAGTTAAACTTTTCCTATGCCTAATTAAATTTAAATTAGGCCCAAATTAACTAACCTAAGCCCATTATTTCTTACTTGAAGGAGAAATCTGGAAGAGCTTGGAAAAGTATGTATTTTATTTCCACTCAACTCCTTCTTTTATTCTTCCTGAGATAAAAAACAGTGAAAAACCACGACCTCATCTTTAAATATTTAAAGCTTAAATCTCTCATATGAATTAGAGAAAAATAAAGGAAAGTTTTAATACCTCTCTCCTATAATAAATCGGAGATCAAACTTGGGAATTAGGAAACAATTTCTGGAATCAAGAAGGAGGAAAGATCACTGTAAAATCTTCGTTGCATGTCAATGTTTCTCTTCCAAACCAGCTTCAAGTCCTTTTCTGCATGCAAATTCAGGATGAATCCTTTTTAAAACCAATAAAAGTGAGCTGTTACACTCACTTGTCTAGTTTTCATACCATTTTGCTTGGCTTGATGTTAAAAATTAAGTTACCATATCTAGAAATTGTTTCAGTAAATTTACAGTACAAACTGCGTTTGAGTCCAACTTTGAACTGCTGTATATTGATTATTTGATGTCAAATCGTGTCAAATATGTTTCTAATGATAGTATAAATGTTAGTGTGTGTGCATGTCAATTTTGGTGCGATTTAGAACTTTGTGGCATTTTCAAACTGAAGCTAGAAGTTGCAATCGGGTAAGAATGTTGCCTAGAAACATTTCCATCCCCAAGTCAACAAAAACAAGCTAGGTTCGACACTTGGGCTGACCCTTGGCTATGCAAGGTCGACCTTGGGCAAAAAATGCGCTGCTCAGGTAATATTTTGCTTTTAGGCTCCAAAATCTGAGTTCGGTGTAAACTGTAACGACACCGAGTTTTCGGGTATTTAAGGTAAACAGGTTCTAATTTATTTTGTGATTTTACAACTTAGAAGCATTAAAAATACGAGTTCTTGAGCCTAAGTCGTATGATATTTTAAAAGAAGGAAGTGTAGATTTTGTGATTTTCTGAATTGAGTATATATTAGAATAAATTAAATATCCTTGATATAATAAGAAATTTATTCCAATATATGCTTGTAAATTATGATTCAATGATTAAAGTGAATATTGAAAATATGAAATATTGATTAGTAATCAATATTAAAGTGTGAAACATATTATCCATATGAAATATTAATTATTTGTCGACAAGATAATGGATAATTAATGTTTTTGTGTTTGAAAGTGTAAGATGTATTTCTTGACAAAATAAAATAAGACTTGTGGTTTATATCGTGTTTGGAAATGGGTATTAAAATTTAGAAATAATTTAATGATGGATTTATGTCAAGATCAAATAATAATTGTATATTTTTGTTGTTTGGCTTTGATACCAACTGTAACTCCGTTAACTAGCCTTACACTTTGCTCTAATATACCGTATTAGTTTGTAATGCTCTTTATTGGGATGTGTCTTAGGGTGGGGTGTTACATAAATTGTAACACCCCATAATTTTAACAACACTAAAGAGGATAAATTAAAGAATAATTAATTTAATATTCATAATTAAGGGAAATAGACTGCACCATTGCGTAAAACGACCACCGTATGAAGAAGTTATGAAGGTTTGAAGTTTGTATACGCGTAAGAATATATATATAGGGTCTAGAAGTTCAAAATTTTAGTTCAAAACTACAAATCGTAGAAATTCAGGTGAGCGGGAAAAATCCCGCCCAGGGGAGTCGACCCCTTAAGGGGGGTGTCGACCGCTGGGTCAACCCCTCAAGGGGGTGTCGACCCATGGGTCGACCCCCCTAAGGCTGACGTGGAAGGTCGGTTCTGGGGACTGCCAGCTATATATATGGCCTCATTTCTCTAGTTTTCTCACACTAAAATCAATGGAGGCCTAAATGTTATTGGTGCCTGGACTGAATCAAATCTTTTTCTTCTTCTGCAATCAAGTTTAGAGATTCAATTGTAGATCTGTGATCCAACCTCTGCTATTCTTCTTCTATCTTTCTAAATCCAAACGCTGTGAGTTTAAGATGCCTATAAATTTAAATAATTAAAAGTAAAACATGATATGACTGTAATTTGTATCTATCCCTGTGACTGAATCATACTAGATCTATTGTAATTTGTGAATACATGATATTCAGAATTAACCCTGACTTGGATCTTAACCTTTATCATGTCAAATCTGTAATAACTTGTGAATCCATGACATTTTGACATAACCATGATTTGGGTCTTAACCTTTATCATGTCAGATCTACCTTTGATTATAGATCTAATTTGCTATTTAGATCACCTTGTACCTATCATGTTTGCGGTTAAATTGGATCAGTTATTAGTTGGACATCTAAATTATTATTTAGATCTTATCATGCCTATTATGACATCCCTACTATGTTATAAACAGCTCTATTATCTTATGTTCACCAGATCTGTTCATATATGCTCGTTTTATCATTATGCCACTATTTGTTTATGTCAATTTAGTTAGTATACTCATCTCTATCATCTTCCCTTATCTTTCCCTTTTATTTTATATAGCCAGGCTACTTTCGAGCCTAAGCATGCCGCTAAAAAATGTGAACACGTTAAATGGGGAAAATGAGGGAAAACATTGAAATTGGGCATAACTTGTAAATGGGGGTTTTGGCATAACTTGAATAATGTTTATGAATATGAATTTAGGGCATATAATTCATTATGAACATAACTAGGAAAAAAGAGGCATGAAACCTATAACGACATAGGTAAAATTTGGTTAATAAATAAATGCCTAGGATTACAGTAATTAGAAACTGTAACTGCGCCTAGACACGAGGTTAGATTACCCTTCTTAGCGGAAGCCTGCCCGAAACCGCCTGGCATATCCAGCGACAACAAGTGGCGAATCTAATGTGAGGGGTCCAACTGCATAAATATGAGACGTTTTATGACACGAGGTTAAAACCAATTTGTGGAAGAAGTCTGCCCGAAGCCGCCCGGCATAACCAGCATCTGCAAGTTGTAGGTTTAGTATGGGAGGCCTAACACAATATAACCATAAATGGACATGGTAAGGAATTTGAATACTTAACCTAGTTAAATCCATAGGGATTGTATGAACATGAATTTGAATAGGGGTTAAGTAAACATGTTTGAATAGTAGGTGGGTTAAGTAAATCTGAGGGGGTGGGTAATACTTATATATAGGCCCACAAACTTAACCCAAGGGGGTTAGGTAATTAAAAAGACACCAATAGATACACATAACCTGAGGAAATCCTAGTGGGGATACAAGAAAAGGGGGAGAGCTTATATCATCTTGTGTGTGGGACACATTTTAGTCAGTAACCCATATAACGGTATCGAACGAGGACTCCACCTTAGGTTAGAGTCGGGGCACGCTTACTGGGCTGATTGTAAGAGATCCAAACATGGAGGACGGTGTGTGCGGTGCAAACCGACCGGGGACTCACTAGACTTTATGTCTGACCCTTTTTGTTTCCTCTTCTTTCTTTCGTTCCCCCTTGTTCTCAGGGTGGGAATACTCAAGCTTGACCAGGATTCTGCTATCATTTTGCTGGAGCTGCTCTGATGTATGGCTCAGGCTCCTATCTTTGCTACTGTGGCTATGTTTTTATTTGGGGATTTTTCTTCTTTTATTTTATACTATGATGTTTAAATGAAAGATAGATGTTTTTATGATGTACTAGTTTTTATGTAATGCAGACATATGATGTTTTGAACCACAATGCTTTATGATTAATAAAGTTAGTTTTTATTCCGCTGCTATTTTTAAATCTGTCTTGTAATGTTTCTGTTTACCTATAACTCTTCCCGAAACTTAATGCATTCTCTTAATAAGCGACATTAACGAACATGGGGTGTCATACTTCGTATCAGAGCTGAAGGTTACCAGATTAGATAAAATATTTTGAAAATTATTTTCAAAAAGGTTTTAAAAGAATTCATTTTTAAAGGAAAAGTCTGCTTTAAAAAACATATTCCCTAAAGCCATATGTAATAGCTTTCGGCCCTTTGTCTGAATCTCTTTCCTTTTCTTTTCAACATGTCTGGGGAACCTAATACTCCAGAGGGTATTACGATACCAGGCTGGTTCCGTAGGTATCTAGAGGCCACGGCGCCTACCGGTGGTCAAGCTGATGTTCCTTCCCCAGCTGCACCCGTCATTCCTCCCCCTGCTGCACCCGTCGTTCCTCCTCCTCCAAGAGCAGATAATTTCATCAATACCTGCAAAGATTTTTGTGCCATGCGAGGGAAGCTATTCCGTGGAACTAAAACATTCGTAGAGGCAAGGAATTGGCTCAAGGAGACCGAGGACTTGTTTGGAATTTTTGAAATAGAAGATCAAAGGAAGATTCAATTAGCTGTCTAGCTACTGAAAGATGAAGCATCATTCTGGTGAGAAGTTACCGAAGTTGGACGTCCGATGGAGACATAGGATGATTTTAAAATGAGATTTGAAATGAAGTTCTTTATCAAGCTTAGAAAAGCATGCAAATGGAGAGGTTCTTGGCACTCAAACAAGGAAACATGCTGTTAAAGAATATGTGAACAAATTCAACCAGCTAGCAAGATTTGGATTGGAACTGGTAGATACTCCACATAAGAAGGCTTTGCGGTTTTCTAAAGGGATAAATGAACCCCTTCATGGTTTAACTATGTCCCATATTCCAATAGGAGCTACTTTTGAAAGGCTTGTTGACATGGCCTTGATGCATGAGGAAGGCAAAGGAGAAAAGAAGGAAGTTAAGGCTGAGGAAACAACGCAAAACAAGGTACGACCCAAGAAAGGACAGCAACAACAACAACAAAAGAAAGGCGGAAAGAATGACAAGGCTAAGGATAAGAGGAAGTGTCACGGTTGTGGAAAAGAGGGCCATGGTCAAGGACTGCAAAAGAAGGAAGATTTCTTGCTTTAACTATGGAGAGGTCGGACACTTTGCTAGGGAGTTCCCGAAGAAACAGGGACAAGGTCAAAGAGCAGAAGCTTCTGGAGGGTATGTGCATGCTCTTGCGACCAATGCTCTGGATAGAGGTTGGAAAATTTCCATGGAAGGTTTGATTTATCTTTACAATCATCCTATTAGAACTCTTTTTAATTCTCGCACTTCACATTCATTTATATCTAGTTTTGTGATTGAATCTCTACACTTAAATACTAGTATGGTAGTGGATCCCGTTATTGTCTCAAACCCCTTGGTGGTTCGGCTCATTTATCCATGATTTGTCGGGGTTTGAGAATATATGTCTTAGGCATCGAGTTTGAGTGCGATGCATATGTACTCGGTTTTATAGGCTACGGGTTGATTCTAGGGATGGATTGTCTAGCCATGTATGGTGCCATTCTGGATTGTGAGAAGAGGGTGGTTAGGCTTCTGACTTGTCATGGGAGGACCCTCGAGATTTCCTGTGACCCGCAAGGATTTTTTATGCTTAGTTTCCTAGAGTCTCCTGATGCATATATCAAAAATGTGCAATTTGTGCCAGTAGTCCGGGATTATCTTGATGTTTTTGATGAGTTACGAGGATTATCTCCGAGGCATGAGATCGATTTTCGTATATATTTGGTGGACAATCAAAGCTAGTTGCATTACCTGTGCGCCATATGGCTCCAAGGGAAAGGATGGAGCTTAGCAAACAAGTAGGGGAGCTACTTGAGAAAGGATTTATTAGGTGAAGCATATCTGAATGGGGTGCTCCAATAGTATTTGCGACTATGGTAGATGGTTTGCTTCGCTTGTGTGTAGATTATAGGGAGCTGAAAGAACTCACTAAGAAGAACATGCACCCACTCCCAAGAATAGATGACTTGTTTGACCAGCTTGTTGGTGTATCAGTATTCTCTCAGTTAGACCTGGCCATGGGGATTCATCAGTTGAGAGTGGCAGAGGACAGTGTAGATAACACCGCTTTTAGGACTCCAGATGGTTTCTTTGAATGGCTCATTTTTCCTTTTGGGTTGACGAATGCACCCACATATTTTGTTGATCTGATGAGTAGGATGTTTCTGGAGTTCCTAAATAAATTTGTTGTGGTCGTTGTTGATGATATCTTGATCTTCTCAAAGAACGAAGAAGAGCATGCCCAGCATTTGAGGGAGGTTTTGAAAACTCTTCGTGCACATCAGCTTAAGGAAATGTTCTCCAAGTGCCATTTTTGGAGAAAAGAGGTGAGATTCCTTGGGCGTGTGGTTTATAAAGAAGGGATAACAGTAGATCCTGCAAAGGTGGTTGTAGTTCAGGATTGGCAGATTCCAAAGAATGCAACGGAGGTGAAAATCTTTTTGGGGTTGGTAGGTTATTATCGAAAGTTCATTAAGGACTTTGCAAAGATATTAGCCCCACTCACCAGGCTAACGAAGAAGAATTTGGCATTCTCATGGGATATAGATTGTGATGTTGCTTTCCAACTATTGAAGAGGGCTCTGACAACCGCCCATTCTTGACCTTGCCTAATAGGAACAAAGTATTTACAGTATACATCGATGCATGTGGTTTAGGGCTTGGCGCGGTTTTGATGCAAGAGGGGAGGGTAGTATGTTATGGGGGTAGACAGCTAAGGGTTCATGAGAACAATACCCTACCTACGTCTTAGAGCTAACTTCCACAATGTTCGCGCTTAAGACATGGAGTCATTATTTGCTTGGAGAGAAGTTACACTAATCATAAATCTCTCAAGTACTTATTCTCGCAGAAGGATCTTAATTTAAGGCAACAAAGGTGGATGGAGTTTCTAGCTTCTTATGATTTCTAGATTTCTTATACCTCTGGCAAGGGTAATGTGGTGGAAGACGCATTGAGTAGGTAGAGGATGGCCTTAAGTCCTCTGCTTGTGGAAAGGAAAAGCTTGGAGTTCATATAGACTTTTGATTTTAGACCCTGCACCGAATTTTTTCCTGGTTTACTTGCATCGCTAGAGATACGACCTACTTTTATGGATCAGATAGGAGCTTCGCAGCAAGATGATCCACAGATTTCAGACATCTTGGATAGGCTCAGTAAAGGGAGACTTCTAGTCACCGTAATAGATATTCCATAGACGATAAAGGGTGGTTGAGACGAGATGGAAGGCTTTGTGTACCTCAAACTGGAAGTTTGATAAAGACTGTCCTAGAAGAAGCCCATCATTCTAAGATGACTATTCATCCAGATGGTGATAAGATGTATAGGGATATGAAGAGGGTTTTCATTTGGGCAGGGACGAGGAAAGATGTGGTAGAGTTTGTTTCTCAATGTTTGGTTTGTCAGCAAGTCAAAATTGAGCAAAAGAAGCCCGATGGATTATTTCATCCTTTGGAGGTCCCACAGTGGAAGTGGGAGAGCGTCTCTTTGGATTTCATAGATGGTTTGCATAGATCAAAGAAAGGAAGCACTAGTATCTGGGTTGTGGTAGATAGACTTACTAAGAGTGCCCATTTCATTCCAGTTAAGAGTAAGAGGAGAGCAGCATGGTTGGCAGCAGTTTATGTTCGAGAGATAGTCTATCTTCATGCGGTACCTTCTAGTATTGTAAGTGATCGCGACCCCATTTTAACCTGTGAATTTTGGAGGAGCTTGCAAGAAACATTAGGTTCACAGTTATGTTTGAGCACCTTTTATCATCCTCAGACCGATGGGAAGACGGAGAGGGTGAGCCGAGCTCTAGAGGATTTTTTGAGGCTGTGTATCCTAGACTTCAGAGGGACTTGGGAAGAGCATCTTCTTTTAGTAGAGTTCGCCTACAACAATAGTTATCAAGCTATCATTGGCATGGCACCCTCCGAAGCATTATACGTACGACCTTGTATGTGAAGGCCCACCCCGCACCAGCCGACGTTTCCCTGAAATGTGTTGTACCGATGTCCAACCAGCATGGGACGGTCATCAGATGAAAGGAAAAAGGAAGGAATTTGAAACTATGAATCATTAAAGAACCTGTACTATATCTCACAGCGCGTGGAACAAAATATAATAATAACGTACCTTGATGTAAAACAGGCGAGATAATACATAAGCTGAAAATTAAACCATCATAGCAGTGGAAAGATTCAAAATACAGCTTATGATCTAAACCATCATTATTACAACTTTTAAAACTGTCTTTAAAGAAAAATAGGAAGGTACATTACTAATGCCTAAAATAGTGACCAGCAACAACACAGGGATAATATATGGGAACAATGCGTGTAAGCCTCCTGCTCGTCTCCAGACAGCTACTCGTGCATAACCAGCTAACTTGTCTCTAGTCTGCTCGTTTAGGAGCACCCAGAGTAATAAGAAGAGATATAAAACTCTAGGTCAGACAAAAGTCTAGTATGAGCGATAAGTAGCAAAAACAGAACAATAACAGGTATACATAACCATACCTGAACCTGGACCTACAACTAAAGAGTTAGTACAACAGGATGTACAATACTCTACGGTGACACTAACACATGGTGTGAAAATAATGAGGAGGGGGTGTGCATATCATGGTTATAGCAAACATCAAACATAGCAATCATCCTCACATCTCTCACTTAGTGCGTAAAGTATACAATATCCACCATTTTGATCACCCAATTCTTTGTTACGATCACTCTGCCCCATGGAGCCATGACGGCTCCACTCACTGATCTGTAACCACTAATACTTCGCTATGTGCACTCTTCCCTCATGGAGTCAAGACAACCCCACTGCACTGGCTCATAGCCCTGCTAAGATCACTTTGCCCCATGGAGTTATGACAACTCCACTACACTGATCCATAGCCAATATCCGTCTCTCAGTGGTGAGTCAAAGCTATAGACATCGATGACCCCTTTGCACACGTCCTGCAGAAAAGTCCAACTCATGAAGTTAACTCGTTGGTTCCCATCTGGATCCGGAGTTATAACTTCTCACTTGGACTTCGTTTGCATCTCGGGTTTTGGTCGAATTGGACTTGGTCATCAGAAGAGTTGACACGTAGTAGTAATAAAGGTTCAAACCCGGTTCGATTCGATCTGCTTCAGTAGGTTCGGTTCGAATACATTGTCCCCAGGTTTCCCATTCGATTTAGTGTTCCACTTCAAGTCAGTTCGGTCGTCTCCCTCCGGTTCGGTTCGGGTGGTGCTCTAGTCTTGGTTCGATTCGGCGCTCCTTTACCTCCAGATCCTAGTTCGATCCCGCTCCCTAGCTCTAATTCGATCTGTTCCCCATGCCAAGCTCTGGTCCGATCCCAATTCCAATTCAACGCAGGTGGCCTTTCTTTTTTCCATGCATAAAACTTGCCACTACTTCGGTTCGGTTCGAATATGTCCGATCTGATCCCCTATCCCGATCCGATCTGCAATCCTGGTACTTTTCCAACAGGCTATTTATGCCATATGGTGGCGTTTTCAACCAATCTAACTTCACTAAGCAACCACAAAACATTCCAAACAGTAATAACAACAAAGAGAATCGACCATGAACACCAAAACATCAATCTAACATGTTAATATGGATAAAACATGCCCAAAACCCATGGTTTTCCCCTTAATCATGTTTAACCATAATTAATGATAGGATTACCAAAACATATCCAAATTAACCCAGATTTCTATCAGAGCCCTAAAATAATATTTAAGAATTTTTATATATTTTTCCAGAATTTTAACGTGCATAATTTCGCTAATTAACACTAATCACCCCTAATTAGCCGTAATTAGTGAAAAACAATGCAAATCACTCACCTTAGCCACAAATGAATTATAGATCAGAACTTTTCTACTGTTTTGGGTCGAATTCCTATAAAACACAGTAGCTCCCACTCTGATTTGATGTTAATCTTCCTTGATTTGATGTAGATTTGGCTAGTAAGTGACTAGAAAGTGATTTGGGAGTAATTTAGAAGGTGGAGGCCATTGCTAGGATTAGAGAAATGTTTTAGGCGGCTAAGAAAATGAAATGAGATCGTCCTAACTGATTTCAGCCTGCCATAACCCTAATCCCGAAATGGGTTATGGGCCCATATGCTAATTACCCTAATTAGGCCCGGTTAAGCTGTTTTTCACCTTCCAAACCTTATTTCAGCCATATCTCCCAAACAGTATGACCATTTAATCAATGTGACCACTCTACGAAAAGGCAAACCATTATACGAATCCAATGGAAGTGGTTTCAGGTCAAAACTCCTTACCAATCAAAAGGTATGGACGAAACAAGATTCACCAGGGGTAAAACGGTCATTTAAAAATCGGTAAAAATCGTGAACATAGGAAATGACCCCAATAGTCGTCCCCCAAAGTTACACAACTTTACGACCTCCTATGATAATGAAATAAATATTCTATGATCCTCCGATGCGTAAAAGGCGGGTCGTTACATTCTCCCCCCTTAAGAAATTTTGCCCCTGAAATTCCTTAACTAAGAAACAACAATGGGTCCCGCATGCCTATCAACCATTTACAAACAACTAAACATAAATAGCAACATAACAATCCTATCTTAGCATGCGGTTTATTAACAAGGGAATAACTAAATGGTCATTAAAATCTTACCAGGCAAAGAGTTCTGGATACAACATCCTTATGCTCTCCTCTGTTTCCCATGTACAGTCATTCTCGTTATCACCCACTGGACCTTGACTAGTTGCACCATCTTCCTTCGAAGTTGCTTTGTATCGTACTCGATAATACGGATCGGTGTGCAGTTCCCAACCGCCTTGGGTTCTACTTCGATGTCATCCAACTGATCCAGTGAAATAGTCATATCAGGGTCGTGTACGAACTTCCTTAATTGAGAAACATGAAATACGTTGTGAATTCCTGCCATCTTGTCAGGTAATCAACCTTTATATGCTAAATTCCCAACTTGTTTGAGAACTGGGAATGGACCAACAAACCTTGGTGCTCGCTTGCCTCTCCTACCAAATCGAATCATGCTCTTTAACGGAGAAATCCTGACAAATACCAAGTCGCCAAGGGAGAATTTCAATTCTCTTCGTCTCTTATCAGCATAACTCTTCTGCCTATTTTGGGCAGCCTTCATTCGCTATTGGATAACCTTGATCTTATCTGAGGTTTCTCTTATCACATCTGGCCCAAGCACAAATGTCTCACCGGTTTCTAACCAACATGATGGTGGGATGCATGGTCTTCCATACAAAGCTTCAAATGGAGCCATACTAATACTGGATTGATAACTATTATTATATGCGAACTCCACTAGATGCAAATAGTCATCCCATGACCCTCCAAAATCCAATATACAAGCTCTCAAGAGATCCTCTAATATGTGATTCACCCTCTCTGTCTGACCGTCGGTTTGAGGATGGTATGCAATACTGAGATGTAATTCTGACCCTAAAGCTTCTTGTAAGCTCTTCCAAAACCCACTAGTAAACAACGAATCTCGGTCACTCATAATGCTTTTGGGTACTCCATGAAATCTCACTACCCACTTCATATACAGTTCTGCTAATTTAGCTATCGTTCTGTTTGACTTGACTGGTATAAACCTTGCACTCTTGGTCAATCGATCCACAATCACCCAAATACTTACATGGCCCTATCTAGTCTTGGGTAAACATCAATGAAATCCATTGAGACTTGTTCCCATTTCCATTCGGGAATTTCTAATGGTTGCAACAAACCACTAGGCTTCTTTTGTTCAGCTTTAACTAGCTGGCAGTTCATGCATTTAGATATAAACTTCCCAACACCTCTTTTCATTCCTTCCCAGTAGTGGGTCTGCTTCATGTCTCGATACATTTTGTTACCACCGGGATTTATAGTCAGTTTTGAGTGATGACATTCTCTAAGCACTTCATCTCTCAATCCATTGACAGTGGGCACAACTAGTCTTCCATTCTTTCTAAGCCATCCATCTCGATCAAGCCCATACTTGTTCATCTCCTCGTCGATTCCCATTTCTAACTTAGAGATGATTTCTAATAAATTAGGGTCACCACTTTGACTGGAACCAATTCGCTCAATCAAGGTGGGTCTGACCATCAAACTTGCTAACATTTCTGGGTCCAATTCGCACTTTGGTTTGAAATCATACCCAGCGTTATACTCCAGTTGCTTCCATTCCAGAAACATAGCCCATAAACTGGCATGTCTCCAACTCAATGCATCAGCTACCTCATTGCCCTTTCCTGGTGTATATGCGATATCGAAATCATAGGAAGCCAATAATTCTAACCATCTCTGCTGATGGAGGTCTAGATCCTTCTAAGAGAAAAGATACTTTAATGATTTATGATCAGTAAACAACCCGATTCTTTCTCCCAAGAGATAATGTCTCCACATCTTCAACGCGAACACGATCGCTGGCAATTCCAAATCATGGGTAGGATATCTTTTCTCATGTGGTTTCAGTTGCCGACTAGCGTAAGCTACTACCCTGCCTCCTTGCATCAATATAGCACCTAGTTCGGTACCACATGCATCCGTGTAAACTGTCTTCTCTTCATTCCCTTTAGGAATGACTAACACTGGCGCACGCGTCAACTTTTCCTTTAAACTCTTGAATGCATTCTCACACCTTTCAACCCAGACGAAAGCTTGATCCTTCTTGATCAACTGAGTTAACAGTGCTGCTATCTTGGAGAAGTCTTGGATGAACTTATGATAATATCCAGGTAATCCCAAGAAACTTCTTATGTCTGTTGCATTCTTGGGCATAGACCAATCTTGTACCACAGCCACCTTCGCAGGGTCCACGACAATACCATTCTCTGAAACAACATGGCCCAAGAATCTCACTTCCCTCCTCTAGAAGTGACATTTAGAAAATTTTGCTTTCAATTGGTGTTTTCTCAACACCTCCATCACTATCCTCAAATGTTCCTTGTGTTCTTCCTCTGTCCTCAAGTAAACAAGGATATCGTCCACAAACACCAGGACCAACTTATTCAGTTGATCCTTGAATACCCTATTCATAAGATCCACAAAATATGTTGGTGCATTGGTCAACCCGAATGGCATGACTAACCACTCATAGAATCTAGACGGCATCCAAAATGTCGTTTTAGGAATGCTCTCAGCTACTACTCGGAGCTGACGAAATCCTGTCGCGAGCTCCAACTGGGAGAACACTCTTTCTCCTTCCAGTTGATCAAACAAATCATTTATCCATGGAAGAGGATACTTATTCTTCCTAGTCACCTTATTCAACTCGCAATAGTCCACACATAAACGAAGGGAACCATCTGCCTTAGTGGTAAATAAAACTGGTGCTCCCCACTCAGAGACGCTTCTTCGGATAAATCCCTTCTTCAAAAGATCGCTCACTTGCACCCCGATCTCTCGCTGCTCCGTTGGTGCCATACGACGAAGTGGCATCACTATAGGTCTGGTATCTTTCACTAAATCAATACGGAACTCAATCTTTTGGTGTGGTGGAAGTTTGGTCACTTCCTCGAAGATATCCGGATACTGTCTAGCAACGAGAACCCCTGATAACTCGTCCTACAGGATGTTGAGGGAATTTAGTAAACTAGCCGTCAACTCATCACTAGGTAGGCCACCAAACACTACCCTCCTCCCATCATCCGTGCTAATAGTCACCTCACAGTCTACCACCACCCCATATCTTTGGAGTCAATCGACTCCCAAAATAATGCCAAACCCAGTAAAGCCCTAAACAAAGCAATCACAAGCAATACATCCATGACTAGATAGGACCAAATTTCAACAAATCATACTAAGGCTAATCTAACCACCAATCGGGTTCATCACAACTAAAGGTCTATCAACTATCTCGGGTTCCAATCCCAACCTATCTACCAGGTCAATAGATATGAAGGAACGGAAAGCTCTAGTCCAAACAGTACTCGAATAAGAACATCATGAATAGAAAGCATACCTTGAATGATGACATTCTTTCCTTTCTCCGCCACAGGTGGGGCATTCAACGAAGAAGGAACAACATTAATAGCATATGCTTTCACGATCTGCTTCTCTTTAAGAGGTTGTGGACACTTATCCTTATGATGTCCCACTTGGCCGCAATTGAAGCACTTCCTGTCTGCTGGCTTTGCTTGACATTCTTTAGCATAATGGCCCTTCTTGCCACAGCTAAAGCACTCGATATCTTTCTTACCCTTCTTCTGACCATCCTTAGCTTGGTTCTGTTTCCTCTTATTTTGCGAATTATTCTTGCCTCCACTGCTTGCTTGCGGCTTTGGCTCGCCTGCAGATGCAACAGCGACTTCAGTCTTGGGCTTAGGATAAAGGCTCTCTGATCTCAATGTTTTCCCAACAATCGATTCAAAAGTCTCATCAATATGATTTATAAGCCTTTCCCCTAAGTACTGATCAAAGCCTGTTCTCATTCTTCTTCTTGGGAGTATCAATAAGTGATAATCCATACTTCGATAAAGTATCGAACTTAGCAATATATTCCGAGACTTCCCTACCATTCTGTTTAAGCTCCAAGAACTTCCAAAACAACTCTAACTTCTGGGCAGCTGGGATAAACTTGTCACTGAAGCGAGCTTTAATTTGATTCCATGTAACTTGATCCTCATGAGTACCTCCCTTAAAGCATTCCACCAATTCATAGCCCGTCTTTGCAGCTGACGAGATGCTAGCTTCCTCTTTATCGCATCTCCGATTCCCAGATCCTCGAAGATACGCTTACAACTATCAAGCCAATCCTAAACTTCTGTAACCAATTCCGTTCCGTAGAACGGCTTCCCACCAAGACCAGTGTAGTCCTTACAGAGCTTGGCAAAAACGGCCCTAGGCGCCTGCACCGCTGCACCACCACCATTTGCAGCATTAGGAGCTGCCCTCTGAACATCCCTAAGAATCTCTCTCATGAAGTCAGTGAACATCGTCCTCATATCAGGAGCATTCCTATTATTGGCTCCTGAACCAGTATTCCTCGTATATCGGCTCATCGTTCAATCTGTAAGGAGAAAATGATTAACCATCTCTTTAGTGGTGCCAATGCAGTGCGAACTCATCTTTAAATATACTAGTAGTGTGTGTGTATATATATAGCTTTTGAAAACCAAAATATCACAAATACGCGCTCTCATATACGTATACTATCTCTACCTGGTGTCTTCCCCTAGGTTAACTACGCAACCTAGAGCTCTGATACCAAGTGTGACGGCCCACCCCGCACCAGCCGACATTTCCCTGAAATGCGTTGAACCGATGTCCAACCAGCACGGGACGGTCGTCAAATGAAAGGAAAAAGGAAGGGATTTGAAACTATGAATCATTAAAGAACCTATAGTGTATCTCACAACGCATGGAACAAAATATAGTAATAACATAACTTGATATAAAATAGGTGAGACAATGCATAAGCTGAAAACTAAACCATCATAGTAGCGGAAAGATTCAAAATACAGTTTATGATATAAACCATCATTATTACAACTTTTAAAACTGTCTCTAAAGCAAAATAGGACGGTACACTACTAATGCCCAAAGTAGTGACCAACAACAACACAAGGAGAATATATGGGAACAATATGTGTAAGCCTCCTACTTGTCTCCGGACAGCTACTCGTGCATAACCAGCTAACCTGTCTCTAGTCTGCTCGTTTAGGAGCACCCAGAGTAATAATAAGAGACATAAAACTCTAGGTCAGACAAAAGTCTGGTATGAGTGATAAGCAGAAAAAACAGAACAATAACAGGTATACATAACCATACTTGAACCTGGATCTGCAACCAAAGATTTAGCACAACAGGATGTATAATACTATAAGGTGACACAAACACATGGTGTGAAAATAATGGGGAGGGGGTCTGCATGTCATGGTGATAGCAAACATCAAATATAGCAATCATCCTCACACCTCTCACTCAGTGCGTAAAGTATACGATATCCACCACTTTTTTCACCCAATTATTTGTTACGATCACTCTGCCCCCATAGAGCCATGATGGCTCCACTGCACTGATTCGTAACCACTAATACTTTGCTATGTCCACTCTGCCCCATGGAGTCATGACTACCCCACTGCACTGACTCATAACCCTGCTACAATCACTTTGCCCTATGGAGTTATGACAACTCCACTACACTGATCCATAGCCAATATCCGTCTCTCAGTGGTGAGTCAAAGCTATAGACATCGATGCCCCCTTTGCACACGTCCTGCAGAAAAGTCCAACTCATTAAGTTAACTCGTTGGTTCCCATCTGGATCCTGAGTTATAACTTCTCACTTGGACTTCCTTTGCATCTCAGGTTTTGGTCGAATTGGAGTTGGTCATCAGAAGAGTTGACACGTAGTAGCAATAGAGGTTCAAACCTGGTTCGGTTCGATCTGCTTCAGTAGGTTTGTTTCGAATACGTCGTCCCCAGGCTTCCCGTTTGGTTCGAATACATCGTCCCTAGGCTTACCATTCAGTTCGATGTTCCACTTCAGGTCGGTACAATTCGGTCGTCTCCCTTCGGTTCGGTTTGGGTGGTGCTCTAGCCTTGGTTCAGTTCGACTCTCCTTTGCCTCCAGATCCGGGTTCGATCCCGCTCCCTAGCTCTAATACGATCCAATCCCCATGCCAAGCTACAATCCGATCCCAATTCCAATTCAATGAAGGTGGCCTTCCTTTTGGCCGTGCACAAAACTTTCCACTACTCCGGTTCGGCTCGGATATGTCCGATCCGATCCGGAATCCTGGCACTTTTCCAGCATGTTGTTTACGCTATACAATGGTGTTTTCGACCAATCTAACTTTACTAACCAACCACAAAACAATCCAAACAGTAATAACAACAAAGAGAATCGATGGTGAACATCAAAACATCAATCTAACATGTTAATATGGATCAAACATACCTAAAACCCATGGTTTTCCCCTTAATCATGTTTAACCATAACTAATGATAGGATTAGCAAAACATATCCAAATTAACCCAAATTTCTATCAGGGCCCTAAAATAATATTTAAGAAATTTTACATATTTTTCCAGAATTTTAGCATACATAATTTCACTAATTAACACTAATCACCCCTAATTAGCCGTAATTATCGAAAAACAATGCAAATCACTCACCTTAGCCACAAATGAATTATAGATCTGAACTTTTCTACTGTTTTGGGTCGAATTCCTATGCAACACAGCAGCTCCAACTCTGATTTGATGTTAATCTTCTTTGATTTGACATAGATTTGGCTAATAAGTGATTAGAAAGTGATTTGGGACTGATTTAGAAGGTGGAGGCCATTGCTAGGGTTAGAGAAATATTTTAGGCGGCTGAGAAAATGAAATGATATCATTTCCTAACTAATTTCAACCTCCCCATAACCCTAATCCTGAAATGGGTTATGGACCCATATGCTAATTACCCTAATTAGGCCCAATTAAGCTGTTTTCACCTTCCAAACCTTATTTCAGCCATATCTCCCAAACGGTAAGTCAGTTTAATCAATCATACTACTCTACGAAAAGCTAAACCATCATTCGAATCCAATGGAATTGGTTTCAGGTCAAAACTCCTTACCAATCAAAAGCTATGGATGAAACAAGATTCTCCCGAAGTAAAACGGTAATTTAAAAATCGGTAAAAATCGTGAACATGGGAAATGGCCCTAATAGTCATTCCCCAAAGTTACACGACTATACGACCTCCTATGATAATGAAATTAATATTCTACGATCCACTGATGCGTAGAATGTTTGTCGTTACACTGTAGATCACCAACTTGTTGGTGGGAATCTACAGAAAGACTATTACTTGGACCAGATATGGTAAGGGAAACGTCCGAGAAGATTGATCTTATCCACCTACGCTGATAAGAGAAGGACTGACATTGAATTTGAAGTAGGAGATATGATTTTTGTTTAAGTGTCACCTTTAAGGAATGTGGTCCGCTTTAGATCCGTAGGGAAATTGGCACCAAGATTTGTAGGGACATTTCCTATAACGGAATGGATTGGCCAAATGGCCTATAGAGTAAAGCTACGAGAGAGACTATCTAGAGTAAATGATGTTTTCCACATTTCTCATTTGCGGAAGTGCTTGCATGATACAACGGAAGTAGTTGAGCCGAGTATATTGAAGGAAGTATAAATGGAATGGGAGGCGACAATCAGACGAGTTCCTTCTTGTATTCTTGGATCAGAATTTAAGAAGCTACGCAATAGAGAAGTCAAGTTGATGAAGGTTCAGTGGGAAGATAACCCAGAGGATGCGACTTGGGAGACCGAAGACAAGATTCGTGCTTCATACCCTTTTCTTTTCGAGGTTATGTTCTTAATTCCTTTTCCAAAGCTTTCGTTTATGATTGTTTCTATCATCTAAGTATGTCCTATCGATCGAATCTTGGACCTTTAGGTAGGAATCCCATGGATGTAAACATGTGTTTGAGACATGTTATGTTTGATGGATGCAAATGTTTGCTAATGGTTGCTTTGGATGCATATACACACACATTAGGCACTAGATTGGCTCAATCACTCTCATATTGCATATGGATGTGTGTGCATATTTTTCTTTTAATGGATGGAAATTGAGTGTCTCATCATATGGATGTTGCATTTGAACGGATGATTATGCACACATATAGAACTTACATGTTATAATAGGATTGTTGCATATATGTTGGATTCATGGCACTAACATACATTGCGTTAAGGATGTCGACTGAATCAGTAGACCGCCTGATCTTTGCATTAGTATTGGGACATATACACACACCTTTGCATATGTTCATATAAACATTAGAAATCTTTTAAGGACAATTGATGCCTATGATTGATGGATAAGTAGATGGATGTGGATGGTAGGATATACATTCTTCTTAATGTGGAGATTTCGGGGACGAAATCCTTTGAGTGGGGGAGAATGTAACACCCCGTAATTTTAACAATACTAAAGAGGATAAATTAAAGAATAATTAATTTAATATTCAGAATTAAGGGAAACGGACTGCGCCATTGCATCCGCTTCGAAATTCTGATCAGGATAGACATTTGGTTTGCATAAAATGGACACCGTATGAAGAAGTTATGAAGGTTTGAAGTTTGTATATGTGCAAGAATATATATATATATATATAGGGTCCAGAAGTTCAAAATTTCAGTTCAAAATTCAAAATCGCAGAGATTTAGGTGAGCGGGAAAAATCCAGCTCGGGGGAGTCGACCCCTTAAGGGGGGTGTCGACCCCCTAAGGGGTGGGTCGATCCCCCTGAGGCTGATGTGGTAGGTTGGTTCTGGGGCTACTAGTTATATATACGGCCTCATTTCTCTAGTTTTCTCACACTAAAATCAATGGAGGCCTAAATGTTGTCAGTGCTTAGACTAAATCAAATCTTTTTCTTCTTCTGCAATCAAGTTTAGAGATTCAAGTGTAGATTTGTGATCCAACCTTTGCTATTCTTCTTCTATCTTTCTAGATCTAAACGTTGTGAGTTTAAGTTACCTTTAGATTTAAATAATTAAAAGTAAAACATGATATGACTATAATTTGGATCTATCCTTGTGACTGAATCATACCAGATCTAATGTAATTTGTGAATCCATAATATTCTGAATTAACTATGACTTATATCTTAACCTTTATCTTGTCAGATCTGCAATAACTTGTGAATCCATGACATTCTGACATAACTATGACTTGGATCTTAACCTTTATCATGTCAGATCTACCTTTGATTATATATCTAATTTATTATTTAGATCACCTTGTACCTATCATGTTTATGGTTAAATTGGATCAGTTATTAGTTGGGCATCTAAATTATTATTTAGATCTTATCATGCCTATTATGAAATCCCTACTATATTATAAACAGTTCTATTATCTTAGGTTCACCAGATCTATTCTTATATGCCCATTTTATCATTATGCCACTATCTGTTTATGTCAATTTCATTAGTATACTCATTTATGTCATCTTCCCTTTATCTTTCCCTTTTATTTTATATAGCCGATCTACTTTCGAGCCTAGGCATGCCGTTGAAAAATGCGAACACGTTAAATGGGGAAACGAGGGAAACATTGAAATTGGGCATAACTTGTAAATGGGGATTTTGGCATAACTTGAATAATGTTTATGAATATGAATTTAGGGCATATAATTCATTATGAACATAATTGGGGAAAAAGGGGCATGAAACCTATAACAACATAGGTAAAATTGGGTTAATAAAGAAATGCCTAGGATTACAGTAATTAGAAACTGTAACTGAGTCTGGATACAAGGTTAGATTACACTTGTGGTGAAAGCCTGCCCAGAACCGCCCAACATATCCAGTGACCACAAGTGGTGAATCTAATGTGAGGGGTCTAGGTGCATAAATACGAGACGTGCTATGACACAAGGTTAAACCCAACTTGTGGAGGAAGTCTGCCCGGAACCGCCCGACATAACCAACATCTGCAAGTTGTCAGTTTAATGTGGGAGGTCTAGCACATTATAACTATAAATGGACATGGTAAGGAATTGGAATACTTAACCTAGTTAAATCCATAGGGATTGTATGAACATGAATTTGAATAGGGGTTAAGTAAACTTGTTTGAATAGTAGGTGGGTTAAGTAAAACTGAGGGGGTGGGTAATACTTATATATAGGCCCGTAAACTCAACCCAAGGGGGTATGTAATTAAAGACACCAATAGGTGTACATAACCTGAGGAAATCTTAGTAGGGATACAAGACAAAGGGAGAGCTTGTATCATCTTGTGTGTGGGACCCACTTTAGTCAGTAACCCATATAACGGTATTGAACGAGGACTCCGCCCTAGGTCGGAGTCGGGGCACGCTTACTGGGCTGATTGTAAGAGATCTAAACGTTAAGGACAGTGTGTGCGACGCAAACCGACCAGGGACATGTGTGTGCATGAGCCGGGTAGAAGAGGATAAGACGATTGTGACACCAGTAGATATGGTTGTGCATAAGGGTTTCCACTTTAGGAAGTGATACTTCCTACTGTGGGGCCAGCATAGGGAATCTACGGAGTAGGGAGCCGATCGATTAGGGCAGTAGTTAGGGAACATCTGGACTATGGTAAAAAGTTTAGGAACATGTTAGGTTGGGCTACCTGTGGATTGTATGGGGTTAAAACCTCTCACCAGAAGTACGCCTAAGTCTACGATTTTATAGCAGTTGGGATCATCCCATTCTAGGTATACTAGTATTAGTGTGGAGAATAAGAGCAATCATTAGAGAAGCGTATACACTCTATCATGTTTACCTTGTCATACCTACCTTTTATGGTGTTATCTTATCCACTTTATATGCATGTCATGCTACTTTTACTTATTTACTTGCTAAAAGTAACTAGACTCGCCAAACTTTATGTCTGACACTTTATGTCTGACACTTTATGTTTCCTCTTCTTTCTTCTGTTCCCCCCTCCCCAGGTTCTCAGGGTGGGAATGCTCAAGCTTGACCAGAATTCTGCTATCATTTTGCTGGAGCTGCTCTGATGTATGGCCCAGGCTCCTATTTTTGCTAATGTGGCTATGTTTTTATTTGGGGATTTTGCTTCTTTTATTTTGTACTCCGATGTTTAAAAGCAAGTCAGAAGTTTTTATGATGTACTAGTTTTTATGTAATGCAGACATACGATGTTTTGAACCACGATGCTTTATGATTAATAAAGTTAGTTTTTATTCCGCTGCTATTTTTATATCCGTCTTGTAATGTTTCTGTTTCTTTTTACCTATAAAGCTTCACGACACTTAATGCGTTCTCTTAATGAGTGACATTAACGGACGTGGGGTGTCACATAAATAGTGCCTAGGTTCAATTTTAGGGTACGGTATCTCCTCTAATTTTTGTCCAATGTCATTTAGATATTCGAATCAATTTTGAAAGTTGAACTTGGTGAACTTTTCAAACCTGGCCAGAATTCAACATGGCCTACGTCAAAATTTGTGACTTTTTATCTTTCTCCTATTAGGTCGGAATTTTGTTAATCTTTTTTCCATTTAAAAGACATGTTATTGTTTTTTTTTTTTGGCAAAGCTGACCTGTTTTTATAGTGCTCCGTAATACTTTTATTACATTCAAATAATACATACATGAGATTCAAAAGATATACTCGGGTATATCTACTAAAAGGAGATCTTTCCACGTAGGGAAGACTTAGCCTACAAATAATAGTAGACACAAAAATTAACATAGATAGAGTATTACATAGAAAGGCAATAGAAAAGAACAATAACAAACATAGTTCATGACAACAGCAAGTCACATGATCTTCTTACCAACTAAAAGAGAGGACACTCCATATTAGTCATTATCTAGAAGGTAGCACTTCAGCAGTTCCACCTTCTTGCTTCTAGTAATGGGTGCCTGGGGATCCTTATAGCCATGTAAGCTCACTGAAAGAGGAGGGTTGGAGAAAGAAACTATCTTAACATCGGGTGGACATGCTTTATATCTTGGAGGAGGCTTGATATGAACATAATGATGCTCAAACATGTTCTTCACTTTTTTTCTTGAAAGAGGAGGTTTGAGTGGCATTCCCTTCAATACTACTCTAATTAATAGGGCTTTCAGCATCTATAAACCCATTGTTGGATCTCATAGGCATGGCTATAGGATTAGGTAACCTGGAAAAGGGCTATTCTTGTTTAAAAATATCGGATTTAAGGAAAATCCAAAGATAATAGTTTGCACAGGTGTAGCTTGATCATCATCGAAAGTTGTACAGACAAAAGTTTCAACTTTACTATTTTTAGCAGAAGATACATTGCTATATTTGATTGCCTCCTCATACAATTCCTTTGTGTTAGCTTGTCCATCTTTCTCACCTATCAAGATAGCGGCTTGTGAAATCGTGTTACCATCCTCAATGCCACATTCATCACGAGGAAGCTATACGACATCAACCAGTACAACAAATTCTGTATTGTTTTTCCTGCTAATACCTTCAAGCTGGCTAACCTGACCTTCCCCAAGTCCAGTCACTACTTGCATCTTATCCACACTCACATGAGTCTTGCCATAATCTTTATCTAGCATTCTAGAAAAATTGTTCAGTGAAATATCAGATTATACACTAACAGGGCCTATTCTTACTTCACCTAAGTCAAAAGGAGGCATTGGAATGTAAAAAGAGTCACTACAAGCATTCATAACAGTAGTAGTCCCAGCTACATCATCAAGATGTTGTAACAAATCTAAAGCTTTTCGAATAACACTCACACTCCTGTCTATCCTAATATGTTTACCTTTCTAGTTCAAATTGAAAACCGTTTTCCAACCCTCTTTTTTATTAAAAAATGTAAATTGTTCCTGTTTCTTATCGTGAACCTTCCCCATTGTTGTTTCCATCGGAACATCATCAACTTTGCTCATGTCTTTATCTTAACCATAGTTGGGATCTAAACTGTCTACCTTAATCATAAATGAGGCTCTCTTGCATCCATTCTCACAGTGCCTAAAGACTTTACAAATAGGACAGATAGCAGGTTTCCAAATGTATAACACTCTAACGAAATGCTCTGTTCCATCCGTGAGTTGAATAGAGAATTCATCAGGAAACTCTTGATCATAATTCACTTCGACCATGCACTTTGCAAATTTGATCTTATCAATTCTTTCTGTATTCTCATCCATACATAGAAACTTCCCAATCGTAGTGGCTAACCAACAGATCCCCAATTTAGACCAAGCAAATGGGTGGATATTCAATAATTTTATCCAAACTGCCACATACTGAATCCTAACACTATTATCACCTATAGTTGTGACCTACGGTTTAACGATACAAACTTTGTTTTTAATTATGACTAGGTCAGACTCAATGATTTTAACATGGTCCTCAGCTAAGGCAAAGTGAAAAAAAGAGGCCACCATTTGATTTTACCTTCACTAGGACTCTTGGTTTCCAGTGTTTTTTCAGTCGTGTGATTACTGTTGTGTATGAAAGAGCTTCGTCTAAGGAAAATCCAATCAGGTACTTGGTCCAAACTTCGATTCCAGCTGCTAAAATTTGTTTAGTTGCCACAAGCATCTTTAAATACAACTGAAGCTTGATAGGTGGAGAAGTGAAGATTCCTACGTTCTTTGGTTTCAATGCAAATAATGTTGACCGTTTTCTTCCTCAAAGCGGGGGCAAGAGAGGTAGTGTTAGCTGGTGGACGAGGATATGGTGGGTACGATCGTAGGAGAGAGGAATAGGGGGCGACGGAGGGTCAGTGGTAGAAGAAGACGTTGAAACGGCGATTTGATGTGTTGAGGAGGGACATGATGAGTTGATGTCTTCCATTTTTGGGAAGAGAAGTTTTCAGACCTGGGTTTGTAACTTTTTCTCCTATGTTATTTATCACAATTTCAGATTTTGCATATGAATTTATATGCATATTTGTTGAATTTAACCGAGTTTTCCATGCTCCTTTAATGATTTTCAAGTAGTTTTTGATGTCAATTATAAAAGTCATTCGACCCAATGTGGACAAGCTAACATTGTACAAAACATGTATTTCGAATTCGTAGTTTTTGTGTTAATTTTATGTGTTGCTTTCATGTTGAAGTTTCATGTGTTTGGAACATTGTGCATGTTTTATAAAATGTTTTAATAAGTAAAATATAAGTATAATTTTTTCTACCACTTTGAGAAAGAGATGATGTTTTTGATTTGTTTTGAAAATAAACCGTCTAAAGGCCATATAGTATATGATATTTTTGATACAAGTATCATTTTTAAAGAAAATACTCAACTGATTTCCAAATTGTTTTATAAGACTCGCTTTATCTGTATATACTCACACGTTTTTTTCACCTTTGAGAAAACGAGGAACAGTTTTAAACAACATAGTAAACCATATGGTATGGGACAAGTAGGCTAATTATATCGGTTAATCCGGACTCACTGCTTGAATATCTTTTGGTGTGAAGTAGGTTGACTGTAAGTAAAATGATTTATGAAACCTGCAGTACGGGACACATTGATTACATTTTTCATGTTACTAAGGAAAGTTTGTGACATAGTAGTTGTTGCTGATGTTACTATGCCATTACTCACTTCGAGGGGATTCCAGACTCAGGAAGAGTCTCATATATGTATTCTCTTGATCGATGTAGTCAAGTCACATGCAATAGTAGTTGTGATGTTAGGTGTTTGAATACGTATATAGCACTTGGAAAAGATCGAGGGGAGCTTAATTATTGATGCACATGCAAAATTGTTGTTTTGGATCTATATTGATGCTTTTGTTGACTTTGTTGCGTTTGTTGTTTTGGATCCATATTGATTCTTTTGCTGGCTTTGTCTTATTTATGGTTTAAGATCCATTTTGATGCTTTATTGGCTTTGTTGCCGTGGTAGTTTGGACCCACTTTACTTTGTTTTGTTGACCTTGTTTCTATTTGATGCGTTGGGTCAAATTCATGACGAATTGTTGATGTTAAAATTCCCTTATAGCCTAAAAGCTGATTTGATGCTAACAAATTTATGTAGATCACTTATATGTCAAATAAACCCTTATACGTGTTTTATATGTTTTCATTTGATAAAGTTTCCTTTGTTGTTCCTTGGATATTTAATGATTTTAATTATGTTGCTTAGTCTTATGACTAAAGCGACATATTTTGATGAGAATATTAATTCATGTGTCATTACCTTTTTTATGAGACTGCTACATGTTGATTTTAAATATAGTCATCTCCAAGCTATTGTTGACTCAACCTCAGAACATTCCTTTTCAATAAAAAGGAATTCTCATCTATATATCTTAAAGACTTTTATCATATGATAACTGATATGTATAAGCTAGACTGATCTATGTATTTATACTTGGGTCAGACCGGTTATAGCGTTCTGTTAATTTGGGATTAGCCGTTCCATTTGGTTTGGGACTATCTCTCTCTCTCTCTTGAAGCAATTACATAAGTTTTGTAATTGTGCATCCATACAGTATGAATCTTTATTCTGTGGAACGTGTTGTATAGTTATGTTATTTATATGAAATCATTCGAGTGTGTAGCACATGTATCTGTTGTATTTAGTTGTTGTAGATATATGTAATATGTTCTGTGATGAATTGTAATTTGTTCTAAATACGATCCTTAGCCATCATGTTGTTATATTAGATAATGATTAAGTATGTCGATCCACTCAAGTTAAGGGAAAAAATAACCTATCGATGTATTGTACCTATTTAATACAAGATTACAGATGGTCGCTCCTCACCAATCCTATTCTCCGCTCTGATTGATAATATTACTCAGTAATAATCTCTATTAACACGGTATCAGGGTGTGGCGTTACAACATGGTATCTGCAACACTCCACGATTTAAATAATAAAATTAATAAAATAATTAAAGAAATAATGTGCGTTTGGAATTCGATAACAAAAACATGTGATAAAAGGAATTGAATTAAGAAAGAAACGGAAAGTAATTAACGTTAAATTTAAGCTTTCGTTCATGGAGGCTCATCTCCACCTAACCCTCCTTTCATCGCTTTCGTTCCTCCAAACTAACGATCACTTCTCATGTCTCTTCCTCCTCCCCGCCCAACATCCCACATACCTGCTCATTCATCTCAGGCCAAACTCCCTTCTCGATCATTCAGTCAATTTCCAACCCACGTTTATCCCAGAACAAACCTACTCCACCTATTCCCTCGCAACCTCCTCCTTGTTTGTATCCCTCATCATCACACACCAACTCTAGCAATGCCTCCTATATCCGCTCGTATGCCTAGGTGGCAGCCATCCCACTACTACTCTTGCCAAAAAACCCTCCGGTTAAAAGACGTATCCCGCACCCATAATTCAAATCCATAATGGCTACAATTGAATTTTTTAAGTCAGAACATCATTGCCTTCTGTACGTTGGCAAAAGACACATAGCGAGAGACTACAGGGATAGCAATATGTTATTATTATGGGTTTGTTGGGCATGCTTGTGCACGATGCCCAACTAGAAAAAACAGAAGAGATGCTTCATTTTCTGCGCATAAAGATGTCAATCATAAAAATAAAACTCAAGAACATTGGGTCCCACGCACATCTCATCAACCTACCGCCATATCCACTCAGCGAACTCCTCTTAACTCTCCACCTAAACACAAAAATCGTTTATCTCCTTCTTTTTCTCCCGAGCCTTCACCTTTACCACTCAAACATTCATTTCCCATTCATTCCATGGAAGACTCCTCCTACTACCTTATTGCCACCGTCATTTCTGGTCACTGGTCCATAGAAATTTTTCACCTCGCCCTCATGAAAGCCCTAAACCATGATGAATGGCCTATCGGTCATCCATGACAATGCCTTTCTCTTTGCCTGCCCCACTTTCAGCATCCACAACCATGCACTACACCTCAAACTACTTACCAAGCCCGGCGCCGCCATTTTCATCCATCCCTGGTCTACCGAACCAGCTCCACAGCTTGAACCTGAATCATGGGCCAAGGTTCAGGGTATTCTAGAATTTATACGGTATAATTTTGATGCTATGGGAGAAGTATTAAAACCTATGGGCAATAATGTTATTGCACTTGATGACTGCAATTGGGCTTGCTTTGATCACCGTTTCCTATACATTAGAATCTTATCTTACAAAGGAATTGGTTACCACAATTTTTTTAATGCCACTTTCAATAACTTGGATCACTTAATCAAAATATTTTGTTGTGAACACATCCACCCTCCCCTCAGACCAGAAACTTTCTTCCTTGGAGTCCAGGAAAAACTAATTGTTCCATTCTTCCATAAACAAACTCCAGAAACAAGCTCTGACGAATATATTGACGTGATGCTACATGAAGCTGCTTTACCTGCTATGCTACAAAAGGAAGTGCATGCTATATATTTTGAAGTGTAGGGAACCGCTGATAAGGACTTGGATGTAGATCCAACAAACAACCCACTGCATGTTGCCAAGAGCCGCTCAGCACATCATGGTTCTCCTCAATCGGTAGTGCCTCCTCATGACGTGCTAGACCAGGGTTGGGCTTGTAACACCCCGTAATTCTGTTAATATTAATATTCACAAATTAAAGAATAACTAATCTCAGACGTGAGAATTGTGGGAAACGGGTTGCGCCATTGTGTTCGTCTCAGAATTCTGGTTGGAATAGAATCCGAGTTTGCGTGAATTGGACTTCGTATGAAGAAGTTATGGCCATCGGAAGTTTCAGAAAATTCAAAACAGATTTCAGAAAATTTAAAAATTCAAAATTCGGAGTCAAACAGGCTAGGCGGGAAAATTCCCGCCCAGCACCCCAGGTCGACTGGGCAGTCGACCCCCCCCCCCAAGTCGACTGGGGAGTCGACCTGGGTGTCGACCTGGTCAGTCGGCTAGGGTTTTGACTGAGCCCAATCTCGAGCTGCTGATGTGTCTTCAGGGCTGAGTTGGCAAATTTAATGGTTCAGTTTAGCTCTGAGTTGATCTGACGGTCTAAATAAACCCTAAACTCTATAAATACCTAGGTAGCCTCTCACTCTAATTCACATGAAAAATAGAATAGCCACCGTCATACCGCCGCCATGGAACTCAGTCTAGCCGCCGCCAACTAAGAAGGAAGAAAAGCTAATTCAATTCTAATTCTACTCAACTCTAAAGCAAATCAAGACTCTCTTTTCTTCTCTAATTGTGAGTATGATGATCTTAACAAGATTATTGCAAACTAATTAGATTAAGTTATGAATGGATCATAAGAAAATGATGTGAATTGTCATATATGTTGTTGTAAACCTTATACTATCATGTATGTTATAAATCCTATGCTATGTTGTGATGATATCCTATATGTTGTAAATCATGCTATGATAATGTTATGTATGTTGAGATTTTCTATGCTAAGTTGTGATAAATCATACATGTTAAAAAGCCATGATATTACTATCTATGCTAATTAGTTCATGTTAATCAAATCATAATATTGATATTATTTGGGCTATGTTGATCTATATGACAAATCACATATGAAAGTTTAGTTGATTAGTAAAGATCATGAACATATGCCATGACATCTATTTAGATCTAGAATTATGACATCTAGAATCATGCTATGACATATGTGAATTCTATGTATTAGATGCTAGTTCACACCATCATTATGTTGCATAAAACCCCATATGCAAGTTTATACATAAATTTGGGTTATGATCATATCATGTAAATTGTGACATTTAACAAGTCGACATCCTTAGATCCTTAACATGTGTAGTTTATGCAAGTTTCACTCCTATTATGATTGGATTATTTTATTTGTCTATATGTTGTGATAATTTATCTTTATGCTATGAGTTAGGCTATTCGAGTCTAACGTATGTTCTGCGTTGAATAAGCGAACGTATAACGTGGGGTAGGGGTAATATTAAGGATTTAATAATAAGAAGTTGGGGTGCAATTGATATGATTTTGCATGCCATGAGTGGATGGCCATAATTGAGTCAATTATGGACATCATTAAAATTGGAGTTAATTATTAATTTGAACAGGGAATTATTAAAACTGGGGTAAAAGATTATAAGTGATAATCAATTCTTAAGACACGAGGTTGGACTCGTTTGTGACGTAAACCTGCCCGGACCCGCCCGGCAAATCCAGTGGTCACAAATGTCAGCCCAATGTGAGAGGTCCTAGGCCTAAGCTAAAGCATAACAGTTGTAAAGACATGAGGTTAGACTCTTTTATGGTGTAAGACTGCCCGGACCCGCCTGGCAAATCCAGCTGCCATAAATGCCAGTCTAATGTGAGAGGTCTTTATGAGGTTATGGCCTGAATGAATTAAGAAATACTTAACCAGACAAACATGTAAGTTGGGACATGGGGGTTAAGTAGGTGCCTTGGGTGGCATGAGGAATCTAGTGGGTGCCCTTAGTGGCATATGAAATACGATTAGTAAGACTTAACCAAACACACATGTAAATGAACATGACTAAGAGGGTTAAGTGGGATGTACTAGAGGACAAGCTTAGGTGGGTAGCTTGTGGGGGCCCATTTCAACCAGTATCCCAAACGTATCTTTGTGGGCTCGACCCAAGTCGAGGACGGGACACGCATACTGGGTTTGACTATAAGAGGCCAAAACGGGGAGCGGTGGCAATGCAAGTCCAACGGGTTTCATATGCGTGTGTGGACCCGGGCTGGTAGGTAAGACATTGTTGCATCGTGTAGGTATAAGCCGTGCATTCTCAAGTTGTATCGGGTTGCCACTTTAGGGGAGTGATACACCCCACTATGGGGCCAGCACTGGTATCTACGAGTAGGGAGCCGATCGCAAGTGGGTAATGGGGTAAACCTAGTGGAGATAGGGGCAGACGGCACCTATGTAGTCAGCTAGGGGTACGTAAGGCTATTTATATAGTTTCTGTGTGAAGCAAGCGGGATCAACCTTTAGGCTGACTGGTGCGGTGCAGTGTAGTAATTATTCGTTAGTAATTAGGTGTGCCTTTAACGTTATCTTAAATGTTATCTTTATCTGCTTTTCCATACCCAATAGTTCATAGAAATTTACTTGTCTTCCAGCTTATGCCTTAGTCTAGTTACTTTGATAATAGTATTGTTAGAATTATCATACTCGCCAGACTTTATGTCTGACCTCCTCTTTTTCTATCCTTTTTCCCCCTCCAGGTCCTCAAGTTGGACCCAGCTTTAGTGGAGTTTGATTGGATTGCTTTATCTCTCTTGGAAAGCTTGGACCGTTGAAGTAAAATCCAGCTTGTTCTCTTCTTTAATGGCTATTTGTGTAATGGGATTATGTATTTTGTTTTATCAAGATGGATATTGTACTTGACTCTGATTTATGGTTTTTATGATGTAACAAACATGTTTAATTTCCGCTGCAATAAAATGAAGTTTTAGATTTCCAAGTACTACTTATTATATGTCTTGTTGTAATTTTTCTGTTCTATATTCACTTAAAACCTCCATGGAAGTTAATGCATTCCCTTTGTGAGTGACATTAATGGGCGTGGGGTTTTACACGTGGTATCAGAGCTTGGTTACCAGAACAGATAAATTTTTTAGAAAAACTATTTTTCTAAAGTATTTTTGAAAGAAATGTTTTCAAAAACATGTCTTAATGAGTGATTTTAAGAGGAAAGTTTTTATGAAAAACATAATCCCCAATAGCCATATATCTTAATCTTTCGAATTCTCCATTTTGAATCTTTCCTTTTTCGTTTCAGCATGGCTGAAGATCTTAACCTTCCGGACGGTGTAACGATACCAGGATGGTATAGGAGGCTATTAGAGGCTAGGGCCGCTGCAGGTCCAGCCAATGTTCCTCCACCAGTTGCACCCGTTCCTCCTCCTCGCGTAGATACTTTTGCAAAGACGTGCAAGGAATTTAAGGCTATGGGTGGAAAACCTTTTCAAGGGTCAGAAACGTTTGTGGAAGCTAGAGATTGGCTTAGGGAGGTGGAAGAATTGCTAGAAATCTTTGAAGTAGAAGAAGGGAGGAAAGTCAAATTAGCAGCTTGGTTAATGAAGGGAGAGGCCTCGTTTTGGTGGGAGGTCACTAATGGGGAGCGTCCTGTTGATTCTTGGGCGGATTTCAGACGTATGTTTGAGCCGAAGTTTCTCTCAAGGGAAAGAAGAAATGCTTTAACTGTGGGACACCAGTCCATATCAGCAAGGATTGCCGAAAGAAAAAGAAGACCGGCTGTTTCCATTGTGGCGAAGCGGGACATCTAGTGAAGGACTGCCCAAAGAAGGGGCAGAGGGCAGGAGCTACCTCGGGAGGACAGGTGCAGGCTCTTATGGCACCAGGGCAGGCAAGGGGACAAGTTCAGGCTCTCGCGGTACCACCTCTACAAGAACGAGGTAGAACCATTTCTGTTGAAAGCTTAGTTTTTCTGTTTGATCATCCTGTCCGTACCTTATTTGATTCTGGCGCATCGCATTCGTTCATCTCTACGTCATTAGTTGAATCACTGCACTTAAACACCAGTTTAGTAGAGGATCCCTTAGTTGTTTCGAATCCAATTGGGGGCTCACATTATTTGTCCATGATGTGTTTGGATTTGAAAATTTCTATACTTAGCGTTGAGTTTAGATGTGATGCTTATGTGTTGGGCTTCACGGGCTATGGGCTAATTCTAGGAATGGATTGGTTATCCAGAAATGGAGTCGTTCTTGATTGTGAAAGGAGAGTAGTTAGGCTCATGACTCGCCTTGGAAACACTCTCGAAATCTTTTGTAGTCCCATAAATTCCGTTATGCTAAGTTATTTAGAATCGCTTGACGCGTCTGAGGAAAATCTACAATCTGTTATAGTGGTCCGAGAATACTCAGATGTGTTTGAGGAGGTGAAGGGCTTGCCTCCGAAGCGAGAGATAGATTTTCGAATATATCTTGTGGATAATGCAAAACCAGTATCTTTGCCAGTACGCCACATGGCTCCACGTGAAAGGAGGGAACTCGATAAGCAAGTGAAGGAGTTGCTTGAGAAGGGGTTCATAAGATGTAGTATATCGGAGTGGGGTGCTCCAGTAGTATTTGCCACGAAGGCGGATGGGTCCCTTAGACTTTGTGTGGACTATAGAGAACTTAATAAACTTACTAAGAAAAACAGACACCCACTGCCGAGGATTGACGATCTCTTCGATCAATTAGTTGGCGCCTTATTGTTTTCGCAGTTGGACTTAGCCATTGGTTTCCATCAATTGAGAGTGGCTGAGGATAGCATAGACAAGACTGCCTTTAGGACTCCGGACGGTTTCTATGAATGGCTAGTGATGCCCTTCGGTTTGACAAATGCCCCCGCATACTTTGTTGATTTGATGAGTAGGGTGTTTAGGGAGAACCTTAACAAATTCGTGGTAGTCTTTGTAGACGACATCCTCATCTTTTCTAAGGATGAAGAAGAGCATGCCCTACATCTTAGGGAAGTGTTGGAGACCCTACGAGTGCATAACCTTAAAGCTAAATTTTCTAAGTGTCACTTCTGGAGGAAGGAAGTACGATTCTTAGGGCATGTGGTTTCCAAGGAAGGGATAGCTGTGGATCCCGCGAAGGTGGTGGTCATCCAAGATTGGAAGGTCCCTAAAAATGCTACCAAAGTGAGAAGTTTCTTGGGGTTGGCTGGCTACTATAGGAAGTTTATCAAAGACTTCGCAAAGATATCAGCTCTATTGACACGCTTGACGAAGAAGAACCTAGTTTTCACATGGGACGTAGATTGTGATGATGCGTTCCAACGTTTGAAGAGAGCTTTGACTTCAGCCCCAGTCTTAGTATTGCCAGACGGGAGTAAGCCGTTTACTGTTTATACTGACGCTTGTGGGATGGGACTAGGAGCAGTCTTAATGCAAGTGGGAAGGGTAATAGCCTATGGTGGAAGGCAGTTGAGAGCGCATGAGAAAAATTACCCTACACATGACCTAGAGTTGGCCGCTATTGTTTTCACGCTTAAGTCTTGGCGTCATTATCTTCTTGGCGAGAGATTCGAATTGTTCACTAACCACAAATCGCTAAAATACTTATTTTCTCAAAAGGACTTGAACTTAAGGCAGCAAAGGTGGATGGAGTTCTTAGCATCCTATGACTTCGAAATAGCATATACCCCTGGCAAGGGTAATGTGGTGGCAGATGCCTTAAGTAGAAAGAGATTATCCTTAAGTCCTTTGTTTGTTGAGCGGCGAAGCTTAGAATTCATTTCGATGTTTGACTTTAGACCTTCCGTTGACTTTGTACCCGGTTTGCTAGCATCCTTGGAGGTCAGACCTACGCTTTTGGGACGGATTGGCGAGGCACAGCGGGACGACCCGCAGTTGGTTGACTTAGTAGAAAAGCTCAAAAGAGGGGAGTCATCAAGCCATCTCCGTAGGTATACCCTAGATGATAAGGGTTGGTTACCTAGGGACGGTAGACTTTGTGTACCAAAAGACGATGACCTAAGGAAGACCATTCTTGACGAAGCACATCGTTCGAAGATGACCATTCATCCCGGCGGGGACAAGATGTACATGGACATGAGACGAGTTTACTTTTGGGCCGGTATGAAGAGGGATGTGGCTGAGTATGTCGCTAGATGCTTGGTGTGCCAACAAGTAAAAGCGGAGCAAAAGAAACCCGGTGGGTTGCTTCACCCGTTGGAGGTTCCACTATGGAAATGGGAAAGTGTCTCGATGGACTTTGTGGATGGATTACCGCGATCAAGGAAAGGTAATACGGGGATTTGGGTTATAGTAGATAGACTTACTAAAAGCGCCCATTTCATTCCTGTAACAACCCGTATTTTCAATAATCTGTTATAACATAAATCGAGGCAGAATTTAATTCAAAAATCTGAATCAGGGGAAAACGGGCTATGCCATTGCGTTCGTCTCGGAAAAATACGCGAAATAGAGTCCGAGTTTTTAAAAATCGGAGTCCGTATGACCCGATTAAGGCCCAACGAAGTTTTCTGAAAATTTCAAAGTAAAAACAGATTTCAAATTCAAATCTGAATTTGGAAATTGGGGTTATTGGGCCAGGCGGGAAAATTCCCGCCAGAACACCCAAGTCGACAGCCCTGTCGACTTGGGAGTCGGCTTGGTTAGACCAAGTCGATAGCCCTGTCGACTGGGCTGTCGACTTGGCTCAGTCGGGCTGTGTAGCCTGGTGCACCATTTAGAGATTGTGTTGAGCTTGGGGGCCAGATTCGGTTTTGAGGGCTGAGATTGGAACTAGGGTTTAATCCTATGGCCTAAAACACTAGCCTAATCTATAAATAAGACCCTAACCTACCCTAAATCATCATTATTCATTCTAGCAACTAAACTATGGCAAAATCAATCCTCTCATGGCCTCCACTCTCTTCATAAATTCCTAAGTAAATTTCTAAGTGATTTTCCATGCATACAAGTGTTTTCAAACTTGTATGAGCATCATTAGCTTGCATTCAAGTCAAGTTTCTATATTTGCATCATAAAGAAAGAGTTTTGATCATTTTGGCTCAAGGGTTTTTATGTTAGAGCTTGCATTTTGGGTCTATTTGATTGCATAAGGGCTTTGTCATATTTTTGAGTCTTCATAAGCTTAGTAAGCCCTATTCTACTTTCATACTTAAACTCTAAAGTTAAATGTATGATATGCAAGTTTGCCATGATATGCAAGTTTACTAAGTCATGCTATGCAAGTTTGATATGTTATGCTATGCAAGTTTGCCATGTTGTGATATGCAAGTTTATCAAGTTATGATATGCAAGTTTATGTGCAAGTTTGAGATGTTATGATATGCAAGTTTATCATGTTATGTTATGCAAGTATCCCATGTTATGATATGCAAGTTTTGTTATGCAAGTATGTCATGTTATGATGTGCAAGTATGCCATGTTATGATATGCAAGTTTATCATGTTATGTTATGCAAGTTTGATATGCAAGTTTGTCATATGATATGCAAGTTATGTTATGCAAGTTTGGGATGATCATTTGGTTCATGTTATCATGTTATGCAAGCTTATCTTCGGTTTATGAGCCTAAAGCTTCAAGCTTTATGCTAAAGGTTGCATTTTGGCAACATGTAAGTTATCATATCTCTTATGATAACTTGCATGTGAGGCTAAATGCGAACTTATGGCCATTTCTACATGTCACTTATCACCATGTATCACCAATATGCTAAGTTTGGTTTTATGCATGATTTTGAGGCCTAAAAATGTAATATGTAAGTATATGAACACATGTACATTTCATATGCCACCATGTTGAACTTGTGGCTTCAACACCTTTATGTCATGATTATGCCAAGTTCCCTCTTTCTATCCTTTATGCGCTATTGCGATATGTAAGCGATGGGATTGCGTTTGGGGTTGGGTAAACTTAAAAGACATAAAAACATAAGCTTGGGAATTTACCTATTAAGTTAGGTCTACCCTTTGGGAATTTACCTATTAAGTTAGGTCTACCCAAATGCTTGAAAACTTGTAACATGTTTTGGAAACATGATGGACATGACACTTAGAAAATATAAGTGTGACCAACTCGAGGTTGGGTTGAGTTTGTAGCGTAAACCTACCCGGAACCGACCGGCTTAACTAGTTGCTACAAACAATAGGACCCAATGTGAGAAGTTGGCCATGTTGTACCTTGAACCCGAGGTTAGACCAAGTTGTGGTGTAAAGCTACCCGGACCCGCCCGGCTTAACTAGTAACCACAACAAGGTCTAATGTGAGAGGTTAAGGCGCATTAAATTAATTAATGCCTCGTGATTAGGGTTAAGTCATGGTCCACTTAATACTTAACCAATTTGGGCTTGGTAGATTAATCAGGGTTAAGTCGTGAACTCATCGTTACACTTAACCAAGTTAATCCATGATTAGCAAGAGGGTTAAACCGTACTTAACCCACTAGAAAAATACTAGCAATGGGGGTCCACTCCAGTAGTAATCCCAAGTTTGTATCATTAAGGCCCTAGGGTCTAGGCTAGGGAGGGAGCACGATTACTGGACTGGAGGTAAGTGACCAAAAACGACGGCAGAAGGGTACGCCGGTGTAGTTCCGGGCGGACTATGGTCGTGCACACAGTCCGAAGCCGGGGAAAACATGCATGGGTACCAGTAGATCGAGACTGTGCACTCTTGTTTATGGTGTCCAGGGGTTGCCACCCTAGGGCTTGATACACCCGACGGGAGACCCTGCACAGTCTGACTACAATTATGTTTGGGCCGCATTGACACCAACACGTGACGAGTTAGGCTTAGGGAGCCGATCGACTAGACCGTTTGGTTGGACCTTGTATTAGGGTCATTTCATGTTATTGGGCCAAAGCATGGGCCAAGGGATCAATACTTGTTTATTCAAGTCATGTTAGTTTACTAGTACACCTGTGGTGCAAAACCTTAATCCTGATTATGCGATGACACCTTTATCTACCTTGTTAGTTAATCATCATGCTAGTATGTTGTTATCCTTATGTTCATCCCTGCTTCTCATGCCAGTTAACTTTATCAGTTTACATTGATTGTAGTAGGGCTTACTCAGTCTTTTTGACTGACCTGTTTTCTTTCGCCTCTTTTCTTCCGTTCCCCCCCCCCCCCCCCCAGGTTCTCAGGGAGGGAATATTGAAGCTTAGCTGGATTTCTGATCGCTTGCTTGTGGGATTTTAGCTCATGTACGGTCTTGACATGAAGCTAGCTATGGTTATCACTTATTTTGGGGATAGTACTTATGTATTCCAGTTTTTCAGTAATGTTGTTTTTATCTAGACTTGTGTATTTGGAAAGTTGACATTATGTTGTACCAAACTTGTTTTGAAATAGTTTGAAATCTTCCGCTGTTTTACTTGTGTTATTTACTCTGTTTACATATATACATGAGTTCTTGTTCTGCCTTGATATATCATTATGCATGTTTACCTGATTCAAACGCCCCTCCAAAGTCAGAGTGCTTGCAAGAGACACCCTGGTGGAGGCGGGGTGTTACATTTGGTATCAGAGCATATGGTTTACGAGAAGGAACAAAAAGGTTTTTAGAAAACTTTTGGAAAACTATTTTCAAAACCAAGTATAAAGTATTTTCCAAAGAAAAGTCTAGTTTATTTTAAAGGTTATTCCCCAAAAAGCCACTAGCAAAATTCCCTCGTTTTTCTCTATTCTGAATCTGTCTTTTTCTTCGTTTTCAGTATGGCTCGTAACTTTGCCATTCCGGAGGGAGTACACGTACCTGTTTGGTATAGGAGACTTTTGGAGGCTAGGCCGACCGAAGCCGGCCCCGCAGATGTCCCTCCTCCTCCTCCAGTAGTTAATATTCCTCCTCCTGTCGCTAATGTTCCTCCTCCTCCTGTCGCTGAGGTTCCTCTTCCTCCTCCCCCTCAGCATCCACAAGAGGATTTCGCGGAGATTTGCAAAGACTTTAAGGCGATGGGTTGCAAGAATTTCATTGGAACCGAGACTTATGTAGAGGCAAGGAATTGGTTGAAAGAAACCGAAGATCTTTTTGCCTTCTTTGATATAGATGACCGTAGGAAGGTTTTATTGGCAGTATGGTTGCTAAAGGAAGAAGCTGCACGTTGGTGGGTGGTCACCACCGCTACTAGGCCAATTGGGACTTGGGATGAGTTCAAAAGAAGGTTTGGACTGAGGTTTTTATCGTCAGCAGAGGAGAACCTTCAAATGGAGAGGTTCCTATCACTACGGCAAGGGGACATGACCATTAGGGAATACGTGGATAAGTTTAATCAACTTGCTCGGTTTGGTTTGGACTTGGTTAACACAGCTCAGAAGAAGGCCCTATACTTTGCTCTAGGATTAAACGAACCATTACATGGTTTGGCCATGTCTCATATACCCTTGGGGGCAACCTTCGAGAGTTTGGTGAATATGGCCCTACTCAATGAAGAGAATAGGAGTAACAAGAAGGAGATCAAGATGAATGATACTCAAGCCAAGAAGACTGATTCCCAGTGGAAAGGAAATCAGGGTAATCCAAGCGGTCAGAGCAGTCAAGGCAATAAGAACAAGAACAAGAGTCAAGGCAACAAGGGGAACAACAACAAGGGCAATAACGACAAGAGGAAGTTCCATTATTGCGGTTCAGTTGGGCATCTTATTAAGGATTGTAAGAAGAGGAAAAGGAAGAGTGGTGAATGCTATCGTTGTGGTGAGTTTGGACATTTCAGCAAAGATTGCCCGAAGAAGCAAGGGCAAGGTCAGACTCAGTGTGCAAGACCGTCTGAAGGGCGAGTTCACCCACTCAACATCGTTCTTCCAGCTCATGATCGAGGTAGTATTTCTGTTGAAAGCCTTGTATATATTTCTGATTTTCCTGTTCGTACCTTGTTTGATTTTGGTGCATCGCATAGTTTATTTCATCTGATCTAGTTGAAAGTTTGCACCTAAGTACTAGTCTAGTTAATGATCCCATGTGTGTTTCAAATCCAATTGGGGGTTCCGCCCATTGGTCTATTATCTACGTGGATTTGAAAATCTCTATCTTTAGTGTAGAGTTCTCGTGTGATGCTTATATTCTCGGTTTCATGGGGTATGGGTTGATTTTGGGCATGGATGGGTTGTCCAATTTTGGAGCCATTCTTGATTTTTAAGCATAGGGTTGTGAGGCTCATGACTCGCCTCGGTAATACCCTAAAAAATTTTAGTAACCCTATGGGTCCCGTCATGTTGTGTTATCTTGAATCCCTCAACTCGTCTATCGATAGTTTGCAATCGGTGAGGGTGGTCCGAGAATATCCTGATATCTTGGGTGAAGTGAAGGGGGTTACCCCTAAACGAGAGATAGATTTCCGCATTTATCTGGTTGATAATGCCAAGAAAAGTTTCGTGGCCGGTAAGGCACATGGCCCCGCAAGATGAGAGTTAAGAAAGCAAGTCAAGGAGTTGCTTGAGAAGAACTTCATTAGATGAAGTATATCTGAATGGGGAGCGCCTGTAGTATTTACTACCAAGGCAGATGGTTCTCTTCGACTTTGTGTTGATTATCGTGAGTTAAAGAGAATAGACAACCATTGCCAAGGATCGATGATTTGTTTGATCAGCTTGTAGGAACATCTGTTTTCTCTTGATCTTGCTACTGGATTCCATCAGCTCAGAGTAGCTGAGGATAGTATAGACAAGACTGCGTTCAGAACTTCAGATGGATTCTTAGAATGGCTGGTCATGCCATTCGCACCCACCTACTTCGTGGACTTGATGAGTAGGGTGTTCAGGGAGTTCTTGAACAAGTTTGTCGTGGTCTTCGTAGATGATATTCTGATCTTCTCTAAGGATGAGGAAGAGCTCGCAAGGCATCTCGTGGAGGTGATGGATACGCTTAGAGCGCATCAGTTGAAGGCCAAGTTCTCCAAGTGTCATTTTGGAGAAAAAGGAGTTAGATTTCTTGGGCACATAGTTTCTAAGCAAGGCTTAGTAGTGGATCCCGCTAAGGTAGTTGCAGTTCAGGATTGGAAGACTCCAAGGAATGCAACCGAAGTAAGAAGTTCTCTCAGTTTAGTTAGTTAGTAAGCGTCCCTTGAGTTTAGACCTACCCTTCTGGATCAAGTAGGGACTTCACAGAAAGAAGACCCGCAGTTAGTCGAGATCATGGACAAGTTGACTCGAGGCGAGATGGTAAGTCACCTCGCTATAGATGACAGGGGATGGCTAAGACGCGATGAGAGAGAAAAGGTTCTTGAAGATACACATCACCCGAGGAGGTGGCCGAGTTTGTCCCAAGGTGCATGTTGTGCCAACAGGTTAAAGGCCGAGTCATAGAAGCCCGGTGGGCTATTATATCCATTGGAGGTCCCCGCAATGGAAGAAGGGAAAACGTCACGAAGGATTTCGTGGATGGACTGCCTAGATCAAGAAAGGGAGTACGAGCATGTGGGTCATAATAGGTAGACTCACGAAGAGTGCTCATTTCACTCCGGTAAAGAGCGAAAGGACTGCATCATAGCTAGCGGCAGTTTACTTGCAAGAAATAAAGCGGTTGCACGAGGTTCCCCAAAGTATAGTTAGTAACCATGACTCAATCTTCACTAGCCAGTTTTGGGATAGTCTACGGGAAGTCATGGGCAAGTAACTGAATCTAAGTACGGCCTATCATTCGTAGGCGGATGGTTCATTTCGTTCAAGCATGAGTTATAGAAAATCACGTTAGTAAGAGCAATTGGCAACGTGGATTGGTATTTTCAAGAAAAGTTCTGCTGCGTGGAATACTTTATGGTAAGTAAACAAGATCCAGGATTCACTAGTGAATTTTGGAGAGCTTGCATGAAATCATGAGGTCATAGTTATGTTTAAGCCAAGAATGGTAAAAGAGTAAGTAAAAGAGGAAGATGAGAAGCGACAATGAAATGGGTTCCAACTCATATCTGGAAATAAGAGTTAGGAAGCTAAGAAGTCATGAGGTAAAAGACGGTCAAAGCACAGTGGAGTTAAGCTCAAGGAAATGTGACTTAGAAGACTGAAGGCTAGATACGCGCATCATATCTCTTTTTAAGAGCATATCCTTGATCCTTGTTTTCCTGTGGAACTTACTCGCATATTATCTTTTTATGTATATCCTCTCGGTCCCATTTTCGGTCCTATTTCTGTCGGGAGGTATGACTTATTGGCTAGTAATACATGTCAGGGTTTGAAGGGGGTCCGTTAGGTTGACTAAACCTTTTGGGCTTTTATAGGATATGGATTGGATTAGGAAGGGATTTCTTGTAATCCAAAAGGAGTATATCTTGCTTATCTTCCCGATCTCTTTGTAGCATATCTTTTGCTATCCATGTTGGTCTTGATCATCTAGTATATCGTGTTAATCTTGTCATGAGAACCTTAGGTAGAAACCCTTTGGATGAAACATGTGTTTGAAACATGTTATGCTTGATGGTTGCAAGTGGTTGCAAGTGGTTGCAAGTGTTTGCAAGTGGTTACTCGTGGATGCATTATACACGTTAGGCACTAGATCGGCTCACACACACCTCATATTGCATATGCATGAGTGTTTACGCTTATTCATGGATGAAAATTTTTGTGTTATCACATGGATGTTGCATATGGATGTATGTTATGTGCACACATATAGATGTTATACATTATGTTAGGAATTGCATACATATGGATTCATTTCACTAACATAATTTGCATTGATGATATTTGCATTAGATAAGTACATATTACACACACCTTTGCATATGTTCATACAACATTTAGAATCTTGTAAGGACAATGATTGCTCGTGGATGATGTTTTGAGTAGATGGATGTTGGATGGTAGGATACGTTCTTCCTAACTTGAAGATTTCGGGGACAAAATCCTTTAAGGAGGGGAGAATGTAACAACCCGTATTTTCAATAATCTGTTATAACATAAATCGAGGCAGAATTTAATTCAAAAATCTGAATTAGGGGAAAACGGGCTATGCCATTGCGTTCGTCTCGGAAAAATACGCGAAATAGAGTCCGAGTTTTCAAAAATCGGAGTCCGTATGACCCGATTAAGGCCCAACGAAGTTTTCTGAAAATTTCAAAGTAAAAACAGATTTCAAATTCAAATCTGAATTTGGAAATTGGGGTTATTGGGCCAGGCAGGAAAATTCCCGCCAGAACACCCAAGTCGACAGCCCTGTCGACTTGGGAGTCGACTTGGTTAAACCAAGTCGACAGCCCTGTCGACTGGGCTGTCGACTTGGCTCAGCCGGGCTGTGTAGCCTGGTGCACCATTTAGAGATTGTGTTGAGCTTGGGGGCCAGATTCGGTTTTGAGGGCTGAGATTGGAACTAGGGTTTAATCCTATGGCCTAAAACACTTGCCTAATCTATAAATAAGACCCTAACTTACCCTAAATCATCATTATTCATTCTAGCAACTAAACTATGGCAAAATCAATCCTCTCATGGCCTCCACTCTCTTCATAAATTCCTAAGTAAATTTCTAAGTGATTTTCCATGCATACAAGTGTTTTCAAACTTGTATGAGCATCATTAGCTTGCATTCAAGTCAAGTTTCTATATTTGCATCATAAAGAAAGAGTTTTGATCATTTTGGCTCAAGGGTTTTTATGTTAGAGCTTGCATTTTGGGTCTATTTGATTGCATAAGGGCTTTGTCATATTTTTGAGTCTTCATAAGCTTAGTAAGCCCTATTCTACTTTCATACTTAAACTCTAAAGTTAAATGTATGATATGCAAGTTTGCCATGATATGCAAGTTTACTAAGTCATGCTATGCAAGTTTGATATGTTATGCTATGCAAGTTTGCCATGTTGTGATATGCAAGTTTATCAAGTTATGATATGCAAGTTTATGTGCAAGTTTGAGATGTTATGATATGCAAGTTTATCATGTTATGTTATGCAAGTATCCCATGTTATGATATGCAAGTTTTGTTATGCAAGTATGCCATGTTATGATGTGCAAGTATGCCATGTTATGATATGCAAGTTTATCATGTTATGTTATGCAAGTTTGATATGCAAGTTTGTCATATGATATGCAAGTTATGTTATGCAAGTTTGGGATAATCATTTGGTTCATGTTATCATGTTATGCAAGCTTATCTTGGGTTTATGAGCCTAAAGCTTCAAGCTTTATGCTAAAGGTTGCATTTTGGCAACATGTAAGTTATCATATCTCTTATGATAACTTGCATGTGAGGCTAAATGCGAACTTATGGCCATTTCTACATGTCATTTATCACCATGTATCACCAATATGCTAAGTTTGGTTTTATGCATGCTTTTGAGGCCTAAAAATGTAATATGTAAGTATATGAACACATGTACATTTCATATGCCACCATGTTGAACTTGTGGCTTCAACACCTTTATGTCATGATTATGCCAAGTTCCCTCTTTCTATCCTTTATGCGCTATTGCGATATGTAAGCGATGGGATTGCGTTTGGGGTTGGGTAAACTTAAAAGACATAAAAACATAAGCTTGGGAATTTACCTATTAAGTTAGGTCTACCCTTTGGGAATTTACCTATTAAGTTAGGTCTACCCAAATGCTTGAAAACTTGTAACATGTTTTGGAAACATGATGGACATGACACTTAGAAAATATAAGTGTGACCAACTCGAGGTTGGGTTGAGTTTGTAGCGTAAACCTACCCGGAACCGACCGGCTTAACTAGTTGCTACAAACAATAGGACCCAATGTGAGAAGTTGGCCATGTTGTACCTTGAACCCGAGGTTAGACAACGTTGTGGTGTAAAGCTACCCGGACCCGCCCGGCTTAACTAGTAACCACAACAAGGTCTAATGTGAGAGGTTAAGGCGCATTAAATTAATTAATGCCTCGTGATTAGGGTTAAGTCATGGTCCACTTAATACTTAACCAATTTGGGCTTGGTAGATTAATCAGGGTTAAGTCGTGAACTCATCGTTAAACTTAACCAAGTTAATCCATGATTAGCAAGAGGGTTAAACCGTACTTAACCCACTAGAAAAATCCTAGCAATGGGGGTCCACTCCAGTAGTAATCCCAAGTTTGTATCATTAAGGCCCTAGGGTCTAGGCTAGGGAGGGAGCACGATTACTGGACTGGAGGTAAGTGACCAAAAACGACGGCAGAAGGGTACGCCGGTGTAGTTCCGGGCGGACTATGGTCGTGCACACAGTCCGAAGCCGGGGAAAACATGCACGGGTACCAGTAGATCGAGACTGTGCACTCATGTTTATGGTGTCCAGGGGTTGCCACCCTAGGGCTTGATACACCCGACGGGAGACCCTGCACAGTCTGACTACAATTATGTTTGGGCCGCATTGACACCAACACGTGACGAGTTAGGCTTAGGGAGCCGATCGACTAGACCGTTTGGTTGGACCTTGTATTAGGGTCATTTCATGTTATTGGGCCAAAGCATGGGCCAAGGGATCAATACTTGTTTATTCAAGTCATGTTAGTTTACTAGTACACCTGTGGTGCAAAACCTTAATCCTGATTATGCGATGACACCTTTATCTACCTTGTTAGTTAATCATCATGCTAGTATGTTGTTATCCTTATGTTCATCCCTGCTTCTCATGCCAGTTAACTTTATCAGTTTACATTGATTGTAGTAGGGCTTACTCAGTCTTTTTGACTGACCTGTTTTCTTTCGCCTCTTTTCTTCCGTCCCCCCCCCCCCAGGTTCTCAGGGAGGGAATATTGAAGCTTAGCTGGATTTCTGATCGCTTGCTTGTGGGATTTTAGCTCATGTACGGTCTTGACATGAAGCTAGCTATGGTTATCACTTATTTTGGGGATAGTACTTATGTATTCCAGTTTTTCAGTAATGTTGTTTTTATCTAGACTTGTGTATTTGGAAAGTTGAAATTATGTTGTACCAAACTTGTTTTGAAATAGTTTGAAATCTTCCGCTGTTTTACTTGTGTTATTTACTCTGTTTACATATATACATGAGTTCTTGTTCTGCCTTGATATATCATTATGCATGTTTACCTAATTCAAACGCCCCTCCAAAGTCAGAGTGCTTACAAGAGACACCCTGGTGGAGGCGGGGTGTTACAATTCCCGTGAAGAGTAAGAGGACTGCTCTATGGTTAGCTTCTGTATATGTCCGAGAATTAGTTCATTTGCACGGTGTTACTTCTAGCATAGTGAGCGACCGCGATCCAATTTTCACTTGCGAATTTTGGAGAAGCTTACAAGAGGCGGTAGGGACTCAGTTATGTTTGAGCACCGCATATCATCCTCAGACGGACGGCCAGACCGAGAGGGTGAATCGCATTCTAGAGGATCTTTTGAGGCTATGTATCCTAGACTTTGGGGGTATATGGGAAGAGCATCTTCCATTGGTGGAGTTCGCATATAGTAACAGCTTTCAGTCCAGCATTGGCATGGCACCTTTCGAAGCTCTTTATGGACGACCTTGTCGTTCACCTACATGTTGGTGGGAATCTACGGATAAGATTTTACTTGGGCCCGATATGATTAGGGAGACTTCGGAGAAGATCGACTTGATTCGAAGGAGGATGAAAGCAGCGCAAGATAGGCAGAAATCTTATGCGGATAAGAGGAGGACAGATCTTGAGTTTGACGTTGGGGACATGGTCTTTATCAAAGTGTCTCCATTACGGAACGTTGTTCGCTTTGGGTCCATTGGGAAGTTAGCACCAAGGTTTGTAGGGCCGTTTCCTATTAAGGAAAGGATTAGGCAGATGGCGTATAGAGTGGATTTGCCTGAGAGACTTAGTGGTGTACGTGACGTATTCCATGTGTCACATTTGAGGAAGTGCTTGCACGAGACTGCGGAAGTGGTAGAGTCAAACTTGCTTAGAGAGGTGGAGATAGAGCATGATGAAACGATTCGACGAGCTCCTACGCGCATTCTTGGGTCAGAGATCAAGAAGCTGAGAAATCGAGAGGTCAGACTAGTCAAAGTACAATGGGGAGATGTTGAGAGCAACGCTACTTGGGAGACAGAAGAGAAGATGCGTTCACGATACCCTTTCCTTTTCGAGGGTATTTCCTTTAATTTCTCCTTTATCGCTTATCTTGTACTTATCTTACCTTTAGAGTATCCTCTCGCTAGTATTTTGGACCTTTAGTTAGGATAATCCTATGGTTAAAACATGCGTTTGAGACATGTTATGTATGATGGATGCAAAGTGGATGCAAGTGTTTGCTAGTGGTTGCTCGTGGACGCATATACACACACTCTTAGGCATTAGATCGGCTCAGTCACTTCATACTGCATATTGCATATAAATGGATGTATTTAGTAAAATGGATGTATGATGATTACTTTATCATATGGATGTTGCATTCAGATGATGATTGTGCACGCATATAGAGATAATATGTAGCATTAAGGAATTTTTGCATACATAATGGACGCATGACACTATCATGGTTTGCATTAAGGAGGTCAACTGAATTAGTGGACCGCCTGATTTTGCATAGGATATGGACATATACACACACTGTGCATTTAAACATGAAAGCATTAGAAGTCTATAAGGACAATGGATGCCTGTGGTTGATGGTTGAGTAGATGGACGATTGGATGTTAGGATATACATTCTTCTTGACTTGAAGATTTCGGAGTCGAAATCCTTTAAGGAGGGGAGAATGTAACACCCCGTAATTCTGTTAATATTAATATTCACAAATTAAAGAATAACTAATCTCAAACGTGATAATTGTGGGAAACGGGTTGCGCCATTGTGTTCGTCTCAGAATTCTGGTTGGAATAGAGTCCGAGTTTGCGTGAATTGGACTTCGTATGAAGAAGTTATGGCCATCGGAAGTTTCAGAAAATTCAAAACAGATTCCAGAAAATTTAAAATTCAAAATTCGGAGTCAAACAGGCTATGCGGGAAAATTCCCGCCTAGCACCCCAGGTCGACTGGGGAGTCGACTGGGCAGTCGACCCCCCCCCCCACCCCCGCCAGGTCGACTGGGGAGTCGACCTGGTCAGTCGGCTAGGGTTTTGACTGAGCCCAATCTCGAGCTGCTGATGTGTCTTTAGGGCTGAGTTGGCAAATTTAATGGTTCAGTTTAGTTCTGAGTTGATCTGACGGTCTAAATAAACCCTAAACTCTATAAATACCTAGGTAGTCTCTCACTCTAATTCACATGAAAAATAGAATAGCCACCGTCATACCGCCGCCATGGAACTCAGTCTAACCGCCGCCAACTAAGAAGGAAGAAAAGCTAATTCAATTCTAATTCTACTCAACTCTAAAGCAAATCAAGACTCTCTTTTCTTCTCTAATTGTGAGTATGATGATCTTAACAAGATTATTGCAAACTAATTAGATTAAGTTATGAATGGATCATAAGAAAATGATGTGAATTGTCATATATATTGTTGTAAACCTTATACTATCATGTATGTTATAAATCCTATGCTATGTGGTGATGATATCCTATATGTTGTAAATCATGCTATGATAATGTTATGTATGTTGAGATTTTCTATGCTAAGTTGTGATAAATCATACATGTTAAAAAGCCATGATATTACCATCTATGCTAATTAGTTCATGTTAATCAAATCATAATATTGATATTATTTGGGCTATGTTGATCTATATGACAAATCACATATGCAAGTTTAGATTGATTAGTAAAGATCATGAACATATGCCATGACATCTATTTAGATCTAGAATTATGACATCTAGAATCATGCTATGACATATGTGAATTCTATGTATTAGATGCTAGTTCACACCATCATTATGTTGCATAAAACCCCATATGCAAGTTTATACATAAATTTGGGTTATGATCATATCATGTAAATTGTGACATTTAACAAGTCGACACCCTTAGATCCTTAACATGTGTAGTTTATGCAAGTTTCACCGCTATTATGATTGGATTATTTTATTTGTCTATATGTTGTGATAATTTATCTTTATGCTATGAGTTAGGCTATTCGAGTCTAACGTATGTTCTGCGTTGAATAAGCGAACGTATAACATGGGGTAGGGGTAATATTAAGGATTTAATAATAAGAAGTTGGGGTGCAATTGATATGATTTTGCATGCCATGAGTGGATGGCCATAATTGAGTCAATTATGGACATCATTAAAACTGGAGTTAATTAATAATTTGAATAGGGAATTATTAAAACTGGGGTAAAAGATTATAAGTGATAATCAATGCTTAGGACACGAGGTTGGACTCGTTTGTGACGTAAACCTGCCCGGACCCGGCCGACGAATCCAGTGGTCACAAATGCCAGCCCAATGTGAGAGGTCCTAGGCCTAAACTAAAGCATAACAGTTGTAAAGACACGAGGTTAGACTCTTTTATGGTGTAAGACTACCCGGACCCGCCCGGCAAATCCAGCTGCCATAAATGCCAGTCTAATGTGAGAGGTCTTTATGAGGTTGTGGCCTGAATGAATTAAGAAATACTTAACCAGACAAACATGTAAGTTGGGACATGGGGTTAAGTAGGTGCCTTGGGTGGCATGAGGAATCTAGTGGGTGCCCTTAGTGGCATATGAAATACGATTAGTAAGACTTAACCAAACACACATGTAAATGAACATGACTAAGAGGGTTAAATGGGATGTACTAGTGGACATGCTTAGGTGGGTAGCTTGTGGGGGCCCATTTCAACCAGTATCCCAAACATATCTTTGTGGGCTCGACCCAAGTCGAGGACGGGACACGCATACTGGGTTTGACTATAAGAGGCCAAAACGGGGAGTGGTGGCAATGCAAGTCCAACGGGTTTCATATGCGTGTGTGGACCCGGGCTGGTAGGTAAGACGTTGTTGCATCGTGTAGGTATAAGCCGTGCATTCTCAAGTTGTATCGGGTTGCCACTTTAGGGGAGTGATACACCCCACTGTGGGGCCTGCACGGGTATCTACGAGTAGGGAGCCGATCACAAGTGGGTAGTGGGGTACACCTAGTGGAGATAGGGGCAGATGGCACCTATGTAGTCAGCTAGGGGTACGTAAGGCTATTTATATAGTTTCTGTGTGAAGCAAGCAGGATCAACCTTTATGGTGACTGGTGCGGTGCAGTGTAGTAATTATTCGTTAGTAATTAGGTGTGCCTTTAACGTTATCTTAAACATTATCTTTATCTTCTTTTCCATACCCAATAGTTCATAGACATTTACTTGTCTTCCAACTTATGCCTTAGTCTAGTTACTTTGATAACAGTATTGTTAGAATTATCATACTCGCCAGACTTTATGTCTGACCCCCTCTATTTCTATCCTTTTTCCCCCTCCAGGTCCTCAGGTTGGACCCAGCTCTAGTGGAGTTTGATTGGATTGCTTTATCTCTCTTGGAAAGCTTGGACCGTTGAAGTAAAGTCCAGCTTGTTATCTTCTTTAATGGCTATTTGTGTAATGGGATTATGTATTTTGTTTTATCAAGATGGATATTGTACTTGACTCTGATTTATGGTTTTTATGATGTAACAAACATGTTTAATTTCCGCTGCAATAAAATGAAGTTTTAGATTTCCAAGTAATACTTATTATCTGTCTTGTTGTAATTTTTCTGTTCTATACTCACTTAAAACCTCCATGGAAGTTAATGCATTCCCTTTGTGAGTGACATTAATAGACGTGGGGTGTTACACGGCCCTGGCACTTACTCCAGTTCTGGTACGTCGGAGCAATAGTATCAAACATGCCAGCTCCTTCTCGGAAGCGTCATGTAGTTTCTTTACTCCAGTTGGTTTTTCTTCGAATATAGGAGTTTTAATAAGAGAATTGCACGTTGCATGGGTGTGATTTTGTGTGATGAACACTACGTTTCCATGCATGCACTAGAATTGGAGCGTACTTCCCCAACCTAATGAGGTTTGTCTCCTGGAATGTACGGGGTTTGGGGGACCCATCGAAATTCCATATTGTTAACCTACTTTTATCTCCCTTCAAATTGGACGTTCTTTTTCTTCAAGAAACAAAATTGCGTGACCCCGCCAATCATCAGATTAGACTAATAAGCGGCTTTTATTTATCGCGTTGCTTAGAGATGGTTTAATTACTTTATGGAATGAATCGGCTTAGGCCCTTTGCCAAACCTTCGTTAGCCCTCATTCCTTACATGTTTCCCTTCGTCATCTCCAATCCAACACAGTCTATTTCTTCACCAGTATTTACGGCCCACAATTAGCTCATGAAAGGGAGAACCAATGGTCAGATTGTCATGACATAATTGCTTGGTTTAATGGCCCATAGGTAATTGGCAGTGACTTTAACACAACCAGATCTACTGAAGAAAGAAACTCAGGAAACATCTCCCATGATTCTGATACATTTAATTCTTTCATCTTTGACTGTTCCTTGATTGACCCACCTATTAGTAATCATTTTTTTACATGGTCTAGCTGTCAAGAAGTTCCATCTTTAGCCAAACTGGACCGTTTTTCTTTTCAGTGCTGCCTGGGATGACCTTCACCCACTCTCCTTAGTGCACAACCTTGCGACCACCATATCTGGTCATTGTCCTGTCCTTATCCACTCCGATGTCGTCCTAAACCCTAACCGTCCCTTCAAATTTGAACGACTGTGGCTGTTAGAACCATTTTTTGAAGACTTCATCAAAACTGCCTGGTCGCAGCCAGTCCTATCTCAATCTGCCACTGAAAGTGTTGTAACCAAACTCCAATCCTTTAGAAAGATCATCAAACTATGGGCTAGGTCGGTATGGGGCTCCATCCGCACACGTATCTCCTCCACTCAAGACGCCATTCTTAACCTTAATATCCTTGAAGAATCCCGTCCTCTGAGTGCCACTAAAAGAAATACCCTAAAAAAGCTTGAAGCTAAACTAGACAGACTCATCAAACAAGAAGCAATAGGTTGGAAGCAACGATCGAAAGCTAGATGGATTGATGAAGGAGACAAAAACACCGCATACTCTCATAGATTGGCTAAAGGTCATCGTAGATTAGCATTTATCTCCGAAATCATCCATAACAACCAAATATATTCAAAGAAAAGCAATATTTGCTGCCTTTTTAAGGACTATTATCATAACATCCTGGAAAAAATTCACCCTTCTTTACCTGACATTTACAGGAACCTTCTCTATCCCAACCCATCACCTATTAATGTTGAACGTCCCTTTACCGAAGCTGAAATCTAGGCTACTATTAAAGACATAACAGACGATAAAGCCCCTGGGCCAGATGGATTCGGGCCCATATTCTTCAAGCATTTTTTGGACCGTAGGTAAAGCCAACATTATGGAAATGTGCCTAGAACTTCAGGAAAAGCCTTCATGCATAGTGAGATTGAACTATGCCAACATTATTCTTCTCCCCAAAACCCCTGGATCCAATACTATGCCTTCTTTCGGCACTATCAGCCTCCTCAATACGATCTTCGAAATCATCACCAAATTCCTTGTTAATCGTCTCCAATCGGTTATATCACCATTGGTTGGCCCTGAGCAGTCCGCATTCATTCTCGGTCGAAACATCCTTGATTGTATTGCCACTACTCAGGAAGTCATTTCCTTTTGCCATCACACTTCTACACCTGGTGTCCTCCTAAAAATAATACTTCGTAAAAGCCTTGGACTCGGTTAACTGGACCATCATATTGGATTTGACGAGACATAGGGCTTCCCCTTAAAATGGTGTAAATGGATTTAGGGCATCTTGTTCAATAGTTTCTCCTCTGTATCGGTCAATGGTGAATCTGGTAGGCTTTTTAAATCGGCATGAGGCTTAAGACAAGGTGATCCGTTATATCCCCTTCTTTTCGTATTAATAGCCAACTTTTTTAATTGCATGGTCAAGTAGACGATTGCCAATGGCGTGCTTGAGGGCATTCGTCTTCCTGATTCGAACGTGGCCACTTCCAACCTGCAATTTGCTAATGACACCATTCTCTGTTCCTATCCCAAACCCAACCATATCCATTTCCTCAAAGTTCTCCTATACATCTTTGAACTTATCTCCAGCCTGTCCACCAACTTTAGTAAAAGATCCATTATCATGCTAGGCAATTCCTTTCACCATGGCCCTATTATCTCCCCCTCCCTTAACTGTAATTTTGAACAATTTCCTATCAAATACCTCGGCATTCCCCTTCGTCCAACCAAACCTACCAAAACCGATTAGCTCCTCCTTATCTCCAAAATTGAATCTAGACTGGCATCCTAGAAAGCCAACTCCCTCTCTTCTACTGGTCGTCTCGTCCTTGCCAAATTGGTTCTCTCAATGATCCTGACTTACTGGATGTACTTTCACAAACTTCTCACCTAGGTCATCAAGAAAATCAATGATCTTAGATGATCTTCCCTTTGGAATGGAGGCAATGTCAAGAGATTGGTTAACTGGAGGACAATGTGCTTGCATCCTGACCATGGCGGCCTAGGTATCATCAATTTATCCCATTTCAATCTAGCCCTCCTTTCCAAATGGATCTGATGTCTCCTTTCGCTTGGCAATTTCATCTGGTAGGACTGGATTCTAACCCTTCATTATTTCTCAAACCCTAATCTTGTTCTTCACTTCCCTCCCCATGATAGAACTTCTCATTTTTGGTCAGTCGTCCTCCACTCCCTCCCTTATATTAAAAATTTAATCCATGTCAAGCTTGGAAATGGTGAAAATTGTCTCTTCTAGTTGGATATATGGTCTGGTCAACTCCCCTTGTCTCCTGCTTTTCCACACCTCTTCCCTTACTCACCTTCACTAGGCCATTCGGTTGGCAACCTCATGGGCCTTAGCCCATAGCGCCTTTTCCTACCCTCTCCTTTTGATATCCCCACCATGCTGGACCTTGTTGTTGTTTTGAATTTGCTACAACAGACTCAGCTTTCAGACCACTTGGACCATTTCATTTGGGCATTGACATCACACAAAGTCTTCTCTGTTGCATCTTGCTACTGATTCCTTAATCACCCTAGTCGTTCTTTCTCCATCGGCAGACTCTGGAAATTCCACCTGCCACCCCGTATCCATTTCTTCCAACGGTGCCTTATCCATTCATGGATCAGCACCAGAAACAGGCTTCATCGACTCAATTTGATTTCCAACCCTAACTGTGTTTTATGCTCTAACCATGTGGAAATTATTCATTATCTGTTTTTTGATTGCTATCCCATTTGGGTTGCTTCCAGCATATATCTTCTGGGCTACATACCAGATATAAGCTCCATCTTTGACCATTGGCAATATGAAATTGGTGACCGTATGCTTAACTCGTTTATAGCTATTTACTATTGGTGTATCTGGAAGGAAAGAAATGCTTATGTATTCTACAGACCCTAGCACTATTTTTTGGGAACATGTAGGCGTATCTTATACTTATTTCATGCATTGATAGGTCCATCCCGCTCGGCGCCTATCAGGCTCACCATCCCTCAAGCGAATAGTCCAGTGGAGTCCCTTGGAAGCACCAGTAACAATCTAGCTTGATTAGCTCTGTTTCACATCGTGGTAATATACTATTATGTACTCTTTTGCCTGTGTAGTAGGACAGTAATATGTATGTATGTAGTATAATGGGTCTGTTTTGTATCTGATGATGTCTTCTTACATGCCACAGACAGGCTTGTCGACTATGTCTTTTTATTATATATATATATGTATGTATATTAATCAGTTGTGTAGTACCAAGCTACACATCTGTCTACCTCAAAAAATTGCAACATTCCTTTAATTAACAATGCACGTCATTAATAAGATCAAAAGAGACATAAATGGAAACAACTTTAAAGTTTGAAAGCATAGAATTAATTCTAGAAAGGCAATGCACATATGAACACATTTTATGCATATTTATTTCATATAAAAATATACAAACATAAATTTCAGAAGTAGCGTGCATTTGAATTTGAAAAATAAACATGCGTCATACATTGAATCAAATCACCTAATAAAGGGGATTTTAATGATGTTAGTTAAGTAACATTATAATTTATAACGAGTATGCACGTATTAGTTCTAGACATGGTATGCATTTGAAATTGAAATTAAACACGTGTTAAAAACAGAAAAAAGTAAATAAGGAAACCGGAATAAGTTAGAAACCAACGTACAAAAATAACGAAAACACGCCTGGCCAAATGTGTATTAATGAGTATAGGCTGGGTTGTCTAATGTCTTGATCCACTTATGTGCTAGCTTGACCCATGTGTCAACATAGGCATAATATAGGTCGACCCTGACCATATAAAAAAACGTGTTTTATTCTTTGGATGATCTTGATTTTATTATTATAAATCAAGTGGACATGGTTCATTCAGACATCTATAATTAAACCTATAGGGTAGCTGTCAAACTCATATTCTTATAACCTATCATTCTCATCCTCCTTAAACTCCTCATAAATGAAAAATAATAGATTTTGGCTATCTAATTCGAGAATTGGAGGCAGATGTTATAGATTTAAGGTTTAGATGTCCAAATTCTCTGTCCATACAAGGTAAGTTCTTCGGATCTGAATTTAAATATTTTCAATTATTCCTCTTAGATTCAGATTCATAAATCCGTAAAAAAAATTAAATTCATATAGGAAAGACCGCGCATAACAAATCCAAATCAGATCCATAACTTGGAGCACAAATTCCAAGTGAGTGGATTTAAATTATTCTTGTTAATAGCAGTATATATCATCGTTTGATTCATGTTAAATTAATAAGCTATTATCTCAGTCCTCTTTTCCCCTTTCTACATCAGATTTTACAGTTTTATGTTAAATTTCGGCTATGGTGAAAGTAAGACAATACCCTAAAAGTTGTAGTTAAAATTGAAATGAAAGGCTTATTATGATTAAACTTAAAAGTATGAAACATGTATAATAAGAAAAATTCTATGGTGGCACAATGATTAGGCATTCTATTATATGGTGGCCTTGCAATTCGGCATTCTATTCTTTGATGGCATTGTGATAGGCATTCTATAGTTATTCGATGATTATATGGTCACTAATAAAGTTGATAAACAAGTAATTAAAGTTCAAATTTAACGAGTTAAAAATAATTACAATTAGCCAAAAAAAAGTGATGTAAAGCATAACGAATGATTAGACAAAAGGTCTAACAAAATAATGAGATGCATTTGGACTAGTTTGAAAAAATTCTGAATGAAGAGCTCAACGCGGTAGATCATAGTAGGTTTGAAGACATAGTAGGGTTCATGGTATCCCATCAAGTATCATGAGTGATAGAGACCCTTTGTTCACAAGCGAATTTTGGAGAAGCCTACAAACAACATTTGGGATGATCCTTAACTTAAGCACGGCTTATCATCCGCTGACCGACGAACAGACAGAGAGAGTAAATAGAATTTTAGAAGACTTGCTCATAGATTGTATCATCGACTTTGGAGGAGTTTGGGAGAAGCACCTACCGCTAGTGAAGTTCACGTATAATAATAGTTCTCAAACGACGATTGGTATGGCCCCTTTCGAAGCACTTTACGGGAGGCCATGCAAATCTCCAAGTTGTTGGTGGGAAACTACCGATAAGGTTATACTCAGATCAGACTTCATCCGTGAATCCACGGAGAAGATATCTTTGATTAGGCAGAGAATGAAGGCAGCCCAAGACCGCCAGAAATCGTATGCCGATAAGCATATGAGGGAACTAGAATTTAATGTTGGAGGCTTGGTGTTCGTAAAAGCATCCCCTCTTAATAAAACTGTTCAGTTGGGAAAGACTGGGAAGTTGGCTTCCAGGTTAGTCGGGCCTTTTTGTATCATCAAGAAGAAGGGATCTTTAGCCTATCGAGTGGATCTCCTAGAGCGTCTATCAAGAATCCATTATATTTTTCATATATCTCATCTAAGGAAATGCCTTCATGATTCTGCTATTAGACTTGAGCATGATGAAATAGGGGACATAGAAAAACTCGATTTGGAGTCCAGGATGCCCCTAAGCAAATGTAAGGATTATAGAGCACGAAATCAAGAGACTCCGCAACAAAACTGTTCGCCTCGTCCGAGTACAATAGGGAAATGACCCTGTGGAAAGAACATGGGAAACCGAGGATAAGATGAGACAGACTCACCTAGATCTTTTCACGGGTAACTTCTCCTCAAAATAACGTTTATGGATGCATTGTGATTGCTAGATTGGATGTTAGGAAATGGTTGCAACACCATTGCACAGAGCACTCATGTAGAAATATATGTGTATTTAGGTTGTTTGCACACATATTGCATCATGTATTACACTCACATGCTAGTGTAGAGCTCACTTTAGCAGATTTGCAGTTCATAATCAGTGTGAGTCATGGATGCTGATGGATGAATTATAAATAACATGGGTGTATGTAACGACCCGCATTCTACGCATCGGAGGATCGTAGAATATTTATTTCTTTTTTCATGTGAAGTCGTATGGTCGTGTAACTTTGGGGATGACTATTAGGGTCACTTCCCACGTTCATGATTTTTGCCAATTTTTAAATGACCGTTTTGCCCCTAGCTGATTTTGTTTCGGCCATAACTTTTGACTGGAAAGGAATTTTGACCTGAAACCACTTCCATTGGATCCGGATGATGGTTTACAATTCCATAGAGTGGTCACATTAGCCAAACGGACTCACCGTTTGGGAGATATGGCTGAAACATGGTTTAGAAGGTGAAAAACTGCTTAACTAGGCTTAATTGGGTAATTAACAGCTAGGCCCATTGGGAGATTTCGGGATTAGGGGTATATAGGGGTTGATTACGGTCAGAAAACATTTCTTTAGACACTTTTTCAGCCGCCACTTTCATTCTTGGAATCCTAGTAATGGCCACCAACATCCAAGACACCTCTAAACCACTTTTTAATTGAAGATTAGGCTTAGCAACATCAAATCAAGGAAGATCTTCACCAAATCAGTATTAGGACTGTTGTTAGACATCAGTATTCGTGCCAAATAGAGAATCATTTCAGATCTACATTTTATTTGTGGCCAAGGTGAGTAATTAGCATTGTTTTTACAGTAATTACAGTTGATTATGGTGATTAGTGTTAATTAACGAAATTGTGCAAGATTAAATTCTTGAAAAATATTTATAAATTCTGAAATATTGTTTTAGACCTCTGTTAGAAGTTTGGGTTGATTTGGTTAAGTTTTACTAATCTTATTATTAGTTGTTGTTAAACATGTTTAAGGAAAAATATGGAGTTTTGGCTATGTTTGATCCATTTTAACTTATCAAATTGATGTTTTGGTGTTTATGGTCATTTCAACATGTTGCTATGACTGTATGGTATGCTGTGTGATTGATTAGAATAGTTATATTGGTCGAAAACGCCGTCATATGGCGTAAAACAGTCATTGGAAGAGTTGCAGGAAATATGCAGGAGACCGGATCGGATCGCCCCCACTCCCACGTCCCGCCCGATCGCGAGTCATCTTCACGAGCTAACTACACTCCACGAGCTTCTCCGCTTTGAAGGCCACGAACCAGAAGACCACGACCCGATCCAATGAAGGCTGGATTCACGAGGCAATGGAGGAGTGCGACCCGAACGGAAGCTCCACCTTGACCCGAACCGGTGTACTGCCTCGAGCTGGACCACGAACTGGAGTAGGGAGCACGATCTAGGGTTTGACCACGAGCAGACATGAGGACCACGGACTGGAATATGGATCACGATCGGATGGAGATGATAACGAACCGAACCGTGGTACTTGGACTGGAAGTGTGAACAACGGACCGAACCGAGGTAAGGAAGAAGACCGATCCGGAGGAGACCAAGACCCGAGATGCAAAGGTAGTCCAAATGGGAAGCTTGTACTCGGGATCCAGTTGGGAACCAACGAGTTAACTTCATGAGTTAGGCTTTGCTGCGGGACATATGCTAAGGGATTGTCGATGTCTATGACTTTGGATCACTATGTGTGGGGGTACGTGAACGGATTCAGAACCACAATGGTCTAGGTACGACTAATGGGCTATAGACCAATGAAGCGGGGTCATTTGTAAAGATTTAGTCATGACTCCGTGGGGTAAGCTTGGTGGTAGCAGTAGTTGTACAAGTCGAACTCCGTCACTACTTCGATGGGTCTAGTGGTTGAGAGTGGTGGACATCGTATGCTTTATACACTGAGTGAGAGATGTGAGGATGGTTTCTATGATTGATTGTTTGCTATCACTATGACATGCACACCCCCTCCCCCGTTATCTTTACACTATCTGTTTAGTGGTACCTTAGAGTATTGTACGGTATGTAGTGCTAACTCTTTGGTTGTAGGTCCAGGTTCAGGTATGGTTTAGTATACCTGTTATTGTTCTGTCTTGTTGCTTATCGCTCATACCAGACTTTTTGTCTGAGCCAAAGTTTTATGTCTCTTCTTATTACTCTGGGTTCTCTCACGAGCAGACTAGAGACAGGTTAGCTGGTGATGTACGAGTAGTTGTACCGGAGACGAGCAGGAGGCTTCCACGTATGATATATATAAATATTCTCCAAGTGTAACACCCCATAATTTTATAACATTAAAATTCACAAATTAAAGTATACTTAATTTTTAGAAGAAGAATTAAGTGAAATGGGTTGCGTTATTATGTTCGTCTCAAAATTTTAGGTCAAGATAGACATTTGGTTTGCACAAAACAGATACCTTATGAAGATGTTATTAAGCTTTGAAGTTTGTATGCATATGAGAAATATATATATATATATATGTATGTATAATTAAATAAATAAATATTCAAAAAAGTTCAAAACAACAAATTGGGAGGGGGAATAGCCGAAACGCACTATTTTTGGAGTCGACCCGAGCTCTGCTGGGTCGACTAGGGGTCGATCCAGGGTGTTTGGCTGTCAACCCGTGGCCCGATTCGCGCTAAGGGCTGATGTTGCATCTGAGTGGTCCTGATGATTTCTGGGTTAATCTAAGAGCTCTAATCGATCCTAGACATCTATATATACACCCTAAGACCTAACCCTAATTCATAAAATATTATCTATGACACCATTATGCGGTCAAACTCTCTCTTAAACTCTAGCCGCCGCCTCTAAATTAAATCTCAAGTGTTCATACACAATTCAAATCAAAGTTTAGGGCTTCAACAACAATTAAAGAAGATTAATCAACGTCAATTCAATGTTTCTGCACCAATATCAATTCATTAATCCTTTTCTTAAGACACGAAAGGTGAGTACATTTATTTTCACAAATTTAATGAGATTAAAGTAACATGAAAAAGTTGTAAAAAGGATTCATATATATGTTTGTATTGAAAATCTCACCAAGTCTTCACCTTTTTGATTCATGTCATCATATGCCAATGTTTCTATGTAAAGTTCATACCTTTTATCCGTTTATTCATGTTGAATCTTTTATTATGCCCCTATGCCAGTCTATATGCCTCTTTATTTCATGATGTTGTTTTATTCCAATTTTCTATGAATTGATTCTCTCTTCTTACCCCTATTCCTTTTATTTGTGGATCTAGGCTACCTTCGAGCCTATATTAAAAATACGCATGAATGCGAATATGTGGGAACGACGCGGAATATGGGAAATTTGGAAAATTGGATATTATTGGATATTTTGGATAATTGGATACTATGTGAAATTGGCATATTTGGGTATGAATTACATGGAATTGATGAAATTGCCTATAATTGTAGATTTGTAATTGAGGCTAATTAATATGTAATTAGTGACAATTTGGAATAGGCAATATTATAAACATGATTATATGTTTAATTGCATATACATGACATGAAAATTGGGTATGGGTGAAATACGATTATTAATAAACCTTTGACACGAGGTTAGGCGCAATTGTGGCGCAAAACTGCCCGGAACCGCCCGGCAAATCCAGCTGCCACAATTGGATGTCTAATGTGAGAGGTCAAAGGAATGAATTGTAGGTGCAACGGTTAATGACACGAGGTTAGACCCGGTTTGTGGCGTAAGACTGCTCGGAACCGCCCGACAAATCCAGCGGCCACAAAACGTTCGGTCTAATGTGGGAGGTCATGCACCGTTCGTCATAAGGAATGAATTAAGGAATACTAACCATAATAAGACATGGGTATGGTTAGAGGGTTAAGTGGGGTGACATGTAAATTATGACATGTAAATATGGACTTAACCGGTATAAGATAAGACATGTAAATTATGACATGTAAATATGGACTTAACCATAGCATGTGTAAGACATGGACATTTAAATTAAAATGGTTAAGTGGGAGAAAAACCTAGTGGGGACCAAGCATAGGTGGGAGGCTTGTGTCGGATGGGGGACTCGTTTCAACCAGTAACCCGTTTGAGTATCTACTTGGGCCCGGTACTAGGCCGGGGTTGGGGCACGCTTTCTGGACTTGAATGTAAGAGGTCAAAACGTGAATAGCGGCGGCAATGCGAGTCCAACGGGTTCATGTGCGTGCATGGGTCTGGGCTGGTAGGTAAGACGTTGTTGCATTGTGTAGGTATGGTCATGCATTATATGTTGGTATCGGGGTTGCCACTTTGGGGAGTGATACACCCCACTGTGGGGCCAACACAGATGCCTACGGGGTTTAGGGAGCCGATCGAATGGGTAGATTAAGGGTACCTTAGCGGTGGTAGGAGCAAGCCGGCCTCTACGATAGCAGCTAGGTACAAGTAACTACCAAGTTTGTCATGTGGGTACAATTAGTGGGAAGGGATCAACCTCTAGTAAAAAGAGACTAGTAGATGTGCGGTGTAATTAAGTAATGTGGTGTAACTTAGAAAAAGTGCGGTGTAACGAAATACATGTTGGTTGAGTTGGATAGTCCTTTGGGTGCTAGTCTGATGTTGACTTCGATCTTCGGGGTTAATACTTGGAGGGTTGTTCGCTTAGCCAAGGTGTAGGATTGTCTTAGTACTTAGGAACGAAATCATCTTGTCCATCTTTTTTATCTACCTTATCTAAGTTACAGCCATATCATGATGCCTATTTATGTCTTGATCATTTACCTTACCTATTATTTGTTAAAATTACTAGACTTGCCAGACTTTATGTCTGACCCGTTTGTTTCCACCTCTTTTCTTTTCTTTCCCCCCCTCAACTTTGCAAGGAGAGAATACTACAGCTTAGTGCCGATTTCTTTCAGTTGCTTGAAAAAGTAGATGTATCGCTTTGGACTCTCTCATCTTTACGGCTTTGCTTATGCTCAGTGGGGATTTATGCATTTATGTTATTTAAGTATTTGCTTCTTTTTGTACTTTGAAGTTTTAGGAAAAGACTATTGATCCTGTTGTAATGGTTTTGGGAACTACTTATGTAAGCTTGTTTTGAGTTATGATGCTATGAAATAAGTTTTATCTTCCACTTTGTTCTTTTATTTATTTATTCTTGTAATTTATCTGTTCTATACAACAATAACGCTTCATGGACATTGATGCATTCCATTTGTGAGTGACATTAATGGACATGGGGACTTACACGTGGTATCAGAGCTATGGTTACCAGAACAGATAAAAAGTTTTGAAAAGTGTTTTCAAAAGTATTATTTTCCTAGAAAGTATTTTCAAAAAACTTGTTTTAAAGAAGCTATTTTCAAGGAAAGATTACTATAAAGAGCATAATCCCCGCAAGCCATACATCTCTCTTTCGCTTCCCTTATTTTGAAACTCTTTCTTTTTCTTTTCAGCATGTCTGGAGCATCTGAGATACCAGAGGGTGTTCATGTACCTAGTTGGTTTCGTCAATATCTCGAGGCTAGGGTCGCTACCGTGGGTCCGACCAATGTTCCTCCTCCTCCCCCAGCTCCAGTCATTCCTCCGCGTGGAGATGCTTTCTCCAAGATATGTAAATACTTTCGTTCAATGGGTGGAAAACCTTTTAGTGGGTCTGAAACATTCGTTGAAGCTAGAAATTGGTTGAAATAAGTGGAGGATCTGTTTGGCATTTTCGATTTGTACGATTGTAAGAAGTCCAATTGGCTGCTTGGTTGATGAAGGACGAAGCTTCGTTTTGGTGGGAAGTTACTAATGGAGAGCGTGTTGGAGTAACGTGGGAAGATTTTAGGGGAAGGTTTGAGTTGAAATTCCTTTCTCAAGCTGAGGAGAGTATGTACATGGAGAGGTTCTTGACATTGAAGCAGAAAAACTTTACCGTGAAGGAGTTTGTGACCGAATTTAATAAGTTAGCGAGATTTGGGCTAGAGTTGGTGAATACGCCTCACAAGAAGGCCTTGAGGTTTGCAAAGGGCCTAAATGAACTGCTTCATAGTTTGGCTATGTCCCACATTCCAATTGGGGCTACATATGAAAAGCTTGTTGATATGGCATACAAGCATGAAGAAGAGAAGGGTGTAAGTACTTTTAGGCCTCAAGATAAGAAGGAAGATCCAAAGAAAGCCCAACAACAAAAGAAGGGTGGTAAAGAAAAGAGGAAGTGTCACAACTGTGGGATAACTGGCCATTTGAAGAAAGATTGTAGGAAGAAGAAGAAGTTTGCTTGTTATCATTGTGGTGATCCAGGTCATGCTGTTAAGGACTGTCCTAAGAAGCAAGGGAAGAGGGCAGGTTCTACTTCGGGAGGGCAGGTTCACGCTCTCATGGCTCCGGGACTGGAAGGAAGTAGAAAATTTCTGTCGAAAGTTTGATTTTCTTGTTTGATCATCCTATCTGTACTTTATTCGATTCTGGCGCATCACATTCGTTTATCTCTACATCATTAGTTGAAACACTGCACTTAAATACTAGTCTCATTGTATATCCCATTGTAGTCTCAAATCCTATTGGTAGGTCGGCTCATTTATCCATGGTTTGTAGGGATTTAAGATTGTCTATCTTAGGCGTTGGTTTTGAATGTAATGCTTTTGTGCTTGGTTTCATGGGCTATGGGTTGATTCTAGGGATGGATTGGCTAGCCAGATATGGTGCCATCCTAGATTGTGAACGAAGGGTAGTAAAATTGTTGACTCGTAGTGGAAAGACCCTTGATATTTCTTGTGACACTAGAGGATCGGTGATGCTTAGTTATCTTGAGTCACTTGACGCATCCAATGATGATTTACATTCTGCTCATATAGTCCGTGAATATGTTGATGTCTTCAATGAGGTGAGGGGTCTACCCCAAAAACGTGAGATAGACTTTCGTATTTATCTTGTAGACAATGCAAAACCAATATCTCTTCCAGTACGCCACATGGCTCCTCGTGAGAGGAGGGAGCTCAATAAGCAAGTAGGGGAGTTGCTTGAGAAGGGATTCATAAGACGTAGTATATCGGAGAGGGGTGCTCCAGTAGTATTTGCCACGAAGGCGGATGGGTCCCTTAGACTTTGTGTGGACTATAGAGAACTTAATAAGCTTATTAAGAAGAATAAGCACCCACTGCCGAGGATTAACGATCTCTTCGATCAGTTAGTTGGCGCCTCAGTATTTTCGCATTTGGACTTAGCCACTGGTTTCCATCAGTTGAGAGTGGCTGAGGATAGCATAGACAAGATTGCCTTTAGGACTCCGGACAGTTTCTATGAGTGGCTTGTAATGCCCTTTAGTTTGACAAACGCCCCCGCATACTTTGTTGACTTGATGAGTAGGGTGTTTAGGGAGTACCTTAATAAATTCATGGTGGTCTTTGTGGATGACATCTTGATCCTTTCTAAGAGCGAGGAAGAGCATGCCCTACATCTTAGGGAAATGTTGGACACCCTTCTAGTGCATAACCTTAAAGCTAAATTTTCTAAATGTCAGTTTTGGAGGAAGGAAGTGCGATTCTTAGGGCACGTGGTTTCCAAAGAGGGGATAGCTGTGGATCCCGTGAAGGTGGTGGCCATCTAAGACTGGAAGGTCCCTAAAAATGCTACCGAGGTGAGGAGTTTCTTGGGGTTGGCAAGCTACTATAGGAATTTTATCAAGTACTTCGCAAAGATATCGGCCTCATTGACACGCTTGACGAAGAAGAACCTAGTTTTCACGTGGGACGTAGATTGTGATGATGCGTTCCAACGTTTAAAGAGAGCTTTGACCACAGCCCCAGTCTTAGTGTTGCCAGATGGGAGTAAGCCATTTACCGTTTATACCGCTGCTTGTGGGACAGGACTAGGTGCAGTCTTAATGCAAGAGGGGAGGGTAATAGCCTATAGAGGATGGCAGTTGAGAGTGCATGAGAGAAATTACCCTACACATGACCCCGAGTTGGTCGCTATTGTTTTCGCGCTTAAGTCTTGGCGCCATTATCTTCTTGGCGAGAAATTTGAATTGTTCACAGACCACAAATCGCTAAAATACTTGTTCTCTCAGAAGGACTTGAACTTAAGGCAGCAAAGGTGGATGGAATTCTTAGCGTCCTACGATTTCGAGATAGCATATACCCCTGACAAGGGTAACGTGGTGGCAGACGCCTTAAGTAGGAAAAGGGTGTCCTTGAGTCCGTTGTTTGTTGAGCACCGAGGCTTAGAGTTCATCTCTATGTTTGACTTTAGACCATCCATTGACTTTGTACCCGGTTTGCTAGCATCCTTAGAGGTCAGACCTACGCTTTTGGGACAAATTGGTGAGGCACGGCGAGATGACCCACAGTTGGTTGAGTTCGTAGAGAAGCTCATAAGGGGGAGTCATCGAGCCATCTCAGTTGGTATACCCTAGATGATAAGGGTTGGTTACGTAGGGACGGTAGAATTTGTGTACCACGAGATGAGAACTTGAGGAATACCATTCTTGATGATGCACATCGTTCGAAAATGACCATTCATCCCGGCGGGGACAAGATGTACATGGACATGAGACGAGTTTACTTTTGGGCCGGTATAAAGAAGGATGTGGCCGAGTTTGTCGCTAGATGCTTGGTGTGCTAACAAGTAAAAGCAGAGCAAAAGAAGCCTGGTGGTTTGCTTCACCCATTGGAGATCCCACAATGGAAGTGGGAGAGTGTTTCGATGGACTTTGTTGATGGGTTACCGAGATCGAGGAAGGGTAATACGCGGATTTGGGTCGTGGTAGACAGACTTAATAAGAGCGCCCATTTCATTCCCGTGAAGAGTAAGAGGACTGCTCCATGGTTAGCCTCCGTATACATTCGAGAGATAGTTCGTTTGCACGGTGTTACTTCTAGCATAGTGAGCGATCGCAATCCTATTTTTACTAGCGAGTTTTGGAAGAGCTTGCAAGATGCGGCAGGGACTCAGTTATGTTTGAGCACCGCATATCATCCTCAGACGGACGGCCAGACCGAGAGGGCGAATCGTATTCTAGAGAACCTTTTGAGGCTATGTGTTTTAGACTTCGGAGGTACATGGGATGAGCATCTTCCTTTGGTGGAGTTCACGTATAATAACAGTTTTCAGTTTAGCATTGGCATGGCACCTTTCGAGGCTCTTTATGGAAGGCCTTGTCGTTCACCTACATGTTGGTGGGAATCAACGGATAAGATCTTACTTGGGCCCGATATGATTAGAGAGACGTCAAAAAAGATTGATTTGATTCGAAGGAGGATGAAGACGGCGCAAGATAGGCAGAAATCGTATGCGGACAAGAGGAGGATAGATCTTGAATTTGATATTGGGGACATGGTCTTTATCAAGGTGTCTCCATTACGGAATGTTGTTCGCTTTGGGTCCGTTGGGAAGTTAGCACCAAGGTTCGTAGGGCCGTTTCCTATTAAGGAGAGGATTGGACAGATGGCTTATAGAGTAGAGTTGCCCGAAAGACTTAGTGGTGTACACGACGTGTTCCATGTTTCGCATTTGAGGAAGTGCTTGCATGAGACCGCAGAAGTGGTAGAGCCGAGCTTGCTTAGAGAGGTGGAGATAGAGCGTGATGCGACGATTCGACGAGCTCCTACATGCATTCTTGGGTCAGAGATTAAAAGTTGAGGAATCAAGAGGTCAAGCTAGTCAAAGTGCAATGGGGAGATGATGAGAGCGACGCTACTTGGGAGACGGAAGAGAAGATGCGTTCATTGTACCCTTTTCTTTTCGAGGGTATGTCTTTTAATTTCTCCTTTATCGCTTAGCTTGTACTTGTCCTATCTTTAGTATATCCTCTCGTTTAAGTCTTTGACCTTAAGATAGGGTAGTCCTATGGTTGAAACATGTGTTTGAGACATGTTATGATTGATGGATGCATGTGGATGCAAGTGTTTGCTCATGGATACATATACACACACTTTAGGCACTAGATCTGCTCAGTCACTTTCATATTGCATATTGCATATAAATGGATGTATTTAGTCAAATGGATGTATATTAAATGGACGTATCATATGGATGTTGCATTTGAATGAATGGTTGTGCACACATGTAGTAATGATATGTATAGGGTTCTTTGCATACATGGTGGATACACGGCACTATCATTATTTGCATTAAGGAGGTCGACTGAATCAGTGGACTGCCTGATCTTTGCATTAGATAAGGAACAAATATACACACTTTTTCATATGTTCATATTACATTAGAAATCTTTTAAGGACAATGGATGCTTGTGGATGATGGTTGAGTAGATGGATGATGGGATGGTAGGACACATTCTTCTTAACTTGGAGATTTCGGGGACGAAATCCTTTAAGGAGGGGAGAATGTAACACCCCATAATTTTATAACATTAAAATTCACAAATTAAAGTATACTTAATTTTTAGAAGAAGAATTAAGTGAAATGGGTTGCGCTATTATGTTCGTCTCAAAATTTTGGGTCAAGATAGACATTTGGTTTGCACAAAACAGATACCTTATGAAGATATTATTAAGCCTTGAAGTTTGTATGCATATGAGAGAAATATATATATATATAATTAAATAAATAAATATTCAAAAAAAGTTCAAAACAGCAAATCGAGAGGGGGAATAGCCGAACCGCACTATTTTGGAGTCGATCCGAGCCCCGCTGTTTCGACTAGGGGTCGATCCAGGGTGTTTGGCTGTCAACTCGTGGCCCGATTCGAGCTAAGGGCTGATGTTGCATCTGAGTGGTCCTGATGATTTCTGGGTTAATCTAAGAGCTCTAATCGATCCTAGACATCTATATATACACCCTAATACCTAACCCTATTTCATAAAATATTATCTATGACACCATTATGTTGTCAAGCACTCTCTTAAACCCTAGCCGCCGCCTCTAAATTAAATCTCAAGTGTTCATACATAATTCAAATCAAAGTTTAGGGCTTCAACAACAATTAAAGAAGATTAATCAACGTCAATTCAACGTTTCTGCACCAATTTCAATTCATTAATCCTTTTCTTAAGCCCCGAAAGGTGAGTACAGTTATTTTCATAAATTTAGTGGGATTAAAGTAACATGAAAAAGTTGTAAAAAGGATTCATATATATGTTTGTAATGAAAATCTCACAAAGTCTTCACCTTTTTGATTCATGTCATCATATGCCTATGTTTCTATGTAAAGTTCATACCTTTTATCAGTTTATTCATGTTGAATCATTTATTATGCATCTATGCCAGTCTATATGCCTCTTTATTTCATGATGTTGTTTTATTCCAATTTTCTATGAATTGATTCTCTCTTCTTACCCCTATTCCTTTTATTTGTGGATCTAGGCTACCTTCGAGCCTATATTAAAAATACGTGCAAATGCGAATACGTGGGAACGATGTGGAATATTGGAAATATGGGAAATTTGGAAATTTGGATATTATTGGTTATTTTGGATAATTGGATAATATGTGAAATTGGCATATTTGGATATGAATTACATGGAATTGATGGAATTGCCTATAATTGTAAATTTGTAATTGAGGCTAATTATTATGTAATTAGTGACAATTTGGAATAGGCAATATTATAAACATAATTATATGTTTAATTGGATATACATGACATGAAAATTGGGTATGGGTGAAATACGATTATTAACAAACCTTTGACATGAGGTTAGGCGCAATTGTGGCGTATGACTGCCCAGAACCGCCCGGCAAATCCAGCTGCCACAATTGGACGTCTAATGTGAGAGGTCAAAGGAATGAATTGTAGGCGCAACAGTTAATGACACGAGGTTAGACCCGATTTGTGGCGTAAGACTGCCCGGAACCACCCGGCAAATCCAGCGGCCACAAAGCGTTCGGTCTAATGTGGGAGGTCATGCACCGTTCATCATAAGGAATGAATTAAGGAATACTAACCATAATAAGACATGGGTATGGTTAGAGTGTTACTGGGGTGACATGTAAATTATGACATGTAAATATGGACTTAACCGGTATAAGATAAGACAAGTAAATTATGACATGTAAGTATGGACTTAACCATAGCATGTGTAAGACATGGACATTTAAATTAAAATGGTTAAGTGGGAGAAAAACCTAGTGGGACCAAGCATAGGTGGGAGGCTTGTGTCGGATGGGGGACCTGTTTCAACCAGTAACCCGTTTGAGTACCTAATTGGGCCCGGTACTAGGCCGGGGTTGGGGCACGCTTACTGGACTTGAATGTAAGAGGTCAAAACGTGAATAGTGGTGGTAACGCGAGTCCAACGGGTTCATATGCGTGCATGGGTCCGGGCTGGTAGGTAAGACGTTGTTGCATCGTGTAGGTATGGCCGTGCATTTTATGTTGGTGTCTGAGTTGCCAATTTGGGGAGTGATACACCCCACTGTGGGGCCAGCACGGGTGCCTACAGGATTTAGGGAGCCGATCGAATGGGTAGATTAAAGGTACGGCCTTAGCGGTAGTAGGAGCAAGCCGGCACCTACGATAGCAGCTAGGTACAAGTAACTACCAAGTTTGTCATGTGGGTACAGTTAGTGGGAAGGGATCAACCTCTAGTAAAAAGAGACTAGTAGATGTGCAGTGTAATTAAGTAATGTGGTGTAACTTCGCAAAAGTGCGGTGTAACGAAATACATGTTGGTTGAGTTGGATAGTCCTTTGGGTGTTATTCTGATGTTGACTTTGGTCTTCGGGGTTAATACTTGGAGGGTTGTTCGCTTAGCCAAGGTGTAGGATTGTCTTAGTACTTAGGAACGAAATCATCTTGTCCATCCTTTTTATCTACCTTATCTAAGTTACAGCCATATCATGATGCCTATTTATGTCTTGATCATTTACCTTACCTATTATTTGTTAAAATTACTGGACTCGCCAGACTTTATGTTTGACCCGTTTGTTTCCACCTCTTTTCTTTCCTTCCCCCCCTCCCCCCCCCCCCTCAGGTTTGCAAGGAGGGAATACTACAGCTTAGTGCCGATTTCTTTCAGTTGCTTGAAAAGAGTAGATGTATCGCTTTGGACTCTCTCATCTTTATGGCTTTGCTTATGCTCAGTGGGGATTTATGCATTTATGTTATTTAAGTATTTGCTTCTTTATGTACTTTGAAGTTTTAGGAAAAGACTATTGATCCTGTTGTAATGGTTTTGGGAACTACTTATGTAAGTTTGTTTTGAGTTATGATGCTATGAAATAAGTTTTATCTTCCGCTGTGTTGTTTTATTTATTTATTCTTGTAATTTATCTGTTCTATACAACAATAACGCTTCATGGACATTGATGCATTCCCTTTGTGAGTGAAATTAATGGACATGGGGTGTTACACCCTGTGTCACTGCGGGTCACTACTTTGGGCATTAGTAGTGTACATTTTCCTTTTCTTTGCTTTAGAGATAGTTGAAAAGTTGTAATAATGATGATGTGGAACATAAGCTGTATTGGATTTCCGCTGCTATGATGTTTAGTTTTAGTTTCCAGGTTATGCACTGTCTCGCCTGTTTTATGTCAAGTATGTTGTTATTATATTTTATTCCACACGCTGTGAGACATTCTACAGGTTCTTGGTTAGTTCATTCTCTTCCGTCTTTTCTTATGACGACCGTCCCGTGCTGGTTGGACATCGGTACAACACATTACGGAGGAAATGTCGCCTGGTGCGGGGTGGGCCGTCACACTTGGTGTCAGAGCTCTAGGTTGCGTAGTTAACCTAGGGAAGTTATCAGGAAGAGATAGTATGCGTATATAAGAGTGCGTATTTGTGATTATTTTGGTTTTTAAAAGCTATATATATATATGCTATTAGTATATCTAAGGATGAAGTCGCAATGCACTGGCACCACTATGGAGATGGCTAATCGTTTTCTCTTTAAAGATTGAACGATGAGCCGATATGCGAGGGGTACTGGTAGAGGAGCCAATAATGGGAATGTTGCTGATATGAGGAGATGTTTACTGACCTCATGAGGGAGATGCTTAGAGATGTTCAGAGGGCAGCTCCTAATGCTACTAACGGTGGTGGTGCAACGGTGCAGGCGCCTAGAGCCGATTTCGCCAAGCTTTGCAAGGATTACACTAGTCTTGGTGGAAAGCCGTCCACGAAACAGAGTCGGCTACGAATATTCAGGATTGGTTGGATAGCTATGAGCGTATCTTCGAAGACTTGGGTATCGAGGATGCGATGAAGATAAGACTAGCATCCCGTCAGCTGCAAGGACGGGCAATGAATTGGTGGAATGCTATAAAGGCAGCTACCCCAGAGGATCAGATTACATGGGATCAGTTTAAGGCTTGCTTCAGCGATAAGTTTATTTCAACTGCTTAGAAGTCGGAAATGTTTAGGAAGTTCTTAGAGCTTAACCAAAATGGCAGAGCTGTCTCGGAGTACATTGCAGAATTCGATACTTTATCGAAGTATGGATTATCCCTCATTGATACTACCGAGAAGAAGAATGAGAAGTTCATAACTGGTTTGGATGGATACTTGGGGGAAAGGCTTATTAACCACATCGATGAGATGTTTGAATTGATTGTGGGTAAAGCTTTAAGATCAGAGAGCCTTTACCCTAAGTCGAAGACTGAGGTTACATCTGCAGAGGAGCCAAAGCTGCAAGCAAGTGGTGGAGGCAAGAATGGTTCTCAAAACAAGAGGAAGCAGAACCAAGCTAAGGATGGACAGAAGAAGAAGAAAGATGTTGAGTGCTTTAGCTGTGGCAAGAAGGGCCATTATGCCAATAATTGTCGAGCCAAGCCAGCAGACAGGAAGTGCTTCAACTGTGGCCAACTCAGACATCAAAAGGATAAATGTCCGTAACCTTTGAAAAAGAAGCAGATAGTGAAAGCATATGCCATCAGTGTTGTTCCTTCTTCGTCGAATGCCCCGACTGTGGCGGAGAAGGGAAAGAATGTTGTTATCCAAGGTATATGCTTTCTGTTTGTGATGTTCCTATTAGAGTTTTGTTTGATACTGGAGCTTCCAGTTCTTTCATATCTAGTGACCTGGTAGATAGGTTGGGATTGGAACCCGAGATAGTCGATAGACCTTTAGTAGTGACGAACCTGATTGGTGGTTCAACCAGCCTTAGTATGATTTGTCGTAATGTGGTCTTATTGAGTCATGGATGTATGTTTGTTTGTGATTGCTTTGTTTTGGGCTTTACTGGGTTTGGCGTTATTTTGGGAGTCGATTGGCTCCAAAGATATCTGGTGGTGGTAGACTGTGAGGGCTTTTTGGTGACAGTTAGAGCGGACGATGGGCGGAGGGTAGTGTTTGGTGGCCTACCAAGTGATGGGGTAATGGCTAGTTTTCTAAATTGCCTCAACATCCCGCATGATGAGTTGTCAGATGTGCCCGTGGTTGGCCAGTATCCGGACGTCTTCGAGGAAGTGACCGGGCTTCCACCACACCGAGAGATTGAGTTCTGTATTGATTTAGTGAAAGATGCCAGACCTATAGTGATGCCACTTTGTGGTATGGCACCAAGGGAGCAGCGAGAGCCCAAGGTGCAAGTCAGTGATCTTTTGAAGAAGGGATTTATCTGAAGAAGTGTTTCTGAGTGGGGAGCGCAGTTGTGTTTGCTACCAAGGCCGATGGTTCCCTTTGATTGTGTGTAGACTACCGCGAATTGAATAAAGTGATGAAGAAGAATAAGTATCCTCTACCGAGGATATATGATTTGTTTGATCAGTCGAGTGGAGTGAGAGTGTTTCCCTAGTTGGATCTCGCGACAGGTTTTCATCAGCTTAGGGTGGAAGCTGAGAGTGTAGCTAAAACGGCATTTCGGACGCCGTCTGGATTCTATGAATGGTTGGTTATGCCATTTGGGCTGACCAATGCACCAGAATATTTGTAACACCCCACATCCGTTAAGGTCACTCACAAAGGGAATGCCTTAACTTCAATGGAGCATTATGGGTACTGGAACAGAAATATTACAAGACAGACATATATAAAACAGCGGAAGGTAAAGTAGAAGTACTTCAAATCATTTATTAAATATAATTGTTTATAATAAAAACCCATCAACTTCCAAATACCCAATTACATAGCTAAAATATATGTCTTGCTCAAAAACAAAGAAACATGAGAATAAATTGTAGTATTCCCCAATAAAGCAAAGCAAGCCATAGCCAAGAGAGATCCAAGCAGCACATGAAAGAGCCTTGGAGCTTGGTGAGATCCGAACTAAGCTGTATTTCCACCCTGCGATCCTATGGGGGGGGAATGGAAGAAAAAGAGGCGAAACAAACCGGGTCAGTCATAAAGACTGAGTAAGTCCTAGTGGCTTTCAGCATAAAAACAGGTGAAGATAATATGGCATGAATAAACTAAAAGTAAACATAAACATGATGATAAGGTAAGCTACATGCCCGATGAATAAAGTATAACATCCCATGCTTCCTATCGAGAGTATCATCACAAGGTTCCTACCAAGTATCACATTGCAAGGTTTCTATTAAGTATAACATCGCGAGATTTCTAAGCTTCACCATTTCACTATTTTCTTTGATTTCCTATATTCTCTGCACCACCTAACTAGCGTTTCAATTAGTTTATTAAGTTTTAATTACAAGATAAGTGATCCCCCATAACCCACATGATAGTTTTATAGGCACATATCCCATGATGAGGGTCCCACCTCATATTGACAGTTTCATGTCCCCACCGCACCTATCTTAATTGATCGGCCCTTACTTACAATGTTTCATATGTGTTATATACTAAGGTTATCCCAACCCCGTAGTTGTGGTAGCCTTCAGGACTACATCTAATATGAGGATTTTCACCTCAACCAGTCCAATTGCCATAAATGTGTTAGATGTATCCTTACTACCCTAATCGATCGGCTCCTAATCGACCTAGTTCTTGCGGCCCCCCACTCGTGGATACCTGTGCTGGTCCCACCCTAGGGTGTATCAATCCCTAGGATGGCAACCCCGACACCCTTTTTGATGCACAGATTTATATCTACTGATGCCCAGTGGCTAAATTTTCCACTCCGGAATACGTGCACGCCCGTAATCCGTCGGAACCTGCACCGCTGCATCCCCTACCGCCGTTTGTATTGCTTACAATCAGCCCAGTAATCGTGCCCCACCCTGCCTAGCTCAGGGTACCGTTGATACCTAATGTGGGTTACTGCTGAAACGGGTCCCGCTACTTGGGTTTTCCTAGGGTCTATTCGTATACCCCACGGGTTGGTTAAGTGTTATCTATTTAACTTAACCCCACCCCCCATCATGATACCATGGTTAAGTGTTCTCTCTTCTGTTACTTAACCCTACCGCATGTCTTGTTATATCGATTAAGCGTTCTCCCCTGTGTTAACTTAACCCTTACCACACCTCACGTTAGATTGGTTAAGTGTATGTTAACTCAACCTCATCCACTAGCCATTTTATAATGGTTAAGTGTTACCCTCGTGTATTTACTTAACCCTACCACATATCAGGTTATATTGGTTGGGTGTTATCAACCTATTCAAGTTAAACCAACCCATTTAACTTAACCCTCCCATTCGTCAGATTGCATTGGTTAAGTATTTCAAGTAATTCATGGCTTAACCCGCACACGTATCATGCTAAGTTGGTTAAGTATTGTCTATATGTTCAAGTTGACTTAACCCTATCACGTGTCATGTTATATTGGTTAAGTGTCATTAGTCTAGTCATATTACTTAACCCACCCATTGGTCTGATTAGCATTTATGTTGGTTAAGCCCATATTTATAAATTTTACATGTTCTTAACTCATACCAGTTAGGTCCACATTTACATGTCAAATTTCCATGTCATCCCACCTAACCCACTAACCATACCCACGTCTTATTATGGTTAGTATTCCTTAACTCATTCATTATGACGAACGAATCATGACCTCTCACATTAGACCGTGCACTTTGTGGCCACTGAATTTGCTGGGCGGTTCCAGGCAGATTTACACCACAAACCGAATCTAACCTCGTGTCATAAATCGTTACGCCTATAATTCGACCTTTGACCTCTCACATTAGACTGACACTTTGTGGCTACTGGATTTGTCGGGCGGTTCCGGGCAGATTTACACCACAAACTGAGTCTAACCTCGTGTCAAAGGTTCATTAATGGTCGTATTCCCCCTAAAACCCCAATATCAGTTCATGTGTTTAACATATAGAAATGTTCATGTTCATGTTCAAGTCAATTATCCAATACACATTCATTTTCATGTTTCAAATTCCCAACTTTACATATTAAAAAAAATATGCCCAAGTTCCAAAATTACATGCCAATTTATATATATGTATATATACCCAATTCTAGTCAGTTTACATACGTCCAATTCTTGCCTATTTACATGTATGCCAGGTTTATGCCATTTTACCCATATCAAGTTCTAGCCATGATTACATGTATCAAGTTTCATGTCCAAATAAACCCAAATCAAGATTCATGATGTAGTTATCCCAAACTATAATCCTTTTTATTTCAATACACGCTAGTTACCCAAATTCATATTTATGCCATTTATCAAGTTTACAATTTCTTTTACGTTCAAAGTCCAAGTTCTACTTATGCCCAATCATAAACTCAATCTTTTGATTTAATTTACATAGGCCCGAACTCGTAATTTGATTTACATGCTAATTCATTATGCCCACTTCATGCCAATTTAATTATGCCAATGGCCAAACTTGCAATTTCAATTATATTGACAATACCCCAAATTTCCAATTTCATGTTATGCCATCAAGTTTACCAAACATATATATCCAATATAGACAACATTCCCATATTTCCCCGTATTCAATCGTACGCAAATCGCGGTTTAGGCCTCGGTCCGAAATTGACCCAGGTTCATCGGGAAGGTAGAATTTGTATAACAATCAGCATAGAGAGAAAACTGGCATAAAAACATCATCTCTGGCATAAAAGATAGATCTTGATAATAATATCAATATGAATCAAGAAAAACTGATTTACAACAGGCTGAATAGATCATAAGCTTGACATGAGAACGAACATAGAAAAGTCCCCAAAACTCAAGATTCAAGAAGCAATTGAAATAGATCTGAATCAATAAACATACTTAAATCCAATTCCACTTTATTCCATGGCCATATTGTAATTTAAATATTTAAATCTAAAAACAACTAGAACTTACAGAGCATGGCAAATGAATTACGAACTGAATTTGTTGTAAAAATGTCGCGGCGTTGTTGATTTATTGTCTTGAATCATTGTAGAAGCCTTGTTCTTCGAATTAAATTGTGTATGAAAGCTTTATCCTTAGAATTGATTGGAGTTTGAATGCTTAAGCTTTAATTTGGGGCGGCGGCCATGGTTCAAGAGGGAGTTCAGCAGCACGACGGCTTTAGTATTATATTATTTGTGTGAATTTAGGGTTAGACTTGAGTTGTATTTATAGAATTTTAATCTGATTAGAGCCGTCGATGAAGCTAGAGTGAATCCAGACCATCCATCTCAAGAGAAGCCAATCAGAAAGTGACATGTAAGCCCTAGTGACTCAGCCAAGCCTCAGATATCGACTAGAACCTGTCCAGGCCAGTCAGGGCCTGACCAACTAGGTTTTCTGTCCTGGGTGCACTGGCAGGTGCGCCGGTGCTAAAATTGTAATAGCGCACTTCCCAAGTGCGCCAGTGCAATTTTGTTCTGGCGCACTTCCCAAGTGCGCCAGTGCATTCTGACCCGTTTCTGGTTTTTCTGCCCAACTTCGTTCGTCCATATCTTCTTTATACGGTATCTGTTTTACGCAAACTTGGACTCTATCTGGAGCAGAATTTTGAGACGAACGCAATGGCGTAACCAATTTCCCATGATTCTCATTTTAAAAATTAATTATACCTTGATTTCTAGTTTCAACATGTTTTTAAAATTCGGGTTGTTACATTCTCCCCTCCTTAAAGGATTTCGTCCCCGAAATCTTCAAGTTAAGAAGAATGTGTCCTACCATCCAATCATCCATCTACTCAATCATCAATCACAGGCATCTATTGTCCTTAAGAGATTTCTAATGTTGTATGAACATATGCAGAAAGTGTGTGTATATGTTCCTTATCTAATGCAAATAATCAGGCCTGATTGATCTTCTTAATGCAAAATATGTTTAGTGCCATGAGTCCAACATGTATGCAAATAGTCCTAGTCACACTAACACTATATGTGTGCACAAACATCCATCCATATGCAATATCCACATGATAACATATTCAAATTCATCCATAAACAAGTATAAACACTCATGCATATGCAATATGAAAGGTGACAGAGCCGATCTAGTGTCTAATGTGCGTGTATATGCATCCACGAGCAACCGTTTGCAACCACTTGCAACCATCAATCATAACATGTCTCAAACACATGTTTGCATCCAATTGTTCCTACCTAAAGATATAGTCGAACGATAGAAGCAAGTAAAAACTTTGTGCCCATTAGGTAGTGTCAAAACTGGAAATCTATGTCATATATATACTGATTAGGAGAAGAACTCCCTAAGCACCATCCCGAAGACCGAAATCAACATCAGGCTGATGCCCAAAGAATTACTCAACCCAACAGACACCCTCAAGCCCCAACATGTATTACTAACAGATGATCCCTATGGGGTTTTGCCACAGAAATAGGATTGAGAATAGTACCGAGAGGTTATACTTAAAAGATAACACACAAGTAAGCTCTATAGGAAAAGAGGGATCAAGGATATACTCTTAAAAAGAGATATGATGCGCGTGTCTAGTATTCAATCTTCTAAGTCGCATTTCCTTGAGCTTAACTCCACTATGCTTTGACTGTCTTTAGCTTCACAATTTCGTAGCTTCTTAATTCCTATTTCCAAATTATGAGTTGGAACTCATTTCACTGTCGCCTCTCGTTCCACTTTCACTTATTCTTTTTCTAGTATACCCAGCTTAAACATAACTGCGTACTCATGGTTTCATCCAAGCTCTCCAAAACTCACTAGTGAATCTTGGATCTCATTCACTTACTAGAAGGTATTCCACATAAATGAATTATCTTTTGAAAATAAACAAATGCTAACCATGTTGCCAAGTGTACTTACTAAGGTGATTTTCTATAACTCATGCATAAGCGAAATGAACCATCCGCCTTAGTGGCGAACACTACTCGAGGGATTGATAAATGTATCAAGAGATTCTAGGTAACTAAGCATGGCAAAACCCTAAGGGTTACACTAGACTTCGAGGGTATTACCAAGGCAAGTCAAGAGTCTAACTACCCTCTTTTCATACTCGAGAATGGTATCATTTCTGGATAACCACTCCATCTCTAGAAACAACCCATAGCCCAAAAACATAAGCGTTACTTCTAAACTCAACACTTAGCATAGACATTCTCAAATCCAAACAAGTCATGAATAAATGAGCTGATTCCCCAACAGGGTTTGAGACAAAAATGGGACCGTCTACTACGCTAGTACTAAGGTGCCGAGACTCAACTATCGAAGCAGAATTAAAAAGGATGCGATGTACAAAAACAAAGTTCCCATGGTATGATAGAAAATAAAAGCTAAAATTTTAACAGAAACGTTACCACCTCTTCTTAGGTACGCTAGTAGTGAGAGTATACAATTGCCCTCTCGATGATCTTTTCCTTTGCCCTTGTCCTTGTCCTCTAATACTTAACTACATGTCCCTTTTTACCATACTAAAGATACTCTCTCTTGTCATGGGTTTTATTATTCTTTCACTTTGGCCTCTTTCCTTTCACCTTTTCCTACTTCGTGGATTAAGCCATATCAACAAGTTTCTCATCCTTAGGCTTGTGTTCTTTATCCTCGTTCTTGCTATCTTTGTATAGCTTGTTGACAAGTTTCTCGAAAGCTGCCTCCATCGCATGGCAACCCTACAAAGCTTGAAATAAGATTAGATGCAGATGGAACTACTACGGCTACAAATGGAAGTTGGGCACTTCTTTGCCCTCCTACATGTGTCGTACACCTACAAAACTATGGTGAAAAAGAAAGAGAGAAGAAACTCAAGGAGTGAATCAAAAGATAGTGCATATGGCTTTGGGGAATATGCCTTTCAAATAAAACAAGACTTTTCTTAGAAAATGCTTCTTTGTAAATGGTTTTTGAAAATAGTTTTCTGAAGGTTTTAAAAACTTTTGCCCAGTCCGGTAACCTTCTGCTTTGATACCAAATGTTACACCCTACATCCGTTAAGGTCACTCACAAAGGGAATGCCTTAACTTCAATGAGCATTATGGGTACTGGAACATTAATATTACAAGACAGACATATATAAAACAACGGAAGGTAAAGTAGAAGTACTTCAAATCATTTATTAAATATAATTGTTTATAATAAAAGCCCATCAACTTCCAAATACCCAATTACATAGCTAAAATATCTGTCTTGCTCAAAAACAAAGAAGCATGAAAATAAATTATAGTGTTCCCCAATAAAGCAAAGCAAGCCATAGCCAAGAGAGATCCAAGCAGCACATGAAAGAGACTTGGAGCTTGGTGAGATCCGAACTAAGCTGTATTTCCACCCTGCGATCCTGGGGGGGAATGGAAGAAAAAGAGGCGAAACAAACCGGGTCAGTCATAAAGACTGAGTAAGTCCTAGTGGCTTTCAGCATAAAAACAGGTGAAGATAATATGGCATGAATAAACTGAAAGTAAACATAAGCATGATGACAAGGTAAGCTACAGGCACGATGAATCAAGTATAACATCCCATGCTTCCTATCAAGAGTATCATCACAAGGTTCCTACCAAGTATCACATTGCAAGGTTTCTATTAAGTATAACATCGCGAGATTTCTAAGCTTCACCATTTCACTATTTTCCTTGATTTCCTATATTCTCTGCACCACCTAACTAGCGTTTCAATTAGTTTATTAAGTTTTAATTACAAGATAAGTGATCCCCCATAACCCACATGATAGTTTTATAGGTACATATCCCACGATGAGGGTCCCACCTCATATTGACAGTTTCATGTCCCTACCGCACCTATCTTAATTGATCGGCCCTTACTTACAATGTTTCATATGTGCTATATACTACGGTTATCCCAACCCCGTAGTTGTGGTAGCCTTCAGGACTACATCTAATATGAGGAATTTCACCTCAACCAGCCCAATTGCCATAAATGTGTTAGATGTATCCTTACTACCCTAATCGATCGGCTCCTACTCGACCTAGTTCTTGCGGCCCCCCACTCGTAGATACCTGTGTTGGTCCCACCCTAGGGTGTATCAATCCCTAGGATGGCAACCCCGACACCCTTTTTGATGCAAAACTTTATATCTACTGATGCCCAGTGGCTAAATTTTCCACTCTGGAATACGTGCATGCCCGTAATCCGTCGGAACCTGCACCGCTGCATCCCCTGCCGCCGTTTTGACCATTTACAATTAGCCCAGTAATCATGCCCCACCCTGCCTATCACATGGTACCATTGATACCTAATGTGGGTTACTGCTGAAACGGGTCCCGCTACTAGGGTTTTCCTAGGGTCTAGTCGTATACCCTACAGGTTGGTTAAGTGTTATCTATTTAACTTAACCCCACCCCCCATCATGATACCATGGTTAAGTGTTCTCTCTTGTGTTACTTAACCCTACCGCATGTCTTGTTATATCAGTTAAGTGTTCTCCCCTGTGTTAACTTAACCCTTACCACACCTCACGTTAGATTGGTTAAGTGTATGTTAACTCAACCTCATCCACTAGCCATTTTATAATGGTTAAGTGTTACCCTCGTGTATTTACTTAACCCTACCACACATCAGGTTATATTGGTTGGGTGTTATCAACCCATTCAAGTTAAACCAACCCATTTAACTTAACTCTCCCATTCGTCAGATTGCATTGGTTAAGTATTTCGAGTAATTCATGGCTTAACCCGCCAACGTATCATGCTAAGTTGGTTAAGCATTATCTATATGTTCAAGTTGACTTAACCCTGCCACGTGTCATGTTATATTGGTTAAGTGTCATTAGTCTAGTCATATTACTTAACCCACCCATTGGTCTGATTAACAGTTATGTTGGTTAAGCCCATATTTATAAGTTTTACATGTTCTTAACTCATACCAGTTAGGTCCACATTTACATGTCAAATTTCCATGTCATCCCAACTAACCCTCTAACCATACCCACGTCTTATTATGGTTAATATTCCTTAACTCATTCATTATGACGAACGAATCTTGACCTCTCACATTAGACCGTGCACTTTGTGGCCACTGGATTTGTCGGGTGGTTCCGGGCAGATTTACACCACAAAATGAATCTAACCTCGTGTGATAAATTGTTACGCCTACAGTTCGACCTTTGACCTCTCACATTAGACTGACACTTTGTGGCTACTGGATCTGCCGGGTGGTTCCGGGAAGATTTACACCACAAACTGAGTCTAACCTCATGTCAAAGGTTCATTAATGGTCGTATTCCCCCCAAAACCCCAATATCAATTCATGTGTTTAACATATAGAAATGTTCAAGTTCGTGTTCAAGTCAATTATCCAATACACAGTCATTTTCATGTTTCAAATTCCCAACTTTACATATTAATAAACATATGCCCAAGTTCCAAAATTACATGCCAATTTATATATATGTATGTATACCCAATTCTAGTTAGTTTACGTACGTCCAATTCTTGCCTATTTACATGTATGCCAGGTTTATGCCATTTTACCCATATCAAGTTCTAGCCAAGATTACATGTATCAAGTTTCGTGTCCAAATAAACCCAAATCAAGATTCATGATGTAGTTATCCCAAACTATAATCCTTTTTATTTCAATACACGCCAGTTACCCAAATTCATATATATGCCAATTATCAAGTTTACAATTGCTTTTACGTTCAAAGTCCAAATTCTACTTATGCCCAATCATAAACTTAATCTTTTGATTTAATTTACATAGGCCCGAACTCGTGATTTGATTTACATGCTAATTCATCATGCCCACTTCATGCCAATTTAATTATGCCAATGGCCAAACTTACAATTTCAATTATATTGACAATACCCCAAATTTCCAATTTCATGTTATGCCATCAATTTTACCAAACATATATATCCAATATAGACAACATTCCCATATTTCCCCGTATTCAATCGTACGCAAATCGCGGTTTAGGCCTCGGTCCGAAATTGACCTAGGTTCATAGAAAGAAAATAAATAGGGGAAGGTAGAATTTGTATAACAATCAGCATAGGGAGAAAACTGGCATAAAAACATCATCTCTGGCATAAAAGATAGATCTTGATAATAATATCAATATGAATCAAGAAAAACTGATTTACAATAGGATTAATATATCATAAGCTTGACATGAGAATGAACATAGAAAAGTCCCCAAAACTCAAGATTCAAGAAGCAATTGTAATAGATCTGAATCAATAAACATACTTAAATCCAATTCCACTTTATTCCATGGCCATATTGTAATTTAAATGTTTAAATCTAAAAACAACTAGAACTTATACAGCATGGCAAATGAATTACGAACTGAATTTGTTGTAAAAATGTCGCGGTGTTGTTGATTTATTGTCTTGAATCATTGTAGAAGCCTTGTTCTTAGAATTAAATTGTGTATGAAAGCTTTGTCCTTAGAATTGATTGGAGTTTGAATGCTTAAGCTTTAATTTGGGGCGGCGGCCATGGTTCAAGAGGGAGTTCAGCAGCATGACGGCTTTAGTATTATATTATTTGTGTGAATTTAGGGTTAGACTTGAGTTGTATTTATAGAATTTTAATCTGATTAGAGCCGTCGATGAAGCTAGAGTGAATCCAGACCATCCATCTCAAGAGAAGCCAATCAGAAAGTGACATGTGAGCCCTAGTGACTCAGCCAAGCCTCAGAAATCGACCAGAACCTGTCCATGCCAGCCAGGGCCCGACCAACCAGGTTTTATGGCCTGGGCGCACTTGGCAGGTGCGCTAGTGCTAAAATTGTATTGGCGCACTTCCCAAGTGCGCCAGTGCAATTTTGTCCTGGTGCACTTCCTAAGTGCGCCAGTGCATTCTGACCCGTTTCTGGTTTTTCTGCCCAACTTCGTTCGTCCATATCTTCTTCATACGGTATCCGTTTTACGCAAACTTGGACTTTATCTCAAGCGCAATGGCGTAACCCATTTCCCATGATTCTCATTTTAAAAATTAATTATACCCTGATTTCTAGTTTCAACATGTTATTAAAATTTGGGTTGTTACAATATTTTGTGGAACTTATGCATGGGGTATTTAGAGATCAATTGAATAAATTTGTTCTTGTGTTCGTGGATGATATTTTGGTTTACTCAAGGAACGAGGAAGAACACAAGGAACATTTGAGGACAATGATGGAGGTGTTGAGGAAACACCAACTGAAAGCAAAGTTTTCTAACTATCACTTCTGGAGGAAGGAAGTGAGATTCTTGGGCCATGTTGTTTCAGAGAATGGTATTGCCGTGGATCCTGGGAAAGTGGCTACGGTACAAGATTGGTCTACGCCCAAGAATGCAACAGACGTAAAAAGTTTCTTGGGGTTAGCTGGATATTATCGTAAGTTTATCCAAGACTTCTCCAACATAGCAGCATTGTTGACTCAGTTGACCAAGAAGAATCAAGCTTCGTCTGGGACGAAAAGTGCGAGAATGCATTCAAGAGTCTAAAGGAAAAGTTGACATGTGCACCAGTGTTAGTCATTCCTAAGTGGAATGAAGAGATGACGGTATACACGGATGCATGTCGTACCAGACTAGGTGTTGTACTGATGCAAGGTGGTAGGGTGGTAGCTGATGCCAGTCGGCAACTGAAACCACATGAGAAAAGATATCCTACCCATGATTTGGAATTGGCAGCGATTGTATTCGTGTTGAAGATGTGGCGGCATTATATTTTGGAAGAAAAATTCGAGTTGTTTACTGACCATAAATCGTTAAAATATCTTTTCTATCAGAAGGATATGAATCTTTGTCAGCAGAGATGGTTAGAGTTCTTGGCTTCGTATGATTTCGATATCGCATACACGCCCGGAAAAGGCAATGCAGTAGTTGATGCCTTGAGTAGGAGACATGCTAGTTTAGGGGCTATGTTTCTAGAATGGAAGCAACTGGAGTATATCGTATGGTATGATTTCAAACCAAAGTGCGAATTGGATCCAGTAATGTTAGCAAGTTTGACGATTAGACCGACTTTAATTGAGCGGATCGGCTCCAGTCAGAGGGACGATCCTAATCAATTGGAAATCATCTTCAAGTTAGAGATGGGTATCGACGGTGAGGAGATAAGAAAGTATGGGCTTGATCGAGATGGAGGGCTTCGAAAGAATGGAAGGTTAGTTGTACCCAACGTAGATGGATTGAGAGATGAAGTGCTTAGAGAGTGTCATCACTCAAAGCTGACCATACATCCCGGTGGTAACAAGATGTATCGAGACATGAAGCAGACCTACTACTGGGAAGGGATGAAGAGAGACGTTGGAAAGATTATATCAAAGTGCATGAATTGTTAGTTAGCTAAAGCTGAGAAAAAGAAGCCTAGTGGTTTGTTGCAACCGTTGGAAGTTCCCAAATGGAAATGGGAGCAGGTCTCAATGGATTTCATCGATGGTTTACCAAGGACTAGATCGGGCCATGATAGCATTTGGGTGATTGTTGACCGTTTGACCAAGAGTGCAAGATTCATACCAGTCAAGTTGAATAGAACGGCAGCTAAGTTAGCTGAACTGTACATGAAGTAGGTAGTGAGATTTCATGGAGTACCAAAAGGCATTGTGAGTGACCGAGATCCATTATTTACTAGTGGGTTTTGGAAGAGCTTACAAGAGGCGTTAGGATCAGAATTACATCTCAGTACTGCGTATCATCCTCAAACCGACGGTCAGACCGAGTGGGTGAATCGAGTATTAGAAGACCTCTTGAGAGCTTGTGTATTGGATTTTGGTGGATTATGGGATGACCATTTGCATTTAGTAGAGTTTGCATATAATAATAGTTGTCAATCCAGTATTGGTATGGCTCCATTTGAAGCTTTGTATGGAAGACCATGCAACTCACCGTCATTTGGTTAGAAACTGGTGAGAAGTTTGTGCTTGGACCAGAGGTTATAAGAGAAACTTCAGATAAGATCAAGATTGTTCAACAACGAATGAAGGCCGCTCAAGATAGGCAGAAGAGTTATGCAGATAAGAGACGAAGAGAATTGAAATTCTCCGTTGGTGACATGGTGTTTGTTAAGATTTCTCCATTGAAGAGTGTGATTCGTTTTGGTAGGAAAGGCAAGCTGGCACTAAGATTTGTTGGTCCATTCCCAGTTCTCGAACAAGTTGGGAATTTGGCATATAAAGTTGAGTTACCAGACAAGATGGTGGGAGTTCACAACGTATTTCATGTTTCCCAGTTAAGAAAGTTTGTGCACGACACTAGTGTGTCTATTTCACCAGATCAGTTGGATGATATCAAGGTTGAACCCGAGGCTGTTGGGAACCGCAGGCTTATGCGTATTTTTCGGAACGATACGAAGCAGCTTCGAGGGAAGGTGGTGAGACTAGTCAAAGTTCAGTGGGGTGATGATGAGAAAGACTATACTTGGGAAACAGAGGAGAACATAAGGAAGAAGTATCCATAACTCTTTGCCTGGTAAGTTTTTATAACGGTATAATACTCCCTTGATAGTAAACTGCATGCTAGGATAGGCTTGTTGTGTTGTTTTGTATGCTTTATGGTTTTATTAATGATTGGTAGGCATGTGGGATCTTTTGTATGTTTTAGTTCAGGAATTTCGGGGAAGAAATTTCTTAAGGGGGGAGAATGTAACGACCCGCATTCTACGCATCGGAGGATCGTAGAATATTTATTTCATTTTTTATGTGAAGTCGTATAACTTTGGGGGACGACTATTAGGGTCATTTCCCATGTTCATGATTTTTGCCGATTTTTAAATGACCGTTTTGCCCCTAGCTGATCTTGTTCCAGCCATAACTTTTGACTGGAAAGGAATTTTGACTTGAAACCACTTCCATTGGATCCGGATGATGGTTTAAAATTCCGTAGAGTGGTCACATTAGCCAAATGGACTCACCGTTTGGGAGATATGGCTGAAACACGGTTTAGAAGGTGAAAAACTACTTAACTGTGCTTAATTGGGTAATAAACAGCTAGGCCCATTGGGAGATTTCAGGATTGGGGGTATATAGGGGTTGATTAGGGTTAGAAAACATTTCTTTAGACACTTTTTCAGCTTCCACTTTCATTCTTGGAACCCTAGTAATGGCCTCCAACATCTAAGACACCTCCAAACCACTTTTTAATTGAAGATTAGGCTAAGCAACATCAAATCAAGGAAGATCTTCACCACATCAGTATTAAGACTGCTGTTAGACATCAGTATTCGTGCCGAACAGAGAATCATTTCGGATCTACATTTTATTTGTGGCCAAGGTGAGTGATTAGCATTGTTTTTACACTAATTACAGTTGGTTAGGGTGATTGGTGTTAATTAACGAAATTGTGCAAGATTAAATTCTGGAAAAATATTTATAAATTCTGAAATATTGTTTTAGACCTCTGTTAGAAGTTTGGGTTGATTTGGTTAAGTTTTACTAAGCTTATTATTAGTTGTTGTTAAACATGTTTAAGGGAAAATATGGGGTTTTGGCTATGTTTGATCCGTTTTAACTTATCAAATTGATGTTTTGGTGTTTATGGTCATTTCTACATTTGCTATGACTGTATGGTATGCTTTGTGATTGATTAGAATAGTTAGATTGGTCGAAAACGTCGTCTATGGCGTAAAATAGTCGCTGGAAGAGTTGTAGGAAATATGCAGGAGACCGGATCGGATCGCTCCCACTCCCACGACCCGACCCGATCGCGAGTCATCTTCACGAGCTGACTACACTCCACGAGTTGCTCCGCTTTGAAGGCCACGAACCAAAAGACCACGACCCGATCCGATGAAGGCTGGATTCATGAGGCAATGGAGGAGTGCGACCCGAACCGAAGCTCCACCACGACCCGAACCAGTGTACTGCCTCGAGCTGGACCATGAACTGGAGTAGGGAGCACGATCTGGGGCTTGACCACGAGCAGACAAGAGGACCACGGGCTAGAGTATGGATCACGACCGGATGGAGATGACAACGAACCGAACCGTGGTACTTGGACTGGATGTGTGAACCACGAACCGAACCGAGGCAAGGAAGAAGACCGATCCGGAGGAGACCAAGACCCGAGATGCAAAGGTAGTCCAAATGGGAAGCTTGTACTCAGGATCTAGTTGGGAACCAACGAGTAAACTTCATGAGTTGGGTTTTGCTGCAGGACGTGTGCTAAGGGGTTGTCGATGTCTATGACTTTGGATCATTATGTGTAGGGGGTACGTGAACAGATTCAGGACCACAGTGGTCTAGGTACGACTAATGGGCTATAGACCAATGAAGTGCGGTCAATTTTAAAGATTTAGTCTTGACTCCGTGGGGTAAGCTTGGTGGTAGCAGTAGTTATACAAGTCGAACTCCGTCACTACTTCGATGGGTCTAGTGGTTGAGAGTGGTGGACATCATATGCTTTATGCACTAAGTGTGAGATGTGAGGATGGTTGCTATGATTGATTGTTTGTTATCACTATGACATGCACACCCCTCCCCTGTTATCTTTACACTATCTGTTTAGTGATACCTTAGAGTATTGTACGGTATGTAGTGCTAACTCCTTGGTTGCAGGTCCAGGTTCAGGTATGGTTTAGTATACCTGTTATTGTTATGTCTTGCTGCTTATCGCTCATACCAGACTTTTTGTCTGACCCAGAGTTTTATGTCTCTTCTTATTGCTCTGGGTGCTCTCACGAGCAGACTAGAGACAGGTTAGCTGGTGATGTACGAGTAGCTGTATCGGAGACGAGAAGGAGGCTTCCACGTATGATATTTATATAGATATTCTCCCTATGTCGCTGCGGGTCACTACTTTGGGCATTAGTAGTGTACCTTTTCCTTTGTTTTGTTTTAGAAACAGTTGAAAAGTTGTAATAATGATGATGTGGAACATAAGCTGTGTTGGATTTCCGCTGCTATGATGTTTAGTTTTAGTTTCCAGCTTATGCACTGTCTCGCCTGTTTTATGTCAAGTATGTTGTTATTATATTTTATTTCGTGCACTGTGAGACATTCTACAGGTTCTTGGTTAGTTCATTTTCATCTTTCTTTTATTCTGACGACTGTCCCGTGCTAGTTGGACATCAGTACAGCGCATTACGGAGGAAATGTCGGCTGGTGCGCGGTGGGCCGTCACAGTGTACAACCTGGATTTCCAGCGAGTTGTATTTTCTGCCCCTTAAACAGATTTTGGGACGAAATCTATTTTAATGGAGGGAGAATGTAACATCCCGTAAAATTCATAAGTATTAATAAATAAGTAATCAAAAAGAAACAATTAAATGATATGGCTGGAAAATGAGATTTTTGCAACTTTAGGAATTTGGTTACGAAACTCTTTTATTTGGATTCTTGGCGAAATTCTGAATCGTTTTCATATATAATATGCTGAAAACAGTTAATGTATGAAGAAGTTATGAACAAATGAATTTGGATAGTGTACGCAGAATATATATAATTATGTGAATATTATATATATTGTCCAAATTATAAATTAAAATAAAAGAAGGAAATTCAAAATTTGAATTTGACATAAGATTTAGGGGACATCGTGTATTGGATATATGGAAAGAGATTGAAAAAATAAAGAATGTAATTAATAAAATAAACTGCTCAGCAATGCAGCGAAATTGGGCATTACAGCCACAAAGTGGTCGACCGCTCCCCCTTTAGGGGTGTCAAATGTCGGTCGACCGTTAGGCGGTTGGAAGGCCCAATCAGCCTATGTGGATAAGGGTTTTCTAAGAGGTTATATTTATATGGAAGGCTTGGGTTAATTTTAATTAATTTGACGGCTCACGCTTACACGAGCAAGTATAAATAACCCCTCATACCACAAACTAGAAACGCTAATCCTTCTACATCTCTGCCTCCATGCTGCTAAATTCCATAGAAAAACAAAGAGAATAGGGTGAAGGTTTCTTATACTTCTCTAATTCTATTAAATCTCTCTATTTCAATTTATAAAAGTTTAGGATTTCAGTTATTGGAATAAACACACACACACACACACACACACACACACACATATATATATATATATAAGACTCTCATTGTATGTATATTGTTTAAAGGATAATCAAAGCTTGCTTGAACGTTAAGAATCGTTACAGATCTTACAATTCTACCACATCCCCTCCTAATTTGTGAGTGGAATCTAATTTTTCTTAAACGCATATTCATGTTTTTAATAGTTTGTCATATGAATTGATATGCCGAGGAAGATTTGGATATTTGACAATTTGAACATGAAAATCCCCAAATCTTCTATCTTGTAACTACGTACGAAATTGTCATGATGAATTGGGTTTGTGGAATTGTGGTTTTTGTATTGGATTAAAAGTAAATATGATTGTTATACTATTATTTATATTTTATGCAATTCACCTTTATTATCGTTAGAGTGTATCCTATAAAGGTTTGGATTTGAATGTTTTATGGTTTGAATTGGGTATGGATCCTATGCTGAATTTAAGCGCATTCACAATTGAAATAATTCAAAGGTAAACATTTTTAGGTGCATAACACCAAACTAGGTGAATTGGGTGAAATATGAATTATAAAACATACATATGTAGGTGTATGTAACCCTCTATTTTTAATTCAGTAATGAAATCACTTCTACATGCCTATGATACAAGTTGTAATTGTTATGTATGTGTGTTTTCCATTCACTGTTATTAGTTACGAGCGTCAAAGCACGCGCTTCGCGCGTGGTCGTGGCACGCGCTCCGTGCGTGGATTGTTATTGACTCATTATTCAAGGGCCAACGCATACAAAAATAAAATTCTAAAAAGACAAAAATTCTAATATAAATGGTATAAATCTAAGATCAATGCAAGTTCAGTCTATGCTCAAAATTTGTGAGTAATCTTAACATTCATCGTCATGAAACAGCAAGTACAACATACAATTAGAGTGTTAAATGTTCTTAATCTCAATTGCTTCTCTCGGAAAAATGTGGCTTTTGAACCTCAATGACAACCAATCCAGAGAAGTATTTCTTAATCCTCAAAGATAGCAATATATTGGAACTAATTCCAATTAAAGGAAAAAGATATGAAGAAATCTTAGATTTCTGTGAGCTAATAGAAGAAGATACTGCAAATCTAGCCATCCTTTTAGACTCCTTAAGTGAGTAGATGAAAGTATTTGCTGCTTTCAGCCCAGTCCATCGCTGATTTTGAACTTCTTAAAATTAATTTCTGATGTAGAAGGAAAGAGAACCCCCTAGAAATTTTGCTGGAAAAAACCAAGAGAGCAACAGGCAAAAATCCAAACAACAAAGAAGCTCCAACTTCAAAAAACACGGCATAAGGCAAACATCTTGACGGTATAAAGTATATCATCAAGGTATGAAGTAGTAAGTACCTGAGTTATGGTGGTAGGCGCAGCAATACTAATTTGAATAAGAAAAATATCTGTAAATAAGACACTACATATGTTAATACGCCAAATCCTAAATATATTTAATAATTATCCATATACGTTTTATAAGGTATAAACAACAAAACCTAGCATGTGTTTCAAATCTTTAATTCAAGTAAGCTGAATAAATAGAAAATTTTCTTAATTTATTGCGAGAAAAATTAGGAAATAGATTGAGATAAAGGGCATATTTGGAAGTGCTTATTTAAAATCAACATATAAGTCAGTTTCCTTTATTTTTGTCGAGAACGTGGAAATGGACGATGGAGGATATTAAATGCTTTTCATTTTAATTTGAAAATGCTAATACGTCAAATCGTAAATACAATTTAATAATTGTCCATATACGTTTTATAAGGTATTGAATCTGATTTGATTAATAAAAAATTGCATTACAAAACCCAGCATGTATTTCAAATCTTTGATTCAAGTAAATTGAATAAATGCAAAAACTTCTTAATTTATTGCAAGAAAAAGTAGGAAATAGATCCAGATAAAGGGCATTTTTTGGCACTTCACGTTTCCAATTATTATTAAATATATATATATAATAGTATTGTGCATTAAAGCTTAGCACCCACACTTAGCACCTATGTATTGTAAAATAAACCTGTCATTGATATAAAGCCAAATTTGCTTTCTAACCATATAAGAAATTGCCATATATCCACGTCAATGTTAATTTCTATATGTGGAAAATGAATTGAATTAGTAGATCTATATGACAAATATAAATGATCTTAGTTTTAAGCAAACTGTTTTGGAATGTAAAATTTTAATTACATAATAAAAGCCTGAATGAATGCATTAGAACAAATGAAATGGATAAACTAAAATAAATAGCAACTAAAATGAGAAGCGATATTAAAAGGCAATTTGAATTTGTTGAAAAGGTTTATTAGATCCTAATTTAAGTGACTTAAATGCCTAATTTATTGGGGATATTAGAGAAAATAATAATTTTATATATTTAAAAGATCCTAAGTAAGGGCATTTTGGGTAGTTCACGGTCAGACAAAAAATATGCGTTTCCAAGAGAATTATTAATAAAGATATATTCATTATGCCATCATGCCTATGTTGTAGTGGTAAAAATATGGAAAATCTAACTTGTATGCCTTAAATTTGGATAAATTGATAATTTGCCACCTCGTTAGAACGTTTCCCGGTTTATACGAATGTTTACATTAATTAGGCGCTATTATTATTTTACTTATATAAACGTAATCAATGTTGTATTAATGTAATAAATGTGATTAAGTTAGAATTTGAATTTGAATTTGAAATGACCCATTGACAAATATACATATATATATTTGTTTGCTTGTGTGTGCGTATATATAGAATGGCTTAAATATATAAATAAGTGACACATAGACACGAGGTTAGTTGCCATTTGTGGTAGAAGCCTGCCCGAAACCGACCAGCATATGTAGCAACCACAAGTAGGCCCAACTAATGTGAGATGTCTAGGTTCCATGGGCCATTCATAAACTTAGTACACTAGACACGAGGTTAAACCGACTTGTAGTAGAAGCCTGCCCTGAACCGACCGACATATCTAGCATCTACAGGTATATGGTTTAATGTGACAGGTCTAGTGTGTGTGTGTATATATATATATATATATATATATAACTATATATATGTAAGTTTGATGTGTGAAAACAGGTAAGGTTTACTACGCCTTGAGAAGGTCTTAAGTGGCCAACTCACCTTTTTATCTAGTTTGGATCTTAGGTGGTTAGGACTAGGATCCCTCCGAAGGTTTATTCATTGGAGAGGAACCAAAGTCATGGGACCCACCCTTATTAGAATTAAGGTAGGTCTTTGGGTCCTCCTTCTTTAAAAGTGGTTAGGCATAAAGCAGTAATGGAATAGGGTAGTTCACGGGGATGTCCACTTCCTCTAGAAGCATGTAAAGGCTTAAATAGGGACAGATTGGTAATTGAAAGAATATATGGCAATTGCATGCTCACCGACTGTCTAATGGAAGTCTTAAGCGACATAGGTGTCCCACCGGGTAATATCAGTTAATTAGTAATGTTCGCAATACTACTTCTCATATTACAAATGAGAGAATAGACTTAAGAACGTTGACGTACTAGGACGGGGTCTGAAAGGGCTAAGGGTCCGCCTCAGGGTTATAAGAGATCGTAAGAATCCACCTTAAATAGGGCCATAAGTGACCGAGAATGTTACCTCGTTGGGTCTTTACCCTAAAAACACTAATGGGCAATTGACTTGGATATCCACCTCATTGGTTAGAAATTTGGTGTTTGTTGTGTTCTACGTAGACATACCTTAACATATGTAACCTGCTAAAAATATAGGGTATGGACATTAAGTAACACTATATTTTAGTCACACAGAACTTTATGTTCTGACCCTCTCTCCATAACATCCAACAGGTCAGTAGATAGGGTAAAGCCATGGATGAAGTCGTGATTGAAGCCGATGAAGAAGACGAAGTTATTATGATATTATTAGCAGTTATTGCTTTACTTCTTTTGGAATCTTATGAGAATGAACTATTTGATGTACCTATTGAACCAATGTAACTACGACTGTGTATTTCTATGGTTTTGAAATAAATGGTACATCTTATTTTTGGCATTATATTTTCTCTTTCCACTGCGTGAGATTTCCATTCGAAGTATATGTTATTTTTATTTGTGCAAATGTAATCCTTACAGGAACTTATGACCCGTTTAGAATGGCTCTAAGTTTCTATGGGCCTTTTGTAGGTCAAAATTTAGGCCTATTCCAGGCGGGATATAACATTAGGGTCATGGTAACTTAGTTTTCGAAATGGTATTTCATTAGTTTAAGGGGAAGTGGGGCTATAGCCACCAAGAAAATTGGACAAACCATTCTATGGATATCTGTATCATAGGCAGATGTAGAAATCCCTTGACTGAGTTCCATGCAAGTGTGTAGCCTGGTAGCGGAACTCAAATAGTAGACATTATGATCGCAAGTAGTCCTCAATGTACGCACTAAACGGTGCATCGTAGATGTTCAAGTGTTTCCTCCAAGCAAGGGTTAAGCCTGATAACGGAGCTCGGATAGTGGACAGTAGACTTTAATAGCGTGATGATGGAGACCTTTTGAGGTGGGTATTATGGGTAGTATCTACATATATTGGGCATATAATTACATATACATGGATTATTAGGTTTGATCTACAAGGAGTAGATGTGTACGAGGTACGCGCAGAGGCGAGAGTGCTATAAACCCTAACAACCTAATAAAAGTAAATCAATGATAGAACTATATGTGTAGTATTATCTTTAAAATGTATAATTTGTTCATTCACCAGAACTTTTGTCCTGATTCCCTTTTCATAACAAATCGGTAGGTTAAACAAGTGGCAGAGATTATACAGCTTAGAGATACTTGCTAGTCAATGTCATTATTATAGCGAGTATTCTCTTATTATTTTATTTTACTTATTCTGCTATGAGATATTTTATTGTGAGCTCTGATATATTTGTCTTTGCCTTTCTACAGGATACCGGACAAACCAACTCAGGTTTTAATGGACTTTGATTTTATCATTTTGCGAAAATTCGGACCCGTTGAATTATGGGTTGTTGCGTCTGGTATCAGAGCTTAGTTTCAGGATCCCTAAATAAATAGTGAGCGGACGTATTTGTATTTTCAAAATATAAATATAACATATTATATATATAACAAATTCATATAGGAACCCACTAAATAAGTGAAGCAACACATGGAAAAAGTTGAAATACCAGTTTTCTACACTTAAGCAATAGTTATGGAAATTTGAGAAGAAGTAAATCAACAAATGAATAGAATATGAAGTGTACATAAAAGTTTTGTAAAGGAGAATTCCATGCATTAATATCCGAAATTTCAGTATTTCAAATTTCAATGTAAACATATGTTTTGTAAAGGAGAATTCCTGTACCTTACTGACCAACTTTGTAACTTGTGCTACGATTGGATGCTAAAAGGCAGTGAAGTGAAGTGGATAAGTCACGAGGCAGGACAAAGATTTAATTGACCAGGCGAGTGCTGAAGAAAACAAAGAGCACCACGAAAAAGTACGAGAAGGGTCGTTACGTGGAGTGAAGGATGTGAGGAGATGAGATTAATAGTGTCATATCTGAGAAGGGGGGTCAAACGAAGAGGTAGGCGCTCCTTCCTAACAACTAGGAGAAAGCTGGGAAGATAGGAAGAGACGGAAGGCTAAAATGAATCAAAGAAGATGATTTAAAGAGGTGGTGGTGAAGAAACGAGGAACCCTATTTCCCATTAGGTGAAAGGAAGGAGCTACATTGTGTGTGTATGTGAAAGTAAAGTTAATAATCAATCCAAATCAAATCATCATGTTTCCATATAATCAATTCAAAACTTGAAACACTCCAAATTCAAATGAAGCACACCAAATTCAAATATAAGATCAAATGTTTCTTGGAACTTCTACCCATCCTTTACCAAAGATAGGATCGGCCTTAATAGCATCCCAACCTTCATTATCTTTGGTAAGAGTTCCTCTCGAGTTGTTATTGTCTTCTTCTTTGTTAAGTGCAGAAATCGTCTATCAAATGATATCAAAATGCCTTTCTTGTTCTTTAATAATCTGAATTTGACTCCATTCTAAGTGTTGTTGATTGTAGAGAATCAAAGTTAGAATATTTCTGAAATAATTGAGTTCTCTTCAAGATTTTCACTCAAATTATGAATTGGGGAGGCCATAATTTTGAAAAAATGAATCGTAATTAATAGAAAATAAAGAGAAATGGAAAGGTAACATTCTCAGGAAGAAATATGTATTTATGGACATAGAAATTCATTAGAAAAGAATAGATACTAATTGGTTATGACGATTTAGAATTCAAAATAGAAAATGTGAAATTGATAGTTATATGTTGACATACAGCGACGGGGTATGTCGACAAGGTCATTTTAGAAATTGGAATATTCATTTTTTCTTTGTATTATATTTCAGTTTATCTATAAACATACTTAACATAATAACAAGCATTGCAGAGATTTTTAGAGATAATTAACATAAATTAAAGATCTCCGTATATAATATTTAATCGGTATTACATACAAATGATATGTAACATTAACAAGATAGGATTAATACAATATGAAATTAAAACTAAAATTCGGTAGAAGATGATGAAGATAAAGATAGTCCAAGCTTGCGACTTATTTTACCAAAGAACTTATACATCTTTGTGGAGATTTTATCCATTTTCTTACTAAACGATATCTTTTGATTCTCCACAACAATATTTTGGTTCTAAAAGATGGTTTTATTGGACGGATTAGTGAGATTTGCAGGATATTCAATACTTTCCCAGGAAGTTTCTTCTTCTTTCTCTTCCTCAATTTAAATTTCTTCCATTTTTTCTTCCTCTTCATCTTCCTCGTCCTCTTCTTCTTCTTTCTCATGTGGCAATCTTTCATCTTTTTCGACAAATGTTTCATATGGTTGAAACACAAGTGGAATTTTCATAAGTGAGACATTGGCATGAGTAATTTTTTTTTATAGAAATAAACTCTTCTCCTTTGAAATTGAATTCAAAATAGTTGAAAATTTTGGGGAGATAAACACCATGCATAAGTGAAATTTTAGGACGTAGTTCATGCAAAATAACTTGTGCCCAATTGATATTATAATGTATAAAGTTGGGGAAAAGAGCTCTGCAAACTTCTAGAGTCGGGTTATTGGAATTTCCCGATCTTGGAGTGATGGTGTATTCGAAAAGAAGATTGACTATTCTAGCTTTACGACTAAAGTTTCAATTAAAAACTCAAAATTATCATCTCCTTCAAAAATGTGATGGAAAGTTTCATGATCATGATCAATAATTTTAAAATCCGAAAGATCCACTCTGGTATACTTGCAACCAACAATTTAACCCAAAAGTTCACTATTTAAAACAATAAGCGTTCCTTTAACGCTACTCCAAATTTCTCTTTTATTTCCTTTGTAAAAACCTCTATTCAAATTCGCATAAAACATATTTACAAGATTTGAATAACAAACGAAATCATTTTGAGCATCGTCAAACAACCTAAGAATTTGATTTTGTTTAAAAAGAGTATTGAGTTCATAAGAGGGAAAATTGTTGAAACTAGTAAATTTATCGGTATGAACTTTACCAAAGTTTACATAGTCAGTGTAAGCTTTTATAGCTCTGGATCATTAAAAGTATACTCTTTAATGGCCTTTGGCATCCTCATTGTGGATAGATTGCTTGAAGAGGCAAATTTTGAATACTATAAAGAATAAATGATAATGAAGATAAGTTTGAAATTTGAATTAATGGCGAAAAGTGATGATAAGGATGGAGAGATAAATAGAGATTCTATGGACATATTCCCTGGTCAAGAGGTACCTTTTCAGAACATTGGATTTGGTAATAGGGTAGAGGGAATTTAATTTAAAATTTGAACTCAAATTTGATGCAGGGATGTTGACATGGGGTATCATGGAATGTCAACATGTGTCCCTTCATTCAAAGGACATGTACAATTTCTATTATCTAATATATGTATATATCCTATATTATAATTCCTGAGATAATATTAAATATAATAATCCTTAAATATCAATATTATAATATTTAAAATAATATTAAAATAATATAATTTTTGAATTTAATATTCAAATTTCAAATGGTGACTTGTAATGTATAATTCAAGGAATTTCAAACAAAACAAGCAAGCAATCAAACAACTATTCAAGCAAGCAATTTCAATCAAATTAATGTAAATTTGTACCTATTTTTGATCCAAATTTCCAATATAATCTAAGTCATGGATAGTTGTAAATCACATGGTCTCTTGATCTTTATCACTGGAGGATGAATCTGAATTGTCTAATGTGGCAGTATATGCTCTTTTCCTTTTCTTCGATGAATTGTTGTTAGGAGGATTTATTTGTCTATCTGGAAATGGACAATATCTTTTCAAGTGTTATCATAGTTGTAACATTTGACGTTGTTTGGAATCTCATCACTTTTCATAGATTTCTTGTGCTCATTTCTCTGAGGTTGTACATCTTCCTATATTTTAGAATTTTTCTAAATTTTCTTGTCATTAATGTTATCTCTTCATCGCCATCACTGTTTGAATCTGAATATTTGATTATTTCATTGAATGTTATTGACTACTTTTTGGATGCCTTATTTTCTCTTCTTCCTTGCATTTTCACTTCAAATGACATTAGATTTCGAATTAATTCTTCAATTTTCAAAGTATTGATATCATTAGCCTCTTCAATTGCTAAAGTCTTTTGATCCCATTTTGGAGTTAATGAATTTAAGATTTTCTGACATGGTCTTCCTTAGAAAATTTCATTCTCAAGGCCACTAATGAATGCACAATGTCCTAAAACCTGCAATAAATATCAGAGATAGACCCAATCAGATTCATTTTGAATAGTTGAAATTGGTTTGTCAAAATAAATATCATGATCTATTTAATTTTGCTTGTACCTTCATGAGTTAATTCGCAAAGTTTTCCAGATTTCATACGCAGATTTACAAATAGACACCCTATTAAATTCAATTTTATCAAGCGAACTGAATAAAATATTCATGGATTTTGAATTGTTTTGTTCAATAGCTTTTTACTGAGCATTCCACTGGGCAGAATTAGTTGTGGGTTCCATATACTCAGTTTGTCTGATATTCCAAGTATCTAATCCTATTCATTGTAAATATATTTTCATTCTACAAGCCCAATATGCATAATCGCTTCCATTAAACAATAGTGGTCTGATAGTAGACCAACCCTATGTTAAGGATTAAGATGATGATGGTTTTGATGACAACAACCTTCCTATAATTATTATTGTTATAGAATATATATACTAACACTATTATCTAGAATATATACATGTATATACAGGAAATCTAAGCAGGTATTAGTTATTGAAGACTGTACAGTTTAAAGAATCAAGATTTCAAAGGAAAAGAGTTTAAGACTCAAACTCATGGATATCAAGAATTCAATAGTTCAAAAAATATAGAGTAATTATGTCCAGATATTTTGTTAAAACTTTGGTTAGAACGGAATTCTGAATTCGAACTTTTTTCACTATTTTCAAATGATTTCAAAATTATTTCAAAATTATTTTCTTTTTTTAAATCTATTTTCAAAGTGATTTCAAAATTACTTCCTTATTCTAAATTTTGTTTCTTTTTATTTTAACTCTTGAAATTTATTCTAACTCTTGTTTTCTTAATTTTATATTTCATATATTTTAACACTTAATTCAAATATTTATTACTTATAGATTTAATATTTATTAATGTTTTTTCACTTATCATAGTTATATTTATAAGTTCAAAAACTTTTCTTATATTTAAAATTTTAAATATATATATATATACACACACTTTTATATCATTTATATAGTTTTCAATTATTTTTAAACCATCTTAATATATGTTTTAAAATATATTTTCTAGTTGGAATACTGTACTTTTAGTATAAAGGAATATAGTTTGTTTTAACTCATGAATCACAATAATTTATTTAAACATTATTTACTTTGATTTAAAATTTTATTTTTGAAATTATATTAGGGGATGTGGACATACAACTTTAGGCATGTCAACATAGGAGCCGTTAATTTGTTTTTTATTTTTGAAAAGTTGTGTCTTTTGAATTCAGATCTTTTTTGAAAGGTTATGGTTGTTGGAAAATTATATAAAGGCTTCAGAATACGAATTTTTTGATTACTTTTCATCTCCTTCTTCTTCCTTAATCCTCTTGCCATTATTCTTCTTAATTTATTAAATTTCCACCTTTATAGTCTATCGATTTTCAAAGAAATCATATCAATCTTCTTCTCTTTCAATGCTACATCGAACTCTCTTTGAAATTCAAGTGCCACTCAAGAGTTATAGGCTGTTTGTAATCAAAGATCGGAAGATCAAAGTATATTGAGTCTATTCTCCAAAAATTGATAAGAGAAGGGTGTGATCGTGTCCTGTATAAATCGACCAGATGCGATTGTGTCTCGAAAATAGATTGGATGTAAAGTTATGGCCCGGAAAATTAACTAAGTTTCACTATATTCGGAATCAGTTCAGGTGTGCCCTTGTATCCCTAAAATCAAGGATTGTAATTTGGAGATTGGATGAATATAAATCTACATCAACCCAGCATTTTGTGGGATTGGATGTAGGGGAGTCCCAAACCAGTATAAAATCCTGGTATGTAGTTTCCTTTTGTTGCCTTTTATTTTATTTTCTGCATTTGTGATTGATTTCATGATTGCTGATATATGTGATTTTCATAGCAGTCTGTTTAATCCAAAATGACTTCAAGAAAATTAATAAATCCATAAAATACTATTCACCCCTTTTAGTGTTTAGTTTTCCTTAAGACCCTTAATCTGAATCTCCAACAATTGGTATCAGAGCATTGGTTTTCAAAGTTATCATAATTTGATTTTTGAAAAAGTTTAAATGGCAAAAAATACACTATTTTCATTTGGATGTCATATAATCATCATGATGTTATTATTTAGAACTACATTTAGTTATTTTGAAAACTCACTTGATTATTTTAAACATTATATAGTTTTGCGGGGGAAGAGTTATGTCTAATGACTATTGGTCAAAAGACACCAAGATGATAATTCATCAATTAAAAATGAAAAACAAAAATAGATGGATATGTAATTGGTAATCTACAAAGAAATGGGTACCATATCAATACAAAATTTTTGATTCTCATTTACAACTTGATTCTATACTATACTTCTCTTCATATTCTCCGCAATGCCTCTAGTGCAATTTTGTTAAGAAATGACCAAGTTATGATCAAATGAAGTTCCGGTGCACAAAGAGAAAGAGAAAGCAACACTATCATTTGTATTGCTCGAATTTCATATAGATATTTGAAATATTTCATCCCAATTCCTTTTCTAGATTGTAGTTCTTATTCTCACGGTCGTTTTGATGGGTGGATTCGATCAAAACCGAGTAAGAAATGACAGTTTAAAGTTGGCTATCCAAAACTGAAAACTATGTACGGGATTTTCTGTTTTCTCTCACTGATTTGGCCTGCTACACCATAATACCATTCAAATTCATCACCAAACTGATACGGGATAATAGTCCTTGCCTTCCTCTTCGATTTGGCACCGGTTTCATCCAATTCCGTCAAGAAGCGAAGAAGGTATGCCTTCTAAATGATTGATTTGTAACAACCCGGAAAATCAGAACCAATTTAAAAATTTATTTTAAGGAAATTTTGTTAGAAAATGTGTCAGAATTTAAAAATTCCATTATTAGATTAAAAAGAAAAAAAATGTTTTTAAATAAAATTAAGATGTTATTAATGAGATTTATAAATATATGCTGATAGGTTGATTTAAAATAATATGTGGATTTTAAATGTAATAAATTATGACAACGTACATGTGTATATCTTTAGCCATCCACTTTAATACATTCCTTGTCTATCCAAAGTGTAACGTTCGTTAATTATTTATTTTAAATTGTGAATGGGTATATTTGTTTTAAGTGTCCTCCTTTCTTCATTAATATGCATTCGTTTCTTCCCTCCAATTTAACAATTTCTTTCCCAACATTATATTTTCATGTGTCTTCTTTCGTATATATGTATGTATTTTCCTTATATTTTATATCATGTTGTTTGTATTCAGAAGAAAAATAAAATACCATAAAACTTTTAACATTTATCTATACAAAATGTTTAACACATGATATCATGTGTTTGGAATTTCAGAAGTCACATACTTTCTAGCATTTAGCATTAAACAATAAATTAAGCATTCAGTACTTTCCGTTATTCCTTTTCCTTATGAAATTTTCTTTTGAATTTTGAATAAGACATAAATGCTAATTAGATTGACATGCCATGTTAACGAATTTATTTCATTTGTAACCTACTGCATATGTAGAGACACAAGCGAGGAATAAAGTAAAATATATAACCAAATAAAAAAATAAGGGAAAGTCGCCTCCTTCATAAAATAAATAAATGAAATTTCAATCATATTCAATGGAAATTAGAGGCGTGTCATTCATTGCAAGAAAAAAAGTGGAAAAAACATAATGATAATAATAATTGCCGCATGCGTTTCATTCATATCCTTTATTTCTTTTATGTTCTCTCTCTTCCTTTCATATGCATATATGCCATATTTTATGCCTTTTATAAATACAAGAATAAAAGATAAGATAGACAATTATTAAGTTAAATATTATTTAATATATTATTATATATAGGCATTTATCTCAAATAGAAACTCTAATTCTCAAAATAAACAGTCGCCACCAAAAGCTTTCCATGGCTGTGACGCTCTCCTTTTCTCCTTCCTTCCTCTCTTAATCCAAGCATCAATTCCATAAACTTTCAGCAGTAATAATGATCAGCTCTTCGAGCTTTCCCTTTTTAATGGTTAAGATGGTGATTGGAGCTTCAAATTGATCGGAATTAGGCCGCAAAGGGGGCGTCGACGAGTCTTATTATGGAAGGTGGGTTCGGTTTTCTTAATTACCTAGAGCGATTTACAGAACATTGGGAGAGAAGGATTTGGGGTGAAAATTTGTTAATAATTTATTTATTTAATTATTTATGTAATTAAAGTATAAAATAACGTAACTTTTTCAAACAGAAAACAAAATTGAATGATTTCAGATGCGTTGGATTCGCCTTGACTGGATCTACACGATGAAACAGACCAGAAGAATTTTTGGAGCTAGTTGATATTTTGATCAAATTAACGTCTTTAATTTTATTAAAATAATCATTTTAATCGATTTCTGAAACTGATCAAGGTGAGAACTCTCTCACTAAATTCTCTTGTACAGTTATTTATTTTATATAAACTGCCATGATTTTATCAGTATTTAATTATCACAAATATTTGTTCGCTAAAAATATTATTTTTAGCTTATATGTGAGATCTCTAATTTAAAATTAAAATTAATTATTATTGTGTTGAGAAATTTTTATATATACGCTGTTAAGATTCAGTTGTGTGTTGTACGAGATTTGAATTGATTGATTTTGATTGTGGAGATCCGTTGGATTGAACTGGATAGAATTGAATTTGTTAATATTTTTTATACAATAAAATTTCTTTTTTTATTGTATATGTCAATTAGAGAAAATTGTTTATACAATAAATCTCCTTTTTATTGTAGACATGAAGTCATAAAATTTGATAAAAATTGTTTATACAATAAATCTCCTTTTTATTGTATACTTGAAATCATAGAATTTGTTAAAAATTGTTTATACAATAAAACTCCTTTTTATTGTATATATATGAAATCATAGAATTTGTTAAAAATTGTTTATGCAATAAATCTCCTTTTTATTGTATACATGAAATCATAGGAATTGTTAAAATTGTTATACAATAAAATTTATCTTTTTATTGTACGTGTGAATCATAGGAATTGTTAAAATTGTTATACAATAAAAATTATCTTTTTATTGTACATGTGAATCATAGGAATTGTTAAAATTGTTATACAATAAAATTATCTTTTTATTGTACATGTGAATCATAGGATTTGTTAAATTTGTTACACAATAAAAATTATCTTTTTATTGTACATGTGAATCATAGGATTGTTAAAAATATTTTTAAAAATTATCTTTTTATTATATATGTGAACATAAAATTTGTCAAAAATATTTCTACAATAAAAATTATATTTTTATTGTATATGTGAACATAAAATTTGTCAAAAATATTTATATAATAAAAATTATCTTTTTATTGTATATGTGAAAATAGAATTTGCCAAAAAAATATTTATACAATAAAAATTATCTTTTTATTGTACATATGAATCATAGAATTGGTCATAATTGTTTATACAGTAAAAATTTCCTTTTTATTGATATATGGATCATAGAAATTGTCATGTTGGAAATAATCGTTTATAAAATAAAAGTTTACATTTTATTGTATATATATGAATCACAAATTTATCATGCTTTAGAGAAAAATAGTTAATCATTAAAAATGACATGTCCATTAGAAATGGTTTAGATATTAAAAAGGACATTTTTAGTGTATAATTAGTTTCATTAAAAAATGGTTCATCATTAAAAATGACATGTTCATTAGAAATGGTTTAGATATTAAAAAGAACATTTTTAGTGTATGATTAGTTTCATTAAAAATGATTCATCATTAAAAATGACATGTTCATTAGAAATTGTTTAGATAATAAAAAGGACATTTTTAGTGTATGATTAGTTTCACTAAAAATGATTCATCATTAAAAATGACATGTTCATTAGAAATAGTTTAGATGTTAAAAAGGACATTTTTAGTGTATGATTAGTTTCATTAAAAATGATTCATCATTAAAATGACATGTTCATTAGAAATGGTTTAGATATTAAAAAGAACAATTTCACTGTATAATTAGTTTCATTAAAAAGGATTCATCATTAAAAATGACATGTTCATTAGAAATTGTTTAGATATTAAAAAGGAAATTTTTAGTGTATGATTAGTTTCATTAAAAATGATTCATTAATAAAATTGACACGTTCATTAGAAATTATTTAGAGATTAAAAAGGACATTTTTAATGTATATTTAAAATCCGCTAAAATAGCTAATTTAAAATTTTTAAATTGGTTCAGATTTTCCGGGTCGTTACAGGATTTTTAGTGTATGATTAGTTTCATTAAAAATGATTCATCATTAAAAATGACATGTTCATTAGAAATTGTTTAGATATTTAAAAGGATATTTTTAGTGTACGTTTAGTTTCATTAAAAATGATTCATCATTAAAATTGACATGTTCATTAGAAATTGTTTAGATATTAAAAATGACATTTTTACTATACCATTAGTTTCATTAAAAATGACATGTTCATTAGAAATTGTTTAGATATTAAAAAGAACATTTTTAGTGTATGATTAGTTTCATTAAAAATGACTCATCATTAAAAATGACTCATCATTAAAAATGACATGTTCATTAGAAATTGTTTGGATATTAAAAAGGACATTTTTAGTGTATGATTAGTTTCATTAAAAATGATTCATCATTAAAACTGACATGTTCATTAGAAATGGTTTAGATATTAAAAAGGACATTTTTAGTGTATGATTAGTTTCGTTAAAAATGGTTCAACATTAAAAATGACATGTTTATTTGAAATTGTTTAGACATTAAAAAGGATTTGTAACGACCCCAAAACCCCGTACGACGGTGTTAGGGGTAATCTTTGGAATATAAAACATAAACAGATGATAGCAGAACAGAATTAAATAAATACACCAGATAATGCACAAAAGAATATACTGGATAAGCGTAATCATCAGAGTTACATAGTATACAGGATCATACTTAGTACAAATACAGTTCAACTATACATAAATGTCAACAGCGGAAAACAAACATAATATGTACAATAGGAGCTGAACAGCATAAAAAGAGATAAATGATAGAATCCATCTTCAGCTCCAGCTATCCAGAAAGAGCCAGCTAAAACCTGAATACAAGGCTGCCCATGTAGAAAAAGGGGCACCCGAGTTTGCAAGTGAAACAAACTACGAGTCAGTCATGGGACTGGTATGAGAAATCTACTTAACACATTTATAATATGGCTAATCACAGGACCACGCCACTTTCGTGGAACGGGTTTACTCCATGGGATTGCCAGTGCTTTAAAACAAACAATTCTTTTAAACATCGCAATGCTTTTTATAAAAATAAAGCCATTATAAGACTCAGTTCCCATCACACAATGCAACGCAAACCGAAGGATAGAGTTTTTACCTTATAATGGCCAAAATATGCTTGATACGAGTAAAACAAAAGAATTTGATATTATCACTAGTGTTTATATGTTTCAAAAACAATTTCAAATCATAAGTATCAATCGTAGACGGCATTAATGCCCCATACCACTATGTCGCCATATATAGGTATACAATCAAAACTGCACGATGTCGTATTTGGAAACTGGATTTCCGTCATGAATCGAGGCAAGGGATCGTCCTCACCGAATTCGAGACGCTCTAGCCCGTGTCTCAGGATCATAACGCATCGACCCTTGGAGCGACAGGGCCGGTCCACCGATGTGGATTAAAATTCCTGAACACTGCGTTTCCCCACCCTTTGGGGCGTCAATGAGCCAACGAATAGCTCCATCGGCTTCACATAGTCACCGATATATCCGAGGCGCCTCGCAACAGCAACAACCACATAGGTGAAAATAATATAAATGTCAGCCAGTTTAAGCACTGACACCACCTCTAGCTAAAAGGAAACGCATGCCCTCCCTGAGGTCCTCTCCCGTTTCTGGTTCATACCGGGGTGTGAGGCTCGCGAATTCACGTTATACACAAAGCTACGCCACACAGGCGGTGCTTTGATCATCAACCACAAGACTTTGCTTTTCAACAGAAGCCCTGATCACTGCATCTTAGCATGCCACACAGGCAATTCACACCATGCAACTGATGGCTATCAATCACACAGAATGAATTCCAATGTCAGACACACATTCCATTTGCAAGTCCGTTCTGGGTCTGAACGAAACCGGAGGCACTATATAGCTCGCATACCCATCGATCTCCATGTACATATGGACGATCACCACTCATTATCCATATTTCGGGATGCCTCCCAATCAGGACATCAGTTACCATCCAAACGAGGTGAAGATCTCCGGTCTTCGACCACCGTCTTCATCTTCGATTTCTTATCGTCGATTCAGTTATTCAGAATGGGATAAACTCGTTCTTTCTGAGCAACTCGCATATGTAATTAAAAAGTGCTACACAAACACAACACACGCCTCATTCAAATTCATTAGTCACTAACCGTAAATCAGTAAGAGAACGATTTCCCAAATATTAACCCCGAAGGCCAAAACCAACATTAGATCAAAACCCGGGAAACCATTCGACTTAGCCAACCTTCAGTTAGTTTCTAAATTTCACATTCATATCGTTTATAATATTTTATAAAGATTTCTCACTATTTTTATTTATTTTAAAATAGCCAATTTATTCAAATGACGCTTCGGGCCATAACGCGGTCGTGGCGCTGTTTTTCTTCAGATTTGATTTACACATATCTGAAAATCTAACCATTGGATCATCACAAAATTTACATCATTAGAAAGATCTTTTCAAAACGAGTCCAACGGTTCTAGTTTTGGGAAAATTCGACGGTCGGATCTCCCAGTACAATCGTTTGAAGTTTCAATTTCGAAATACAAACTGCAGCGTCGTTATTCGATTTAATTTAATTATATTTAAATATATAAATATAATCGATTCTGGCGCTGTTTTTCTTCAGATTTGAATTAAACATTCCTGACAATCCAACTGTTGGATCCTTACAAAGTTGGTGTCATTGGAAAGGTATTTCCAAAGCGAACCCAACGGTTTCAGTTTCGGGAAAATCCGATGGTCGGATCTCCCGCACTAATCGTTTGAAATCACGATTTCGAAACACGAACTGCAACTTCGTTATTTGATTCGTTTAAATTATATTTATATATATATATATATATAAATATAATCTATTCTTCGATTTCAAAACCATATTCTTTTCATATCTTCGATAAAAATGATATTTTTATCCAACTGACTTCTATTTCAACACTTCACTATTTCTAACAATTCATTGATATAATAAAAATGTGATTTTTATTGTAAAACAATTTATTTTAAAACACGACTATTTTATATAGTTCATATTGATGATAAAAATATGATTTTTATTATAAAACAATTTATTTCAAAATAAGAATACCATTCAACACATGAATTTCTATTCAATACATGAAGGTTTTCTATAGTTTGTATATATACAGTAAAAATGTGATTTTTATTGTAAAACAATTTATTTCAAAACACGACTATTTTATATAGTTCATATTGATGATAAAAATATGATTTTTATTATAAAACAATTTATTTCAAAACACAAATACCATTCAACACATGAATTTCTATTCAACTAATGAATTTATATTCAACACATGAAGGTTTTCTATTCAACACACGAATATAGTTTCAACACATGAAAATAATTCTAATATATGAATATTATTCAAAATTTCGGCAGCATAATGGCAGGGTAGTTAAAACTGGGGCCATCCCTAGTACGGCTCCGCGCTCTACCTTAAAGCCTCGCAGCTTTTGACAATGGGGATTTCATGCATCTAGTTCGCACGCAGGCGGCATGTATTTTTTTCATTTCCACAAACTAATCCTATGTGGTTTCAACCAAATAATTCTCAACCACAAACGGTTATTTTTCAACCATAATCAATCAATTTCAAACACAAACAATTCTAATCAACCATTCGTAATCAACCAATTTTCACACCAATCACAACCAATAAATATCGTCCATGGTTTGTGGACAAGGGGCATATATATATATAAGCATTTCACTTCTATTTCAATACATATATAATTTTTTACAATGCATATATAACTTATATATCGAACGTACAACTTATACAATGCTTATACATGAGGTGTACAACGCTTATATAACTCATACATCGACTATATAATTTATACATCGTCGTTTTCCATATCGTTTATAATTTAGAAATCTCACATTGGGTTCCACTCCACCAAAAATAGCAGAAGGCTCAGAAAAATATGCGGTCTCTTCTAGAATGTAGAAGGCGTCCACACGAGTCCACTGTCTCTTATTTCACTGAATTTCGTCAACAAACGAAAAAGATATGATTTTTACAGGGAAATCAAAAACCGTAGCGCTTTAAACTGCTATTAAATAGTTTAAAATAGTTTCAGCCATTACCTTCTATAAATTTTCAAAACTAGGTTTTGATTTTTCTTCAAATCCGTGTAGCTTCGCGTCGATCGGCCGATGCCACGTGAGAGAGCTCGGAGAGGCGCATGTGCGCAAGGAAGGGGGCCCACTTCGGTGGCCTGTGCTGACGTCGGCGGAGGATTGAAGACGTGAACTTCTCGATGGTGATTCTCAGCGATGGAGCAATGATATGAGGTGCTCCTTATATGGATTTGAAGAGCTCGAGATGATCTTCAAAAATTTCAACTGGGCCAGGGCGTTTCGATGCGTGTGGAGGGAGATAAGGAGGAGGGAAGGTTGGAGCAGCAATACCGTCGATCGGGGGGCTTCAAAGAAAAGACGGGGAAGAGAAAAGTAGGGCGGACCAATGAGATTTTTTATTATTTATGTATTTTTAAATTTCGAAAATACCCTCTTTCACACACGAACCCCAATTCAAACCCAACGACTGTCGTCCCTAGCGTTTTACCCCTATTCCGAACATAATGGGATATGTTTCGTAGGCCCATTCAACTGTTTTAGTCAGTTTTCCTTCAAATTAAAATATAAAACATTCAATATTTAATTTGAACGTACATTTCAATTTGCCGGGGCCATATACTAATTCTAAAAATTCCCGAAAAATTAATCTAGCTATGTTTTGACGATACGGTCCCAACAAAACTAGTTTCGTCGAATTCTGAGACCGTTTGAAAAATGGCCCATTTCTGGTCGATCCAATTTAACTGTAATTGACCAAAACACGTTTTCCTTTGCCACGCTCACATATTAACTTCAAAAATTATGAAATTTGAAACCTAGCAATTATTTGGTATCCTGAATCCAACAAAAGTGGTTTCGTCGAATTCTGAGGTCGTTTGCAAAATGGCCATTTTCTGGTCGACCCAATTTAATAGAAATCGGCCAAACACATTTTCCTTTGCCACGCTCACATACTAGCTTCAAAATTTATGAAATTTGAAACCTAGCAATAGTTTAACATCCCGGATCCAAAAAAAGTGGTTTCGTCAAATTCCGAGGTCGTTTGCAAAATGGCCATTTTCACGGGCTATATAAACTCTATAGCGACCTTTCTGAAAATTCATTTGGCCATAACTTTTGCTTCCCGCTATGAAACTTCGATTTTTCAGATTCGTTAGAAAGGTATTGACTAACAGATTTAAATATTTTTGGTTTCGCTCAAATCCGTTTTGTTTTGCACCCGATACAGTCAGTCAAAGTTTGAATTCAAATTTTGAAACTACCACGCCATTTCAAGCCTTGTTTATAATTAGAAATAATTATATTTATTTTCAAATGATTCAAACTTAATTTACATTGGTATTATTTAAAATATTTATTTAAAATATTTAAAATCCACTAAAATAGCTAATTTAAAATTTTTAAATTGGTTCAGATTTTCCAGGTCGTTACAATCTCCCCCACTTAAAACTTTTCGTCCCCGAAAAGGAACAAAGTTGAAAGTGGTTTGATTAATCAACTCTATGTTCAATCTGGCTTCCATTCTCCAATTTTCAGTTTCTGAGAATTTTCAAATTCTTCAAAAATTTGGCTAACACCCGGAATTTTCGAAAAATTTCGCCATAACCTCCTTTGTACGGGGAGGGGTTTGGAAATTTATTGGGCCGTATTAGGTACCCAATAAATCCTATAAAGCATACACATATTTATAGTGATATATTCTGGTGTTTACAGGGGAGCGTGTTTAGATAAAAGCTCCAGAGAATAAATTCTCGTCACCCTGTCAAAGCCTGAGGGAGTGTGTATTTTTAATTGCTCCAGAGAATAAATTCTCGTCACCTCGTCCCGTGTGGGAAATAAATAATCCATGTGCCATATCTAATGACTAGAGAGACGTGATTATTGTCAACTCCAGACCCATGAGGGGTTTTTATTATTCTGGCAATTTACCGTTACATTTTATATGGTCCATATCCATCATCATTTCAACCTGTAAAATATAGTCATCGCCATACAAGCCTCTCGCTCGTATGGTAAATCTTCCACCTCGTCACACAAGCTCCAAATGCTTATGTGGTATATGATGAAGCATGTCTATCTTCAAGAAATATGCCATGTAGTGTAGTTCAAAATTAATTGTTACTATCCTATGGCGACGTTTATTATTACACACAGAATAACAAGCACCCCGCATCCAATGGCATTCACAGGAGTTGATATAATAATATTTCGCATCCAACTCATTAAGGTTTACCTATTTGTCGGGCACGCAAATAAATTCTTTACTCAACAGCTATCCATTTACCTGTTCAAACATATATAATGCACATGTATATATTTTTATCTATTTTTATATCAGTTCAATGTGTGATTTAATCGAATAAATTTTACCCTTATTCTCTTATTGATTAAATTAACTATCGTTCTAATAATTTAATTAATCAAATTCACAATCACACAACACAAACCACAATCAAATTTATTTTTAACTTTTCAAAAATATACTAATCGATTCATATACTCTTTTACTTTTCAAATATATATCTTTTATATATTCAAAAATCATATTTCTAAAACCAAACTATATATATAATCACAAATACGTTATTTATAAACATATAACTCTCAACTCGTTCTGGGGCATTTCTGACCCCATCTCTAACGAGTTATTCTGATTCTGCTATACTCATACTAGGATATTGTTGATCCTATCTGTAATGAGTTATTCGTCCTAGAACACTACTGGTTCTATTTCTGACGAGTTCGTTAATGTGTTATATACCAGAGCTAAGCTTAACCAAAGCTCTGATACCACGTTGTGACGACCCCAAAACCCCGTACGACGGTGTTAAGGGTAATCTTTGGAATATAACACATAAACAGATAATAGCAGAACAGAATTAAATAAATACACCAAACAATGCACAAAAGAATATACTGGATAAACGTAATCATCAGAGTTACACAGTATACAGGATCATACTTAGTACAAATACAGTTCAACTATACATAAATGTCAACAGCGGAAAACAAACATAATATGTACAATAAGAGCTGAACATCATAAAAAGAGATAAATGATAGAATCCATCTTCAGCTCCAGCTATCCAGAAAGAGCCAGCTAAAACCTGAATACAAGGCTGCCCGTGTAGAAAAAGGGGCACCCGAGTTTGCAAGTGAAACAAACTACGAGTCAGTCATGGGACTGGTATAAGAAATCTACTTAACACATTTATAATATGGTTAATCACAGGACCACGCCACTTTTGTGGAACGGGTTTACTCCATTGGATTGCCAGTGCTTTAAAACAAACAATTCTTTTAAACATCGCAATGGTTTTTATAAAAATGAAGCCATTATAAGACTCAGTTCCCATCACACAATGCAACGCAAACTAGAGGATAGATTTTTTACCATATAACGGCCAAAATATGCTTGATACGAGTAAAACTGTAACACCCCGCCTCCGCTAGGGTCACTCGCAAAGGAATGCACTAGCTTTAGAGGGGCATTATTGGTAAACATGCACAGAAATATCACAAGACAGAACATATAAAAATAGCGGAAGTAAAATCAAACTTTCATAACATGAATAAATAAGGTCTAAAGCCTTTTACATCAGAGTACATCAAAACCTGTCTTGCAATAGTAAAGAAGCATAAAGACATTTTCATAAATTATTCCCCAAGTAAAAACAGTAAAGTAGCCATTAGCCAAGAAAAGTCCAAGCCATCCATGATGACCTTCAAGCAGAAGAAGTCCGAACTAAACAACAGTATTTCCTCCCTGTAACCTGGGGGGAAACGGAAGAAAAGAGGCGAAACAAAACGGGTCAGTCAAAAAGACTGAGTAAGCCCTATCTACTATTAGCATAAAAACTAGTAAAGTTAACTGACATGAGAAACTGAGATGGACATAAGCATGATAACAAGATAGATAAGCTAAATCAAAATAACAGGATGAACTACTGAACTCAGATAAACTAAGGTGTCATGATAAATTACGAAGTCAAGATAAAACAAGGTATCACATCGTCAGGTTTCTATCAAGTATAATATCCCCAAGATATCTGTCACGTATAACGCCCCGTGATATATATCCTGTATTTTAGCTCTGCACCTACCGTACTAGTATCCCCACCGTGTCATGTGTTAACCAAGAATGACCCTCACTCAAAAGTCGTGTAATGGTCCATGTCAACCTAATATATCGCATATATAGGTTACTCAACTTGTATGTTTTATTCCATGTAAATGTTCAGTCCCTTGCCGTAGACCATACGGGCTTTCCCATGAGATTCTATATTACTTTAACATAGTTCCATGATCCTTAAGATCGGTTTGGACTGTTACCCTAAACCTAGCTAGGGTCTTCCAACATGAATTATTGTTTGTACAACTAGGACTTATGCTACCTAGGGCTGCTAGGGATTATGCTTACCTATTGCACATTTTCGTATCTCGGTTTGGGTTCAACCACCTAGGGCCACTAGGGATTACGCTAACCGCCAAACGCGCCCTTTTTCCCACGCATTCATCGTGAATCGCTTTTCCATGACTGTATGCACATGTATCACATCGTGCCATCCGAGTCCTGTCACAGGGCAAATCAAGAAATACAGGACTCGGTCGGGAGCTTTCGATTTATCTGCCGATGCAGATGCTAAGGTCTGTTTTTCTTATACGTGGCTATGGTCCCACGAGACCACTCCCTCAACTAGTGAAAGACAAGACAGGATAAATCCTGTATGAGAACACAACACTGGCCAACCCACATCCAAGCCTTACCGCAACCATAATTAGATAGCAATTATGGTCTTTTGGGTGTTCTCTGCCTTTCCGTACGTACACGCTTGACCAAAGATGGTAGGTAGCCTGACGAAATGCTATCTAGGGTACGACCGTGTATCGTCGACTATCCCCTATCCATCCCCGTCTTTAGGTCGCTCGTATAGAAACTAAGGCATACTCTTGGTTCTTCTAACGCAGACCTTAACCTCTCATGAGCCTAGTATAATCACCTGGCAGCTCATAGAGGGATACCAAGAATATCCTCACGTTCCCCGAAGCCGCTGCTTCGTTACCCAGTTCGCTGGAGCCTTTATCTAAATCAGATACTTGCTCCTACTCGTATACTTAAACGATGACCTACCGTATCAGGTTACTCATCTATCTATGAACTGGTCTAAATTTCCTTGACTAAGAATCATTACTTAGTTATTATTCAACTAAGGTTTACCACTTAGCATTGTTCCCGTTATCCTTGTTAACTACGGTTATCCACCTAATCCTCAGAACTAGGGTTTACATAATGGATTAAGTGTCAGTTAAGTTCATGACTTAACCCGTCTACAAATCCTGTCAAAATTGGCTAAGTATCCAAGTTCAAGGCTTAACCCTACAAACCATGCTCAAGTTGGTTAAGTATATTAAGCAATTCACGACTTAACCTCGTCCAATTATCATTCTAGATTGGTTAAGTATATATTAACTTGACCCTATCAATTTACTTAGTCAAATCGGTCAAGTGTATTCAAGCGATTCGTGACTTAGCCTTATCATGTTTTCACGTTATATTGGTTAAGTATTGGTTAACTTAACCACAATAAATTAACGAGTTAGATTGGATAAGTATAGGTCACTTAACCACATCAATTCATCATGTTTAGATTAGTTAAGTGTTTAACTTAACCCCATTAAACTACCAAGTGGGATTAATTAAGTCTAGGCTAACTTAACCCCATCCGATTTCCATGTTTAGACTAGTTGAGTCTAATCTTAACCCCATTCGTTAACCGTATTTTTCGGTTAAGCGTCATTAAGAAAACTTACTTAACCTTACCAAGTTATCGCGTTGGATTGATTAAGTGTTGGTTAACTTGACCCCATCCACTAGTCATATAAAAATGGTTAAGTGTCATTAGGCAAATTAAGTTACTTAACCTACCCAACCTTGTCATGTTTTGTTAAGTATCATTAGCCTAATCAAATTACTTAACCCATTTGTCCATGTCATATTTGGTTAAGAGTCATTAATCAAATTAACTTAACCCTATCATGTGGCATTAATTACTTAATGCACCTTCACCTCTCACATTAGACTTTGTTGTGGTTACTAGTTAAGCCGGTCGGTTCCGGGTAGCTTTACACCACAACTTGGTCTAACCTCGGGTTCAAGCACAACATGACCAACTTCTCACATTGGGTCCTATTGTTTGCAACTACTAGTTAGGTCGGTCGGTTCCGGGTAGTTTTACGTTGCAAACTCAACCCAACCTCGAGTTGGCCACACTTATATTATCTAAGTGTCATGTCCATCATGTTTCCCAAAACATGTTACAAGTTTTCAAGCATTTGGGTAGACCTAACTTAATAGGTAAATTCCCAAAGGGTAGACCTAACTTAATAGGTAAATTCCCAAGCTTATGTTTTTATGCATACTTACATGTCAACTTCCATGTTATATTTCAAGTCATGTTTTCAAGTTGTATTTTCATGTCATTAGAAATTACCCATAACATAACCCAACGCTTTTAAACTCGCATATAGTTCGCGACAACGTAATGGATTAAAAGAAGAGACTTGGCAAAGGCATGACAAAAATGGATATTAAGCCACAAGTTAATCATGATGGCAAATGAGGCACAAATGTGTTCATTAACTTGCATGTTACATTCTTAAGCCTCAAAACATGCATAAACCCAAACTTGGCACATAAGCGAATCATGGTGATAAAAGATATGGAATGATGACTAGTAACTCGCATATATCATCATATAAGGGTTATGACTTCATATGCAAGTTGACATAAAGGTTATGAGGGTTCTCATGTTGCCTAATGCAACATTTCAACATAAAGGTTGTAGCTTTTAGCTCACAAGATCAAGATAATGACTTCATAAACTTGCATGACATGATAGCATGTATCATACTCAATGATCAAACCCAAACTTGCAACATGAACATTTAACTTCGTAGTTAATATCTAAGAGTAGGGAAAGGGCTTACATTGCTATGAAGGCACAAAAGATATGACAAAGCCCTTATGCAATCAAATAGGCCCAAAATGCAAGCTCTAACATAAAAACCCTTGAGCCAAAATGATCAAAACCCTTGCTTTATGATGCAAAGATAGAAACTTGACTTGAATGCAAGCTAATAACACTCATACAAGCTTGAAAACACTTGTATGCATGGAAAATCTCTCATAGAAACCATTTAGAAATTTTATGAAGAGAGTGGAGGCCATGAGAGGTAAAATTTTGCCATAGTTTAGTTGCATGAATGAATAATGAGGATTTAGGATAGGTTAGGGTCTTATTTATAGATTAGGCAAGTGTTTTAGGCCATAGGATTAAACCTAGATTCAATCCAAGCCATCAAAGCATGTCTTGGGGAAGAAGTCAAGTGTAGGAACCATCTAGGGCCTTTAGATTAAAGATGAACCATGAGAACCATCCAAATGCAAAATCTGCATTTGAGCGAATCGGCCCACGGGTTGACAGCCAAACACCCTGGATTAACCCCTAGTCGACCCAGCGAGCTCGGGTCGACCTCAAAAATCGGCCGGTTCGGTTATTCCCCTCTCCCAATTCGCTGTTTTGAACATTTTTGCATATTTATTTATTTAATTTTCAATTATATATATATATATATCAATATATATATATTTCTCTGCGCAACCCATTTCACTTAATTAAGTATACTTTAATTTGGGAATTTTTCGTGAAACTTCGTGAGGCCATATCTTGGTCATACGGACTCCGATTTTCGAAAACTCGGACTCTATTTCGCGTATTTTTCCGAGACGAACGCAATGGCATAGCCCGTTTCCCTTGATTCAGATTTTACAGTTTAATTCTGCCTCCATTTATGTTATAACAGGTTATTGAAAATACGGGTTGTTACATTCTCCCCACCTTTTAGGATTTCGTCCCCGAAATCTCCAAGTAAGGAAGAACATATCCTACCATCCGTCATCCATCTACTCAAAACATCATCCACAAGCAACCATTGTCCTTAGATGATTTCTAATGCTATATGAATATATGCAAAACGTGTGTGTACATGTTCCTTAGCTAATGCTAATGATCAGGCCTGAATAATCTTTCTAATGAAAAATATGTATAGTGCCATGAATCCAACATGTATGCAAATAGTCCTAGTCATATAGATACTATATGCGTGCACAATCATTCATTCATATGCAACAACCGCATGATAATACATTCGATTTCATCCATAAACAAGTATAAATACTCGTGCATATGCAATATGAAATGTGACCGAGTCGAGCTAGTATCTAATGTGTATTCGCGCATCCACGAGCAACCACTTGCAACCATATCAATCATAACATGTTTCAAATACATGTTTACATCCATAGGGTTCTACCTAGAATTCCCTGAAACAGGGTCGAGAAGATAAACAGGACAAACTCCTTACAGGGTTTGTAACGGAGAATAGGACCGAGAGGATGTCCACAAAAGATAGCCTACAAGTAAGCTCTACAGAAAACAGGGATCAAGGATATACTCCCAAAAAGAGATATCATGCGCGTATCTAGTCTTTGACCATCAAAGTCGTCTTTTAACTTCGCGATTTTGTAGCTTCTTATTCCTGTTTCCATAACATGAGCTGGAACTCATTTCTTCGTCGCCTCTCGTTCCACTTGCACTTATCCTTTTCCTAGAATACTTGACGCAAACATGACTGCGTACTCATGATCTCATGCAAGCTTTCCAAAATTCACTAGTGAATCTTGGATCTCGTTTATATACTATAAGGCATTCCATGTAGAAGAACTTTCTCTTGAAAGTAAACATATGTCAATCAGGTTATCATGCGCACTTACTAGGGTGATCTCTATAACCCATGCATAAATGAAGTAAACCATCCGTCTTATTGGCGAACACCACTCGATCAGGCTTCAAATTTCCAATAAAGGCATCAAGGGATTCTAAGTAACTAGTCATGACAGAACCTCAAAAAGGTTACCCGATACTTCGAGGGCATTACCCAGGCTAGTCAAAAGGTCTAACTACCCTCCTATCAAAACCGAGAGTGGCACCCCCTACTGGATAACCACTTCATCCCTAGAATCCATCCATAGCTTATAAACATAAGCATTATTTCCAAACTCAACACTTGGCATAGACATTCCCAAATCCAAACAAGTCATGTATAAATGGACTGATTCTCCAATAGGACTTTGAGACAAAAATGGGATTCTCTATTACGCTAGTACTTAAGGTGCAGAGACTCAACTATCGAAGCAGACTTAAATGATATGAACAACGAAGTCCTAACGGGATGATAGAGAAGAAAAGCTAAACCTTTAACAAGATCGTTACCCTCCTTCCGAGGTACTCTAGAAATGAGAGCATACTACTGCCCTCCCGATGATCTTGTCCTTGTCCCATAATACTTAACTATCCGCCCCGTTTTACCATGCCAAAGGTACTCTCTCGTCATGGGTTTCATTGTTCATCTTTCTCCCTCCTTTGAGGACTAAGCCATACCAACAAGTTGCTCATCCTTAAGCTCGTATCCTTTATCCTTCTTTCTCACGATCCTTTCTTATAACGCGGCCACTGGTCTCTCGAGAACCACCTCCATCGTATGGAAAGCACTTTCGTAGGTAGAAAAGACTAGTCGCAGTTAAAACTACTGTGACTACAGATGGAGGAAAGAAAGGAAAAGAGACTCAATTAAGGAAACAAGGATAGTGCTAATGGCCTTTGGGGAATAGCCTTTTTCTATTAAAAGAAAATTTTCTTGAAAAATGCTTCTTTGTAAACGGTTTTTTTTTTCAAATAGTTTTCAGAAGATCTTTAAAAACTTTTGCCCAGTCTGGTAACCTTCTGCTCTGATACCACGTATAACACCCCGCCTCCGCTAGGGTCACTCGCAAAGGAATGCACTAGCTTTAGAGGGGCATTATTGGTAAACATGCACAGAAATATCACAAGACAGAACATATAAAAATAGCGGAAGTAAAATCAAACTTTCATAACATGAATAAATAAGGTCTAAAGCCTTTTACATCAGAGTACATCAAAACCTGTCTTGCAATAGTAAAGAAGCATAAAGACATTTTCATAAATTATTCCCCAAGTAAAAACAGTAAAGTAGCCATTAGCCAAGAAAAGTCCAAGCCATCCATGATGACCTTCAAGCAGAAGAAGTCCGAACTAAACAACAGTATTTCCTCCCTGTAACCTGGGGGGGAAACGGAAGAAAAGAGGCGAAACAAAACGGGTCAGTCAAAAAGACTGAGTAAGCCCTATCTACTATTAGCATAAAAACTAGTAAAGTTAACTGACATGAGAAACTGAGATGAACATAAGCATGATAACAAGATAGATAAGCTAAATCAAAATAACAGGATGAACTACTGAACTCAGATAAACTAAGGTGTCATGATAAATTACGAAGTCAAGATAAAACAAGGTATCACATCGTCAGGTTTCTATCAAGTATAATATCCCCAAGATATCTGTCACGTATAACGCCCCGTGATATATATCCTGTATTTTAGCTCTGCACCTACCGTACTAGTATCCCCACCGTGTCATGTGTTAACCAAGAATGACCCTCACTCAAAAGTCGTGTAATGTTCCATGTCAACCTAATATATCGCATATATAGGTTACTCAACTTGTATGTTTTATTCCATGTAAATGTTCAGTCCCTTGCCGTAGACCATACGGGCTTTCCCATGAGATTCTATATTACTTTAACATAGTTCCATGATCCTTAAGATCGGTTTGGACTGTTACCCTAAACCTAGCTAGGGTCTTCCAACATGAATTATTGTTTGTACAACTAGGACTTATGCTACCTAGGGCTGCTAGGGATTATGCTTACCTATTGCACATTTTCGTATCTCGGTTTGGGTTCAACCACCTAGGGCCACTAGGGATTACGCTAACCGCCAACCGCGCCCTTTTTCCCACGCATTCATCGTGAATCGCTTTTCCATGACTGTATGCACATGTATCACATCGTGCCATCCGAGTCCTGTCACAGGGCAAATCAAGAAATACAGGAATCGGTCGGGAGCTTTCGATTTATCTGCCGATGCAGATGCTAAGGTCTGTTTTTCTTATACGTGGCTATGGTCCCACGAGACCACTCCCTCAACTAGTGAAAGACAAGACAGGATAAATCCTGTATGAGAACACAACACTGGCCAACCCACATCCAAGCCTTACCGCAACCATAATTAGATAGCAATTATGGTCTTTTGGGTGTTCTCTGCCTTTCCGTACGTACACGCTTGACCAAAGATGGTAGGTAGCCTGACGAAATGCTATCTAGAGTACGACTGTGTATCGTCGACTATCCCCTATCCATCCCCGTCTTTAGGTCGCTCGTATAGCAACTAAGGCATACTCTTGGTTCTTCTAACGCAGACCTTAACCTCTCATGAGCCTAGTATAATCACCTGGCAGCTCATAGAGGGATACCAAGAATATCCTCACGTTCCCCGAAGCCGCTGCTTCGTTACCCAGTTCGCTGGAGCCTTTATCTAAATCAGATACTTGCTCCTACTCGTATACTTAAACGATGACCTACCGTATCAGGTTACTCATCTATCTATGAACTGGTCTAAATTTCCTTGACTAAGAATCATTACTTAGCTATTCTTCAACTAAGGTTTACCACTTAGCATTGTTCCCGTTATCCTTGTTAACTACGGTTATCCACCTAATCCTCAGAACTAGGGTTTACATAATGGATTAAGTGTCACTTAAGTTCATGACTTAACCCGTCTACAAATCCTGTCAAAATTGGCTAAGTATCCAAGTTCAAGGCTTAATCCTACAAACCATGCTCAAGTTGGTTAAGTATATTAAGCAATTCACGACTTAACCTCGTCCAATTATCATTCTAGATTGGTTAAGTATATATTAACTTGACCCTATCAATTTACTTAGTCAAATCGGTCAAGTGTATTCAAGCGATTCGTGACTTAGCCTTATCATGTTTTCACGTTATATTGGTTAAGTATTGGTTAACTTAACCACAATAAATTAACGAGTTAGATTGGATAAGTATAGGTCACTTAACCACATCAATTCATCATGTTTAGATTAGTTAAGTGTTTAACTTAACCCCATTAAACTACCAAGTGGGATTAATTAAGTCTAGGCTAACTTAACCCCATCCGATTTCCATGTTTAGACTAGTTGAGTCTAATCTTAACCCCATTCGTTAACCGTATTTTTCGGTTAAGCGTCATTAAGAAAACTTACTTAACCTTACCAAGTTATCGCGTTGGATTGATTAAGTGTTGGTTAACTTAACCCCATCCACTAGTCATATAACAATGGTTAAGTGTCATTAGGCAAATTAAGTTACTTAACCTACCCAACCTTGTCATGTTTTGTTAAGTATCATTAGCCTAATCAAATTACTTAACCCATTTGTCCATGTCATATTTGGTTAAGAGTCATTAATCAAATTAACTTAACCCTATCATGTGGCATTAATTACTTAATGCACCTTCACCTCTCACATTAGACTTTGTTGTGGTTACTAGTTAAGCCGGTCGGTTCCGGGTAGCTTTACACCACAACTTGGTCTAACCTCGGGTTCAAGCACAACATGACCAACTTCTCACATTGGGTCCTATTGTTTGCAACTACTAGTTAGGCCGGTCGGTTCCGGGTAGTTTTACGTTGCAAACTCAACCCAACCTCGAGTTGGCCACACTTATATTATCTAAGTGTCATGTCCATCATGTTTCCCAAAACATGTTACAAGTTTTCAAGCATTTGGGTAGACCTAACTTAATAGGTAAATTCCCAAAGGGTAGACCTAACTTAATAGGTAAATTCCCAAACTTATGTTTTTATGCATACTTACATGTCAACTTCCATGTTATATTTCAAGTCATGTTTTCAAGTTGTATTTTCATGTCATTAGAAATTACCCATAACATAACCCAACGCTTTTAAACTCGCATATACGTTCGCGACAACGTAATGGATTAAAAGAAGAGACTTGGCAAAGGCATGACAAAAATGGATATTAAGCCACAAGTTAATCATGGTGGCAAATGAGGCACAAATGTGTTCATTAACTTGCATGTTACATTCTTAAGCCTCAAAACATGCATAAACCCAAACTTGGCACATAAGCAAATCATGGTGACAAAAGATATGGAATGATGACTAGTAACTCGCATATATCATCATATAAGGGTTATGACTTCATATGCAAGTTGACATAAAGGTTATGAGGGTTCTCATGTTGCCTAATGCAACATTTCAACATAAAGGTTGTAGCTTTTAGCTCACAAGATCAAGATAATGACTTCATAAACTTGCATGACATGATAGCATGTATCATACTCAATGATCAAACCCAAACTTGCAACATGAACATTTAACTTCATAGTTAATATCTAAGAGTAGGGAAAGGGCTTACATTGCTATGAAGGCACAAAAGATATGACAAAGCCCTTATGCAATCAAATAGACCCAAAATGCAAGCTCTAACATAAAAACCCTTGAGCCAAAATGATCAAAACCCTTGCTTTATGATGCAAAGATAGAAACTTGACTTGAATGCAAGCTAATGACACTCATACAAGCTTGAAAACACTTGTATGCATGGAAAATCTCTCATAGAAACCATTTAGAAATTTTATGAAGAGAGTGGAGGCCATGAGAGGTAAAATTTTGCCATAGTTTAGTTGCATGAATGAATAATGAGGATTTAGGATAGGTTAGGGTCTTATTTATAGATTAGGCAAGTGTTTTAGGCCATAGGATTAAACCTAGATTCAATCCAAGCCATCAAAGCATGTCTTGGGGAAGAAGTCAAGTGTAGGAACCATCTAGGGCCTTTAGATTAAAGATGAACCATGAGAACCATCCAAATGCAAAATCTGCATTTGAGCGAATCGGCCCACGGGTTGACAGCCAAACACCCTGGATTAACCCCTAGTCGACCCAGCGAGCTCGGTTCGACCTCAAAAATCGGCCGGTTCGGTTATTCCCCTCTCCCAATTCGCTGTTTTGAACATTTTTGCATATTTATTTATTTAATTTTCAATTATATATATATATATCAATATATATATATTTCTCTGCGCAACCCATTTCACTTAATTAAGTATACTTTAATTTGGGAATTTTTCGTGAAACTTCGCGAGGCCATATCTTGGTCATACGGACTCCGATTTTCGAAAACTCGGACTCTATTTCGCGTATTTTTCCGAGACGAACGCAATAGCATAGCCCGTTTCCCTTGATTCAGATTTTACAGTTTAATTCTGCCTCCATTTATGTTATAACAGGTTATTGAAAATACGGGTTGTTACAAAAACAAAAGAATTTTATATTATCACTAGTGTTTATATGTTTCAAAAACAATTTCAAATCATAAGTATCAATCATAGATGGGATTAATGCCCCATACCACTATGTCGCCATATATAGGTATACAATCAAAACCGCACGATGTCGTATTTGGAAATTGGATTTCCGTCATGAACCGAGGCAAGGGATCGTCCTCACCGAATTCGAGACGCTCTAGCCCGTGTCTCTGGATCAGAATGCATCGACCCTTGGAGCGACAGGGCCGGTCCACCGATGTGGATTAAAATTACTGAACACTGCGTTTCCGCGCCCTTTGGCGCGTCAATGAGCCAACGAATGGCTCCATCGGCTTCACATAGTCACCGATATATCCGAGGTGCCTCACAACAGCAACAACCACATAGGTGAAAATAATATAAATGTCAGCCAGTTTAAGCACTGACACCACCTCTAGCTAGAAGGAAACGCATGCCCTCCCTGAGGTCCTCTCCCGTTTCTGGTTCATACCAGGGTGTGAGAGTCGCGAATTCACGTTATACACAAAGCTACGCCACACAGGCAGTGCTTTGATCATCAACCACAAAATTTGCTTTTCAACAGAAGCCCTGATCACTGCATCTTAGCATGCCACACAGGCAATTCACACCATGCAACTGATGGCTATCAATCACAAAGAATGAATTCCAATGTCAGACATACATTCCATTTGCAAGTCCGTTCTGGGTCTGAACGAAACCGGAGGAACTATATACGTCGCATACCCATCGATCTCCACGTACGTCTGGACGATCACCACTCATTCTCCATATTTCGGGATGCCTCCCAATCAGGACATCAGTTACCATCCAAACGAGGTGAAGATCTCCGGTCTTCGACCACCGTCTTCATCTTCGATTTCTTATCGTCGATTCAGTTATTCAGAATGGGATAAACCCAGTCTTTCTGAGCAACTCGCGTATGTAATTAAAAAGTGCTACACAAACACAACAAACGCTTCATTCCAATTCATTAGTCACTAACTGTAAATCAGTAAGAGAACGATTTCCCAAATATTAACCCCGAAGGCCGAAACCAACATCAGATCAAAACCCAGGAAACCATTCGACTTAGCCAACCTTCAGTTAGTTTCTAAATTTCACATCTATATCGTTTATAATATTTTATAACGATTTATCGCTATTTTTATTTATTTTAAAATAGCCAATTTATTCAAATGACGCTTCGGGCCATAACGCGGCCGTGGCGCTGTTTTTCTTCAGATTTGACTTTCACATGTCTGAAAATCTAACCGTTGGATCATCACAAAATTTACATCATTAGAAAGATCTTTTCAAAATGAATCCAACGGTTCCAGTTTTGGGAAAATCCGACGGTCGGATCTCCTGGTACAATCGTTTGAAGTTTCGATTTCAAAATACGAACTACAGCATCGTTATTCGATTTAATTTAATTATATTTATATATATATATATAAATATAATCGATTTTGGCGCTGTTTTTCTTCAGATTTGAATTAAACATTCCAGACAATCCAACCGTTGGATCCTTACAATGTTGGTGTCGTTGGAAAGATATTTCCAAAGCGAACCCAACGGTTTCGGTTTCGGGAAAATCTGATGGTCGGATCTCTCGCACTAATCGTTTGAAATCATGGTTTCAAAACACGAACTGCAGCTTCGTTATTTGATTCGTTTAAATTATATTTATATGTATATAAAAATATAATCTATTCTTCGATTTCAAAACCATATTCTTTTCATATCTTCGATAAAAATGATATTTTTATCCAACTGACTTCTATTTCAACACTTCACTATTTCTAACAATTCATTGATATAATAAAAATGCGATTTTTATTGTAAAACATTTTATTGCAAAACATGACTATTTTATATAGTTCATACTGATGATAAAAATATGATTTTTATTATAAAACAATTTATTTTAAAATACGAATACCATTCAACACATGAATTTCTATTCAATGAATGAATTTCTATTCAACACATGAAGGTTTTCTATAGTTTGTATATATATAGTAAAAATGAGATTTTTATTGTAAAACAAATTATTTCAAAACATGACTATTTTATATAGTTCATATTGATGATAAAAATATGATTTTTATTATAAAAAAAATTATTTCAAAACACGAATACCATTCAACACATGAATTTCTATTCAACACATGAAGGTTTTCTATTCAACACACGAATATAGTTTCAACACATGAAAATAATTCTAACACATGAATATTATTCAAAATTTCGACAGCATAATGGCAGGGTTGTTAAAACCGGGGTCATCCCTAGTACAGCTCCTCGCTCTACCTTAGAGCCTCGCAGCTTTTGACAATGGGGATTTCATGCATCTAGTTCGCACGCAGGCGGCATGTATTTTTTTCATTTCCACAAATTAATCCTATGTGGTTTCAACCAAATATTTCTCAACCACAAACGGGTATCTTTCAACCACAATCAATCAATTTCAACCACAAACAATTCTAATCAACCTTTCGTAATCAACCAATTTTCACACCAATCACAACCAATAAATATCGTCCATGGTTTGTGGACGAGGGGCGTGTGTATATATATAAGCATTTCAGTTCTATTTCAATACATATATAATTTTTTACAATGCATATATGACTTATATATCGAACGTACAACTTATACAACGCTTATACATGAGGTGTACAACGCTTATATAACTCATACATCGACTATATAATTTATACATCGTCGTTTTCCATATCGTTTATAATTTAAAATCTCACATTGGGTTCCACTCCACCAAAAATAGCAGAAGGCTTAGAAAAATATGTGGTCTCTTCTAGAATGTAGAAGACGTCCACATGTGTCCACTGTCTCTTGTTTCACTGAATTTCGTCAACAAACGAAAAAGATATGATTTTTACAGTGAAATCAAAAACCGTAGCGCTTTAAACTGCTATTAAATAGTTTAAAATAGTTTCAGCCGTTACCTTCTGAAATTCTTCAAAACTAGGTTTTGATTTTTCTTCAAATCCGTGTAGCTTCGCGTCGATCGGCCGACGCCACGTGAGAGAGCACGGAGAGGCGCACGTGCGCCAGGAAGGGGCCCCACTTCGGTGGCCTGTGCTGACAACGGCGGCAGATTGAAGACGTGGACTTCTCGATGGCGATTCTCAGCGATGGAGCAACGATATGAGGTGCTCCTTATATGGATTTGAAGAGCTCGAGATGATCTTCAAAAAGTTCAACTGGGCCAGGGCGTTTCGATGCGTGTGGAGGGAGATAAGCAGGAGGGAAGGTTAGAGAAGCAACGCCATCGATTGAGGGGGGGTTTCAGAGAGAAGACGGGGAGAGAGAAAAGTGGGGTGGACCAATGAGATTTTTTTTTATTTATATATTTTTAAATTTCAAAAATACCCTCTTTCACACACGAACCCCAATTCAAACCCAACGACTGTCGTCCCTAGCATTTTACCCCCATTCCGAACACAATGGGTATGTTTCGTAGGCCCATTCGACTGTTTGAGTCAGTTTTCCTTCAAATTAAAATATAAAACATTCAATATTTAATTTGAACATACATTTCAATTTGTCGGGGCCACATACTGATTCTAAAAATTCCCGAAAAATTAAACTAGCTATGTTTTGACGATACGGTCCCAACAAAACTTGTTTCGTCGAATTCTGAGACAGTTTGAAAAATGGTCCATTTCTGGTCGATCCAATTTAACTGTAATTGACCAAAACACGTTTTCCTTGTCCACGCTCACATATTAACTTCAAAAATTATGAAATTTGAAATCTTGAAATTATTTGACATCCCAGATCCAACAAAAGTGGTTTCGTCGAATTCTGAGGTCGTTTGCAAAATGGCCATTTTCTGGTCGACCCAATTTAATAGAAATCGACCAAACGCATTTTCCTTTGCCACGCTCACATACTAGCTTCAAAAATTATGAAATTTGAAACCTAGCAATAGTTTAACATCCAGGATCCAACAAAAGTGGTTTCGTTGAATTCCGAGGTCGTTTGCAAAATGGCCATTTTCACAGGCTATATAAACTCTATAGCGACCTTTCTGAAAATTCATTTGGCCATAACTTTTGCTTCCCGCTATGAAACTTCAATTTTTCAGATTCGTTAGAAAGATATTCACTAACAGATTTAAATATTTTTGGTTTCGCTCAAATCCGTTTCGTTTTGCACCCGGTACAGTCAGTCAAAGTTTGAATTCAAATTTTGAAACTACCGTGCCATTTTAGGCCTTGTTTATAATTAGAAATAATTATATTTATTTTCAAATGATTCAAACTTACTTTTCATCGTTATTATTTAAAATATTTATTTTAAATATTTAAAATCCACTAAAATAGCTAATTTTTAATTTTGTTCAGATTTTCCGGGTCGTTACAGGATTTTTAGTGTATGATTAGTTTCATTAAAAATGATTCATCATTAAAAATGACATGTTCATTAGAAATTGTTTAGATATTAAAAAGGACATTTTTAGTGTATGATTAGTTTCATTAAAAATGACATTCATTAGAAACGGTTTAGATATTAAAAAGGACATTTTTAATGTATGATTAGTTTCATTAAAAATGATTCATTAATAAAATGAGATGTTCATTAGAAATTATTTGGAGATTAAAAAGGACATTTTTAGTGTATGATTAGTTTCATTAAAAATGATTCATTAATAAAATGACATGTTCATTAGAAATTATTTAGAGATTAAAAAGGACATTTATAATGTATATTTAGTTTCATTAAAAATGATTCACTAATAAAATTGAAACGTTCATTAGAAATTATTTAGAGATTAAAAAGGACATTTTTAATGTATATTTAGTTTCATTAAAAATGATTCATTAATAAAATTGACATGTTCAATAGAAATTATTTAGAGATTAAAAAGGACATTTTTACTAATATTTAGTTTCACTAAAAATGATTCATTAATAAAATTGACTTGTTCATTAGAAATTATTTAGACATTAAAAAGGACATTTTTAATGTATATTTAGTTTCAATAAAAATAATTCATGAATAAAATTGACATGTTCATTTGAAATTGTTTAGAGATTAAAAAGGACATTTTTAATGTATATTCTGTTTTATTAAAAATTATTCACTATTAAAAATGACATGTTCATTAGAAATTGTTTAGAGATCAAAAAAGGACATTTTTAATGTTTATTTAGGTTCATTAAAAATGACATTTTACATGTTTATTTTGATAAAAAGGATTATATGTTAAAATAGGATTTGTAATAAAAAATGTTACATTTTACATGTTCATTTAGATTAAAAAGAATGGCACACTAAAATAGAATTTGCTGTAAAAATGTTATTTTTAACAAGTTTGTTTAGATAAAAAGAATTACATGTTTTGATTCACTAAAATGTAATCACTTACATGTTAGGAAAATAGGAAAATGTTTGTATGTTAATATATGTTTTGTTTATCGAAAACATCACTTTTAATATGTTAGTGAAATCATCGAACGATTTATATTTGTACATATAATATATAAATATAAATTAAAATTAAACGAATCGCGCGCAGTAATTCATATTTTTGAATCGTAATTTTAAACGATTATACCGAAAGATCCGACCGTCGGATTTTTCCAAAACTGGAACCGTTGGGTTTGTTTGGAAAGATCTTTCCAACGATATTAAATTTGTTGAGATCCAACGGTTAGATTTCGAGAAATGTGTAATTCAGATTTGGGTTAAAACAGCGCAAAGGCCACGTAAGGATTGAAACGTTGTTCGAATTAAATGGGCTATTTTTATATAAATAAAAATAGCGATAAATCGTTATAAAATAATATTAACGATATGAAATGTTTTGAATTATATATATTCGAGAATTATTTGAAAAACCCGAGTTCAATCTCATTTCAAATAATTATACGACGATTTAAAGTTAAAGATATTGAAGACGGTGGTTGAAGACCGACGATCTTTACATCGACTGGACGACTACTGATGCCTTTGATTGGAGTTGTTGCCTTGAAAGGGTTACTGTGGTAGTTGTCCGGATGTACTTATTGATTGTCTGGATATGCGAGAACCTCTCTTCCGTATTGGACATATGGGACGAGGAATAAGGAGTCTCCGGTTTCGTTCAGACCCAGAACGGACTTGTAAATGGATGTGTGTCTGACATTGGATTTCATTCTATGTTAATTGATTTCTATTAAATATATATCTATTTGGTGGCGGATAATTTATTCTCTTGGTTAACACTCTTCTCTAAGACGTACGAGCTTAGAGGTTATATATTGATAGACATCAGTTGCATGGCGTGGATTGTCAATGTGGCATGCTAAGATGCAAATGATTAAGGCTTTTGTTGAAAAGCAGGGCCTTGTGGTTGATGATCAAAGCATAGCTTTATTTAGCATAGCTTTGTGTATAACGTTACTTCGCGAGCCTCACACCCTGGTAAGAGTCAGAAATGGGATAAGGGAACGCAAGGAGTGCACAACGTTTCTTTCTAGCTAGAAGTGGTGTCATGGTATGGAGCCTAGACATTTTTACTTATGTAGATGATGGATTTTGAGGCGCCTCGGATATTGAGTCCCTAATGGCTCAGAGATAGGTCCTATAAGACCGAGAAACATGTGTTTAGGCATAATTAAGCCACTAAAGTATTCGTGGACCGGCCCTCAGGATCTAAGGGTTTGCCAGCGTCTGAGCACTGAGACATTTGCTGGAGTGTCTCGAATAGGTAAGGAGACAATCCCTAGCCTTGACTCATGATGGAAACCCAATTTCCAATACGACATTACAGATTTGATTGTAAACCTATATATGGCGACATAGTATATGGTAGCTATGCCGTCTAGGATTGATACATTTACCTTGAAAATGTTTTAAACTGACTAGACACTAATAATAATATCAAGTTTTATACATATCAAGCATTTTTTACTATTATAAGGTAAAACTCTGTCCTCCGTCTTGCATTGCATTGTGTGATGGGACTTAAGTCTTACAATGGTTTCATTTTTCTAAAAAGCTTGCGTGGTTTAAAAGATTTACTTATTTTATGCATTGGCAATCCAATGGAGTAAACCCGTTCCGCGTTAGTGGTGTGGTCCTGTGATTAGCCTTATTATTAAATAAGTTAAGTAAGATTTCTCATACCAGTCCCCTAATGACTCGTAGTTTGTTTCACTTGCAAACTCGGGTGCCCATGTTTTCCACACGGATAGTTGAGTGGCTTGTTTTGCAGATATTTATTTATTGAGCAGGATTTTGGATAAAAGATTAAAGAAGTGACTAGAGCATTAATAGTCTTCCACTGTGTTATTTTATTTGTTTCTGCTGCATTGTATTACATTTATTGTAAATTAATCTTCCGCTATAGTATTATTTTCCGATGTACTTTGATATATTCTGTACTCTGATGTAACATTATTACGATGTTTATAAAAGTATTTTGTTATTTTTTTTGATGTGTTGTATGCCCAGAGTTAGCGTATGCAGGATTCGAATGGTCTTGGTCGATTTAGCGATCGATTAGGTCCGGGCTAAATCCGTATCGTTACAGATTTAAAGTAGAAAAACGGAAAGAAGAAAACGATAGACTTTTGTGAAGAGATATGACTATTGGGTCTATTAATAGTAGTTGAAGACCATTCATTCAAATTTAATTTGAAAATGTTGGCGCCAAGTTAGTTAAAATACTAAATCATCGATATCTTTTTCATACGATCTTTAAATTCTACAAATGAATATACTGCATTGGTCTAGAAAATGAGCCTGTCGCAGTAGACTAGACTCGTCATCACATTCTGGAAGATATGAATGTGTGGTTCATGAGAATGGAAGAACAACAAAATGGAGAATTGCAAAAAGAAGTACGGTTTATAATTATTTCACAATTATCATTGCATTTAGAAATATACACATATGCATATAGTTAGGTATAGAAATTTGTCTTTTTTATAATTTTAGATATTTTGGTCCATGTGTCAATACACCATAGATACATATCAATCTAATATTTTTTTTATTTAAAATTTAAAATTCACTACTTTTTGGTTTGATTTTAAATAAATTGAAAGGACATCTTTTTATATGAAAATATCAGTTAAACTTCAGTCATCAATTATTTTGTCTACTTGTTTTCTTATATTCTATTTAGATATATATATATATATATAAGTATATAAATTAATAAAATTATATATATAGTAGTAGATATGATAATATGCTATATACAACTTGAAATTTAAAATGTTCGAACATTTTATATTGTTATAAAATGTAAAAAAAAAATTATAGTTTAAACATACATAGTTTAACATATATTTTTTGCATATAATTTCATAAAAATTGGGTTACATTATCACAAACACTATTTGTAATTTTAATAATTTTGATTTCTTTACTAGATTATTATTTAACTTGATATTTTAGTTTGGAAAATGATTTTTATGTCTTAAATATATAGTTTAAATATAAGAAGTTATAATTTTATAGTTTATCAGATTTCATGAAAAATAATTGTGTTATAATTAGAAACTTTATATTATCATAAATATTTTTTAATTTCAAGTTTTGACATTATAAATTTTCCTTAGCAAATTAATATATTTCGGTTTTTAAAGTTTAAATTTAAAATTGGTTTGTATTAAATGATTGAATTATATCTCACGATAATTTTTTTTTATGTAATGCATATCTTAAGTTTTTTCTAATAACACTAGTTTATACATATAATTATGAATATAGGTTTATATCATATTGGTTTACTTTATATGATAAAATTTTATATTCTCTTAAAAAAGATCTTCAATATTTACTATATTTAAGGAGGAATCCTACTAAAATTATCTGATAATTCAATATTATAGTTTAGCAAGTTAATTTGAATATTTATTTTTGATAACTACCTGTCGTGAATATAAATAATTGTCTTTAAACTCTTATTTTTTACTAACTTTTCAATCTCATTCATTAGTATCATTTACCTAAGTCAAGAAATCAATGAGTATCACTTTTGTTTGGTTGAAACAATCTCTTGACATATATATATATATATAAACATACATACATAAATATATATATATATGAATGCATGATTATTAGATATTGCATATTACTAATGATTATACTACGAACTGTAATACACATCACCATCAAATCATTATGTACATTATTATCATTATACATCTTATTTCATATCACACTTAGTTATCATGAATTATAATGCACATCATATCAAAATCATTTACATCACAAGTTACACTTCATTCTAATGTACCCCATATTTCTTTGCATACATTTTCATACTGTATTACAGACAACATACTATATACATTGCATCACATCTTAACTTTTTATTCAATATATAACAAGTGTGTTATATGGGAAGTTTTGTATTATTATTTTAAAATGTACAGGACCATTAATTAATACATAAAATATTTACTTTGACCTGTTTGACTTGATAACTTGATTGATTTGGTTGAATTGGACTTGATAACTTGATTTGTTTGAACTGTTTGTGTAACGACCCGGGAAATGCCCGACGCTCGAGTTTTCGACAACAATACCAAAACCCGTATTACTTGCCAAAAAACCCAAGTATCGAACCCCCAGATTGTCATTAGAAAGAAGTTAGAGGGTGAGAAAAGAAAGAAAGAATATTAGAATAGAAGAAAGAAGAAGAACACATCAGAATCTCACAGCGGAACGAGTAAAATATAATACCAAATCTCTTTATACAAAAGAACTGTATATACATACCAATCATCAGAGTACAACATATAACCGTCACAGCGGAAAATATCTATATTTAGCTAACGGTGAAGCTTCCTGCTTCTAGCTCCTGAAACTCCAAGTGAAACCTAACCTGGAACATGCTCGGTCTAACCCGAGCACATTTGATTTAAATCAAAATACACCGGGTCAGTCTAGAATACTATCAGTGATAAATTCACAGAACACACACTTGGTTAACCTTGGAAAATCCTTTATGAAATCAAAAGGTAATAGTAAGACCAGTCCACACATAAACACAGATGGTTTTTACCTGACTATAACACAAAACGTTTTTTTTTTTGAAATCATACTTGCTCTGATATTATCATAATGTCTAAATACAAATAAATAACAATCTAGAGGAACGCTTGCATCTCACGCTCCCCATATATAGTATACAATCGAAAACCGCGGGCGCTTATTGGATATTGGATTCCAACTTGACAAGGTATGGGACCACCTTCCGCATGTGTATCTCTAGAGGCGAATACACTGGGTTCAACAAGAACGTATTGCAACCCGGCCCTCACATGACCGACCACTCATTTCGCTCGAGTGTATCGAATGTATATCACCGACGGTTGGGATCAGCAACCACCTGCCCAAAAAGGGACAACATCGAACATAGATTAAAGAAGCAAATGGAATTTCTCTAGATAGGTGATCATACACCCTAATGGGAGCGACCCACATAGCCATGCTGCCTGCCCGATTTTTGTCCTCTCCCGGTTGATGAGGCTTGAGGCTAGAATTTATCTCCAGAACATCTGGTCATCACTCACTTTGAATGCCACATCGTCAGATCCGCTAGATTATACTTGATTGACATCCTCAAAAATACTCTAGTTTATTTGGCTAGAGAATAACCATTTCTCCGCCATCAACTATGGTACGTTTGGAGAAATCAACGCATGTATTTCCTTTGGAAATACTCTGTCAGACATCCGTCCATGCAAGTCATCCAGGAACAGGATGAACCGAAGGTACTCTCCTACTGCATCTCATATAGGAATCACCCCATGGATCAGTAGCAGAAGTCCTTGCAACCCATGGATTTCAACCCCGACAGAATCACAAATCAAAATAACTCCGGCTGCAGGCCAGAGAAATTCGACAAGTAGTACTTCCGCTTATGAAGATCCACAGTCTTCACTTGCTCCATCTTCAATCGGCGTCTTCACGTATTTGTTGGTCGGAATGGTTTTTGAATATAAATTCGATCTCGGTCTTCCCATACCAACAATCGTATTGGTCTGGTTTGATAGTCGGTGTTTTAACTATCAAAATCAATAGTGTGAACACAATGAGTTTTCTGATTCAGTACTTGGCATGACTTGGCCTCTTAAAAATATATTTAACAAAATCGTTAATCAACTCTAATATTCGGCTTAACTCTAGATCGCAGCGATCACAATGGTTATGCCTGATTCCCTCAGGAAACATCCGACCGCTGTAGGCTATCTGCAGCCTTGCGAATTACGCTAGCAGTCGTATGCAATGGCAACTCTTCCAGAAAAACAATGTTTGATTAACTCTACCTCAAATACTGTCTTCGATCAACTCTAATTGAATAAACAAATATTCAATATGATTTGAAAACAATATTCTTATTACTCTTGAAACTAATATTGCAATATTATTTAATTTCCCAAGACCCTGCATTAGATTTCGATATTCCTCGTATAGGGTAAAACTAATCTTAACACCTCCACTCATTCCAAACTAATATTATTCCTTGATAGTAGTGAAGCCAACCAAGTTGGGGTATTTTAGTTACCTCTCAGACCTTGATCGACAACGTTCTTATCTCAGAATAATATCAGTTTATCACTTAATCACTGATATTCAAATCTCGTTTACCATCTTGTTTCAAATCTGGTTTTTATAAACCGTTCCTTACATTTGAAATCTCTTCGATAAATCTCTTTATTTAATTGGACAATTTGGTGAAAATCTTATTTAGATCTCCCTATTCACTTACCAATTCTATTTGTACATCTCGTTTGGATAACTTGGATTAAAAATCCCTTTATAAACTCTTTTCCCTCGGGAGTCTTTATTCTATTCAAATACACCTTACTTACTTAATAATTAAGTAAGAATTCTATTTAAATCTTTATACTCACCTACTAATTTATTTATCCTATTGGTTGAACACTTAGGTCACAAATCCTTTTATAGCCTCTTATTTCCCCTTTTTAAGTTAATCAGATAACTTAATTGATTTAAAATTTCCATTTTTATTGTTTTAAAACAGTTATCCTATTTTACCAACCCATATGTAACTTCTTTGGATTTTCTGCTTTATAACTTGTTTACATCGTACGATTTTTCTACTCAAATCACTTAAATAATCCTCTTATAAACTCGATTGAAAATTTTATTTATAAACTTCTGCTTTAATTAATTAAATAAAAGACTTGAAAAGCCCAAATTTAGTTATAAAATAATTTATAACTTTAAAACTGCGTCGTTTCACCGAACGGTTGAACGACGTCTAAAACACACATTTTAGGCCATTCACTGCCAATTACCAAATCAACACCGGCGGTTGATTTTAAACACAACACGGGTGAATATCTATTCAACCATCATGCTCAACAGGTTTTGGTGTCAGTCAGGGTGAATAATTCATATATATATATGCACAATAAACAAAAATACAGTTTATTTGAGGAATTCGGTCGGATTCCCCCAACATGTCCTTCTCTGCATCACAGATATCAGTTTATAAAAATATACGAGTTAACTAGATGACGAAATATAAATAATTGCAACCATCAAACAATAACAACCAATTTGCATCCATCGCATCCAATCAACCAATTTATACTTTAAATTGTGAATTATATTTTCTATGAATTTACCACATCACAGGATTCCAGAAGGTGTGAGAATTAACTCACCAGTTTTATTCTTTTGACGGTTGACGCGTTTGTTCCTTTTAATCTGAACGGACGTTCAAAATTAGCTGAATTTTCAACTGTCTCATATCAGAGCCTAGTTAGTGCCACCACCTAGGCCTCGTCCCTCTGATCCCAACAGATCCAGTTTCGCTGAAATCTGTTATTGTATGTAAAAGATATCGAAATTTTAAGTTTATAGAAATCAAACGAAACTAAAACTAACTAATTATTTAAATTAATTAAATATTAGTTAACCCTCACCTTTAATTACCGTTACCACTTAATCTGCCACGTCAGCCTAGGAAAAAGACCATGCGTTTTCTCTACTCCTCTCTTCCTCAACATGTATTATTCCTTCTCGTTGAACACGAGACACCAACGCAACCCATCCACCTCCTTGCGCCGCCACTGGGGACCGCCGAACCCAAAGTTAACCCCACCACCCTCTTCGCCTATCAGTGCAGCGCCGTCGACTAAGAGCTCCGCCACCAAAACGCTCCGTCGCCGCAAGAAAACCAATCCAACCGAAAACCGTTCAACCCCTTATTCCCGCCGCCACACGCCACTCCAGGTCATCGGACCACCGCCTGCGCCTCCGCCTCGCCACCCAGCTCCGTTTCCCCCTAGGCCTGAATCGACCCGAAATCCCCCTTACGGGAAATCCCGGATTGAGTCGAGGACAAGCCACAACAGAACGCAGACGGAAGAACATTTCATTGTATATTACAACAATACCATCAGAATGCAAGAATATACAGAGTATAAATGAATATTACACAGAAATATAAGAGATTTAAATTACATTTAAATACATCGCAGCGGAAAATAATACAATACACAACTAGAAGAGATATACGGATACAAAGCTTTCCGGATATCATTCCAGCTGTAAACCAGGATCCTGTGAATATAAATCTGCAAAACCAAAACTACTAGCTGCCCGTGTCAAAATAAGGGCACCCAGAGTTTAGGTTAAAACAATAAACTCCAGGTCAGTCATGGGACTGGTGTGAGAACTAAAAACAGTTATTAATCTTTATTTTGAAAGTTAGGTAAATCAAGGGACCACGCCGCTAACGTGGAACGGGTTTCCTCCCAAGAATTCCAGTGCATAAAACAACAGCGCAATGCTAAATAAAGAACAATGAAGCTATTATAAGACCCAGGTCCTATCACACAATGCAACGCAAGCCGGGGGATAGGGTTTTCCCTTATAATAGCCAAAAATGCTTAATACGTTTAAAACAAATCGTTTGATACTATAATAAGTGCATAGTGTATAAAACAACTTTAAATCATAAGTATCAATCATAGACGGTATGGGTACCATATATCATGTCGCCATACTAGGCTCTACAAATAAAACCGCAAATGTCACGTATTTGAAAATTGGATTTCCATCTATGAACCGAGGCAAAAGATAGTCCTCACCGATTCGAGACTGTCTAGCCCGAGTCTCAGGATCAGAGCTCGAGTGACCCTTGGATCGTCAGGGTCGGTCCACCGATGTGGATTAAAATTCCTGAACACTACGTTTCCCCGCCCTATGGGGCGTAAGTGAGCCAACGAATGGCTCCATCGGACCCGGATCGTCCGATCTAACCGAGGCGCCTCGCAATAGCAACAACCACTTAAGTCAAACTCGTCAGGGCGTGTAAAACCACTGACGTTCACAACCGGGATTTGAGGATCGCGAATCAATGCTACACAAAGCTATGCCACACAGGCTGTACTTTGATCATCACTGCAAGACTTTGCTTTTCAACAGAAGCCTTGATCAGTTTCCACTTAGGCATGCCACACAGGCAATTCACTCCATGCCTTTGATATCCATCAATATATAACCTCTGAGCTCGTACGTCTCAGAGAAGGGCGTTAAGCTAGAGAATAAATTCTCCGCCGCCAAACAGATATATATTTAATAGAAATCAATCAGATATAATAAAATCCAATGTCAGACACACAGTCCATTTACAAGTCCGTTCTGGGTCTGAACGAAACCGGAGGCACCTTGTACCTCGCTTATCCATCGATCTCCAAGTACGTCTGGACGATCACCAACTGATTCTCTCCTCTTGGGTGTACGGCCTAATCAAGATCATTAATAATTATCCAAACGACGTGAAGACCTTCGGTCTTCAACCACTGTCTTCATCTTCGACACCACGTCGAATCAGTTATTCAGAATGGGATAAACCCGGTCTTTCTGAACAACTCGCGTATATAATAAACACGTGTGACACAAACACAACATACGCCTCAATCCAATTCAGAATATTCTTTTATTCAAATATTCTTATACTTTAGGAAAGGTTCCCATTAATTTTATCAAAGATAAATTCTTTAAATTTATTCTTTAATCTTCTTTGAATATCAATTCAAACTAGTCGGGATTAGCGAACCACACCGGAGTAATCATTTATTTTATTTCCCAATCCCCACTTATTCATCCCCTGAAGTAAAACTGGTTATACTTCATATCTAACACCACGGTGATATCAGTAAGTTCAATTACCATTTCACGTTCAAATCTAATTAAAGATTTAACTATCGCCAGGAGTAAAACTGGTGATACTCCATTCTCGATCTTTTCAATCTAATTAAAAATTCATTAAAACTCCACTTAGTTTTAATCTTTAACAGGGTTAAAGAATCAGTGTCTTTTAAAACACGGTTCACGATAAACCCAAAATCACATTCCATTAATTATCGGGTTAAAGAACAAGTGTTATTTAAAACACTGTTCACGATAAACACAAAAATCAATACCAATTCAATTCCAATTAAATATTATTTAATTGGTACACTTCATTAAATCTAAATAGAAATATTTAACCTTTTTCTCAACTGGGTTTAAGAACAGTGTTAATGAAGACACCATTCACGACAAACCCAAATCACATTTGATATTAAATACAAGGCTCTGAATAGAAAATATATCGGCTTATATTCAATATCAAATTCTACGACCAACAAATATCGTATTGGAAATAACGATATATATATATATATATCTTTCAAATTTCCATAACAATATCTGTATAATCACGAAATCCAACATCGAAATATTCCGAAGACAATTTCGATTCAAATCCATTCCAATTCAATTATTGGAAATTCTGGTTATATTTCAAAACCATTTCAAATCAATCTATTTATTTTAAAAATAAATAGAATTATAATTCTAGTTCAAAACTAGTTCATTTCGATAAAAATCTACTTTTATATTTTCAAATATGGAGTTTTTCATCCCAATTCTTCACAAATCGTTTCTTATGATTCTACACAAATTATCTCTAATTTTAATAATTTTATCAAGGCCCGTACAGTCGATTTCCATCAACGGCCATCGAACTGCATTTATAGCGACCTTTTTCAAATTTGATTTGGACATAATTCCAAATCCAACCGTTAGATTTCAAATTTCTAATATTCGTTAGAAAGCTCTTTTCGACACGAACCCAACGGTTCCGGTTTTAGGAGAATCCGACAGTCGGATCTCCCGCAATGTCCATTCGAAGTCAATGGTCGAAATTCGCGAACTGCCGCGGCGCGGCGCGTTCTATTCAGGCCATTATATTATATATATATAATATATACTTCGTCGTTTTCCTTTCGAAACGAATTTTATAAATCGTTTTAAATTCGATTTCGAAACGATTTCAACTTCATATTCAATTTCTAATCAAAATCGAATATTCCTATATAAATTCGTTTTAATTTCATTTCAAAACGATTTCAATTCAATTTCAATTTAATTCGAATTTCAATTCATTTCAATTTAATTCGAATTCATTTTTATTCAATTTCTCAGATTTTGAAATCACTTTCGATATTCATTGAAAAATGAATAAAATCGATATAAATATCGTTCGCGTCAAAATGACGTCAATTTAATCAACACGGCTTCATATATTTCTATTTTCAAATATTCTATTTCAAATATTTCTATTTCAAATATTTCTATTCAAATATTTTTATTTCAAATATTTCTACTTCAAATATTTCTATTCAAAACTGGAATGAGGCCCAATCAATTACCATATAATGTTAATTATAAGGATTTTCTACAACACATGTATACAATAACAACGATGAATAATCAACCATCATCCAAAGTGCATTCTACACTGTATAAGCATCAAATATAAATATTTAACGCTCATATCAGTCTGTCCATCAGTCGATCGACATACAGCTAATTATTGGGACTAGTGTATGTTATATATCATCCCAATACCTGTGTGGGGTTTCAAACAATCAAACACAGATTTTATTTGTGCAGTTGGGCGATGTGTAAAATTTATCGTCCCAATTAATATCAATCAAATTAGTGTATATAAACAAATCATCCGATCTGTTTATATTTATTTGTTTTATATACACGTTAAAAATTCTATTTTCAACTATAAAATATTTTTAACTATATAAATATTTTATTTCTTTTCACATCACATCACACAATCAACTACACATCAAAATCAAACAAACAAGCATACAAGCCGTCCATGGTCTGTGGACGACGGGTGTCGGGTGCTACTAAACACCGTCTGCATCCTAGTATATATTTTAACTAGAAATAAATTAAAAAGTGAGAAGTTCTCACCAAAGCTATCCCAACTCCACGACACTTCATATGTAGGAAATCTTCACATTTTCGTCTTTTGTCAATTTCGTTGTCCGTAGCCACTACATATATAAAAAAATCACATTTTTATATTGTAGCTATGTATGTAAAAATTCTATTTTTATACCGCTACTATATAGATAAAAATTCTATTTTTACACCGCTACTATATAGATAAAAATTCTATTTTTACACTGCTACTATACAGATAAAAATTCTATTTTTACACCGCTACTATATAGATAAAAATTCTATTTTTACACTGCTACTATATAGATAAATTTTACACCCCTACTATATAGATAAAAATTCTACTTTTACACCGCTACTATATGGATAAAAATTCTATTTTTACACCGCTACTATATAGATAAAAATTCTATTTTTATACTGCTACTATATAGATAAAAATTCTATTTTTATACTTCTCACTATATAAAAATCCGACCTTTTCACTTTGATTAACTATATAAAAATCTTTTCAAAACTTAAAGATTATAACTTTATAATGCTAAGTATACAATAAATTTATAACTTTTCAAACAATAAAAAAAAATCATTGCTTTAACTTAATGAAAATCTAATCTTTAGCACACGCATACATATAAATTTCAGATTTTTAATTATATACAGATATAATAAAACTGAAAATAAATAAATATAAATAAAATAATAAAAGAAAACTCACTAGGATTGCGTTGTCGGAATTGGTAAGTGGAGGGGGAAGCAGGGCTGACCGGCGGCTCTGACCAAAGGGGGGGCGCTCGGCCTTCGATCCACAGGGAGGGGGGGTTTGGCGGTGGGTTCAGGGGAGGGGCGCGAGGTGGAGAGGAAGAGGGGGAGGAAGGAAGGGGTGCGGTGAGGGGGGCTGCCCATGGCGGCGCGCAAGTGGTGGTCGGGGGGCGACGCGATGATTTGGGGTTTTTGTTTTCTTTCTTGTTTGACTGTAATGAACGGGGGGGCCTGAGAGGGTAAGGGGATGAAGAGAGAGGGTTTTTTTTAAATTTCAAAAAGGTACTTTAAAATACGAACTCGAAATGAGACCCACCGACTGTCGTCCCTAGCGTTTTACCCCCATTCCGAACACAATGGGATATGTTTCGTTAGACAATTTGGTCGTTTCGATCAGTTTTCGTCAAAATCAACATATAACTCTATATATTGAATTTGAACGCACATTTTGATCTACCGGGGTCACATACTAACTCGAAAGATTCCAGAAAAATATTTTCTAGATTCGTATTGATGATACGGTCCTAACAAAACTAATTTCGTCAAATTCTGAGACCATTTGAAAAATGGCCATTTTCCAGTCGATTAAAATCAACTGAAACTGGTCAAACGTGTTTTCCTTTGCCACGCTCACATATTGATTCGGAAAATTATGAAATTTGGAATCTAGCAATAACTTGACATCACGGATCCAACAAAAATGATTTCATCGAAATTCGAGGTTATTTGCAAAATTTCCCTTTTTAAGGGCCCGAATTCCATAGCGACTATTCAGATTTTTCAACTGGACATATCTTTTGATTCCCGCTATGAAATTCCAATTTTTTGGATTCGTTGGAAAGATATTCTCAATTAGATTCTATTATTTTTGGTTTCGCTAAAATCCGGTTTATTTTGCGCCCGGTACATTCATTTGAAGTTTGAAATCGAATTATCGAACTACCGCGCCATTTTCAATTCCTTTTATATATATAAAAATATTTATATTCTAACGGCGATCTATATAATATATACGCTCGAATTCTATTCAAAATAAATTTCTCGTCGTTATTATTTAAAATAATTCATTTTAAATATTCAAAATTCGCTAAAATTGCCAAAATTTTAAATTCGACCAGATTTCTGGGTTATTACAATCTCCCCCACTTAAAACTTTTCGTCCCCGAAAAGGAACGAAGCCGAAAGTTGTTTAACTAATCAACTCAACTTTCTTTATTTTCACTACGGCTTAAGTTCTTCTACTTTTCAATTTCTAAGAACTTTTCGAAATTTTCAAAAATTTGGCTAACACCCTAAATTTTCGAAAAATTTCGCCATAACCTCCCCTACACCGGGAGCACTGGAAATATCCCGAAATTGCCATACAGGCCCTCTGATCTCAAAATGAAAAAGAAAAAGCCAAGCGGCTAGCCAATCGGCTCATAAAATCATCATCACCCAAACAAAACAGTAAATTATGGTAAACATGTACCTATTTGTCGGGTAAACAAATTTTATTCTCTGGTCTAGCCTCCTTGCTATGACCGGTTCAATGTAAGTACATGTATATGCAAACAAATGCGACCAAATTTCAATACAATCCACTTTTTGATCAATTTGGCTATAGGGTACAAATTTTAATTAATCAACCAATAATGAACAACACAACCATCAATCCATTAGTTGATTAGCTTTTCAAATTCATAACTTTGATACATAGTCAAAAAATCAGATTTTTGATGCCAAATCACAACATTAAGCCCTATCTAATTTTGGTTCTCACACCAGTCAATGGAAATATATAGATATCACACCTTCGAAACTCGAATACCAATTTTGATGATGTCTAGACTATCATCAGAATCGTCTCCGGGCGACTAGAGTGTGATTCTATATCTATCCAGTATATTAAAACTTCAAATACACGTGGATCAGACGTATACGCAAAGTCTACATATACTGGACTGTCCAAATCAATACAAATAAATATTCAAATACGTATAATTGATTTAAATTTTCAAAACAATTTTTTTTTTCACTTTTATTTATCAAAACACTACACTTCACACTCGTTCTAGGATACTACTGATCCTATCTCTAACGAGTCATTCTCGTTGGATATTACTAATCCAATTTCTGATGAATCCCTTCGTATGGTTCTAATGTGTCTTGTTCTCTGAGCTTTGTAAACCAAAGCTCTAATACCACGATGAAACGACCCGAAATCCCCCTTATGGGAAATCCCGGATTGAGTCGAGGACAAGCCACAACAGAACGCAGACGGAAGAACATTTCATTGTATATTACAACAATACCATCAGAATACAAGAATATACAGAGTATAAATGAATATTACACAGAAATATCAGAGATTTAAATTACATTTAAATACATCGCAGCGGAAAATAATACAATACACAACTAGAAGAGATATACGGATACAAAGCTTTCCGGATATCATTCCAGCTGTAAACCAGGATCCTGTGAATATAAATCTGCAAAACCAAAACTACTAGCTGCCCGTGTCAAAATAAGGGCACCCAGAGTTTAGGTTAAAACAATAAACTCCAGGTCAGTCATGGGACTGGTGTGAGAACTAAAAACAGTTATTAATCTTTATTTTGAAAGTTAGGTAAATCAAGGGACCACGCCGCTAACGCGGAACGGGTTTCCTCCCAAGAATTCCAGTGCATAAAACAACAGCGCAATGCTAAATAAAGAACAATGAAGCTATTATAAGACCCAGGTCCTATCACACAATGCAACGCAAGCCGGGGGATAGGGTTTTCCCTTATAATAGCCAAAAATGCTTAATATGTTTAAAACAAATCGTTTGATACTATAATAAGTGCGTAGTGTATAAAACAACTTCAAATCATAAGTATCAATCATAGACGGCATTGGTACCATATATCATGTCGCCATACTAGGCTCTACAAATAAAACCGCAAATGTCACGTATTTGAAAATTGGATTTCCATCTATGAACCGAGGCAAAAGATAGTCCTCACTGATTCGAGACTGTCTAGCCCGAGTCTCAGGATCAGAGCTCGAGTGACCCTTGGATCGTCAGGGTCGGTCCACCGATGTGGATTAAAATTCCTGAACACTACGTTTCCCCGCCCTATGGGGCGTAAGTGAGCCAACGAATGGCTCCATCGGACCCGGATCGTCCGATCTAACCGAGGCGCCTCGCAACAGCAACAACCACATAAGTCAAACTCGTCAGGGCGTGTAAAACCACTGACGCCACTACTAACTAGAAGGAAATGCATGCCCTCCCTGAGGTCCTCTCCCGTTTTTGGTTCACAACCGGGGTGTGAGGCTCGCGAATCAACGCTACACAAAGCTATGCCACACAGGCTGTGCTTTGATCATCACCACAAGACTTTGCTTTTCAACAGAATCCTTGATCAATTTCCACTTAGGCATGCCACACAGGCAATTCACTCCATGCGTTTGATATCCATCAATATATAACCTCTGAGCTCGTACGTCTCAGAGAAGGGCGTTAAGCTAGAGAATAAATTCTCCACCGCCAAACAGATATATATTTAATAGAAATCAATCACACAGAATAAAATCCAATGTCAGACACACAGTCCATTTACAAGTCCGTTCTGGGTCTGAACGAAACCGGAGGCACCTTATACCTCGCTTATCCATCGATCTCCAAGTACATCTGGACGATCACCAACTGATTCTCTCCTCTTGGGTGTACGGCCCAATCAAGATCATCAATAATTATCCAAACGACGTGAAGACCTCCGGTCTTCAACCACTGTCTTCATCTTCGACACCACGTCGAATCAGTTATTCAGAATGGGATAAACCCGGTCTTTCTGAACAACTCGCGTGTATAATAAACACGTGTGACACAAACACAACATACGCCTCAATCCAATTCAGAATATTCTTTTATTCAAATATTCTTATACTTTGGGAAAGGTTCCCATTAATTTTATCAAAGATAAATTCTTTAAATTTATTCTTTAATCTTCTTTGAATATCAATTCAAACTAGTCGGGATTAGCGAACCACACCGGAGTAATCATTTATTTTATTTACCAATCCCCACCTATTCATCCCCTGAAGTAAAACTGGTAATACTTCATATCTAATACCACGGTGATATCGGTAAATTCAATTACCATTTCACGTTCAAATCTAATTAAAGATTTAACTATCGCCTGGAGTAAAACTGGTGATACTCCATTCTCGATCTTTTCAATCTAATTAAAGATTCATTAAAACTCCACTTAGTTTTAATCTTTATCTGGGTTAAAGAATCAGTGTCTTTTAAAACACGGTTCACGATAAACCCAAAATCACATTCCATTAATTATCGGGTTAAAGAACAAGTGTTATTTAAAACACTGTTCACGATAAATCCAAAAATCAATACCAATTCAATTCCAATTAAATATTATTTAACTGGTACACTTCATTAAATCTAAATAGAAAGATTTAACCTTTTTCTCAACTGGGTTTAAGAACAGTGTTAATGAAGACACCATTCACGACAAACCCAAATCACATTTGATATTTAATACAAGGCTTTGAATAGAAAATATATCGGCTTATATTCAATATCAAATTCTACGACCAACAAATATCGTATTGGAAATAACGATATATATATCTTTCAAATTTCCATAACAATACCTGTATAATCACGAAATCCAACATCGAAATATTCCGAAGACAATTTCGATTCAATTATTGGAAATTCTGGTTATATTTTTCAAAACCATTTCAAATTCAATCTATTTATTTTAAAAATAAATAGAATTATAATTCTAGTTCAAAACTAGTTCATTTCGATAAAAATCTACTTTTATCTTTTCAAATATGGATTTTTTCATCCCAATTCTTCACAAATCATTTCTTATGATTTAACACAAATTATCTCTATTTTTAATAATTTTATCAAGGCCCGTACGTCGATTTTCATCAACAGCCATCGAACTGCACTTACAGCGACCTTTTTCAAATTTGATTTGGACATAATTCCAAATCCAACCGTTAGATTTCAAATTTCTAATATTCGTTAGAAAGCTCTTTTCGACACGAACCCAACGGATCCGGTTTTAGGAGAATCCGACAGGCGGATCTCCCGCAATGTCCATTCGAAGTCAATTGTCGAAATTAGCGAACTGCCGCGGGGCGGCGCGTTCTATTCAGGCCATTATATTATATATATAATATATACTTCGTCGTTTTCCTTTCGAAACGAATTTTATAAATCGTTTTAAATTCGTTTTCGAAACGATTTCAACTTCATATTCAATTTCTAATCAAAATCGAATATTCCAATATAAATTCGTTTTAATTTCATTTCAAAACAATTTCAATTCAATTTCAATTTAATTCGAGTTTCAATTCATTTCAATTTAATTCGAATTCATTTTTATTCAATTTCTCAGATTTTGAAATCACTTTCGATATTCATTGAAAATGAATAAAATCGATAAAAATATCGTTCGCGTCAAAATGGCGTCAATTTAATCAACACGGCTTCATATATTTCTATTTTCAAATATTCTATTTCAAATATTTCTATTTCAAATATTTCTATTCAAATATTTTTATTTCAAATATTTCTACTTCAAATATTTCTATTCAAAACTGGAATGAGGCCCAATCAATTACCATATAATGTTAATTATAAGGATTTTCTACAACACATGTATACAATAACAACGATGAATAATCAACCATCATCCAAAGTGCATTCTACACTGTATAAGCATCAAATATAAATATTTAACGCTCATAGCAGTCCTTCCATCAATCGATCGACATACCGCTAATTATTGGGACTAGTGTATGTTATATATCATCCCAATACCCGTGTGGGGTTTCAAACAATCAAACACAGATTTTATTTGTGCAGTTGGGCGATGTGTAAAATTTATCATCTCAATTAATATCAATCAAATTAGTGTATATAAACAAATCGTCTGATCTGTTTATATTTATTTATTTTATATACACGTTAAAAATTATATTTTCAACTATAAAATATTTTTAACTATATAAATATTTTATTTCTTTTCACATCACATCACACAATCAACTACACATCAAAATCAAACAAACAAGCATACAAGTCGTCCATGGTCTGTGGACGACGGGCGTCGGGTGCTACTAAACACCGTCTGCATCCTAGTATATATTTTAACTAGAAATAAATTAAAAAGTGAGAAGTTCTCACCATAGCTATCCCAACTCCACGACACTTCATATGTAGGAAATCTTCACATTTTCGTCTTTTGTCAATTTCGTTGTCCGTAGCCACTACATATATTAAAAAAAAATCACATTTTTATATTGTATCTATGTATGTAAAAATTCTATTTTTATACCGCTACTATATAGATAAAAATTCTATTTTTACACCGCTACTATATAGATAAAAATTCTATTTTTACACCGCTACTATATAGATGAAAATTATATTTTTACACCGCTACTATACAGATAAAAATTCTATTTTTACAACGCTACTATATAGATAAAAATTCTATTTTTACACCGCTACTATATAGATAAAAATTCTATTTTTACACTGCTACTATATAGATAAAAATTCTATTTTTACACCGCTACTATATAGATAAAACTTCTATTTTTATACTGCTACTATATAGATAAAAATTCTATTTTTATACTGCTACTATATAGATAAAAATTCTATTTTTATACTTCTCACTATATAAAAATCCGACCTTTTCACTTTGATTAACTATATAAAAATCTTTTCAAAACTTGAAGATTATAACTTTATAATGCTAAGTATACAATAAATTTATAACTTTTCAAACAATAAAAAAAATCATTGCTTTAACATGATGAAAATTTAATCTTTAGCACACGCATACATATAAATTTCATATTTTTAATTATATACAGATATAATAAAACTGTAACAACCCGGATTTTCGGCGACTTTGGTTATCGACATATGCTCGATGTCGATAACCAAAACATCGAAAAATCCCGGTAATTAATGAAAGAAATTAGAAGGTGAGAATAGATAAGATAGAAACTTAGGATAGAAGAAGAAGAAGAACACAACATCAGAGTAACACGAACCTCACAGCCGAACGAATAACATATAATAGATAACATAACTTTGAAATATAACAGTTATGTATAAAATAGCACTTATCAGAGTACAGCACTTACAACACAGCGGAAATAACTATAGCTATATGATCTTGAAGCCTCCTGCTCCACGCTCTTCCAGTATATCTGTAAATTCCTGACTACTTGATTGCCCGTACAAATTTAGGCACCCAAGAGTTTAGGGAAAACAAAACAAATAAACTCCGGGTCAGTCATGGGACTGGTATGAGTAAAACAGTTTAAACAGGTATATGAACAAGTAAACGATAACTCATAAGACCACGCCGTAGAACGGAACGGGTTTTTCCCTTATGAGAATCCAAAATATCTTTATATCAAAAACCTTTTGATATTATAATAATGTCTATGTACAAATAGATATCAACTAGCAGAAACGCTTTCATCTCACGTTCTACATATATAGTATACAGTCAAAATCGCAAGCACGTATTGGATAATTGATTTCCAACTATGACAAGGTATGGAACCACCTTCCGATCAGTGTACTCTAGGAACGATACACTGGAGTTCAACAAGAACATCTTGTAACTCAGCCACACATGACCGACCACTCATTTCGCTTGAGTGTATCGAATGTACATCACCAACGGTTGGGATCAGCAACTGTTCCCGTATATATATGTATATATGGGACAGCATTTATAGATTAAAGAAGTAAATGAATATTCTCTAGATAGGTGATTATACACCCTACTTCGGTGCGACCGACTTAGCCATGCTGCCTGCCCGATTTCTGTCATTTACCAGTTGATGAGGCTAGAAGCTACGCTTTATCATCACATCAGATTCACTTCGAATGCCACATTGTCAGATCCATCGAAATCACTAATTGACGTTTACAACAGTACATTACGTGTCAGCTAAAAGAAGTCTCCTTCTCCGCTTCCACTCTTGGTACGGTTGAAGAAATCAATGTACATGACTTTTCTGGAAATACTCTGTCAGACATTCATCAACACAAGTCATCCTCATTCACTTAGAATGTCACATCGTCATACCCGCCAAATCACAAATTGATTTATCCAAAAGTAACACGGGTATACAGCTTAGAGAAACGAATTCCTCCGCCACCAAACGTGAATACGTTTGAACAGATCAACTTACGCGATCCATTGGATATACTCTGTCCGACCTTCGTCCATACAAGCTGTCCTGGGACTGGACAAACCGAAGGCACTATTCCGTATATCCATCTTAGTCATTGTTATCTAAGACTTATACAACAGCCCTTGCATTTTACTCCGTCTTCAATTATCCTTGGCATATATGATTCGCGACGCTTATGCCAATACAGAGTGGTTCTTTGGATAATAATCCAACCGGTCTCTCCATATTAACAACATTAAAATGGTCAAAAACTTCGATAGTCTGTGAGTTAACTATCGAAGAAAAACAAGTGTGCAAACAGCGATATTATTTCCAGATGGAAATTATATCGAACAAACATCATTTAACATTAATCTCTTCAGTTCATTTATTTACTTATCTCCTGTTTCCCTATATTCAATATTTCTTATTTTCTAAGTTTAGAAAATATACATTATTAACAATGGAAAACATTTCCATTTCTTGTTTTCTATATTAGAAAACATTTCTGGTTCTTACTGGAAAACATTTCCAAAACTCCTACGTTTGGATTAACTCTATTTGCTTAACTCTATTTGATTTACTTTATTTGATTTACTCTATTCACTTAACTCCTGTCGAATAAACTATATTCGATTAACTCCTCCAACTCTATTCGAATAAACTATATTCGATTAACTCCTCCAACTCTATTCGAATAAACTATATTCGATTAACTCCTCCAACTCTATTCGAATAAACTATATTCAATTAACTCCTTTGATTTAACTAATATTCTATAACTCACTTCGATTAACTAATAATCGATAACTCCTTCGAATAAACTATATTTGATAATCTCCTCTCGAATAAACGATATTCGATAATCTTTCCTTTCGATTTAACAAATCGATAACTCCTTTTCGAATAACTAAATTCGATAACTCCTTTCGATTTAACTAATCGATAACTCCTTTGTGTTTAACTCTATTCGAATAACTAATTCGATTAATTCTAACTGATTAACTCGACTTATTCAACTTAACTTGATTTAACTCTTATCGAATAAATTATATTCGATTTAACTCCATTCACTTGACTTTAGATCGCAGCGATCACAATGGTTACACCTGACTCCCTCAGGAAACATCCGACCGCCTTAGGCTATTTACAGCCCTGCGAATTTCGCTAGCAGTCATACGAGATGGCAACTTACCCTGAATACTATGTTTGACTAACTCTGTCTCAAATAACTATATTTGATTAACTCTAGTTCGTTTTAACTCTAATCGATAAATTCTAACTGATTAACACTAACTGGTTAACTCTACCTGGTTAACTCTAACTGGTTAACTCTACCTGGTTAAGTCTAACCGATTAACTCGACTTGATAAACTCGACTTACTTAACCCAACTGGTTAACTTGACTTACTTAACCCAACTGGTAAACTCTAACTGAACTGGTTAACCCTAACTGAACTGGTTAACTCTACTGAACTGGTTAACTCTAACTGAACTGGTTAACTCTATTGAACTGGTTAATTCTACTGAACTGGTTAACTCTACTGAACTGGTTAACTCTACTGAACTGGTTAACTCTAACTGAACTGGTTAACTCTTCTGAACTGGTTAACTCTACTGAACTGGTTAACTCTAACTGAATTGGTTAACTCTACTGAACTGGATAACTCTAACTGAACTGGTTAACTCTACTGAACTGGTTAACTCTAACTGAACTGGTTAACTCTACTGAACTGGTTAACTCTAACTGAACTGGTTAACTCTACTGAACTAGTTAACTCTAACTGAACTGGTTAACTCTACTGAACTGGTTAACTCTACTGAACTGGTTAACTCTAACTGAACTGGTTAACTCTACTGAACTAGATAACTCTAACTGAACTGGTTAACTCTTTTGCTTTATAAAGATTTCCCCTTTTTATAACGTTTATTCATTTGAAAAGATTTACTTTTAAATAACGGTTCTACACTTTAAAAATGATTTCCCTTTTATAGCGTTTATTCACTTATAATGATTTCCTTATAACAACGTTTAATCACTTATAATGATTTTCTTATAACAACGTTTTATCACTTATAATGATTTTCTTTTAATCCTATTTATTTTTCCCAAATAAATATTCCTTTTATAATTCTATTTATTCTCGAAATAAATATCCCTTTAATGATTCTATTTAATTTCTAAATAAATATTTCCTTTTCAATTTTATTCTTTAAAATATTCTAACTCCTTAAATTCTCGGGAAAATTCGCCATAACCTCCTTTGTATCGGGAGTATCGGGAAAATCCCCAAACCCACCACACAGGCCTTTCAATTCAAAAAGAAAATGGTTTGAAATTATTTCCTTTTGAAATATCTCCTATTTATAAATATTCCAATTTATAAACAATTCTTATTTATAAATATTCCAGTTTATAAATATTCTGTTTTCAATATCACTTTGAAAATCTCCTTTTTCCCCTTTCGATATTTTATGGTACTTAACACCTCAAATCACGATGACCAATCTCATTCAAACCCATATAATCAACCACAGGTTTTAACTACATCATATATCATAATATATGAAAAACAATAAAATAACTGTTGAGGAATCCAGTCGGATTCCTCCAACCTATTTCCCTGCATCCACAGATGTTACACAACATGATTGTCATCACTTTCAGTTCAATATGAATTATTCTGATAAACATAATCAATATATAACTATCTAACTTTTTATATATATATTATATATATATATAATATTTCATTAACTGACTTGCAGTTCAATCAATAGTCAACACACAATCAATCAGACAATTTCTAACAGTTCCAAAAATACAACATGAAATTATAAACTGTTCAGAGTTAGTGAGATTTACTCACATTTGCAGTTCATCGTTAAAGAACGATAAACCGTTATTTGATTTGAATCAAACAATTTTTTTTGCCATAAATTCATACGAGCTCCAATCCACTTCCAGTCAGCTTCATTGTGAAGCTCTCGTCCATAGGTCCCAACGCAACTCACGGTTCGTCAATCTGATAATGTATGACGAAGATATACGATTTACAAGTTTGGTTCAATTTAAATTAAACTTAAACTAAATTAATAAAAATTATCGGGCTTTAACCTTATGATCCGGCCCGCTAAACCAAACCCATCATCGACCCTTCTTCCCCGGATATACGCTGAAACCTGCTCCTCCCTTTCTTGCCATTGTCGATTTCTTTTTCCCTACATAACTCCTTCTTTATTCAATGTAATTCAACACTACAATCTCCATTATACTTCTCGTCAATCTCTCTTCATACCCACTCCCTCGAAGAAGAACGCGGACCTCCTTCCTGTGTCGCGATTCCAGGAAATGTTATCAGCCATTTTCCAAATCTTTTGCTTCCAAAATCCCCCTCGCTACAACATGATTCCACGAAATAACAATACCAAGCTTTTTCTCTTCAAACACCCTTCCTCCTCATCACTTCAAACTCCAACTCGCGTTCATCAAATACCACGCGACATTGAGGCTTTCGAGCTACTGTACACAGTGATGCCGACCCCAAACAACACGGATTCTAGCCAAAATTTGTCTCGAGGAACTAAACATTTTGCTAAATCCAAATTCGAACTTAATTTCATGAATAAACACTTCATTTACTCAAAACTAAGAACCTTAGCTCGCTGGAAAAACTGGCGTGAAGGAAGTGATAATCGATCCGTATAAAACATACACGGTTTTGTAGAGGAGTTGCTCTTGAATTCCAATATACATCTCTTATGATTTATAGATTTTTATCTCATTTTATTTTGATTTCCTAAGAGATCGAAATGTTTACTGGAGAATGAACAAAATTGTGGCGGCTCAAAAATGTTCTGTGTTAACTTTGAGAGGATGGGAATTAGGTTTTAGTGGGAGTGAGGTCTATTTATAGAAGTTTTAAATATTCTTTTTATATTAATATTTAAGCCAATGCTACTTTTGTGTGGTTTTAAAAATCCCCATGATCACATACAATACCCAAAAATCATGAAACTGGACATGCAGCTACAGTTCGACATTACGGTCCCAACGAAACTGGTTTCGTCGAATTCCGACTCTGTATGCTCACACAGCGTATTTTTAACTGTCAAAATACTAACTGTTTCTCACTCTAAAAATCCATACGGCCACACAATGACTCTAAAAATCACGAAACTGGAAATCTAACAACTATTTGATATTGCGGATCCAACAAAACTGGTTTCGTCGAATTCCGACTTCGTTTGCAAAACCGGCTATTTTTAAAGCTCTGGATGACCCATTTAAATATATAAATATAATTAAATTTAATATTAAAAATAAATATTATCGTATATATTCACAACAGAATATCATACAGCTCTAGAATATTCCTCTATGAATTTCTAGCTTGATATTTCAAATCTGGGTCTACCCGATATTCGATTTATATTGAATTTCCTTTTTAAAATATAAATAATTCCTTTATAAATTATAAAGGAATTCTACAACGACTTTTCTGAAATTTGATTTGGACGTAAATCAAAATCTACACGACGAAATCCCGATTATTCTCTTCCACCAGAAAGATATACTCCACCAGCTCCACACGTTTCTTGTTTCACAGAAATCCGGCTTAAAACGAATCCTGTACATTCAGTTGAAGTTCGAATCGCCAATTTACGAACTGCAGCGCCATTTCAAGCTCTATTTTAATTATATTATAATTATACGTTCAAACTGTCGTCGATTGAATATATTCGTCAATCTGATTCAACTCTAAGCTGAATTAAATCTTGGGGATGTCCCTGTTCACATTATATTGTGATTTCCAATATTTTTGATTATTTCTGAATTAAATATATTATTTAATTTAATTAAATATTCCCAGTTATTTAATTCCACGACCATTAAATCCTTTAATTAACCATTTATATAATTAAATAAATTAATTATAATACCTCTGCCAATGCGGGTCATTACATTCTTCCCCACTTAAAATAATTTCGTTCTCGAAATTGCTAAGTTAGAGGACGACCCTATCTATTGGAATTCCCAAGATTTGTTTACCCCTAATTTCTGATTTTAACTGAACCAATTAATATCGACTAAAATATTTATTCATTCCGACTAGCTAAAATTTTCAAAAATTCTGAAAATTTTCTAACACTTTAAACTTTCGATAAATTTCGCCAGCACCTCCTTTGTACTGGTCAATAGCTCAAACTCCAACTCGCCTCTCTGGGCCTTCTTCAACCCAAAAGAAAATCAAAACGCCAAACGGCTTGCCAAACGGCTTGCCAATTCGACTCATAAATTTCAAACTCATATAAAATATAAACTTGTACCTTTTTGTCGGGCATATCATTACATCCCTACCATTCATTACCACTTCTGCATATAACAATGCCTTACCAACTTGATCTCCAATCAGTTCACTCTCAAAACCAAATCATTCGCTTATACCCAAGTCGAATTCTATTTCCACTCGAGTTCCATTCTCGATTTCAAACTCTTAACTCATTAATCCAAGTTAATTCCAGATTATTTTCAATCCAATCAGTTTTTACTTAACTTAGTTCCAGTAAAAAAATTAATTTCTAGAACTTAAATTCCTGGGTAAATTTCAAATCAATTTGAAATCATAATACTTATTCAAAACCTTTGAATTTCTAAACACTTGTTTTCTCAAAACAATTCAAATTAAAATCTTTGGTAGTAATCCACCACTTAGAAACTCGAAAATCACACCGATGATACTGCGCAGTCATCATCGGAATTACTTTCCAGCGACCCAAGTGATTTCAATACTATATCATTTCAAAACCCTTACTAAATACATCCATTTTGAAAACATCTCAAACTCTCCCAGGAACTTAAAATTTCCTTATTTTAATTCCAAATCCGATTTAAATTCAAATTTAATTCATCTTATTTCATATACTATACTTATATGATTCTGATTGGTTATATATAGCCATTTCACTTTATAATCTCATTCGATTATAATAACAACAAATATATCCTATATATGATAATATATCACATACCCATACTGTGTCGGTCCATCGTATTCAAGTGTTTATTTACTCCTACCGATACAGTGGATCAAACTGATCGACCAGAACTCATAAACTACTCAACCGACGAATCTCCACAATATAAAACCATTTTTATATCAAATATAAATACGCACTCGTATATATACACTCAACTCAATCTAGGGTATTACTAACCCTATCTCTACCGAGTCACGCCACAGAGCCAAGGTAATTCTTAACTTAAGCTCTGATACCAACTGTAACGACCCGGATTTTCGGCGACTTTGGTTATCGACATAAGCTCGATGTCGATAACCAAAACATCGAAAAATCCCGGTAATTAATGAAAGAAATTAGAAGGTGAGAATAGATAAGATAGAAACTTAGGATAGAAGAAGAAGAAGAACACAACATCAGAGTAACACGAACCTCACAGCGGAACGAATAACATATAATAGATAACATAACTTTGAAATATAATAGTTATGTATACAATAGCACTTATCAGAGTACAGCACTTACAACACAGCGGAAATAACTATAGCTATATGATCTTGAAGCCTCCTGCTCCACGCTCTTCCAGTATATCTGTAAATTCCTGACTACTTGATTGCCCGTACAAATTTAGGCACCCAAGAGTTTAGGGAAAACAAAACAAATAAACTCCGGGTCAGTCATGGGAGTGGTATGAGTAAAATAGTTTAAACAGGTATATGAACAAGTAAATGATATCTCATAAGACCACGCCGCAGAACGGAACGGGTTTTTCCCTTATGAGAATCCAAAATATCTTTATATCAAAAACCTTTTGATATTATAATAATGTCTATGTACAAATAGATATCAACTAGCAGAAACGCTTTCATCTCACATTCTACATATATAGTCTACAATCAAAATCGCAAGCACGTATTGGATAATGGATTTCCAACTATGACAAGGTATGGAACCACCTTCCGATCAGTGTACTCTAGGAACGATACACTGGAGTTCAACAAGAACATCTTGAAACTCAGCCACACATGACCGACCACTCATTTCGCTTGAGTGTATCGAATGTACATCACCAACGGTTGGGATCAGCAACCGTTCCCGTATATATATATATATATATATATATATATATATATATATATATATATATATATATATATATATATATATATATATATATATATATATGGGACAGCATTGATAGATTAAACAAGCAAATGAATATTCTCTAGATAGGTGATTATACACCCTACTTCGGTGCGACCGACTTAGCCATGCTGCCTGCCCGATTTCTGTCATTTACCGGTTGATGAGGCTAGAAGCTACGCTTTATCATCACATCAGATTCACTTCAAATGCCACATTGTCAGATCCATCGAAATCACTAATTGACGTTTACAACAGTACATTACGTGTTAGCTAAAAGAAGTCTCCTTCTCCGCTTCCACTCTTGGTATAGTTGAAGAAATCAATGTACATGACTTTTCTGGAAATACTCTGTCAGATATTCATCAACACAAGTCATCCTCATTCACTTAGAATGTCACATCGTCATACCCGCCAAATCACAAATTGATTTATCCAAAAGTAACACGGGTATACGGCTTAGAGAAACGAATTCCTCCGCCACCAAACGTGAATACGTTTGAACAGATCAACTTACGCGATCCATTGGATATACTCTGTCCGACCTTCGTCCATACAAGCTGTCCTGGGACTGGACAAACCGAAGGCACTATTCCGTATATCCATCTTAGTCACTGTTATCTAAGACTTATACAACAGCCCTTGCATTTTACTCCGTCTTCAATTATCCTTGGCATATATGATTCGCGACGCTTATGCCAATATAGAGTGGTTCTTTGGATAATAATCCAACCGGTCTCTCCATATTAACAACGTTAAAATGGTCAAAAACTTCGATAGTCTGTGAGTTAACTATCGAAGAAAAACAAGTGTGCAAACAGCGATATTATTTCCAGATGGAAATTATATCGAACAAACATCATTTAACATTAATCTCTTCAGTTCTTTTATTTACTTATCTCCTGTTTCCCTATATTCAATATTTCTTATTTTCTAAGTTTAGAAAATATACATTATTAACAATGGAAAACATTTCCATTTCTTGTTTTCTATATTAGAAAACATTTCTGGTTCTTACTGGAAAACATTTCCAAAACTCCTACGTTTGGATTAACTCTATTTGCTTAACTATATTTGATTTACTCTATTCACTTAACTCCTGTCGAATAAACTATATTCAATTAACTCCTCCAACTCTATTCGAATAAACTATATTCGATTAACTCCTCCAACTCTATTCGAATAAACTATATTCGATTAACTCCTCCAACTCTATTCGAATAAACTATATTCGATTAACTCCTTTGATTTAACTAATATTCTATAACTTACTTCGATTAACTAATAATCGATAACTCCTTCGAATAAACTATATTCGATAATCTCCTCTCGAATAAACGATATTCGATAATCTTTCCTTTCGATTTAACAAATCGATAACTCCTTTTCGAATAACTAAATTCGATAACTCCTTTCAATTTAACTAATCGATAACTCCTTTGTGTTTAACTCTATTCGAATAACTAATTCGATTAATTCTAACTGATTAACTCGACTTATTCAACTTAACTTGATTTAACTCTTATCGAATAAATTATATTCGATTTAACTCCATTCACTTGACTTTAGATCGCAGCGATCACAATGGTTACACCTGACTCCCTCAGGAAACATCCGACCGCCTTAGGCTATTTACAGCCCTTCGAATTTCGCTAGCAGTCATACGAGATGGCAACTTACCCTGAATACTATGTTTGACTAACTCTGTCTCAAATAACTATATTTGATTAACTCTAGTTCGTTTTAACTCTAATCGATAAATTCTAACTGATTAACACTAACTGGTTAACTCTACCTGGTTAACTCTAACTGGTTAACTCTACCTGGTTAAGTCTAACCGATTAACTCGACTTGATAAACTCGACTTACTTAACCCAACTGGTTAACTTGACTTACTTAACCCAACTGGTAAACTCTAACTGAACTGGTTAACCCTAACTGAACTGGTTAACTCTACTGAACTGGTTAACTCTAATTGAACTGGTTAACTCTACTGAACTGGTTAACTCTACTGAACTGGTTAACTCTACTGAACTGGTTAACTCTACTGAACTGGTTAACTCTAACTGAACTGGTTAACTCTTCTGAACTGGTTAACTCTACTGAACTGGTTAACTCTAACTGAACTGGTTAACTCTAACTGAACTGGTTAACTCTAACTGAACCGGTTAACTCTAACTGAACTGGTTAACTCTAACTGAACTGGTTAACTCTAACTGAACTGGTTAACTCTACTGAACTGGTTAACTCTAACTGAACTGGTTAACTCTACTAAACTGGTTAACTCTACTGAACTGGTTAACTCTAACTGAACTGGTTAACTCTACTGAACTGGTTAACTCTAACTGAACTGGTTAACTCTACTGAACTGGTTAACTCTACTGAACTGGTTAACTCTACTGAACTGGTTAACTCTAACTGAACTGGTTAACTCTACTGAACTGGTTAACTCTAACTGAACTGGTTAACTCTTTTGCTTTATAAAGATTTCCCCTTTTTATAACGTTTATTCATTTGAAAAGAATTACTTTTAAATAACGGTTCTACACTTTAAAAATGATTTCCCTTTTACAGCGTTTATTCACTTATAATGATTTCCTTATAACAACGTTTAATCACTTATAATGATTTTCTTATAACAACGTTTAATCACTTATAATGATTTTCTTTTAATCCTATTTATTTTTCCCAAATAAATATTCCTTTTATAATTCTATTTATTCTCGAAATAAATATCCCTTTAATTATTCTATTTAATTTCTAAATAAATATTTCCTTTTCAATTTTATTCTTTAAAATATTATAACTCCTTAAATTCTCGGGAAAATTCGCCATAACCTCCTTTGTATCGGGAGTATCGGGAAAATCCCCAAACCCGCCACACAAGCCTTTCCATTCAAAAAGAAAATGGTTTGAAATTATTTCCTTTCGAAATATCTCCTATTTATAAATATTCCAATTTATGAACAATTATTATTTATAAATATTCCAGTTTATAAATATTCTGTTTTCAATATCACTTTGAAAATCTCCTTTTTCCCCTTTCGATATTTTATGGTACTTAACACCTCAAATCACGATGACCAATCTCATTCAAACCCATATAATCAACCATAGGTTTTAACTACATCATATATCATAATATATGAAAAACAATAAAATAACTGTTGAGGAATCCAGTCGGATTCCTCCAACCTGTTTCCCTGCATCCACAGATGTTACACAACATGATTGTCATCACTTTCAGTTCAATATGAATTATTCTGATAAACATAATCAATATATAACTATCTAACTTTTTATATATATTATATATATATAATATTTCATTAACTGACTTGCAGTACAATCAACAGTCAACACACAATCAATCAGACAATTTCTAATAGTTCTAAAAATACAACATGAAATTATAAACTGTTCAGAGTTAGTGAGATTTACTCACATTTGCAGTTCATCGTTAAAGAACGATAAACAGTTATTTGATTTGAATCAAACAATTTATTTCTCCATAAATTCATACGAGCTCCAATCCACTTCCAGTCAGCTTCATTGTGAAGCTCTCGTCCATACGGTCCCAATGCAACTCACGGTTCGTCAATCAAATAATGTATGACGAAGATATACGATTTACAAGTTTGGTTCAATTTAAATTAAACTTAAACTAAATTAATAAAAATTATCAGGCTTTAACCTTATGATCCGGCCCGCTAAACCAAACCCATCATCGACCCTTCTTCCCCGGATATACGCTGAAACCTGCTCCTCCCTTTCTTGCCATTGTCGATTTCTTTTTCCCTACATAACTCCTTCTTTATTCAATGTAATTCAACACTACAATCTCCATTATACTTCTCGTCAATCTCTCTTCATACCCACTCCCTCGAAGAAGAACGCGGACCTCCTTCCTGTGTCGCAATTCCAGGAAATGTTATCAGCCATTTTCCAAATCTTTGGCTTCCAAAATCCCCCTCGCTACAACATGATTCCACGAAATAACAATACCAAGCTTTTTCTCTTCAAACACCCTTCCTCCTCATCACTTCAAACTCCAACTCGCGTTCATCAAATACCACGCGACATTGAGGCTTTCGAGCTACTGTACACAGTGATGCCGACCCCAAACAACACGGATTCTAGCCAAAATTTGTCTCGAGGAACTAAACATTTTGCTAAATCCAAATTCGAACTTAATTTCATGAATAAACACTTCATTTACTCAAAACTAAGAACCTTAGCTCGCTGGAAAAACTAGCGTGAAGGAAGTGATAATCGATCTGTATAAAACATACACGGTTTTGCAGAGGAGTTGCTCTTGAATTCCAATATACATCTCTTGTGATTTATAGATTTTTATCTCATTTTATTTTGATTTCCTAAGAGATCGAAATGTTTACTGGAGAATGAACAAAATTGTGGCGGCTCAAAAATGTTCTGTGTTAACTTTGAGAGGATGGGAATTAGGTTTTAGTGGGAGTGAGGTCTATTTATAGAAGTTTTAAATATTCTTTTTATATTAATATTTAAGCCAATGCTACTTTTGTGTGGTTTTAAAAATCCCCATGATCACATACAATACCCAAAAATCATGAAACTGGACATGCAGCTACAGTTCGACATTACGGTCCCAACGAAACTGGTTTCGTCGAATTCCGACTCCGTATGCTCACACAGCGTATTTTTAACTGTCAAAATACTGACTGTTTCTCACTCCAAAAATCCGTACGGCCACACAGTGACTCTAAAAATCACGAAACTGGAAATCTAACAAATATTTGATATTGCGGATCCAACAAAACTGGTTTCGTCGAATTCCGACTTCGTTTGCAAAACCGGCTATTTTTAAAGCTCTGGATGACCCATTTAAATATATAAATATATTTAAATATAATTAAATTTAATATTAAAAATAAATATTATCGTATATATTCACAACAGAATATCATACAGCTCAAGAATATTCCTCTATGAATTTCTAGCTTGATATTTCAAATCTGGGTCTACCCGATATTCGATTTATATTGAATTTCCTTTTTAAAATATAAATAATTCCTTTATAAATTATAAAGGAATTCTACAGCGACTTTTCTGAAATTTGATTTGGACGTAAATCAAAATCTACACGACGAAATCCCGATTTTTCTCTTCCAGCAGAAAGATATACTCCACCAGCTCCACATGTTTCTTGTTTCACAGAAATCCGGCTTAAAACGAATCCTGTACATTCAGTTGAAGTTCAAATCGCCAATTTACGAACTGCAGCGCCATTTCAAGCTCTATTTTAATTATATTATAATTATACGTTCAAATTGTCGTCGATTGAATATATTCGTCAATCTGATTCAACTCTAAGCTGAATTAAATCTTGGGGATGTCCCTGTTCACATTATATTGTGATTTCCAATATTTTTGATTATTTCTGAATTAAATATATTATTTAATTTAATTAAATATTCCCAGTTATTTAATTCCACGACCATTAAATCCTTTAATTAACCATTTATATAATTAAATAAATTAATTATAATACCTCTGCCAATGCGGGTCATTACAAAAACTGAAAATAAATAAATATAAATAAAATAATAAAAGAAAACTCACTAGGATGGCGTCGTCGGAATTGGTAAGTGGAGGGGGAAGCAGGGCTGACCGGCGGCTCTGACCAAAGGGGGGGCGCTCGGTCTTCGATCCACGGGGAGGGGGGGTTTTGCGGTGGGTTCAGGGGAGGGGCGCGAGGTGGAGAGGAGGAGGGGGAGGAAGGAAGGGGGTGCGGTGAGGGAGGGGCCGCCCATGGCGGCGTGCAGGCGGTGGTCGGGGGGGGGGGGGGCGACGCGATGATTTGTGGTTTTTGTTTTCTTTCTTGTTTGACTGTAATGAATGGGGGGGCCTGAGAGGGTAAGGGGATGAAGAGAGAGGGTTTTTTTTAATTTGTATTTAATTATTTTAAATTTCAAAAAGGTACTTTAAAATACGAACTCGAAATGAGACCCACCGACTGTCGTCCCTTACGTTTTACCCCCATTCCGAACACAATGAGATATGTTTCGTTAGACAATTTGGCCGTTTCGATCAGTTTTCGTCAAAATCAACATATAACTCTATATATTGAATTTGAACGCACATTTCAATCTACCGGGGTCACATACTAACTCGAAAGATTCCAGAAAAATATTTTCTAGCTTCGTATTGATAATACGGTCCTAACAAAACTAATTTCGTCAAATTCTGAGCCCGTTTGAAAAATGGCCATTTTCCAGTCGATTAAAATCAACTGAAACTGGTCAAACGCGTTTTCCTTTGCCATGCTCACATATTGATTTGGAAAATTATGAAATTTGGAATCAAGCAATAACTTGACATCACGGATCCAACAAAAGTGGTTTCATCGAAATCCGAGGTCGTTTGCAAAATTTCCATTTTTAAGGGCCCGAATTCCATAGCGACTATTCAGAATTTTCAACTGGACATATCTTTTGATTCCCGCTATGAAATTCCAATTTTTTGGATTCGTTGGAAAGATATTCTCAATTAGATTCTATTATTTTTGGTTTCGCTAAAATCCGGTTTATTTTGCGCCCAGTACATTCATATGAAGTTTGAAATCAAATTATCGAACTACCGCGCCATTTTCAATTCCTTTTATATATATATATAAATATTTATATTCTAATGACGATCTATATAATATATACGCTCGAATTCTATTCAAAATAAATTTCTCGTCGTTATTATTTAAAATAATTCATTTTTAATATTTAAAATTCGCTAAAATAGCCAAAATAAAAATTTTGAATTGGTCCAGATTTCCGGGTTATTACAAGGCCGCTACGCTAGAACTGGCCAGAGCCGTCGGAAATTTGCCATTTCCGATCACCACTTCGCAAAACCAACCCAAAACACACTTTCCCGTTCATCCTCCTCTCACGACCACCACGGACCACTAGAAAATATGAGACCACAGCCATTTGAAAGCTTGATCTCCCCTCTACAAAAGCCCCAAGGTTCAAGCATCTGAAATCAACCACAACTCATCGATTTTGCCAAAGAACAGAAGTAGGTTTTCACATTTTTACCTCGATTCCGGCCACCACAGTCGACGAAACCTCCCCAACTTTTCTCAGTAGGTAGATAACCGCCCGATCTATCCCTTTGCTTTAGGTTGCCATAGTAAATTCTTCTCGTATGATGAGATATAAATGATTTTGTAATTGAGGACTTTTTCGCAAAATATGATGAACTAAAAATGAATTGGGCTGAAATTCTTATATTTTGGGGTTTATATAATCGTGGATATTAATATTTTAAGTCGACGTGACGAGCGATGTTGACTAACGATTTTTATTTCGTACCTATCGCGTTTTCGAACATCGTTTATTCACTGCTGCGCTCATATACAAACCCTATTCGAGATGTAAATGGACGGCATAGTATAATTTGACGATACGGTCCTAATGAAACTTTGTTCGTCAAATTTCGAGTTCGTTTGCTCGTATGGCCTTCGTTCTCGTTCAAATGGTCGTTTTTATTTGCGTTTTATTTTTCCATGCTTATAAATTAACCCCGATTGACGCGCCACTTGAAATCTAGCAATAATTTGCCGTTGCGGTCCCAATAAAATTTATTTCGGCGAAAACTGAGGTCGTTTGAATAAAAGCCCTTTTATAACTGCCCAATTCAAAGAAAATAAACCAATTTTAAAGTACCTCAATATAATATTATTGAAATATAGGAATTGGTCATACATGACCAGAATATCGTATACTACCACAATAAAATATCTCGGGTTGAGTTTGAAGCCAATTCGATATTATAAATATTTAAAAACCCTTTTATTTAATATAAACAACGTTATAATATATAACGAAATTCCACAGCGACCATTTCAAAATTTGATTTGGACATAAAGCAAAATCTACAACATGAAAACTCGATTTTTCTCTGCCATTGGAAAGATATCGTCAAACCGGTCCCGACGTTTCTTGTTTCGAGGAAATCCGACTTATTTTGAACCCGGTACGACCAATTGAAGTTCAAAACGCCAAATCGTGAACTACCGTGCCGCTGCAGCTCGTTATTTAATTAAATTATAAACCATATCACTCGACCATCGTTAAATAAACGAAATCGTCGTTTTAAATTTAATATAACCAATGTTTGACCAATTTAAGTTGCCCAACCACCTTATACTATAAATTCGACGTTTTCCCAAATATGCCGAAAATAAAATATTATTATATTATTATTAGAGATTAATATTCTAAATAAAAGGTTAAATCGATTATTTAAACTCAAACCAATATTTTAAATAAATAAATAATTCAAATAATCGACCAGAAAATACGAGACGTTATAGTTTGACTTGATTTTCTTGATTGACTTAACTGACTTGCTTGACATGATTGGAATTGTTGTAGGTATTGAATAATTATAATATAGCTACACACATATTTTTCACATTGCATTAGTTATTCTAGTATTGGTTTAAAAGAGAATTTAATTGTTTTATAGGATTATAGTTATTTGGGATATGTAGAAATTCCAAGAAACATATGAATTGATGTATTTTGTTTGGATTGGAATTTGACTTAACTTATGGTTTATAGCAACCAGATTTAAGATAGTTTGTATTATTTGGTTGATGGTTTGGATTGAGTTGCTTAGGTTTTAACTTGATATTGCCCTAATTTTTTGTTTTATATTACTTATTATATATTGATTATGGGAATATCAGATATAAGAACTATTTCTTAGTCTATATTAGTTTTAGATATTAGGTATCAGAACTATATTAATTTTAAGGGGAGTAATATCGGGGTAATAAAAGATGTATATGTTTTTGTTATTGACAAAGGGGGAGAATTAAAAAATAAGGCTAAGATTAATGGGGAATTAGTAGTTTTAGAAGGAGTTAATGGAGTAAGGGGGACCAGTTGGACAATCAAGACATCACGTAAGTATATTTTATAAATCACGGTTGTTTCGTCAAAAAGGGGGAGAATATTAAGGACTGAGATGATGATGATGGTTTTGATGACAACCACCTTATTTCAACTATAACGACCCGGTAGGGATTCGAGCCCTGAATTCTGACAATAATACATAATCCCGCATTACTTGCCAAAACTCAAGTATCAAAACCACCAGATTGTTATTAGAAAGAATTTAGAGGGCGAGATAAGAAAGAAAGAAATATTATAATAGAAGAAAATGAAGATCCATCACGACACAAAGTCTCACATCACAGTAGAACGAAATATAATATAGAAATAAATCTTAATTGAGAGCTTGAAAATATACTTACAATCATTAGAGTACATCACACATCTGGATAGTTATAATAATCTGTCTTTATATACAACACACAGCGAAATAATACAACTTCATACATCTGAGTTCTTCCAGCTCGTCTTTTCATAGCCTTCGATAACCTGAACATGTACACCTCGGTCTAACCCGAGCATTACAAATACCAGGTCAGTCTGGTGAACCAGAGTGAGGAAACCCCTTAGGTTTAAAAAATCATCCAACTTTATTTTAAAGTTCAAATTCTCTTCTGAAAGAAAAGGATAATCGTAAGACTAGTCCAAACATAAACATGGACGATTTTTACCTTACGATAACCTAAAATAGTTTTGAAATCAGTACTTCTCTGATATTATAATAGTGTCTAAATACAAATAAACAGAACCTAGCAGAATGCTTGCATCTCACGCTCCACATATATATTATACAAACAAAACCGCGGCGCTTATTGCAGATTGGATTCTGACTACGACAAGGTATGGAACCACCTGCCGATAGTGTATCTCCAGAGGCGAATACACTGGGCTCAACAAGAACGTCTTGCAACCCGGCCCACACGTGACCGACCACTCATTTCGCTTGAGTGTATCGAATGTATACCACCAACGGTTGGGAGCTATCCACCGTTTCCCGAAAAGGGACAACATGGAAATTAGATTAAAGAAGCAAAAGGAATTTCTCTAGATAGGTGATTATACACCCTAATGGGAGCGACCCACATAGCTATGTTGTCTGCCCGATTTTTGTCATTTCTCGGTTGGTGAGGATTGAGGCTTAAATTATCTTTCAGAACATCTGACGACCATTCACTGTGAATGCCACATCACCGGATCCATCGGATATCACTAATTGACGTCCACAAAAATACTCTAGTAGTTAAGCTAAGAGAAGTGCCCCTCTCCGCCACCAACTATAGTATGTTTGAAGAAATCAACGTACGTAATCCCTTTGGAAATAATCTGTCGAACATCTGTCCATTCAAGTTGTCCTGGGATTGGACAAACTGAAGGCACCCTCCTACTGCATCCTAGGAATCACCTTATGGGCCAATAGCGAGTAGTCCTTACAATCCATAGATTTCAACTATGACAGAATCACAAAACAAATAACTCTGGTTGTAAGCCAGAGAAATTCGGTAAGTAGTCCTTCCGCTTATGAAGATCCATGGTCTTCAACTATTCCATCTTCAACCAGCATCTTTTACGTATTTCTGTTTCGGAATGGTTTTCGAATATAAATTCGATCCCGGTCTTTCCATACCAACAGCGCATTGGGCATGATATTGATAGTCGGTTATTTAACTATCAAAATAAACAAATCATAAAAATAAAAGAAATCCATTGGTTTATTACATAGTGTCACATGACCATTTAAAATAATATATCAGTTTTAATACATAAATATCCTCAAATCATTTTTAAAGCTTAAAGAAAATACCTTAAAATTCTATCCAATTTCCTGTTACTCTCCTTCAAAAATATTTGCCACTACATTACTTATCATCGAGATCAATTTACTTACCATCGTAAACACTCATTACAAAATCCTCTTGTATTCCATTATTATGGAAATACCATTTCATATTCCCAAGCCACTCTTTATTTCCTTACTATGGAAATACCATTTCATATTCACAAGCCCCTCTTTATGTCATTTTGTTTCGGAAACTCATAATGTATATCTATCTAAATTCTTTAGATAAATTTACACTAATACTTTTCCAAAACAATTTACTTTAACAAGTCTTTTATCACGATTTATATCATCTTTTGATAATCCTGAAGTTGTTCAAGTTGGGGTATTTTAATTACCTCTCAGACCTTGATCTCAACATCATTCTTATCTTAAGATAAATATGAATTGTAATTCAAAATCCCTATTCATTTTAATACCACTTCACTATTGTATAAAAATACGGTTTTATAAAACTTTCTTGCTTTTGAAATCCCCTTTTTAAATATGTGGTTATCGCTAAATTCATTAGTTTAGTAAAAGATTAATACACATTAACTTTTTAAACTTTAACTCCTTTAAAACTGTTTGTCCCATTATCTGGATTTTTATTTCAAATCCTATTTCCAAACATCTTACCAAATTCAATTACGGAAATCCCCTTTCTTAATTCTTTAAATCATTTCCTTCGGGAAAGCTCACTTCAAATCTCATCCATTACACATCCAGTCATTAATAGGTAACGTTAATTCACCATTTAACATTTTAATTTCCAATCCCCTTATTAACAACTCGTTTACACCCCTCTATTTAATATGAAAACCCTTTTCCATCTCGATTCCCTTACTTAATTCAAATATTAAGTAACATTTATTATAAGCTTAACTTTTTTGCTTAAAACCAATTTATAACCTCATTTACCAAATTCGGTTTAAATATAAATCTGTTCATAAACTTCCTTTGAAACTCAGTTATATTTTATTTCTAACTTCAATTACTGACTTAAATGATCTTCATTTAAGAAATAATACCTTAAATTATAATTTACTTCATCATTAACTGGAATTAAATTCTCTTTTTAAAATCTCATTAAGTTAAACAATTATTTGCTAATTTATTTTATTAGATTAATAGGCACAATATAATTTAATTATTAATCAATTCCTGTTAAATAGTTGGCTTGGTAAATCTTAAAACAAAATTAACCCATTGATCAGCTCTAACTTGTCTCTTCATTTAAATTAATTAATAACATTATTAATTCAAATAATCTCATTCATTTTGATTATTAAACAATAATCTATTTTTAAATAAATCTCATTTTAATTGTTTTCTTAAAAACAATAAATCTCGGTTATAAATTGTCATGTTAACTCCCGCCCACTTGCTTATCAATCTCATTTATATAAGAATCAACTTTATAAGATTATTTAGTAATTGGAATGAAGCACGTGCTTCGCACATGGTAGATTCCTGGTACAAAAATAGTGGTTATACAAACAATACATATATGGTTGGTTTATTTTCTTTTATAAACTTCATTTAAAATATATTTAAAATCTATATTTGAGTTAAAAATAAATTTCATAACTCATTTCTATCGATTCACTTGACGGTGAATCAATCTTTATAAAACAGTTTCATTTTGGCCATCTGCTATAAATTGTTCAACCAATATCACCCACTGGTTAATAACCAACAAATGTTGCATTTGAGTTTAACAACCAATAACAATTCAATAATCTAATCATGTGGGGTTTAACAGTTCATATAATAATCATATGAAAATAAACAATAAATTTGAGGAATCCAGTTGGACTCCTCCAACCTGTCCTTCCCTGCATCCAATGGGTTATCTCAAATACAACTGATCATTCCATAGGATAATGTAAACATGATAAATTAATTTAACAAATCACGATCAATCAACAACGAAAATTCAATCATCAATTTAAATTCAATTCGTTTATTTGATTATAAATGTACCCAACAGGGTGGGTTAATCTATTTTGGGAATCATCGTTAATAATGACGATGTCATTTCATTTATATTAAAAACCGTTTAATGATATAAAAATATTAAACAATCATCACACAATAACAGCCATAGCATACAGACGATAAACCCGACTTATAATCATTTTAAGTGGGAGACTGAGTGAGGTTAACTCACCTTAATATGCGTTATGTAAACAACTCGTTCCAGATAAATTCTAACTCGTCTGATTCAATTTCCATAACGTCGTTCTCCTTAATACGGTTCTCGTTTATTTGGAATCGACTGATTCTGCCAGGATATAAATACGTTGTTAATGTTTTGAAATTAACATATTTTAATAACTAATTAATTTAATTAGTGAACACATTACTTTGTTTTCAATACTCCGGCCGGCTCCTTCATCCACTGCTCCATCGGTCCATGCCTTGTTCCAGATGTGATTGACATTTCCAGAACCCGGGCTCAGTTGTTTAATTCCTATCCTGATTAAAAATGTAATATGATCAATAACAATTTAGTGTATAAATTAATTAACTTTAATTCCATATAGTTTTCACTAATCATTTATAAATACTTTAGTTATTAGTAAATAACCTTAGTTGGCCATTTCTCCCTTGTATTATCGGCCCACAAACCTTAAAGCCCACTCTTATACTGACGCCATGACCCAAAACTGGTGCACATCAATCTTCATCCAACATAAAGAACAGAGACGCTTCTTTTTATCCAACTACTTCATTTTATTTCTCTCGTCCAAAATAAAGAAAAACCTGCTCTGTCACAAACCATCGCAGGGACTTCCTCCCTCCTCCGTCAACTGAAGTTCAAGCGGATACCCCCAAATCGAGTGCCATAGACTGCTCCTCCTTCGACTTGGATCTTGTCGCTCCTGCCTCTATCGTTAACCCGTAGATTGATCACCAAGGTCATGCCATTTAGGTTAGATATCGTCTTCTACATCACGTCGAGTTCCACTAAATCGGGTTAGCTTTCAAATCTCGTTACCCTTTATATTTTTGCCATTCAAAATTTGGTGAATAAATTTGTGGATCGAGTGGTTTATGGGTTAGAGGAATCGAATTGGTTTACTGCGATTTTTCTCACTTAGTGCATGACTTTGGTATTTTGGGTCACGAATTTAGTCATTTGCGCAGTGAAAAAAAAAACAGAACGAAGCGAACTGGTTTGGGTTGGAAAGTATGGCAATGTATACATAGGTGAAAGGGGATTCGAAGATAAGAACAATGTCTTTCCATAGGCTTAGGTAGCTATGTATTGTCACTTCAGTAGCTGTTGTGTGTCCATCTATTGATGTGGGAGGATTTGAGGGAGAAAGAAGTACTGCGTTGATGAGTTGAAAGCTTCGGGCTTGTTTTGTCTTCTCAAGTAGGGTGTGGCGTGCTACAGAGAGGATAGACTAGGCATGTTGTCTTTCTGCGCGTGCTGTCATGTTCTACAGTAAGGTATGTGTGCCATTACAACTGAAAGGGGTAGGCTCTAGGCACACTGTTTTGTACGAGTTGGCTATTTCTGCCTAGTGTTGTCATTCAAGATCAATGCAAAAATTTGTAAAAGTATACATTATTTTAAATTGATGTTTATGTCAGTAATAAAGTGGCAAGGCAAAAGATTTTGTACATATGAAAAGTTGTTCTTATTTTATATTTTATAGCATTGTCCTTGTCCCTCTTTAATTATTTGAAACCATACTTTGTAAATGTTCACGTCTGTATGTGATTGTTAATTGGCTTAGCAAAGGACTTCGTACATGAATGCTGATGAAGATGTTTCTGTCCTATCATATATTTTTCTCTCTATTCCTTCTTTATTTGATTTGGTACTTGGTTTTGTTATTAAATGGTTTATGTGAGGAATGAATTTACACCAGTGCCAAAGTTTGTGCATATATTTTGGCAAAAAGATTTGGTGCATGAAGAAACTGTCTCTTCCTTGTTGTATTTTCCCTTTTTCTATTATATGTGATTTGATATTTAGCTTTGTCATGAATGAGTTTGGATTCCTTATTTGTTGTTGTGAATATATGTCGTTTGTTCAATGAAAAACCCTACGCTCTTGATTTTCATGTTTCATCACTTTTATATATACTTCACACATGCTTTGTTATTAAATACGTTTGATTATTATTATTAATTACATATTTAACATACGTTGTCAATTTGCGCACGCTTGGAGATTTTGTATTCACTAGGGAATGGTTATATACTGCTGCGCATGTTATATCGTTTTGCTATTATACAGTAAGGCCTGTAAATAGTTTATAAAATAGTATCGATAAATATTTAAATAAATCCTGAAACTATTAAATTCAAAATAAATGAATAAATTACCATTGTCAGATATACTCGACTGGAATAATACCTCACATTAAATTTAGTCAGTATCGAATTATAACTCCGCAACAAAAGTTCGAGTCAATCGATATTTAATTTATATAGAAAACGTTACTGAATTTACTAAATAAACGTTATCGTTTATTAACGATTTCCATAACAGTTATTTTAAAATTTGAATTGGACATAACTAACAATCTATAAATTGAAATCTCGATTTTTTTTCCTTCATTGGAAAATTATAATCAAACAGATTCAAATGTTTTTCGTTTCACGAAATTCCGACTTATATCGGATCCTGTATATTCAAATGAAGTTCAAAACTGAATATTGCGAACTGCCGTGCTATTTCGAGCTCGTTTATAATTATATATAAATTATAATGTTTAAAATTCGTTTTAATTAATGAATTAATTATTAAAAATCTAGAAATATTTTAATTAAAATATTAAAATAAAATTTAAATGTCAAATTAAAATGGCTAAAAATCTGGGTCGTTACATCAACCTTGTTACAATTATTATTGTTATAGAATATATACCACATTATTATCTAATTATAACACCCCACGTCCGTTAATGTCACTCATTAAGGGAATGCATTAACTTTCATGGAGCGTTATAAGAGTATAGAACAGAACATCACAAGACAGATATGTAAAATGGTACTTAAAATTCAAAATTTATTCATTGCAGCGGAAAAGCAAAACATGTTTGGTTACAACATCAAAACCACATACTAAAGCCAAGTACACAAATATCCATCTTGAACAAAATTATTATCAGAGTACATAAAAGTAAAACCATAATCCCACTCCAAATAGCCGTAATGAAAAAGAGATAAAGCTGAGCATTACTTTCAACACTTCCAAGCACTTCAAGAAGAAAGAGATCTGAGTCAAGCTTCACTAATGCCATCTTGAGGACCTAGGGGGAGGGAGAAAGAAAAGAGGTGAAACAAAAAGGGTCAGACATAAGTCTGGCGAGTCTAGTGACTTTAACAATATAATCAGTAAAGTAACAGGATAAGAACATAAACTGGATATAAGAGATGACTGTAACATAAGCAGATATGACAAGGTAAGCAAGATAGGACTTCAACTGCGCTCCTAACCACTATAAGATATGCTCTGCACCGTACCAACATACTAGTTATATATTAAAAGATGTTCCCTCCCTACTAATCATAATAATGGTAGCTTCGTGTACTCCTAGCTGCTTTCGCAGGTGCCCACTTGCTCCTACCACCACTAGTTGTACCCACTATCCTCCCCATTCGATCGGCTCCCTAACTCGTAAATACCTGTGCTGGTCCCACAATAGGGTGTATCACTCCCTAAGGTGGCAACCCCGATACTACTAAAATGCATAGTGATTAACATAAAAATGTGTTTATTTTATGCTCGTATATTTTATCTGTTGTAAATAAATAAATGATACTTTGGTTACTTTTGTATGTTTTTATAGGATGTCAAGAAATGCCTCTTCCGTTTCAAATTAAAGGCCAACTACAGATAAAAAGCTACTTCCCCGTACTAAAGTCATCTCAATCACAAAAGAAGTAGTAGCTCACTGGTAAAGGCATAGGAATTGGTGCGGAGAGACCTGAGCTCGAACCCCGTCAAGCTCATTTTTTTTTTTTGCCAAAGAAACGGAGCGCGTTCACACTGGCCCTTTGCTTTGAGAAATATTTGGACTAGTGTTATGTTATATATATACATACACATATTCATGTGTATGTATTTATGATGTGCACCAGTTAACATTTCAGCAATAGCCATATTCTTATCATGGAATTAAATTCAAATCATTCAATTTCAATTAGAAGAATTTCTGATTGAATTGCTGCCAAGAAAGATCCATTGTGAAGATTTTATCCTTTATGCCTTGGGATTCTAATAAGCATCCTTGTTTGGAAGAATCAATTACATGCACCAATCAATTAGCCACATGAGAGAATTGAGAGATATGGAAAATATTTACCATGATATGCCAGATTTTTCTCCAATCAAGCTGAGTCAAGGAAGGCAAGAGATATTCATGAATGAGGAGGCCCATTTATTCATAGACCTAATTATTGTTTTCCCATTCTCATCTATAAATATGTGTTGTAACCATTGTAAAAATTCATTCTTCTGTACTCTCTTTTAGTTTTAATAAAGCTTTCTTTTCTTTAGTTTCTGCATTTTATTTTCATGGCAAATTGTGTTGTCTAGTCAATTAGATTTGCTAGAACACAATTTGCTATTGCTTCTATTTTTCTTACTAGTGATTGACCGTCTGATTAGATTCAGCGGTAATCCTAGTTTTTATTTTCAGTTGTTGATTTCTTTTCTGCAATTTTATTTCCAGTGTTCTATTTTATTTTAATCATTGAATTTATTACAGATCCGATTAGATTCGAATCTGTAGTGAATTTAATTGCAACTTTTATTCGTAGTTTCAGTTTTTATTTTGCTTTGCGAAAAAAATCAACCTCTAAGCTTTGTCTAACTCGCCCAAGAGATTAGATAAATAATTGATTTAATTAAACCTCCCTGTGTTCGACCTGTATGCTACACACCTGTATGCTTGCAGAATTTATTACAAATGTCGTGCTTTTCTAATTCATAGACTAGCGACGATCAAGTTTTTGGCGCCGTTGCCGGGGAGGTAACGATTAAATTTTATTATTTATTTAAATTCTGATTCGTGTTAGTTTTTATTTTATTTTCATTTTTTTTCTTTTGTTTCTTATATATATAAAAGATCTTGATTGGTTAGATTTGGTATTGTTCAATGATACCATAATCTACCAAATAAGAAAACAAAAATTCTTGCCATATTTTCCTTTAGTCTTTTGCTCATTTTCTGGTTTCTTTCCTTACACTTTCTTTCCTCTTATCCGTACATAGCCTTTCGTTCTCTACTGAAAAAAAAACATATTCCCTACTTTATTTCTTTCCATCTATCAACTTTCTTTGCATTTTTTTTTACGTTCTCTTCCTGATTTAACAGATTCCCAAAAAAAACAACAATTTCTTTTTCTGTCTTGATACCGCCCTCACTATCAAAATTTCCCCCACCACAACACCTTCAACGTCCATACTCCAAAACTAGCACTTCATCTCCCCTCATCTCAGTCCATAAAGCAAATACCGTACCCAATTCTGCCTTCCTTTCACCCGTGCACCTACAAACAAATTTCACCAAAAGTACACCGTCCTTAACCAAAAATCCATACTGCATATTTCACCATCCTGTTGCCGACATCAACCATCTTCAGAAATCCCCTCCCAACACATTCACGTTCAACCTCCCAACATCATTACTCTCAGTCTATACCAATCACTTTCAGATTCCCCTCATCAAACTGTAATTCCCCTTCAACAAACCACACACCTTGCCTCAAAGTCCAATATCACTTCCATACAGACATCAATCGTCATCACGCATCACCAAAGCCAACCACAAAATTCCTGACCTCCGAAATCGATCATCTCCCTACAACAAACTCACACAAAGCAATATCAGCGTTCGAAATTCAGACCACAGGAACCCGTTCAATACACAAAATTCCTTTTTCATATTCTGTTCTCATCACACCGAATACCCCCACACACCACGTTCGAACACCAACCACAGTACCGATCCACAAACCGCACCTACAGCAACCTCATCCTCAAGATCCACAGTCAATCTCTGACTTCTGTCACCGATTCAACAACCATCTCGTGAACCGAAGTTCATCCCCCTTTGCCAAATCGCAACAGCATCCTCCCAAAAAAAAAAAAAAAAAAACCCATCGATCAGCAACTCCTTCAACGTCATCCGACAATACACAATTCGCCTCGAACAAATCGCACCCAGCAAAGAACCCTAAACCCAAATTCGCGAGCATAACTTCGAACTCACAGACTTCGAGTTAAATCGATTCTGAGAAAATAAATTAAAGGGTGTAACTTGGTTTCCAGATCTCCTATTTTGGCAATATTTGCTTCCTTGTTTCGTTGGTTTACTGTGGGAAACAAATAATATAAAGGGGGCGTGAGTTAATTGACGTGCTTGGTGTGAAAATATTTGGGACGTCCCACTTGCTTTTATTTTAAGGACGCGGCTCAACCAATCTGGTTGGTGCTAACTTGTTGAGTGAGTGATTTAGTTTTGAACGCACGTCTATATAGGCCGAGTCTGGTTTAGGTCTGTTGAACCTGGTTTATTTTATTTTTCTTGAGCTTTGTTCTCTCTAGCTTAGATTTTACCTTTTTAGTTTAGTTTTTGTTTAATTCCTGTTTAGTTTTTCCTTTCATTTGTTTTAATTGTTTTTCAAAAAAAAAGGTCTTAAAAAAAAAAATCGGGCTCCTAGCCCGAACCCGTGCCGCAGCGCAGTCAAGCAATTAATAGAAGGGGACAACAACAGAAAGCAGCGGACGACTCAGATGGGTTGGAGCGGTTGCACACCAAGTGGGGTGTGAACGCGCTAGCGCTTCCCAGATTCACTGGAGGACTGCCGATCAAGGTGAAAACTTTTAAAACTCTACAGGTGCTCTGCTGCAAAAGAAAAAAAATATATATATAGACAATTGTTGTAAAAAAAATCTGCAGGGGCAGCGGCTTTGAATGTACAATTTTTAATTTTTGCAATTATTTTGTGTGATTTCTGCGTTTCCTTATTCATTCTGTTAAGGGCAATACCCCAATTCACATAAGGTGAGGGATTTCATCACCCTTTCCTTAGCCCACAAATTGCATCTCATCGTAGAATCTGACTAAAAATAACGGTTAGACATTGGACTTAAGGGAGTCACGGGCTCATCTAGGGCTTAATTATATTGTGATAGTTGATTCATTTGGAATGAATTGTTTATTGGTGTCTAGACTACGGCAGAGAAATAACCGTTTATAAATATTACGGTGATTCGTAAATATTATATCAGTTGTTACTCTGAAGGTACTTAAACCTTCGGCTGCATTGCTAGGGTGATTCCTGGTGCACCGATAACTCCTGTTCGTTAACTGGCTGAGAAATCTTTTGATCTAAGTAATCAAACGCATCACTCTATAATTTTGGGTTAGGAACCAATAAGGACAGAAAATTTCATTGTAGCTAAGTTATGTGCTTGCATTTAACAAAAATGAGTGAAAAAAGTGTTAGCCAACAAAATTCTCCTAGGGGTTCTCGAATCAACCAAAATTTTCCACCCGAGTTGGATCAAAATCGAGTGAATCAAAATTTTCCAAACTTTGGGAATCAAAATCAAATAAATCAAAATTTTCAAAATCTCAATATCCAAATGGATAGACCCTTGTCTCTTCGTGATCGATGTTATCCTACTAGGACTGTTCAACCCTCTGTCATCGTGTTCCCACCAGCTGAAGGGAACAATTTTGAGCTAAAACATTCTTTTATCCAAGGGGTACCAAAATTTACTGGGTCTGAAAATGCTTATGAATTTCTAAGTGAATTTGAATTGTATGCGTCCACAACAAAAATGCAACAATTATCTAACGAATCGATCAAGCTAAGGCTAATTCCATTTGCACTACTTGAAAGCGCTAAAAGATGGCTAAATTCTCTTCCACGACATTCCATAAGAAGTTGGGATGAATTTGTCACTGCATTCTTGAAAAAGTTTTTCCCTTTCCATAAAACTCTAAAAATCCGAACCGAGATAAATCAATTTTGTCAATATGAGGGGGAAACTTTTTCAAGATACTTTGAGAGATTCAACCAGTTATTATATAGTTGCCCTCATCATGGAATTCTAAAAGATCACTTATGTCAAATTGCATATGAAGGGCTAAACTATCAGACTAGAACTCAACTAGAATCAATGTGTGGAGGAGATTTTATGTCTAAGACAGCCGATGAAGCATGGAAATTCTTAGAAGATTATTCTGAAAAGGACATGCAATGGGAATCAATTCGTGTTCCCATTCGTACTTCTACTAGAGGTGTGCATGTCGTGGACCCAAATCAAATTCCTTTAGAAAATCAAACTCCTCAAGCCGGAGAAGGGTTACCCCACTATTACTCTCAAGACCAAGCCAATGCCATAGCTCAAAATAATCCTTACTCATCCACGTACAACCCTGGTTGGAGGAACCACCCAAATTTTTCCTGGTCGAACCCCAGTAATTCGGCTAACCCATCTCACGTGCAACCCTTTATTCCTAATCCGAATTACCAAGGTCCACCCCCCAATTCTCAAACCTCTCAAGATACACCTCAATCCAAACAACCTTATAGGCACCCCAATTTTCAATCATCAAACCAATCATCTCAATCTTCTCAACCATCATAAGATATTGGGCGTCTAGAAAAACATATGAACTCTTACGAAGCTAAAATAAACTCGCAAGACGCTAAAATGGACCAAATGTTTAATATGATGAAGGAATTTATGAAAACTCATGAGAAGGGAAAATTGCCTAGTCAACCCGAGGTGAATCCAAAGTATAACTCTCGTGCTGTAAATTCTTGTGAGGACGAAAATCATAATCCAGTCAATGCAATTACAACCCTTCGATCTGGCAAGAGGATTGATAATAACGTGGGCAACCCTGACGAACCTCCCCTAATCCCTAATCTTGACGATCACCCATTGGCTTCGAATGCCAATTCTTCTAAACCTCAAGTTCCCTTAAATGTTGGCAATCCCAACAGTTCTTCTCCCAGTGTCGGCAAACCCGACCCACCTTCGAAAATTAATGTTGGCAATACCAACATTCCATCTTCTACAACCTTACCACCTTCTCTTCCCGTGGATAAACCTTCTTCTTCAAATAATGAAACTCATCACAGAGTCGAAAAACCAGTAACTCCTTTTCCTCATAGACTCAATAATAAGAAGAAAGCGGCAAATTTCGATAAAATTCTGGAAATTTTCAAACAAGTCCGTGTGAACATTCCTCTTTTAGACACCACTGAACAAATTCCTCAATATGCTAAATGTCTTAAGGAATTGTGCACACAAAAACGTGCGACCAATGTCCCAAAAACCGCCTTTCTAACTGTGAATACAAGCTCTGTTCTTTCGAATCTTGCCCCAGTCAAGTATAAAGACCCCGGCTGCCCTACGATTGATTGTAAAATAGGAAACACTCACATCTCTCGTGCCCTACTCGACCTTGGTGCCAGTGTCAATCTTCTTCCCTATACTGTCTATCGTCAACTTGGACTAGGAGAGATTAAACCAACAAACATCACACTTCAACTTGCCGATCGATCTGTCAAAAAGCCATTGGGAATTATCGAAGACGTCTTGATACAGATCGAACAATTTTACTTCCCTGTCGATTTTATAGTTCTAGAAACAGAGCCTGTCTCAAATCCCAACGTTCAAATACCATTGATCTTAGGACGCCCTTTCTTAGCAACCTCTAATGCTGTCATTAATTGTAGGAATGGTCAGCTTCGACTTTCCTTCGGGCACCTGACCATTGAGCTAAACATCTTTAATCTCAACAAGCAACCTAAGGATTTTGAGATCGATGAAATCGACATGATTCAAACCACAGTTGATGAAACCTCCAGTGACACTTCTGAAGCCTTGAAAACGTGTCTTGACCATTTCGACCCTGATTTCGACGAACTCGAATACATTTCTGAACTAAACAAAATTCTTGACTCCGACACTTCGTTACCTGGATCTAACCAAGGAATGTTGACTAATGTTGATACACGAGAACTTCCTAAGTTAGACCTCAAACCCTTACCACCAGACCTTAAGTATGCCTACCTAGACCCTTCAAAAACTTTTCCCGTAATCTTGGCCTCCGATCTTACCGAGGACCAAGAAGAAAAACTTTTGGATACCTTGCGGGAAAATAAAGACGCCTTGGGGTGGGAAATTAGCGATATAAAAGGAATTAGCCCATCAATTGTGGAACATCGCATACATTTAGTTGATGAGGCTAAACCCACCCGTGAGGCTCAAAGGCGATTAAACCCGAACATGAGAGAAGTGGTCAAGGAGGAGATAATCAAATGTCTAGACAATAACATCATCTATCCCATCTCTGATAGTACTTGGGTGAGTCCGGTACAAGTTGTACCAAAGAAGTCGGGAGTCACAGTGATCAAAAACGACAGTAATGAACTCGTCCCAACAAAAATCAAAACCAAATGGCGTGTGTGCATCGACTATCGAAAGCTTAACTCAGCCACACGAAAAGACCATTTTCCCTTACCTTTTATTGACCAAATGCTCGAACGCTTAGCGGGACATGAGTACTACTGTTTTCTCGATGGATACTCTGGCTATAACCAAATCCCTGTTGCTTTAGAGGATCAACATAAGACCACCTTTACTTGTCCCTTTGGAACCTTTGCTTATCGTCGCATGCCTTTCGGTCTTTGTAATGCCCCCGCGACTTTCCAAAGGTGTATGATGAGTATTTTCTCTGATATGGTGGAAGAATTCTTGGAAATATTCACGGATGATTTTTCAATATATGGATCATCTTTTTCCCAATGTCTCACTCATCTAGAACTCGTCCTTAAGCGTTGTAAGGAGAAATCACTCGTGCTTAATTGGGAGAAATGCCACTTTATGGTAAAAAGGGGGATAGTTCTAGGTCATGTCGTCTCCAAAGATGGCCTAGAAGTCGATAAATCCAAAATCGATTTGATTGCTAATTTACCTCCTCCTAAGTCTGTCAAAGATGTTCGTTCATTTCTTGGCCATGCAGGATTCTATAGAAGATTCATTAAGGATTTCTCAAAAATTTCAAAACCTCTCTCGAATTTACTTGCCAAAGACGTAAAGTTTGAATTTTCCAATGATTGCAGAACATCTTTTGAAACTCTTAAATCACTCTTGACCACAACTCCCATCATTCAACCTCCTGATTGGACTCAACCCTTTGAACTTATGTGCGATGCTTCTGACTTTGCAATTGGAGCCATCTTGGGTCAGCGAATTGATAAACTCCCTCGAGTCATTTACTACGCTAGCAAAACCTTAAATGAGGCCCAATTGAATTACTCAACTACTGAAAAGGAATTTTTGGCAGTTTTCTTCGCTCTTGAGAAATTCAGACCATATCTCATAGGATCCAAGGTCATAGTTTACACTGACCATGCTGCCCTACGATATTTTCTTTCTAAAAAGGATGCCAAGGCCCGCTTGATTCGTTGGATCCTTCTTCTTCGAGAATTCGATATAGAAATACGAGATAAAAAGGGTTCTGAAAATGTCGTAGCTGATCATCTCTCTCGAATTATGCACGAAAATGATAACGACACCCAAATCGATGACTATTTTCCTGACGAACAACTCCATTCGATCTCTAACACCCCTTGGTACACTGACATTGTGAATTATCTTGTCACACAACAAATGCCCGCTGAATGGTCGAAACAAGATAAACAAAAATTTCTCTCGAAAGTTCGAAACTTCTATTGGGACGACCCATATCTTTTCAAATACTGTCCAGACCAAATCATTCGAAGGTGTGTGCCCGATCATGAACACCAAAGTATTCTCTCCTTCTCACATGACCATGCTTGTGGCGGTCATTTTGGAGCAAGAAAAACTGCTGCAAAAGTTTTGCAAAGCGGTTTTTATTGGCCCACACTCTTCCGTGACGCTTTCGAATTTTGCTCTAAATGTGAGCGATGTCAAAGAGCGGGTCGAATCTCTAAGCGAAACATGATGCCTCTCAACCCCATTTTAGTGATTGAGTTATTCGATGTTTGGGGCATCGATTTCATGGGACCATTCCCTAATTCATTTGGGAATCTTTACATCTTACTTGCGGTAGATTATGTCTCAAAATGGGTTGAAGCCATTCCAACCAAAACCAACGTCAACAAGGTTGTTGTCAAATTCCTCAAAGAAAACATCTTTTCACGCTTTGGTACACCTCGAGCTATCATTAGTGATAATGGCACTCATTTCTGTAATCGTGCTTTTGAGTCCTTGCTCAAGAAATACTCAATCACACACAAGTTGTCGACCCCCTACCATCCACAAACGAGTGGGCAAGTAGAAGTCTCCAATAGACAAATCAAACAAATTCTTGAGAAAACCGTGAATTCCAATAGAAAAGATTGGTCTGTAAAACTGATTGATGCACTTTGGGCTTTTCGCACTGCTTATAAAACCAATCTAGGAATGTCCCCATATCGATTAGTCTTTGGAAAGGTCTGTCACTTACCTCTTGAATTAGAGCATCGTGCTCTTTGGGCCATAAAATTTTTGAACTTTGACTTAGAAAAAGCCGGCTCACACAGGAAGTTACAAATTTCTGAATTAGAGGAATTAAGAAATGAGGCGTATGAAAATGCGAAAATCTACAAAGAAAGAACCAAAGCCCAACACGACAAAAACATACTTCGTAAGGAATTCAACGTAGGTCAAAAAGTTCTTTTATACGACTCTAGACTTCACATGTTTCCAGGAAAACTCAGATCTCGATGGACTGGACCTTATGTCGTGAAAACAGTATACCCTCATGGAGCGGTTGAAATTGAAAATCCTAGGGATGGAAAAGTCTTCAAAGTAAACGGTCAACGACTGAAACCATTTTTGGAATTCGAGCAATATGACGAAGACAACTCTATCGATCTGCATGATCATCCACCATGAAATCAGGTGGTACACGTTCTTTTTCTTTTACTTTTCTTTTTCATTTTTTTTCACTTTATTTTTGTTTTTCTGCCTTAGACAGTTGGGACACTGTTTGAATCAAGTGTGGGGGGGAGTCTGCATTTCATCCATTTTCATTTTTCTTTGTTTTTATTTCTTTTCATTTTCAGCCATTTAAACAAGACCATCATGCATTTTAGACTGTAGTAACATACCATAAATTTTTTTTTTTTGAAATACGACTCATTTTCAATTGATACAGCAAAATAAGTTTACAATTTTTATCCAGTTGATAGTATTTTTCTTTCTCAACTTAGATCGAATAGGAAATATAAAGAAAAGTTTAATTTTGAGGGATAATAGTGTAACCGGTACATAGGGAGATTCTTAGGTGATGGCCATGAAATCTATTCTATATTGTAGACTTTGTTTAAATAAGTGGAGGACTTAAAACACTTATATTGGCTTTTCAAATCTTTAAAACTAAGTTGTGTTAAGTTGAATTCGCGTGACTCTCTTTTGTGCTTATATTTTCGATAATAATAATAATAGTATTCCAAGGGTATCCAACATTGCTTGTATATCGAGCGTTGGTGTGCAAACCCGCCAAGCTCTATCCGACACGTTGTTGACAAAGTCAGAGTTGGAATATCTTGGTCTCATTTTATGAGATTGGACACCTAAGGATTACCGACACGTTGTTGACAAAGTCAAAGTCGGCCTGCACAATCCGCCAAGCTCTTTACCTACTCTCCGTTAGTCCGCGAGGCAGTGCATGGGTGGTAAACCTTGGTCTTTTTAGGTGTATGTACTTAATCATAAATCTTAAAATTTTATAGAATAAAGAATAAACGATGATACCCAAACACTTCTTGACCTTATTGATTTGACTAGCCATACATGAGAAAATTAGAATACCACTTTGCAAACTGTGCCAAGCAAACTAAGAATTTATTTCATGGCTGCACTATGTTATCGACCGAACTAACTGGCCAAACTGGAATTTAACATTTGAAAACTTGATTTATATTGAAAATTTGTGACAAGTGGAGGTATCTAAAATAAAATCAACTGATTAGAAATTGTTAACTTAATTTGTTGTACCACTTTCCTGAAATACGTCGTGTTTTCATTTTTCGTTTTTATTTGCATATGTCCATTGCATTCATGTAGTTTCATTAGAATCATAGCATACTGCATTTGGATTTTGTGGGTAGTATCCGCTGAAAACCCTCACGAGACACCACTCGTCCTACTAGGGACACCTAGAGGTTTAACGGCTTGTTGCATACGCTCAATGCAATCGTGTTTCCTACGAAAGTGTGACCTATCTAGTTTAGTTTTTCATTTTTTGTTTTACTCGAGGACGAGTAAAAGATAAGTGTGGGGGTATTTGATTAACATAAAAATGTGTTTATTTTATGCTCGTATATTTTATCTGTTGTAAATAAATAAATGATACTTTGGTTACTTTTGTATGTTTTTATAGGATGTCAAGAAATGCCTCTTCCGTTTCAAATTAAAGGCCAACTACAGATAAAAAGCTACTTCCCCGTACTAAAATCATCTCAATCACAAAAGAAGTAGTAGCTCACTGGTAAAGGCATAGGAATTGGTGCGGAGAGACCTGAGTTCGAACCCCGTCAAGCTCATTTTTTTTTTGCCAAAGAAACGGAGCGCGTTCACACTGGCCCTTTGCTTTGAGAAATTTTTGGACTAGTGTTATGTTATATATATACATACACATATTCATGTGTATGTATTTATGATGTGCACCAGTTAACATTTCAGCAATAGCCATATTCTTATCATGGAATTAAATTCAAATCATTCAATTTCAATTAGAAGAATTTCTGATTGAATTGCTGCCAAGAAAGATCCATTGTGAAGATTTTATCCTTTGTGCCTTGGGATTCTAATAAGCATCCTTGTTTGGAAGAATCAATTACATGCACCAATCAAGTAGCCACATGAGAGAATTGAGAGATATGGAAAATATTTACCATGATATGCCAAATTTTTCTCCAATCAAGCTGAGTCAAGGAAGGCAAGAGATATTCATGAATGAGGAGGCCCATTTATTCATAGACCTAATTATTGTTTTCCCATTCTCATCTATAAATATGTGTTGTAACCATTGTAAAAATTCATTCTTCTGTACTCTCTTTTAGTTTTAATAAAGCTTTCTTTTCTTTAGTTTCTGCATTTTATTTTCATGGCAAATTGTGTTGTCTAGTCAATTAGATTTGCTAGAACACAATTTGCTATTGCTTCTATTTTTCTTACTAGTGATTGACCGTCTGATTAGATTCAGCGGTAATCCTAGTTTTTATTTTCAGTTGTTGATTTCTTTTCTGCAATTTTATTTCCAGTGTTCTATTTTATTTTAATCATTGAATTTATTACAGATCCGATTAGATTCGAATCTGTAGTGAATTTAATTGCAACTTTTATTCATAGTTTCAGTTTTTATTTTGCTTTGCGGAAAAAATCAACCTCTAAGCTTTGTCTAACTCGCCCAAGAGATTAGATAAATAATTGATTTAATTAAACCTCCCTGTGTTCGACCTGTATGCTACACACCTGTATGCTTGCAGAATTTATTACAAATGTCGCGCTTTTCTAATTCATAGACTAGCGACGATCACATAGCTTATACCTACACGATGCAACAGCGTCTTACCTACTAGCCCGGACCCATGCATGCACATGACTCCGTTGGACTTGCACTGTCATTGCTAACTCTTTATTGACCTCTTGCAATCAACCCCAGTAAGCGTGTCCCTGTCCTCGACCTAGTTCGAGCTCATATAGATACTAAAATGGGTTACTGGTTGAAAAGGGTCCACATACTTGACACAAGCTTCCCTCCTAAGCTTGGACCCCACTAGGAATTCCCACTTAACCCCTCTTTATCCCCATGTCTAATCACATGTCTCATCTTGGTTAAGTGCTTTTATTATGTTTCACATGCTACCCATGTTACCCACTTAACCCTTTATTATCCCCATGTCTAATCACATGTCTCATCTTGGTTAAGTGCTTTTATTATGTTTCACATGCTACCCATGTTACCCACTTAACCCTTTATTATCCCTATGTCTAATCACATGTCTTACCTTGGTTAAGTGTTCATTAATTCATTATAACTGTAATCTTGCAAGACCTCCCACATTAGAATACCGTTTGTAATTGCTGGATATGTCGGGTGGTTCCTGGCAGGCTTATACCGCAATTTGAATCTAACCTCATGTCTTTGCATTATTACGCATCTAATTTCTGCCTTTGACCTCTCATATTAGAATACCGTTTGTTGTTGCTGGATATGACGGGCGGTTCCGGGCAGGCTTATATCGCAATCCGAATCTAACCTCTTGTCATAGGCGTTCATTATCACTTTCTTGATTCAAGTCCCAATTATAAATCTTGGATTATAATATATTCCAATTACCCATAATTTCCAATCTAAATTATGTTTATAATTTTAACCCAAATTATGCCTATAATCTCATGTGCACAAGTTATGCCAAATTATGCCCAAACCAATTTCCATAGCCATCAACAATTTATGCCAAATCTCATTTTATTACACATTTCCCAAACTTTTCCCAATCATTCCAACATTATTCATATGTAAATCTCAACGCAATATGCTTAGGTTCGAAGTTATCCTAATATCAAAAGGAAAAAGGAAAAGAAGAAGGGGAGAGACTCAAAACATCAAAATTGACATAAACATATAAATAGGCATGTGAAATAAACAACGATAAAATAGATCAGATAGGCATATGATAATAGCAATGGGGTAAGAATCTGAAGGATAACAAATTACAAAACTTGATATGATTCATCTTATTTACAGACATATACATCAGATCCAATTTACAATCCTATCACAATAACTTTTTAATTTAATTATATGTGAAAGTGACATAAACTTACAGCGATAGGATCTAAAAGAAGAGAATTAGGCTTTGTTGTAGCAGATCTTGATCTTAGAATACCCTTATTTTGATTTGTCTTGGTGGAGAAGAAAGTTTAATTTAGATTAGAGCAGCATGGAGGCACTATGGATTAGGGTTGAATGAGATTAGGGTTAGGTTTAGGTGTTTATTTATAGATGTATTAGGTGAATTAGGACCTTTAGATTAGATTAGAAACCATCAGAACCGCTCAGATTAAAAAGACACGTCATCAGGGAACTATCTAGAAGTCTACAGATCTGGGCTCAGCCTGGGTGCACTTCCCAGGTGCGCCAGTGCATTCTTGTTCTGGCGCACTTTACAAATGCGCCAGTTGTTCTGGCCCATTTTCTTATTGTTCTGCCAAACTTCCATCGTCCATAACTCCTTCATACTGTATCCGTTTTACGCAAACTCAGACTCTATCTCAAGTAGAATTCTAAGACGAACGCAATGGCGTAACCCGTTTCACTTAATTCTTCTTCTATAAATTAAATATTCTTTAATTATCCCTTATGTCATGTTTTAAAATTATGGGGTGTTACATTCCCCCCTACTTGAAGGATTTCGCCCCCGAAATCTCGAAGCTGAAAGGAATGTATGTCCTGCCATCCATCATCCATCTACTCATCCATCAATAATGAGCATCCATTGTCCTTAAAAGATTTCTAATGCTTTCATGAACATATGCAAATTGTGTGTATATGTCCTTATCCTAATGCAAAATCAGGCAGTCTACTGATTCAATTGACCTCCTTAATGCAAAACATGATAGTGTCATGCGTCCATTATGTATGCAAAAGAATCCTAATGATACATATCATTTCTATATGAGTGCACAACCATTCATCCAAATGCAACATCCATATGATCACACATTCAATATACATCCATTAATTTAAATATGCACACTCACACATATGCAATATGAAAGTGATTGAGCCGAGCTAGTGCATGTTGTGTGTGTAAATGCATCCACAAGCAACCACTAGCAAACACTTACATCCACTTGCATCCACCAAATATAACATGTCTCAAACACATGTTTACAACCATAGGATTTTCTACCTAAAGATCGAAGATATAATGAGAGGATACACTAAACGATAGAACAAGTATAAACAAAGTGGTAGAAAAAGGGGAAGTTAAGAACAAACCCTCAAAAAGGAAAGGGTACAACGCATGTATTTTGTCTTCTATTTCCCAAGTCGCATCTTCTTGATCATCTCCCCATTGGACTTTAACCAACTTGACCTCTCGGTTGCGTAATTTCTTGACCTCCGATCCAAGGATGCATGTAGGAACTCGTCTAACTGTGGCATCTCGCTCTACTTCCACTTCTCTAAGCATGCTCGACTCTACTACTTCCACAGTATCGTGTAAACACTTCCTCAAATGTGACACATGAAATACGTCATGAACACCACTAAGCTTCTCAGGCAACTTCACTCTGTAGGCCATCTGTCCAATTCTTTCTGTAATGGGGAATGGCCCTACGAACCTTGGTGCCAATTTCCCTACAGATCCAAAACGAACTACATTCCTCAATGGTCATACTTTAATAAAAACTGTGTCTCTAACATTGAACTTAAGATCGGTTCTTCTCTTATCAGCGTATGACTTCTGCCGATCTTGTGCCGTCTTCATGCGTCTTCGAATCAAGTCTATCTTCTCCGAAGTTTTTCTAACCATCTCGGGCCCAAGCAAAATCATATCTGTAGATTCCCGCGAACAAGTTGGTGATCGACAAGGTCGTCCATATAGAGCTTCGAAAGGTGCCATACCAATACTAGTATGATAGCTGTTGTTGTAGGCGAATTCTACCAATGGAAGGTGTTCTTCCCATGTCCCTCCAAAATCCAAGATGCATACTCTCAAAAGATCTTCTAGAATCTTATTCACTCTTTCTATTTGGCCGTCCGTCTGAGGGTGATAAGCGGTGCTCAAACACAATTGCGTTCCTACCGCCTCTTGCACGCTCTTCCAAAACTCATTAGTGAAAATGGGATCTCGATCGCTTAAGATACTAGAAGGTATGCCGTGTAGACGAACTATCTCTCAGAGATAAACAAATGCTAACCATGTCGCTGTTCTTTTACTCTTAACGGGAATGAAATAGGCGTTCTTGGTAAGTCTATCTACTACTACCCAATTCCCCGTATTACCCTTCCTTGACCTCGACAACCCATCGACGAAATCCATGGAGACACTTTCCCATTTCCATTGTGGAACCTTTAAAGGGTGAAGCAAACCACCAGGCTTCTTTTGCTCAACCTTGACTTGCTGGCACACTAAGCATCTAGAAACGAACTCAGCCACATCCTTCTTCATTCCGGCCCAAAAGAAAACTCGTTTCATGTCCTTATACATCTTGTCACCACCGGGATGTATGGTCATCTTAGAACGATGTGCTTCTTCAAGGATTGTCCTTATCAAACTCTCATCTCGTGATATGCAAAGTCTCCCATCCCTATGCAACCAACCTTTTTCATCTATAGTATACCTACTAAGATGGCTCGAAGACTCCCCTCTTATGAGCTTGTCTACTATCTCTATCAGCTGTGGGTCATCTCGCTGTGCCGCACCTATCTGTCCCAAAAGCGTAGGTCGCACCTTTAATGATGCCAACAAACCGGGTACATAATCGATAGAGGGTCTAATGTCAAAGGTAGATATATACTCTAAACTCTACCGCTCGACAAACAAAGGACTCAAAGTCAACTTCTTTCTACTCAAGGCGTCAGCTACAATGTTACCCTTGCCAAGGGTATATGCAATCTCAAAATCATAGGATGCTAAGAACTCCATCCACTTCTGTTGCCTTAAGTTTAGATCATTTTGAGAGAAAAGGTATTTTAGTGACTTATGGTCTGTATACAACTTGTAACAACCCGTATTTTCAATAACCTGTAATAACATAAATCGAGGCAGAATTTAATTCTAAAATGGGAATCAAGGGAAACGGGCTATGCCATTGCGTTCGTCTCGGAAAAATACGCGAAATAGAGTCCGAGTTTTCGAAAATCGGAGTCCGTATGACCAAGATATGGCCTCGCGAAGTTTCACGAAAATTCCCAAATTAAAGTATACTTAATTAAGTGAAATGGGTTGTGTAGATATATATATATATATATATATATTGATATATATATATATATATATATATATAATTGAAAATTTAATAAATAAATATGCAAAAATGCTCAAAACAGCGAATTGGGAGAGGGGAATAACCGAACCGGCCGATTTTTGAAGTCGACCCGAGCCCGCTGGGTCGACTAGGGGTTAATCCAGGGTGTTTGGCTGTCAACCCGTGGGCCGATTCGCTCAAGTGCAGATTTTGCATTTGAATGGTTCTCATGGTCCATCTTTAATCTAAAGGCCCTAGATGGTTCCTACACTTGACTTCTTCCCCAAGACATGCTTTGATGGCTTGGATTGAATCTAGGGTTAATCCTATGGCCTAAAACACTTGCCTAATCTATAAATAAGACCCTAACCTACCCTAATTCATTCATAATTAAACCTAGTGACTAAACTATGGCAAAATGCTAGCTCTCATGGCCTCCACTAATTTTATGAAGAGGGTTGCATACTAATCACTCTCTAATCAACTTCTAATCCCTTCTTAGCATCTTAATCTTCTTCATTTGGTGTTCAAAGTTGCTAGTTGTGAGTTTCTATCACTTTGATGATCTTTTGGTAAACTAATTAGATGAGATGTGATGAGATTTATGGTTTTGTATGTGGGTTAATGAGCTTTGAATCATATGATATGATGTTAGCATTAATCTTATGTTTATGCATGTTGAGTATGTAAGCTTATGCAAGTTTAATATGATGTATGTTATGTTTGCATGATGCTAAATATGCAAGTTGTGGGCTATGTAATCATATGCATGTTATGCAAGTTCATGGTAATATGCTATGCAAGTTACATGTATGTAAATATGCAAGTTACATGTTTGTTAATATGCAAGTTACATGTATGTAAATATGCAAGTTACATGTTTGTTAATATGCAAGTTACATGTTTGTTAATATGCAAGTTACATGTATGTAAATATGCAAGTTACATGTTTCTTTATATGCAAGTTACATGTTTGTTAATATGCAAGTTACATGTATGTAAATATGCAAGTTACATGTTTATTAATATGCAAGTTCATGATGACACATTATGCAAGTCTATAAGCTAATATGCAAGTTTGTTATGCAAAATGAATATGTAAGTTATGTGACATATTATATGCAAGTTATGTGACATGTTATGCAAGTTCATATGCAAGTTATGTGGTTGTTAATATGCAAGATGGCACCTTTGAAACATGTTCATTCATATGCAAGTTGACACCTTTTATATGTGTTATATCATGAACGAAATTACGTGGGAACGATGGGGTAATTAAATGCATAAGTTAATAAGATTGTGTGAAATTAATATAATTATGCATAACACAAAATAAATAAACATAGTATGGGAATTTGCCTATTTGGTTAGGTGTACCCATACTATGTGTTGGGAATTTACCTATTGAGTTAGGTCTACCCCATGGGAATTTACCTATTAAGTTAGGTCTACCCATGTTAAGAAAACTTGATTAATTAGGGATAATTAATATAAAATTATGAGGGTGATTAATTAGGTGTAATTAATTGACTAAGACACGAGGTTGGACTCAGTTGTAGCGTAAAACTGCCCGGACCCAACCGGCTTAACCAGTTGCTACAAATGTTAGCCCAATGTGAGAGGTCTTAGGCACAAACTAAATACGTAATTAATGTAAAGACACGAGGTTAGACTCTGTTATGACATAAGGCTGCCCGGACCCAACCGGCTTAACCAGCGGTCATAAAAGACAGTCTAATGTGAGAGGTCTTTACAAAGGTTACGTTCTTAATTAATTAATTAAGAAACACTTAACCACATTAGCATGTAGAGGGACATGAGGGGTTAAGTGGGTGCCTCGGGTGGCATGAGAAAATCTAGTGGTTGCCTTGGGTGGCAATAGAAAATACGATTAGAATACTTAACCAAAATGGAACATGTAATTAAAACATGATTAAAGGGTTAAGTGGGATATACTAGAAAAAGGGACAAGCTTAGGTGGGTAGCTTGTGGAGGCCCATTTCAACCAGTAACCCATACGTATCTTTGTGGGCTCGACCCATGTCGAGGACGGGACACGCATACTGGGCTTGACTGTAAGAGGCAAACGGGTTAGCGGTGGCAACGCAAGTCCAACGGGCTTCATATGCGTGAGTGGGCCCGGGCTGGTAGGTAAGCCGTTGTTGCATCGAGTAGATATAAGCCGTGCACCTTTAGTTCCATCAGGTTGCCACATTGGGGAATGATACATCCCACGGTGGGGCCAGCACGGGTATCTACGTTAGGGAGCCGATCGAATGGGAAGTAGTGTGTACACCTAGTGGATTGTAGGGCCCCGTGGCGCCTACTTGGTCACTTAGGGGTACGCAGGTACTAATTAGTAAATTTTATAAGTCCTTGGGTGGGATCAACCTTTAAGTTAGGAACGACTGGTGTGGTGCAGTTTAGTAATTTACCTTAGGGAGGGTAGATGCGTCTTTATCCTTTATCTTCGTTCAGTTGACTGCTTAGGGTAGCCATTCATCCCTATATGTTACCGTATATCAGTTTATGTCTTCTCTGGTTACTTTAACGATTGTATTGTTAAAGTTATAGGACTCGCTCAGACTTATGTCTGACCCCGTTGTTTTTATCTTTTTCCCAACCCTCAGGTCCTACGGTGGATCCTAGCAGTAGTGGAGCTTGATCGGATTGCTGTTCCAGTCTTTAGGAGCTTGGATAGATGTAAAGCTCCAGTTATCCAGTTATCTTTTCTTTTGTTTGGCTATTGTATGAGAGTGGGATTATGTACTTCTTTATTTTGATGGATATTGTACTTGACCTTTATTGTGGTTTTATGATGTAACCAGACATGTTTTACTTCCGCTGTTATGAGATGATGTTTTAAAATTTCAAGTACTATTTATATCTGTCTTGTTGTAATTTTTCTGTTCTATATTCACTAAAATACTCCACCGATGCTATGGCATTCCCTTAGTGAGTGATCATAGCGGGAGTGGGGTGTTACACGTGGTATCAGAGCTTAAGGTTACCAGAACAGATAAAATTTTTGAGAAAAACTACTTTCTAAGAGTATTTTCGAAGAAAGTATTTTTAAAAGCATGTCTTCTAAGAGAAAAAGTTTTTGAAAAAGAAAAGCATAATCCCCAATAGCCATATCTTTATCTTTCGGAATCTCCTTTTTGAATCTTTCCTCTTTCGTTTCAGCATGGCTGAAGATCTTAACATCCCGGAGGGTTTAGTTATACCACTATGGTATAGGAGGTTGCAAGAGGCTAGGGCCGCGGCTGCGGGTCCGGCCAATGCTACTACACCAGAGACAACCGCTCCTCCTCCTCAGCCTAGAGTGGATAATTTTGCTAAGGTTTGCAAGGAGTTCAAGGCTATAGGAGGAAAACCTTTTCTTGGTTCAGAGACTTTCGTAGAGGCTAGAGATTGGCTTAAGGAAGTGGAAGAGTTGCTAGATATCTTTGAAGTGGAAGAGGGAAAGAAAGTCAAGTTGGCGGCTTGGTTAATGAAGGGAGAGGCCTCATTCTGGTGGGAGGTCACTAATGGAGAACGCCCTGTTGACTCTTGGGCAGATTTTAAGCAAAGGTTTGGGGCTAAGTTTCTCTCAAGGGCGGAAGAGAATCTGTTTATGGAGAAGTTCTTGAATTTGAAGCAAGGGAATCTCACGGTGAAAGAATATGTCAACAAATTCAATCAATTAGCAAGGTTTGGCATAGAGTTGGTGAATACACCGGAGAAGAAGGCTTTGAGGTTCGTTAGAGGCTTGAACGAACCATTGCAAGGAATAGCTATGACTCACATTCCTATGGGGGCCACTTTTGAGAAGCTTGTCTACATGGCACTTATGCATGAGGATGATAAGAATTCTAAGGCACCAGAGAAAAAGGGGGATCAGAAGAAACCGCAACAGCAACAACAAGGCAAGGGCGGAAAAGGCAATGGTGACAAAAAGAAGACGAAGAAGAAGTGCTTCAATTGTGGAACACCAGGACACCTTAGTAAGGATTGTCGCAAAAAGAAGAAGACCGGTTGCTTTCATTGTGGTGAAGCAGGGCATCTTGTGAAAAACTGCCCAAAGAAGGGGCAGAAGACGGGGTCTACCTCAGGAGGCCAGGTGCAAGCTCTTATAGCACCACCTCAGTCAGGGGGGCAAGTTCAGGTTCTCTCAGTTCCACCGATTCAGCAGAGAGGTAGAACTATTTCCGTTGAAAGTCTGGTTTTTCTGTTTGATCATCCAGTTCGTACTTTGTTTGACTCTGGCGCATCGCATTCTTTTATCTCATCATCGTTAGTTGAGTCACTGCACTTAGACACCAGTCTAGTTGATGATCCCTTGGTTGTCTCAAACCCAATTGGGGGCTCCATATATCTGTCTATGATATGTTTGGGTTTGAAGATTTCTATACTTAGCGTTGAGTTTAGATGTGATGCTTTTGTATTGGGCTTCACGGGCTATGGGTTGATCTTGGGCATGGACTGGTTATCCAGTAATGGTGCCGTTCTTGATTGCGAAAGGAGAGTTGTCAGGCTCATGACCCGCTTGGGTAACACTCTCGAGATCTCTTGCAATCCCATGGAATCTGTTTTGCTAAGTTATCTTGAATCGCTCGATGCTTCGGTCGAGAGTTTGTGTTCTGTCAGAGTAGTCCGGGAATATCCGGATGTGTTTGAAGAAGTAAAGGGTTTGCCTCCGAAGCGGGAGATAGATTTCCGAATTTATTTGGTGGATAATGCCAAACCAGTGTCTTTGCCAGTACGCCACATGGCTCCTCGTGAGAGAAGAGAACTTCATAAGCAAGTAGGGGAGTTGCTTGAGAAGGGGTTCATAAGGCGAAGTATATCGGAGTGGGGAGCTCTAGTAGTGTTTGCCACAAAGGCGGATGGGTCCCTCAGACTTTGTGTGGATTATAGAGAACTTAATAAGCTCACGAAGAAGAATAGACACCCATTACCGAGGATAGATGATCTCTTTGATCAGTTGGTTGGCGCGTCAGTATTTTCGCAGATGGACTTAGCTACAGGGTTTCATCAGTTAAGAGTGGCGGAGGACAGTATAGAGAAGACTGCTTTCCGGACTCCGGATGGTTTTTATGAGTGGCTAGTGATGCCATTTGGGTTGACAAACGCCCCCGCATACTTTGTTGATCTCATGAGTAGAGTGTTCAGAGAGTATCTGAATAAGTTTGTAGTAGTTTTTGTGGATGACATCTTGGTCTTTTCCAAGAATGAAGAAGAGCATGCCTTACATCTCAAGGAAGTGTTGGAGACTCTTCGAGCGCATAGTCTTAAAGCTAAATTCTCTAAATGCCATTTTTGGAGAAGAGAAGTGCGATTCTTAGGGCATGTGGTCTCTAAGGAAGGGATAGCTGTGGATCCCGCAAAGATAGTATCTATCCAGGATTGGAAAGTTCCTAGAAATGCTACCGAGGTAAGAAGTTTCTTGGGGTTGGCAGGATATTATAGGAAGTTCATCAAAGACTTCGCGAAGATATCAGCCCCATTAACCCGCTTGACGAAAAAGAATCTGGTTTTCTCGTGGGATGTAGATTGTGATGATGCTTTCCGACGGTTAAAGAGAGCTTTGACCACCGCTCCAGTTTTAGTGCTCCCGGATGGGAGTAAGCCGTTTGTTGTTTATACCGATGCTTGTGGAACAGGATTAGGCGCAGTCTTGATGCAGGAGGGAAGGGTAATAGCCTATGGAGGGAGACAATTGAGAGTGCATGAGAAGAATTACCCTACCCATGATCTAGAGTTGGCCGCGATTGTTTTCGCACTTAAGTCTTGGCGCCATTATCTTCTTGGTGAGAGATTCGAGTTGTTCACCGACCATAAATCATTGAAGTACTTATTCTCTCAGAAGGATTTAAACTTAAGACAGCAAAGGTGGATGGAGTTCTTAGCATCCTATGATTTCGAGATAGCGTATACCCCTGGTAAGGGTAACGTGGTGGCAGACGCCTTAAGTAGAAAAAGGCTATCTTTGAGTCCATTGTTCGTGGAACGACGAAGCTTGGAGTTTCTTTCTTTGTTTGACTTCAGACCTTCTGTTGATTTTGTACCTGGTTTGTTGGCATCCTTGGAGGTTAGACCTACTCTTTTGAGACGGATTGGCGAGGCTCAGCGAGACGACCCACAGTTGGTTGTGTTGGTAGAGAAGCTTATAAGAGGGGAGTCGTCCAGCCATTTGGGTAGATACACCATAGATGATAAGGGATGGTTGCATAGAGACGGTAGACTTTGTGTACCGCAAGATGAGGGTTTGAAGAAGGCTATTTTGGATGATGCACATCGTTCAAGAATGACTATTCATCCCGGTGGAGACAAAATGTACCAAGACATGAAGAGAGTTTTCTTCTGGGCCGGTATGAAGAAAGATGTGGCCGAGTATGTGGCTAGATGCTTAGTGTGCCAACAAGTTAAAGTGGAGCAAAGGAAACCCGGTGGGTTGCTACACCCATTGGAAGTTCCACAGTGGAAGTGGGATAGTGTCTCGATGGATTTCATCGACGGGTTACCGAGATCGAGGAAGGGCAATACGGGAATTTGGGTTGTGGTAGACAGACTTACCAAGAGTGCCCATTTTATACCCGTAAAGAGTAAGAGGACCGCTCCATGGCTTGCTTCAGTCTATGTTAGAGAGATTGTTAGATTGCATGGCGTACCATCCAGCATTGTGAGTGATCGAGATCCTATTTTCACTAGTGAGTTTTGGAGAAGTTTGCAAGAGGCGGTAGGGACTCAGTTGTGTTTGAGCACCGCATATCATCCTCAGACGGACGGTCAGACTGAGAGGGTGAACCGTATCTTAGAAGATCTTTTGAGGCTTTGTATCTTGGATTTTGGAGGTACATGGGAAGAACATCTTCCTTTGGTGGAGTTCGCATATAATAACAGCTTTCAGTCCAGTATTGGTATGGCTCCTTTCGAAGCTCTTTATGGAAGGCCTTGTCGATCTCCTACATGTTGGTGGGAATCTACGGATAAGATCTTGCTTGGGCCGGATATGGTTAGAGAGACTTCAGAGAAGATTGATTTAATTCGAAAAAGGATGAAAGCAGCGCAAGATAGACAGAAATCTTATGCGGATCGGAGAAGGACGGATCTTGAGTTTGAGGTTGGGGACATGGTTTTTGTCAAAGTATCTCCATTGAGAAATGTTGTTCGCTTTGGGTCCGTAGGGAAGTTAGCACCGAGATTTGTTGGGCCGTTTCCTATTAAGGAAAGGATTGGACGGATGGCATATAGGGTGGAGTTGCCCGACAGACTTAGTGGTGTTCATGATGTATTCCATGTATCACATTTGAGGAAGTGCTTACATGAGACCGCGGAGGTGGTAGAGCCGAGCTTGCTTAGAGATGTAGAGGTAGAGCGTGATGCGACGATTCGACGAGCTCCTACTCGCATCCTTGGGTCAGAAACTAGGAAGTTGAGGAACAGAGAAGTTCAGCTAGTTAAAGTGCAATGGGGAGATGACGAAAGCAATGCTACTTGGGAGACGGAAGCAAAGATGCGTTCTTTGTATCCATTTCTTTTTGAGAGTATGTCTTTTAACTTCTCCTTTATTGCTTGTCTAGTACTTATCTTATCTTTAGTATATCCTCTCGCTAATACCTATGACCTTTAGATAGGGTAAAACCTATGGTTGAAACATGTGTTTGAAACATGTTATGGTTGATGGATGCATATGGATGCAATTGTTTGCTAGTGGTTGCTCGTGGATGCATATACACACACATTAGGCACTAGATCGGCTCAGTCACTTCATGTTGCATATTGCATAAATGGATGTGGTAGTTAGATTGATGGATGTATCATGGCTGTGTTATCATATGGATGATGCATTTTTGTGTATGGTTGTGCACGCATGTAGAAATTTGTATGTGTCAATAGGGTTTCGCATACATATTGGATGCATGGCACTATCATGGTTTGCATTAAGGAGGTTTACTGTATCAGTAACCGCCTGATTTTCGCATTAGGTAAGTACATATACACACACTTTTGCATATATCCATCCAGCATTTAGAATCTTGTAAGGACAATGATTGCTCGTGGATGATGCTTTGAGTAGATGGATGATTGGATGGTAGGATACGTTCTTCCTAACTTGAAGATTTCGGGGACGAAATCCTTTAAGGAGGGGAGAATGTAACAACCCGTATTTTCAATAACCTGTAATAACATAAATCGAGGCAGAATTTAATTCTAAAATGGGAATCAAGGGAAACGGGCTATGCCATTGCGTTCGTCTCGGAAAAATACGCGAAATAGAGTCCGAGTTTTCGAAAATCGGAGTCCGTATGACCAAGATATGGCCTCGCGAAGTTTCACGAAAATTCCCAAATTAAAGTATACTTAATTAAGTGAAATGGGTTGTGTAGATATATATATATATATATATATATTGATATATATATATATATAATTGAAAATTTAATAAATAAATATGCAAAAATGCTCAAAACAGCGAATTGGGAGAGGGGAATAACCGAACCGGCCGATTTTTGAAGTCGACCCGAGCCCGCTGGGTCGACTAGGGGTTAATCCAGGGTGTTTGGCTGTCAACCCGTGGGCCGATTCGCTCAAGTGCAGATTTTGCATTTGAATGGTTCTCATGGTCCATCTTTAATCTAAAGGCCCTAGATGGTTCCTACACTTGACTTCTTCCCCAAGACATGCTTTGATGGCTTGGATTGAATCTAGGGTTAATCCTATGGCCTAAAACACTTGCCTAATCTATAAATAAGACCCTAACCTACCCTAATTCATTCATAATTAAACCTAGTGACTAAACTATGGCAAAATGCTAGCTCTCATGGCCTCCACTAATTTTATGAAGAGGGTTGCATACTAATCACTCTCTAATCAACTTCTAATCCCTTCTTAGCATCTTAATCTTCTTCATTTGGTGTTCAAAGTTGCTAGTTGTGAGTTTCTATCACTTTGATGATCTTTTGGTAAACTAATTAGATGAGATGTGATGAGATTTATGGTTTTGTATGTGGGTTAATGAGCTTTGAATCATATGATATGATGTTAGCATTAATCTTATGTTTATGCATGTTGAGTATGTAAGCTTATGCAAGTTTAATATGATGTATGTTATGTTTGCATGATGCTAAATATGCAAGTTGTGGGCTATGTAATCATATGCATGTTATGCAAGTTCATGGTAATATGCTATGCAAGTTACATGTATGTAAATATGCAAGTTACATGTTTGTTAATATGCAAGTTACATGTATGTAAATATGCAAGTTACATGTTTGTTAATATGCAAGTTACATGTTTGTTAATATGCAAGTTACATGTATGTAAATATGCAAGTTACATGTTTCTTTATATGCAAGTTACATGTTTGTTAATATGCAAGTTACATGTATGTAAATATGCAAGTTACATGTTTATTAATATGCAAGTTCATGATGACACATTATGCAAGTCTATAAGCTAATATGCAAGTTTGTTATGCAAAATGAATATGTAAGTTATGTGACATATTATATGCAAGTTATGTGACATGTTATGCAAGTTCATATGCAAGTTATGTGGTTGTTAATATGCAAGATGGCACCTTTGAAACATGTTCATTCATATGCAAGTTGACACCTTTTATATGTGTTATATCATGAACGAAATTACGTGGGAACGATGGGGTAATTAAATGCATAAGTTAATAAGATTGTGTGAAATTAATATAATTATGCATAACACAAAATAAATAAACATAGTATGGGAATTTGCCTATTTGGTTAGGTGTACCCATACTATGTGTTGGGAATTTACCTATTGAGTTAGGTCTACCCCATGGGAATTTACCTATTAAGTTAGGTCTACCCATGTTAAGAAAACTTGATTAATTAGGGATAATTAATATAAAATTATGAGGGTGATTAATTAGGTGTAATTAATTGACTAAGACACGAGGTTGGACTCAGTTGTAGCGTAAAACTGCCCGGACCCAACCGGCTTAACCAGTTGCTACAAATGTTAGCCCAATGTGAGAGGTCTTAGGCACAAACTAAATACGTAATTAATGTAAAGACACGAGGTTAGACTCTGTTATGACATAAGGCTGCCCGGACCCAACCGGCTTAACCAGCGGTCATAAAAGACAGTCTAATGTGAGAGGTCTTTACAAAGGTTACGTTCTTAATTAATTAATTAAGAAACACTTAACCACATTAGCATGTAGAGGGACATGAGGGGTTAAGTGGGTGCCTCGGGTGGCATGAGAAAATCTAGTGGTTGCCTTGGGTGGCAATAGAAAATACGATTAGAATACTTAACCAAAATGGAACATGTAATTAAAACATGATTAAAGGGTTAAGTGGGATATACTAGAAAAAGGGACAAGCTTAGGTGGGTAGCTTGTGGAGGCCCATTTCAACCAGTAACCCATACGTATCTTTGTGGGCTCGACCCATGTCGAGGACGGGACACGCATACTGGGCTTGACTGTAAGAGGCAAACGGGTTAGCGGTGGCAACGCAAGTCCAACGGGCTTCATATGCGTGAGTGGGCCCGGGCTGGTAGGTAAGCCGTTGTTGCATCGAGTAGATATAAGCCGTGCACCTTTAGTTCCATCAGGTTGCCACATTGGGGAATGATACATCCCACGGTGGGGCCAGCACGGGTATCTACGTTAGGGAGCCGATCGAATGGGAAGTAGTGTGTACACCTAGTGGATTGTAGGGCCCCGTGGCGCCTACTTGGTCACCTAGGGGTACGCAGGTACTAATTAGTAAATTTTATAAGTCCTTGGGTGGGATCAACCTTTAAGTTAGGAACGACTGGTGTGGTGCAGTTTAGTAATTTACCTTAGGGAGGGTAGATGCGTCTTTATCCTTTATCTTCGTTCAGTTGACTGCTTAGGGTAGCCATTCATCCCTATATGTTACCGTATATCAGTTTATGTCTTCTCTGGTTACTTTAACGATTGTATTGTTAAAGTTATAGGACTCGCTCAGACTTATGTCTGACCCCGTTGTTTTTATCTTTTTCCCAACCCTCAGGTCCTACGGTGGATCCTAGCAGTAGTGGAGCTTGATCGGATTGCTGTTCCAGTCTTTAGGAGCTTGGATAGATGTAAAGCTCCAGTTATCCAGTTATCTTTTCTTTTGTTTGGCTATTGTATGAGAGTGGGATTATGTACTTCTTTATTTTGATGGATATTGTACTTGACCTTTATTGTGGTTTTATGATGTAACCAGACATGTTTTACTTCCGCTGTTATGAGATGATGTTTTAAAATTTCAAGTACTATTTATATCTGTCTTGTTGTAATTTTTCTGTTCTATATTCACTAAAATACTCCACCGATGCTATGGCATTCCCTTAGTGAGTGATCATAGCGGGAGTGGGGTGTTACACAACTCAAACCTCTCACCAAGCAAGTAATGGCGCCAAGACTTAAGCGCAAAAACTATGGCAGCTAATTCTAAGTCATGGGTAGGGTAATTCCTCTCATGGACCTTCAACTGCCTTCCACTATAACATATTACCCTTCCCTCTTGCATCAAAACTGCGCCCAGCCCTGTCCCGTAAGCATCGGTATACACTGTGAACGGTTTACTCCCATCAGGCAAAACTAAAACTGGGGTTGTCGTCAATGCCCTCTTCAATCGTTGAAAAGCATCATCATAGTCAACATCCCAAGAAAAGGTCAAATTCTTTTCCGTTAACCGAGTAAGTGGGGCTGATATCTTAGCAAAGTCATTGATGAACTTTCTATAATAGCCCGCCAAACCAACAAAACTTCTTACTTCCGTTGCATTCTTAGGAATCTTCCAATCTTGGATTGCCACTACCTTTGCGAGATCCACTGTTATCCCTTCTTTAGAGACCACATGCCCTAGGAATCTTACCTCCTTCCTCCAAAAGTGACATTTGGAGAACTTAGCCTTAAGCTGATGTACTCGAAGGGTCTCTAAAACTTCCTTAAGATGTAAGGCATGCTCTTCCTCATTTCTTGAGAAGATCAGGATATCATCTACAAAGACTACTACAAATTTGTTTAAAAACTCCCTAAACACCCTACTCATCGAGTCCAGGAAATATGTTGGTGCATTCGTCAAACCAAAAGGCATGACGAGCCATTCAAAGAAATCATCTAGAGTCCTAAATGCTGTCTTACCTATGTTGTCCTCAGCCACCTTTAACTGATGAAATCCTGTAGCTAAATCCAACTGCGAGAAAACCGAAGCACCAACCAACTGATCGAATAAGTCATCTATCCTCGGTAAAAGGTGTCTGTTCTTCTTCGTGAGCTTATTCAGCTCCCTATAGTCCACGCACAATCTAAGCGAACCATCAGCCTTCGTGGCAAAAACAACTGGAGCACCCCACTCCGAGATACTTCTTCTTATGAACCCTTTCTCAAGCAACTCTTACACTTGTTTACTAAGCTCCCTCCTTTCTCTTGGAGCCATGTGGCGCACAGGCAATGCAACTAGATTTGCATTGTCCACCAAGTATATACGGAAATATATATCGCGTTTTGGAGGTAAGCCCCTAACCTCCTCAAAGTCATCTGCATACTCACGGACTACTCAAACATATTGCAAATCATCAATAGATGTGTCAAGAGATTCTAGGTAGCTAAGCATAACAGAACCCTTAGGGTCGCACGAGATATCGAGAGTATTACCCAAACTAGTTAATAGTATAACTACCCTCTTTTCACAGTCGAGAATGGCACCATACCTGGCTAGCCAATCCATTCCTAGAATCAACCCATAGCCTGTGAAACCAAGCACATAAGCATTGCATTCGAACTCAACGCCATACACAGATATTCTCCAATCCCGACATAACATAGACAGATGAGCCGTACCCCCAATAGGATTTGAGACAACAATGAGATCCACTACTATACTAGTATCTAGGTGCAGAGACTCAACAACAAAAGAAGATATAAACAAATGTGAAGTGCCAAAATCAAACAAAGTACGTACAGGATGATCGAAAAGGAAAATCAAACTTTCAACAGAAATGTTCCTACCTCTCTGTTGCATAGCTGCTATGAGAGCATAACCTGCCCTCCAGAAGTAGATCCCGTCCTCTGTCCTTGCCCTTGTCCTTGCCTCCTTGGGCAGTCTTTAATCATATATCCTGCCTCACCGCATTGGAAGCAACCAGTCCTCTTCTTCTTCCTACAGTCCTTCTTCAAATGGCTAGGTATTCCACAATTATGAAACTTTCTTTTTTCTGATCCCTTGTTATCCTTACCGCCCTTCTTTTGTTGTTTTTGTGCCTTCTTTGGATCCCCTTTCTTATCCTGTGCCTTATCTACATTAGCACCTTTCTCCTCTTCATGTATCAACGCCATATCAACAAGATTCTCGAAAGTAGCCCCCATAGGAACGTGGGACATAGCCAACCCGTGTAATGGTTCATTCAGACCCTTGGCAAATCTCAAGGCCTTCTTATGTGGTGTATTAACTAATTCCATACCAAATCTTACTAACCATGTTAAACTTGTTAATGTACTCCTTTATAGACAAACTCCCTTGTTTCAAAGCTAAGAACCTCTCCATGTATAAACTCTCCTCTGCCTGTGAAAGAAATTTCTACTCGAACCTTTGTCTAAAATCCATCAACGTCTCCACTGCACGTCCCCCATTAGTTACTTCCCACCAAAAGAAAGTTTCATCCTTCATCAACCAAGACTCTAGCTGAACCTTCCTTCCATCGTCTATTTCAAAGATACCAAACAAATTGTCCATTTCCTTGAGCCAATTCCGAGCCTCAACAAACGTCTCAATTCCAAAAAACAGTTTTCCGCCCATCACACGGAAGTCTTTGCGTATATTAGAAAAAGCGTCTGCACAGGGAGGAGGAGGAGGAGCGGGTGCAGCTGGGGGAGAAGGTACGTTTTCTGGGCCTGTGGCAGTAGCCCTAGCCTCCAAATACCTTCTGAACCAGCCTGGTATCTGTACGCCCTCGGGTATATCGGGCTCCCCAGACATGATGAAAGGAAAAAGGAAGAGATTCAGACAGAGAATCGAAAGAAAGATATATGGCTTTTGGGGATTATGTTTTTCATAATAAACATTTCTCTTGAAAATACCTTCTTTAAAACATGTTTTTGAAAATACTTCTTTTTTAAAAATGCTTTTGAGAACAGTTTTCAAAATCTTTTATCTGTTCTGTTAACCTTTAGCTCAGATACCATGTGTAACACCGCACGTCCGTTAATCTTACTCACTAAGGGAATGCATTAACTTTCATGGAGCGTTATAAGAGTATAGAACAGAACATCACACGACAGATATATAAATGGTACTTAAATCCAAGTACACAAATATCCATCTTGAAAAAAAATTATTATCAGAGTACATAAAAGAAAAACCATAATCCAACTCCAAATAGCCATAATGAAAAAGAGATAAAGCTGAGCATTACTTTCAACACTTCTAGGCACTTCAAGAAGAAAGAGATCCGAGTCAAGCTTCACTAATGCCACCCTGAGGACCTGTAGGGGAGGGAGAAAGAAAAGAGGTGAAACAAAAAGGGTCAGACATAAGTCTGGCGAGTCTAGTGACTTTAACAATATAATCGGTAACTTAACAGGATAAGAACATAAACTGGATATAAGAGATGACTGTAACATAAGCAGATATGACAAGGTAAGCAAGATAGGACATCAACTGCGCTCCTAACCACTATAAGATATGCTCTTCACCATACCAACATACTGGTTACATATTAAAAGATGATCCCTCCCTACTAATCATAATAATGGTAGCTTTGTGTGCTCCTGGCTACTCTCATAGGTGCCCACTTGCTCCTACCACAACTAGTTGTACCCACTACCCTTCCCATTCGATCGGCTCCCTAACTCGTAGATACCTGTGCTGGTCCCACAATAGGGTGTATCGCTCCCTAAGGTGGCAACCCCGATACTACTGAAATGCACAGCTTATACCTACATGATGCAACAACATCTTACCAACCAGCCCGGACTCACGCACGCACATGACTCCGTTGGACTTGCACTGCCATCGCTAACTCTTTATTGACCTCTTATAATCAACCCAATAAGTGTGTCCCTATCCTCAACTTAGTTCGAGCTCATAAAGATACTAAAATGGGTTACTGGTTGAAAAGGGTCCACACACTTGACACAAGCTTCCCTCCAAAGCTTGGTCCCCACTAGGAATTCCCACTTAACTCCTCTTTATCCCCATGTCTAATCACATGTCTCATATTGGTTAAGTGCTTTTATTATGTTTCACATGCTACCCAGGTTACGCCCTTAACCCTTTATTATCCACATGTCTAATCACATGTCTCATCTTGGTTAAGTGCTTTTATTATGTTTCACATGCTACCCATGTTACCCACTTAACCCTTTATTATCCCCATGTCTAATCACATGTCTTATCTTGGTTAAGTGTTCATTAATTCATTATAACCGTAATCTTGCAAGACCTGCCACAGTAGATTACCGTTTGCGGCTGCTGGATATGCTAGGCGGTTCCAGGCAGGCTTATACCGCAATCTGAATCTAACCTCGTGTCTTTGCATTATTACCATCTGATTTCTTCCTTTGACCTCTTACATTAGACTACCGTTTGCGGTTGCTGGATATGTCGGGCGGTTCCGGGCAGGCTTATACCGCAATCTGAATCTAACCTCCTATCTTAGGCGTTCATTATCACTTTCTTGATTCAAGTCCCAATTTCAAATCTTGGATTATAATATATTCCAATTACCTATAATTTCCAATTTAAATTATGTTTATAATTTTAACCCAAATTATGCCTATAATCTAATGTATACAAGTTATGCCAAATTATGCCCAAACCAATTTCCATAGCCATCAACAATTTATGCCAAATCTCATTTTATTACACATTTCCCAAACTTTTCCCAATCATTCCAACGTTATTCGTACGTAAATCTCAATGCAATATGCTTTGGCTCGAAGTTAGCCTAATATCAAAAGGAAAAAGGAAAAGAGAAGGGGAGAGAATCAAAACATCAAAATTGGCATAAACATATAAATAGGCATGTGAAATGAATAACGATAAAATAGATCAGATAGGAATATGATAATAGCAATTTGGTATGAATCTGAAGGATAACAAATTACAAAACTTGATATGGTTCATCTTATTTACAGGCATATACATCAGATCCAATTTACAATCCTATCACAATTACTTTTTAATTTAATTATATGTGAAAGTGGCATAAACTCACAGCGATTGGATCTAAAAGAAGAGAATTAGACTTGTTGTAGCATATCTTGATCTTAGAATACCCCTATTTAGATTTGTCTTCGTGGAGAAGAAAGTTAAATTTAGATTAGAGCAGCATGGAGGCACCATGGATTAGGGTTGAATGAGATTAGGATTAGGTTTAGGTGTTTATTTATAGATGTATTAGGTGAATTAGGACCTTTAGATTAGATTAGAAACCATCAGAACTACTTAGATTAAAAAGACACGTCATCAGGGAACTATATATAATTCTGCAGATCTGGGCTCGGCCTGGGCGCACTTCCCAGGTGCGCCAGTGCATTCTTGTTTTGGCGCACTTCACAAGTGCGCCAGTTGTTCTGGTCCATTTTCTGATTGTTCTGCCAAACTTCCGTCGTCCATAACTCCTTCATACTGTATCCGTTTTACGCAAACTCGGACTCTATCTCAAGCAGAATTCCGAGACGACCGCAATGGAATAACCCATTTCACTTAATTCTTCTTCTAAAACTTAAGTATTCTTTAATTATCCCTTATGTCATGAAATCAATGCAGGTATTAATTATTGAGGACTATGTAGTTCAGAGAATCAAGATTTCAAAGAAGAAGAGTTCAAGATTCAAGACTCATGAGTATCAAGAATTCAAGAGTCCAATAAATATAGAGTAATCATGTATAGATATTTTGTTAAAACTTTGTTTAGCATTGAATTCTGATCTCAAACTTCTTCCACTATTTTTAAATGATTTCAAAATTACTTTCTTATTTTAAATCTATTTTCAAAGTGATTTCAAAATTACTTCTTATTCTTAATTTATATCTTTTTATTTTAACTCTTGAAATTTATTCTAACTCCTGTTTTCTTAATTTTATATTTCATATATTTTCACTCCTAATTCAAATATTTATCACTTATAGATTTAATATTTACTTATGTTTTCAATTGTCTTAGTTATATTTATAAGTTCTAAAACTTTTCTTATATTTACAATTTTAAGTATATATATACTTTTATATCATTTAATATATAGTTTTTAATTAATTTTAAATGATCTTAATATATGTTTTTAAATATATTTTCTACTTGGAATACTATATTTGAATATAAAGGAATATAGTTTGTTTCAACTCAAAAATCACCGTAATTTACTTAAACATTATTTACTTTGACTTAAAATTTTATTTTTGAAATTATACTAGGGGATGTTGACATGCAACTTTAGGCATATCGACATAGGAGGCGTTAATTTGTTTTTTAAATTTTCAAAAGTTGTGTCTTTTGAATTAAAATCTTTTATAGAAGGTTGTGATTGTTGGCAAACTATACAAAGGCTTCAGAATTCGAATTTTTAGTTATTTTTCATCTCCTTCTTCTTCCTTAATCATCTTGCCATTATTCTTCTTGATCTCTTAAATTTTTGCACTTATACTGCCAAGTTTCAAAGAAATCATATCAATCTTCTTCTCTTTCAATACTACATCAAACTCTCTTTGAAATTCAAGTGCTACTCAAGAGTTATAGGTTGTTTGTAATCAACGATTTCAAGATCAAAGTATATCGAGTCTATCCTCCGAGTCTATCCTCCAAAAACTGATTAGAGAAAAGTGTGGTCGTGCCCTGTATAAATCAACCAAGTGCGATTGCGTCTCGGAAATCAATTGGGTGTAAAGTTATGTCGCGGAAAGTCTCACTGTACTCAAAATCAGTTGGGGTGTGCCCTTGTAGCCCTGAAATCAAGGATTATAATTTGGAGATTGGTTGAATAAAAATCCACATCAACTCATCGTTGTGCGGGATTGGATATAAGGAAGTCCTGAACCAGTATAAAATCCCGGTGTATACCTTAGTTTTACTGCTTTTTATTATATTTTATGCATCTATGATTGATTATGTGATTGTTGATATATGTGATGTGCGTAGCATTAAGTTTAATCCAAAAAGGCTTCATGAAATTTAATAAATTATATAAAACATTATTCACCCCCTCTAGTGTTTTGTTTACCTTAAGGTCCTTAATCCTCATCCCCAACACCCTCTACAAATGAACTAGATACTAGTGTTGACATTATTAGTGTGGGTATCCATTTGAAATCTTTTCGAAAATCTGATTATGAAAACTTTGAAAACTTATGCTTTGATACTAAATGTTGGGAATGCAGATCATGGATCTTAAGGCTGCCTTAGCACTATGAACTTTTAAAATCTTTTTGAATATAAAAGAATCAAGTTCAAATCACAGATATGAAACAATCACATAATCAAACATAGATGCAAATAATAAGTAAAGTAGTAAAGAAAAGAACACACCAGGATTTTAAACTGCTTCGAGTTACCCTATATCCAGTCCTGCACAACTTAGGGTTGTGCAGATTTCTTTCCAAATAAATGTTGATAATACAATCCTCGATTTTAGGACCTTATGGTACACCCCACCTGCTTCTGAGCACAAGAAACTCTATTGATTTAACTAGACTGCAAGATCACCAAATTGATTTATGGGTTATAACCACATCTAATTGATTTAAACAGGCCACAACCACACCTTTTCAGTAACAATTTGATAGAGAGACTCGATAGGACTTTGAGCTTTCGATCTATGATTACAAATGCTCCTATAACTCTAAATAGCACTTAGATCTTTGAGCGGGTTTGGTAGAGAATTGAAGTAGAGATGATCTGGTTTGATTCTCTTTGAATTTCGATAAAGTTTAGTTACAAATTCTTGAAATTTAGCAAGGAAATGGAGTGGAGAAGGAGTGAAGAATAATAAGAAAAGCTGTTAAAAATAGTTTCTAATTAGGTATTTATAGGAAAGAAACAATCATGTCCATTCACAAAGAGATTGAAACGAATAGGCACTTCTTTTTAAATTCGAAATTTTGAAATTAACGGACACCGTGTCAACATGGATATCCCATGATGTCGATGTCTCCTTTAAGAAATTGAAATTTGAATTTTGAATTTTTGAAAAACAATAACAATGATGTATAAATGGATCGAAGTAATTCTGAAGTTTAAGCAAATTATTTTCCTATATTATAAGATAGTATAATAGAGTAAGAGTATAGATTCAAATCATATATTTGTAAAAGGGGTTATATGGCACTCCTTTTTCGTGGAACCCCTTTTGCATCCCAATTATAGTCACTCATTTATATTAAAATAATGTGTGAGTGGGAGAGAAAATTAGTAGGAGGAGAAAGAAAATGGATTGTATGGTGGAAATTAGGGAGTTAAAGGGGTGTTGCATTATTTGTTGGTGCTTTTGATCCTATCTCATATTTATAATATATAAAAGTAATATAAAAACATAAGTATAAATTATCATTTTGTGATTTAAGACTAAAATATTTAAATCAAAAGTTGGTTTAAAATCAAAAGATGTTTTAAAACAAGTTGTTAAGTAAGTTTTAAAAGGAAAGTGATTTGAAATATTCTGAAAAAAAAGCTAAGGAGAGTTTTAAGGCTAAAACATTTTTCGAGAAAATATATGAAAAGGAAATTTTGAAAACCATTTTGAAATTGTTATGTGAGTTCCTACTTGCAGAGTATTTTATCATGTCGAGACTCGTTTCTCGCCAAAACTAGAGCTAGTTATGGATTCCATCCCACAATTAAAATCCAAATAAAGATGTTAGCGCTATTACGAAGTTTTAACATAAATCTTGTCTTTATTACTTATGTTGACATCTTGAATTCTTAAACTCTTGATACTCACGAGTCTTTAATCTTGAATTCTTCATCTTTATATTCTTCAATCTTGAATCCTTATACTATACACTCTTCATTCTCAGTACCTTTATACGAATATCTTGCATATACAAAAATAACTCAATGTAAAGTGTTATAATAAGTATTAGGTTGTTGTCATCAAAACCATCATCTCAGGAACTAACAGACCATCCATTAATAGTGATTCCATTCATACATCCCTTTCATGTAACCCATTCAAAGAAAATATAAGTAATTACAAAATAGACTCCGATAGCAACATATAACGATGCCTCTCAGTTGATCAGAGTTTTAAATATATAGGCAATTACTACTTTACCAATACGTGCATCAAAAGACAAAACAAATAGCAGTGCTCCTAATACTATAACCTCCGGCTCACCTACGGAAGTTTATTCGATGAAGCATCTTAAAGACCTTAACCCTCTGCCTACTCAATTGAGTACCACGAGTTAAGGGTAAAGCAAAAAAAAAACGGATCAGTCAGCAAACTGGTATGAATAATAATCCTGTCTACTTGACACATAGATATCTAGCGGGATCGCACCACATTGCCAAACAGCTTTGCCCTTGTTAAAATTAAGCTACTTCCGGAGCTATCCCCGGAACACGTGCACTGCAATGGTTAGTACAAAACCACAATAACATAAGTGACTTTATAAATGTGCAACATGCAACACATAATGGATTCCCCATCTCCATTATTCCAGAATTCTCATCTTAATGGTTCCTAATGATTCCCTACCATAATTCATTCTTTTAATTCGGTTTCACTTCCATGTTTCACAAGGTAAACTGCCTACTAGCATAAGAAATCGAAACACTCCCATACTATATGAAGCGATGGGTCTAGATGTCTTTTCCATTGGTATCTACACTTAAATCTAGGTAACCTCTTGCTAAGCAACAAAACCATCCTTTCTTATTCATTTGACTTCCATACTATGTGAAGCAACAGATCCATTTTCTTATTATAATTTCCATACTGTGTGAAGCAATGGAATTCCTCCTTACGATCCCCCTCCCATACTTCAAAGGGATACCTCTCACAAACAGCGAGACTAAAGGCTTATCCTTTAGTTGATTGGTTCCCCCAATTCCTTTCTCCCATTGGTGCCCACAATGTTTAACTCGTTTCCCCGAATTTATTTCACTTATTGGTACGACCAATGTCCACACAAATTCATATGTCGTTTCTGTTATTTCCTACCAAATAATATGAGCAAATTTCAATGGTGTCCTACCAAATTCAGTAAACGCTTATCTCCAAAAGGTAATCCCCTCCGACTCAATGAAAACAGTAATTCAATTGGAAGGCAAACCATTACTGCACCATTCATTACTCATCTCTGAAAGGAAACACCTTCAGGATTCATAAAATAAATAATCATTCACTCCGAAGGCAACCCCTCCGGCACCATACATTTCTCACGAAAGGTACCCCATTTAGATCTATGCAAGCATCAAAACCATGACAACATTGTATAAAGGCAGGAACCTCTAACTTCTTTATACAAACATAAAATAGAGCTTCCCTCATTATCATTGTTGATGCCGACAGCCATGCAGGCGGAGCCTCAAATTCTTTTTTAAAAGATTTTCTTACGTCCCATTAACCACATCCAAGGAAATGAATTTACAAGAACAAGTTTATAAAGGCATGTCATCATAGGCAATGGCTTTATGGGTTTTAGAAGCATATGATTCAAGTTAGAAAACAGTTAAGGCTCCCTTTCTATTCCCCCGAAAGGTGTAAACTCCTAACACAAAATAGTTTCTCCTTATTAAAGACCCTCTTTTGTCCCTTCCGAAAGGGTGGAAGCGAAAGCCTCTGGTACATCAATCAACTTTCAAAATGTATAAATACCAACATCGAAGCTCCTTCAGAAGGTAAGAGGCGGATGTTTGTATACTTCATATACCATATATATGATATTTCAAGTATTTAGCACTCCCGAAAGGTGGCTTTCGAGAGTATCGAAACATTGCTTCAGGAAAGGCAATTGCACTGATAGTAAATAAAGACAATATTGACTTATTTTCCTATGAAGTGCTACTATATACTTACTCCATCATATTTTTTGAATTCTTATCAACTTACAAAATAAAATACATACCATATATAGTCTTTTTACAGTACTTCTATACCGACAATGTGTAAGATATTCATATGGATATTTTATTCATTTTAAATTAACATTTTAGCTTTCCCTAAGCAATTCAAACTTAAAAATTCATCACTTACTCATAAAACCAAAAATTTTCAAATTCAAAACCTATTTCCAAAATCATATAATAAAAATCATATCAAAATTCCATGGCACTCAAAGATTTCTAACCATAGGTTTTACCCTAAAGCCTGACTATTTTCATGTATATAACCCATACAAGCAAGTCAACCATAGCTATAGATTAACCATCAATTAACATCATTTCAATCATGAAAAAACATAATGAACAAACATCATTTTAGGATATTTACCCAATATCCGAAACACAAAGATAAGAATATCATTCACTCTGATTAGTAGAGGTTGTGCAATTTGTTGTTGATGTTTCCAAGATTTTATCCTAGATTTCTTTCTTTTTCTTCTTCCCTAGCTTTAATGGCTGGCCACCTTATGTTTTTTTTATAGTTCTTAGAAAATGAATGAAAAGTGAAACAAATATGGTAAGATATGGGAATGTATAAGGGCCGAAAGTTTACCACTTTGCCCTTCTCTTATACCATTCCCTAAGCATTATTTGATTTCTTTCTAAGGCCAACCTACTAGTTAATTTATTAAACACAAATCTCATTTCCTCCTCCACTACATTGTTCCCATTTAATTTAATCAATTAAATACCAAATTAGTTGTTATCTAAATTTAGGGGTATTACATCCTCTCCTCCTTAGAAGAATTTCTTCCTCGAAATTCAATCAAGAACTAAACAAGCAATGCAATCATAGCACCCATCAAGCAATGCTATCTCAAACATGTACTAGCGTGCCATACTAGTAACCTAACTATAAAGAAATATAGATCTTGTAGAAAGCAAATTAGGAAAATACTCTCTAATCCTGTCTTTCATCTCCCAAGTACAGTCCCTTTTGTCAGAACTCCACTAAACTTTCACCAATTTAACTATCTCCATTCTCAATTTCCTTTTGTCTCTGTCTACAACGCGCACTAGTTGCCTGGATAATCCAATATGGTTCCCACTACCACCACCTCCAATGCCATCGGATTAACAGTAGCCTCAGGTTTATGTACATACTTCCGCAATTTCGATACATGAAACACGTTATGGACTCCCTCTACTCTACCAAGAAGCTCCACCTGATATGCAAGCTTTCCAATCCTTTAGATTACCAGAAATGGCTCAATAAACCTTGTCACAAGCTTCGTTGCTTTTCTGAAATGGAACACGCCCTTTATTAGTGACATCTTGATGAAAAACTTTTCTCCAACAGAGAATTCCAAATCCTTACGCCTTCTACCGTTTAACTCTTTTGCTTACATTAAGCTTCCTTCATCTGATCCCGAATGATCTCAATCTTCTCTATCGCTTTTCTCAGTAATTTTTTGTAATAACCCGGAAATCTGAGCCAATTTATTTTTTTTTGGCAATTTTAGTGAATTTTGAATATTTAAAATGAATTATTTTAAATAAAAACGACAAGAAATTTATTTTGAATAGAATTAGAATGTATATAGTTATATAGATCGTCATTAGACTATAAATATTTATTTTAAATTATAAAAGGAATTGAAAATGGAGCGGTAGTTCGAAAATTCGATTTCAAAGTTCAAATGAATGTACCGGGTGCAAAATAAACCGGATTTTAGCGAAACCAAAAATATTAGAATCTAATTGAGGATATCTTTCCAATGAATCCAAAAGATTGAAATTTCATAGCGGGAATCAAAAGTTATGTCCAGTTGAAAATTCAGAATAGTCGCTATGGAATTCTGGCCCTTAAAAATGGGAATTTTGCAAACGACCTCGATTTTTGATGAAACCACTTTTGTTGGATCCGGGATGTCAAGTTATTGCTAGATTCCAAAATTCGAAATTTGTCGAATCAATATGTGAGCGTGGCGAATGTAAACGCATTTGACCAATTTCAGTTGATTTTAATCGACTGGAAAATGACCATTTTTCAAACGGTCTCAGAATCTGACGAAACTAGTTTTGTTAGGACCATATCGTCAATACGAAGCTAGAAAATATTTTTTGGGAATTTTTCTAGTTAATATGTAGCCTCGGTAAATTGAAATGCGTGTTCAAATTCAATATATAGAGTTATATTTTGATTTGAACAGAAACTGGTCGAAAGTCGAATCATCCTACGATACATATCCCATTGTGTTCGGAATGGGAGTAATTAGCTATGGACGACATTCGGTGGGTTTGATTTCGAGTTTGAAAATAAAAGTTACTTTTTGAAATTAAAATAAATAATAAAATATATATATACCCTTTATATACTCTCAGGCCCCCCTTTCATAATCAAAACAGAAGTCGAACGATTTGTTTATGTACACCGATTTGACTGATATTGATTGGGACGATAAATTTTACACATCGCCCAACTACACAAATAAAATCTGTGTTTGATTGTTTGAAACCTTACACGGGTGTTAGGATGAAATTGGGCATACACTAATCCCAATAATTAGTTGTATGTCGATCGATTGATTGACAGACTGTTATAAGCGTTGAATATTTATATTTGATGCTTATACAGTGTAGGATGCACTCTGGATGATGGTTGATGATTTATCGTTGTTATTATATACATGTGTTGAATGGAATCCATATAATTAACATTATATGGTAATTGATTGGGCCTCATTCCAATTTGGAAAATTCATGTGTTGAATAGAAAAACATAAATTCATGTGTTGAATAAAATAAATATTCATGTGTTGAATAGAAAATAAATTCATGTGTTGAATAGAAGCCGTGTTGATTAGATTGACGCCATTTTGACGTGAACGATATTTATATCGATTTTATTCATTTTTATTATGAATATAGAAAAGAAAGTGATTTCAAAACATAACGTTTTGAAAAATTATCATTTGTATATCGATGATGTGGAATATTCAATTTTGATTAGAAATTGAATATGAAGTTGAAATCGTTTCGAAAACGAATTTAAAACGATTTATAAAATACGTTTGAAAGGGAATTGACGAAGTATATATTATATATATAATAAAATGGCCTGAATAGAACGCGTCGCGCCGGGGCAGTTCGCGAATTTCGGCCATAGACTTCGAATTGACGTTACGGGAGACCCAACCGTCGGATTCTCCTAAAACCGGAATCGTTGGGTTCGTATCGAAAAGAGTTTTCTAACGAACATTAGAAATCAGAAATCTAACGGTTGGATTTGGAATTATGTCCAAATCAAATTTGGAAAAGGTCGCTGTAAGTGCAGTTCGATGGTCGTTGATGGAAATCGACTGTACGGGCCTTGATAAAATTATTAAAAATAGTAATAATTTGTGTAAAATCATAAGAAATGATTTGGGAAGAATTGGGATGAAAAACTCCATATTTGAAAAGATAAAAGTAGGTTTTTATCGAAATGAACTAGTTTTGAACTAGAATAATAATTTATTTATTTTTAAAATAAATAAATTGGATTTGAAATGGTTTTGAAAATAACCAGGATTTCCAATAATTGAATTGGAATGGATTTTAATCGAAATTGTCTTTGGAATATTTCGATGTTGGATTTCGTGATGAAACAGATATTGTTATGGGAATTTGAAAGATATATTTATATCGTTATTTCCAATACGATATTTGTTGGTCGTATAATTTGATATTGAATATAAGCCGATATATTTTCTATTCAGAGCCTTGTATTTAGTATCAAATGTGATTTGGGTTTGTCGTGAATGGTGTCTTCATTAACACTGTCCTTAAACCCCATTGAGAAAAAGATTAAATCTTTTTATTTGGATTTAATGAAGTGTACCGATTAAATGGTATTTAATTGGAATTGAATTTGAATTGATTTTGGGTTTATCGTGAACAGTGTTTTAAATAACACTTGTTCTTTAACCCGATAACTAATGTAATGTGATTTTGGGTTTATAGTGAACCGTGTTTTAAATGACATTGGTTCTTTAACCCAGTTAAAGAGGGGATGAGAATTCCCAAGTTAAACAATCATTGATATTGATTTTTGGGAAAATTAAAACTAAGTGGATCTTTAATTAGATTGAAATGATCGAGAATGGAGTATCACCAGTTTTTCTCCAGGCGATAGTTAAATCTTTAATTAGATTTGAACATGAAATGGTAATTGAATTTACCGATAACACTGTGGTGTTAGATATGAGGTATGACCAGTTTTACTTCATGGGATGAATAGGTTGGGATTGGGAAATAAAATAAATAATCACTTCGGTGTGGTTCGCTAATCCCGACTAGTTTGAAGTGATATTCAAAGGAAGATTAAAGAATAAATTTAAAAGAATTTATCTTTGAAAAATTAATGGGAACCTTTCCCTAAGAATGTGAAATTTAGAAACTAACTGTAGGTTAGTTAAGAAGAATGGTTTCCTGGGTATTGATCTGATGTTGGTTTCGGCCTTCGGGGTTAATGTTTGGGGAATTATTCTCTTGCTAATTTACGGTTAGTGACTGATGAATTGGAATGAGGCGTATGTTGGTTTGTGTAACACTTGTTTATTATATACGCGAGTTATTCAGAAAGACCGGGTTTATCCCATTTTGAATAACTGATTCGACGTGGCGTCGAAGAGGAAGACGGTGGTTGAAGACCGGAGGTCTTCACGTCGTTTGGGTGATTACTGATGATCTTGATTGGGCTGTACACCCAAGGGGAGGGAATCAGTTGGTGATCGTCCAGACGTACTTGGAGATCGATGGATATGCGAGGTACAAGGTGCCTCCGGTTTCGTTCAGACCCATAACGAACTTGTAAATGGACTGTGTGTCTGACATTGGATTTTATTCTGTGGGATTGATTTCTATTAAATATATATTTGTTTGGCGGCGGAGAATTTATTCTCTTGCTTAACGCCCTTCTCTGAGACGTACGAGCTCAGGGGTTATATATTGATGGATATCAAACGCATGGAGTGAATTTCCTGTGTCGCATGCCTAAGTGGCAATATGATCAAGGCTTCTGTTGAAAAGCAGAGTCTTGTGGTTGATGTTCAAAGCACTGTCTGTGTGGCATAGCTTTGTGTAGCGTGGATTCGCGAGCCTCACACCCCGGTTGTGAACCAGAAACGGGAGAGGACCTCAGGGAGGACATGCGTTTCTTTCTAGTTAGAAGTGGCGTCAGTGGTTTTACATGCCCTGACGAGTTTGACTTATGTGGTTGTTGCTGTTGCGAGACGCCTCAGATTTATCGGTGACTATGTGAAGCCGATGGAGTCATTTGTTGGCTCATTTACGCCCTAAAGGGCGGGGAAACGCAGTGTTTAGGCATTTTAATCCACATCGGTGGACCGGCCCTGACGATCCAAAGGCTTGACTGAGTACTTGCCTAAGGGGCGGGCTAGAGCGTCTCGAAATCGGTAGAGGGCTATCTTTTGCCTCGGTTCACAGACGGAAATCCAATTTCCAATACGTGCCTTTGCGATTTTGATTGTATACCTATATATGGCGACATAGTGGTATGAGGCACTTACGCCGCCTATGATTGATATTTATGATTGTATATAAAATCAGAAACTAACTGGAAACGAGCTAAGATGGGTGGTTCCCTGGGTATTGGTCTGATGTTGGTTTCAGCCTTCGGGGTTAATACTTAGGGAATCGTTCTCTTACTAATTTACGGTTAGAATCTGATTAAGAATCAAAAGATAAAATTTCGCGTATCAAGCATTCTTTGGCTGGCGTTGCATTGTATGATGGGACCTAGGTCTAATAACAGCTTCATTTTTCTTTACTTAGCATTGCGCTGTTTATTTTATGCACTGGTATTCTTGGGAGGAAACCCGTTCCGTGTTATACGGCGTGGTCCCTTGATTTACCGAACTTTAAAAACCAATATTAATAACTGTTTTAGTTCTCACACCAGTCACATGACTGACCTGGAGTTTATTGTTTTAACCTAAACTCTAGGTGCCCTTATTTTGACACGGGCAGCTAGTAGTTTTGGTTTTGTAGATTTATATTCACAGGATCCTGATTTACAGCTGGAACGATACTCGGAAAGCTCTGTATCCGTGTATTACTTCTAGTTATGTATTGTATTATTTTCCGCTGCTATGTAATGTATTGTAATCTCTGATATTTTCTGTGTAATATTTATTCGTATTCTGTATATTCTGCTATTCTGATGGAATTGTTGTAATTAACAATGAAATGTTCTTCTGTTTGCGTTCCGATGTGGCTTGTCCTCAAATGTATCCGGGCTTTCCTTACCGGGGAAGTTACGGGTTCTCACATTTTGGACCAAGAATTAACATGTCGCCTGTTTCCAACCAGCACGATGGAGATTTACACGGTCTTTCTTATAAATCTTCAAATGAAGCAATTCCTTTAATATCCTAAAAGCTATTATTATAGGAAAATTCTGCTAAATGCAAATGGTCCTCCAAAGAACCACCAAAGTCCAGAACACAAGCTCTCAGCAAATCTTGTAGTACCTTATTCATCGTCTTGGTTTTACCATCCATCTGTGGGTAATAAATTATACTCATCTTGAGTTTCGTTCCCATTGTCTTCTTCACACTTTTCCAAAACTCACTCGTAAACAATGGATCCCTGTTGCTTATGACACTACTAGGAACTGCATGAAGTCTCGGTATATTCTTCATGAATAATTCAGCCAAAACTAGTGCCACCTTAGTAGACTTCATAAGAATAAAAATGGGAACTATTGGTTAGTCTATCCATGATAAACCAAATGCTTTTGTTCCCTCTTCTCGATCTCAGTGGTCCATCGACAAAATCCATGAATATAGAATCCCATTTCCAAACCGGAATATCTAGTGGTTGTAACAAACCACTAGGCCTTCGATATTCGGCTTTCACTTATAGGCAATTCATCTATAATTCCAATATCCCTCTTTATTCCTTCCTAGAAGAAGCCTCTCTTAATATCACAGCATATCTTACTTCACCCAAGATATATCGTAAACTTAGAGCGATGACACTCTCTAAGAACTTCCTTTCTCAAATTACCAACCTTCGGAACACACAACCTTCCATTCTTCTATAATCAACCATTTCGGTCAAGAGAGAGCTTTCTAAGGCTATTCCCTTTCGTTCTGGCTCTGAGCTTCCTGATCCTTTTGAAAAATGAAGGATCCTTATCCTGTCTACGAGAAATCTTCTCAATCAAAGCTGGCCAAACTTCTAAGCATGACACCATCGGTGTACTTCCGCTAGAACTTGCTATTAATCTAATTCTCGCATTACATGTGACTAAAGCTTCTAAGTCTCTCCATTCTTTTAGAATAGCCGACACCATCCCTTGGTGCCTCATGTTAAGGGTATCAACAAATTTATTCCCTTTCCCTGGGGTATACTTTATACCAAAGTCATAAGTTGCCAAGAACTATAACCATCTCTATTGTCGCATATTCAATTCCTTTTGAGAAAACAAATATCTCAAGGACTTATTGTCTGTAAATAACTCAAACTTTCCCCCAATAAATAATGCCTCCAAATCTTCAAGGCAAAAACGACAGCAACTAACTCAAAGTCATGAGTTGGGTATCGAACTTCATGAGGTCCTAACTAGCGAGAAGCATAAGCAATAACTCTTCCCTTTTGCACAAGAATAGTACCTAACCATGTTCTTTATGCATCAGTATAAACAACCAAACACTGGTTTCCTTCCGGTATTACTAACACATGAGCATCAGTCAACACGTGCTTCAAATTCTGGAATTCTTTCTCTCGCTTACTATAACAAACAAACTTAACATCCTTCCTCGTTAGCTTAGTAAGCGGTGTCGCTATCCGTGAAAAGTCCTTGATAAATCTTCGATAATACCTGACCAATCTTAGAAAGCTTCGGACATTTCTAACACTTTCAGGCCTCTTCCAACTAATGACAGCATCAATCTTAGCTGGATTTACCAACAGTCGTTCTCCCAAAACCACGTGAACAAGGAACTTCACTTTCTTCTCCTAAAACTGGCACTTAGAAAACTGGCTCACAATTGATGCCTCCTCAAAGTCTTCGACACTATCCGAAGGTAAGTTCCATGCTCTTCTGCATCGTTCAAAAACACTAATATATCATCATTGAAAACGGATACATCCCGAAACACCCGGTTAATCAAATCCACGAAGAAATTTGGAATGTTCGCCAATCCAAATGGCATAATCATTCATTCGTATGATCCATATCTAGTATGAAACAATGTCAACAGGACACTCTCTTCTGCAACCCTCAGCAGGTGAAACCTAGTAACCAAATCCAACTAAGAAAACACTTTCGCTTCACTCAATTGATCAAACAGGTCATCGGTACGAGGCAAAGGATAACTATTCTTTAATGTCCTTTCATTTATCTTCTATTAAATAATGTACATTCTCAATGATCCATCAAGCTTCTTTACAAATACCGTCGATGCCTCCCCCTCCCCCAAGGTAAAATACTTGGACGAATGAAGCTTTTATCTTCCAACTCAACAAACCTTCAACTCCTTCATTTCCAAAAGGGTCATTCAGCTAAATGCCCTACTTACTGGCTCAACTCCCAGCATAAGATCGATTCAAAACCGAATGGATCTTTCTAGTGGCAAACCTTCCATTAGTTTGAATATGTCAGCAAATTCCTTAACGAGAGGAAGGCTGCTTGCCTTTCCCACCAATACCAAAACACTCATAAAAAACATTTCTGGAACTTCTCTTTTCACCAAGAATACAATCCTATCATTGCTATTGAGATGCTTCAGCGATACTTCTCTGCTTTGACACAACACTCTCACATTATAACAATTCAAACAATCCATACCCAAAATAATTATGAACCCTCAAAATTAAACACATACAAGTCATAAGCAAATGTATAGCCTACCAACTGAAATTCTAGGTTATCGCATCTTGAACCCAGAGTTGTGTACCCTCTGATAGGATTAAACACCCTAAAGGAAGTAATAAGGTATGATGGTCCTAAAGACGATTTATCTACCATAATCTGGAGATAGATGAATGTGATGCACCAATTTCAAAGAAAACTCTAACAGAGATGCTATGAAACTAAAGCGTACCTTCCAACACAGTCTTTTCTTTTTCCATAGCAATTAGTTTGGAAGATGAAGGTTCCACAACATTACTTTACCATACACTGATTATGGACATTTATCCTCATAATGCCCAAGCTGACTGTAATTAAAGCACCTGACATTTGGCTTCCCTCCAGTTGTCTTGGCTTTCATTGCCTTGCACTCTGTCGAATAGTGACCATTCCGGTGATATTTAAAACAAATAACTTATGCCTAATTCTTTTTGAGTTGTCCCTCTTTTTAAGTCTTCCCTCCCTTATTGAATTTCCTTTTCCTTTCCAAATAGCCTTATTTCCCAACTTCCATAAGCATCTCTTCGTAATGAATGACCATCTCTATAACAACATCATTGGTGTCTTTCAAGTGAGGCATCGTTGCTTTCACAATCTCAAACCTTATCCCCTTAATGAATTTCTCATTCCTCAATACAACAGTGTCAATTTTCCTCGAGCTTAACGAAATAATTCACTAAACCCAGCGGCATACTCCATCACTGTCATATCCCCTTGATTCAAATTAGAAAACTTCCTCATTATCATAAATTAGGCAACTTTTAACCTAGACGTAAGCCTCCTTTGGAAGTCTTCCCAAGTGTTTCCTTCCTCCAGTGTCATAGCCATAACATCATTCCACGAATGTGAAGTATTACACTGTATTTATGCTAAGGTCATGCTCATCAATCAAGCTTAAGTCCATGAAGATTCTCTCATAATGCAACAACCATTATCCACGGCAATAACACCCTATGCTTCATGAAATGGCCATCCATGAAAATGAGTGTAATCCCTACTTAATTTCACATAGTTGTTTCCAACATGTGCTTTGGGATTTAATCTTCCGGGACCAACGGCTAAGTTCCCCATATCCGATGGTGGGGTTGCAACACATTGGTTCATATTGACCCTTTGGTCTCGTCCTTCCGCTTCGGGTTGAACGTTTCCATCACTCGTAGTGCTTCGGCCCCTAATATTCATTCTTGCACTCCTCTCCATAACTTACTTCCTGCTTCTATGAAAAAACTTTAGTAATATACCAAAGAATGATCATAAAACTGAGTGGTATATACGTACTTATATAATACAAATACAAGTACATAATAGTTTCGTTATCCCAACCTTTAGAATATTTCTCTGATCTTTGGATTCTAAAATTGAAAATCCTTGTAAAGAAAATGTTATTTTAAATTTGCATAACCCTATTCTCCTAAAAAAAAAATGTAACACCTCATTCTCCAAGACTGGTGGCACAACAATATAGATGTTGCAGTTATCTCTATTGTCTGATTTCGAAGATAGAAAACTGGATGCTAAAAACCATAACATCAGTAAACACGAGAGTATGAGAAACTTTACAAAACATTCATTAATAGTCATTCCATTCATACAACCCTTTCTATACCCCGTTCACAAAAAATATAATTCATTAAAAATATACTCCGAGAGAAACATATGATGTTGCCCACTCGATTGACCAGAGTTCTAAATATATAGGAAATTACAAATTTACTAATACATACATCAAAAGACAAAACAAACACCGACACTCCTAATTTATAGCCTCTTGCTCCCTCCGGTAACTTATTTGACATAGTACCTCCAGGATATAACCCTCAGCCTACTCAATTGCGCACCCGAGAGTGAAAGGGGAAACAAAAACTTTGGGTTGGTCAACAAAATGGTGTGAATAACAATCCTTTCTACTCGACACATAGATATCTAGTAGGACCAAGCCGCATTGCGGAATAGGTTTCCCTCTCACTAGTATTAAGCTACTTACAGAACTATACCCAGAACACCTACATTTTAGTGGTTAGTACAAAATCACAATAACATAAATGATTTATAAATGTCCAATATGCAACACACAATGGATTCCCCATCCCCGTTACTCCAAATTTCTCATCTTAACGGTTCCTAATGATTCCCCATCATTTTCTTTCTTTTATTTTGGCTCCCATTCCATTTTTCACAAGCTAACCTCTACTAGCATTCAAACTAGAAAACCTTTCATGTTGTGCAAAGTAATGGGTCTATATACCTTTTCCTTTCGTATCTGCTCTGCGCAGCTCAAGATAACCCATTGATAGGCAGCATAACCATACCTTCTTGTTTATGTGACTTATGTATTGTGCAAAGCTAAAGAGCAAGTATCTTACTACAATTTCCATATTGCGTGAAGCAATGGAATTCCTTCTTCTAATACCCCTCCTAGGCTTAGTAACGTAACCCCTTACTAACATTGGGACCGATGGCGTATCCTTTTGTATAATTGATTCTCCCATTTCCTTTTTCCAATTGATGCCCCTAATGTCTAACTAGTTCCTCCAATTCATTTCACCCATCAGTACCCCCAATGTTCATAGATATGCAAATGTTGTGTCAATGGTTACCCACCAAATGCTGTGTCAATGGTTACTTATCTCCGAAAGTTATTCCATTTACGGCTCGGAAGACAAACGATCTTTCACTCTAAGCGGTAAACCCTACACCATTCATTGTTCTTCTATGAAAGGAAACTCCTTCCAGCTTCATAAAATAAATAATCATTTACTCCGAAGATAACCCCTCCAGCACCATACATGTAACGACCAGCATTTTACGTATCAGAGGATCGTAAAATATTTTATTTAATTCTCCAAGGATCATATCATTCTCATCTATTGATATGTTGTTCATGAGGATGTGAGATGTCCATTATTTTTACCAATTTTGTTTAGGGGTGGGCATAAACCGCACCACAATACGGAAACCGCGCAGACCAAACCGCAAAAATGGTGCGGAAAACTGCATCGAATCCTCTCTCTAAAGCAAGTAACCCGAACCGAACCGACCCGCAATGATACGGTTCAGTTGCAGTTTGAACTTTGACCAAACCGTATTAAACCAAACCGAACCGAACCGAATACCTGTACTAATAATCTTATGATAAAAATATAACTAATTCATATCTAATTTTATATTTTAACGATGCATATTCTATTTTTAATGTATGTTGTTGTTATATTAATAAGAATCGTTATCATAAAAGAAAAATCTATAGTTTCAATATAATAGTTTCTATATCATTTTTTTGGGTAATATTAGTTATAATATTATTTGAGTCATCTTATTTAATGTTTATGCATTAATTAACGTTAATGCTTGGTTAATATTTTTCATTAACGTAAAATTGAAGTATTCATACATCTATAAATAAAACTTTCAATTTAGGATTACATTGTGTGTTTTAACCTTTAAGTGACAATGTCACACAATTATAAATTGATTGTTGATGCAAGTAATTCTGTTATTTGATATTTATTACGGGTTCAAACCAAACCAAACCGAAACCGAACCATATTACAATAAACCGAAACTTAATCGAACCGTTTAAATGGTTAGTATAATGGTTTGTATTTTTGATCAATCGTTTGATGAGGTACGAAAGCGGTTTACGCTCCAAACCCCACCAGACCAAACCGAGCCCACCTCTAATTTTGTTTGTGATCATTTTGTCCCTATTATTTTTGGGAATAAATTTTGAATGAGATCGAATAGGGAACTGGGATTGATTTCATTGGATCAGAAATTGTGTCTCCAATTCCGTAGAGTGGTCACATTAAAGATTTGGCTGAGCGGTTTGGGAGGAATCGTTGTTTTAGTGTTGTTAGTTTTCTGGATAGGCTAATTAGTCATTAGTGAAGCCCATTAAGGCTAGGGGATGTTGGCTATAAATAGGAGGGTAGGGGTAAAGAGAATTGTTTATTCTCTTCATTTCTCATTTGGTTGGGTGTTTGTGATTCTCTAGCTCAACCAAATACACCTCCGCTTCATTTCAATTCATAGGTTTATGAAAGAGAAATGAAGATCAACATCTAGGAAGGATAGATCACATCAATTGAATAGATTTGGAGGTGATTCTTCACTTTTCTTCACTATCCGGATTAGAGATTCATTGATTTGAAGCTACTTTGTGAATTTAGTGAGTGATAAGCATCTCTCACATGGATTGAATCGAGTACATGAGTTTGTTTGAACCTAATTTCATCCATACAAGTTATTTTCACCTAGATCTAATCAAGGAAAGTATATTTTCAATTTGGATCACACCATAGGATCTAATTTAGCAAGTTATAACGGTTAATTCTTATGTTTATGTAAGTTTAGATCCATTTATTGATTCGTTTATCGTTTTATCATGAATTGGTGAATTTCATATGATTGCATGATGATTTTTTGTTATGCTAATGTTTGTTGGATGATTGTTTGATGTGCTATTGGTCGTTTAGTCGAAATTGTTCATTTTGGATAAGTTGCGTGCATTGATGGATCATGGGTCGTGTATTGATCGGATCGGGAGAGCATTGCTTGGTCGGATCGATTATGGAATAGTGCAAAGCTTGGATCGTGCGTAGTGATGGATCGCACGGGTATGGATCAGCTGAAACATGGAAGAAGGCAATGGATCGGGTCACATGATGGATCGTGATATGATGGATTGGGTCGTTCGAGGCATGGATCGATCTAGCGTGGTGTGCTTGGTGAAAGGCTGGTGTAAAGGATGGATTGCATGCAACATGGGTCGCACATGAAGATGGATCGTTCGGCTTATGCAAACATTAAGATGGATCGTTCTGATTGTGCAGAAATGGATGGATCATTGGATCATGGAGATTCGGTTGGCTCAAATGCAAGGGTCGGGTTGGTGGTTCTATGGATCGGTGGCTCGATGGTTCGGCGGAATATTGAGAAGCAAAGTGGAACGGGTCATGGTGTTATAGGTCGGTCCAAATGATATGGATCGATCGAAGATGGGTCGCTAGATTTAGGGGCGTTGGTGATGGATCGTTGAAGGATCGGGGTGTGATCCATATGGATCAGTGGATCGGTGGGAGATCCATAGGTGTTAGGGACGGTCCATCAAGTATTGATCAAACAGAGTTGATTTTTGGTACGGCGATGGGCATAGCTTCGATGTGAATTCGGATGGAATGTTCGAAGCATGGTTTAGTGATCGTTGATCGTGGTTCGATGCAACGATGTGTGAAGACGACTCAAATGATGTTTTGAGCTCGTAGATAATGACTTGCTCGATAAGGCGCTTGAGCTTATAGATAGTCGTCAAGGTGGATGGCTAGAGATGAAGTGTCAAGGGATCGTCGTTAGTTGGAGGTTCTAACAGACTCAAAGCAGGGGTATAATAGGGGAACCAAAAGACTAGATGATTAGTCGAGTACCCTGGCAGTCACGATGGGCCTAGACACGAGTCACGATGGTGTATGGAGTTTTGCTAGAACCGGGGTTACCAATAGCCCTTGACGGATGGCAAGTTGGGCCAGTAATACGATTAACGATGGATTCAAGGCAACGTAGACGGTGATAGCCAGAATCATGGATGCTATTATTTTTTTGCATCGTCTTATGTGGATTAGTCGACGTCAAGAGATATACCTTTTGGGTGCTTATCTGATGTTGGTTTAGGCCTTCGGGGTTTGTGCTTGGAAGGTATTAAACTTGATTAGAGTGGTCTACGCTTGATAATTGGTTGCTATGAATATACTGTTTGTTTCTTCTCTAGTTCTCTAGGAAGGCTATCACCGTAAGTTGAGGAGGAGAAGTAGGATTGGGATTCTTCTCTGTTGATGTGTTGGTAGATTAGGTGATTGATCTACCTATCTTCCATATATTTTATTGATGATGTTGTTAATTGTTTTATAGCTCATTGAGACTATTGTATGATTCAAGGTTTTATGTTTCCCTCTTATTACCTTGGGTTGTTCATCCATGTTGTGGATGGGCAGACTAGGGTAGTAGATCTTGATGAGGATGATGCTGCTGAGCGACGACGAGATGGAGGCCGACGTATTACTTTCTACTTTACATATATGTCGTTCCGCTGATGTATGTTACTCCGAGTGAATCCGTAGTGAGGCTTATTGTACAGACTATGATGTAATCCAGTTAGATTTATGGATATTTTCAAGATAATATGAAAAGTTTAAGATCTTTTCAATTGTGCTTCGCTATTATATCCAATTGAATATGTTCTATTATATTTTATCCATGCGCTGTGAGATATACGATAGGTTTTGTGTGTGTGATTCTACCATGTTGATCGTTCATAGCTATTTGGCACGTCTTTCAGCGCATTATTTCCTTTGCTAAGTGCGAGAGTTATGGGCGGTCGTCACATTTGGTATCAGAGCTTTGGTTAATCGATTTTATCTGAAGTTCGTGGGCATAATGACGTATAAGAGACATTTTTGTACTTTTCTAATGGACGAATACTATAGTATAGTATAGTAGCGCTTGAACTCCATTGCAGTTTTTCATGTGTGGACTAATCATTTTATTTTCTGATTTAGAATGAGTCATCGATCTTCAAGACATACTGCTAGGGAAGAGCCTATTCTTCGAGGAGGAGATGGTGGTTTACCTGATTACCCAGCTATGTTCGAGGCCATGGTGGCAACAATCATAAGGAGGGTACCCGCTCCAGAAGCAACCATGATAGATTTTGGAGTTCAGGTGCAGGTGCCGACGGTGGTTGATTTCGCTAAGCTGTGTAAGGACTTCATTACTCTTGGTGGGAAGCCGTTGAAAGGGACAAAGCTGACTGTAGAGATTCAAGGGTGGCTAGATACTTGTGTTCAGTTATTCAGAGACTTAGGGAATGACGATGCGACTTAGAGGAAGCTTGCATTGAGGCAGCTACATAACAAAACTATGGATTGGTGGAACTCTGCTACTTTACAGACTCCTGAATATGAGATCACTTGGGAGCAATTCCGAGTCAAGCTCGAAACGAAGTTCATTTCTACCGCCCAGAAGTTGGTTTTGTTCAAGAAGTTTGTTGAGCTAAAGCGGAACGGTTGACCAGTGTTAGAGTACGTTTCTGGGTTTGAAGCTTTATCCAAGTATGCTCGTTCGTAAATTGAGACTCCTTATCATAAGAACATGAAATTCGTTATGGGCTTGGATACATACATTGGGAAGCAGTCAGTTGATCATCTGGATGACCCTTATGAGAAGAATGTTGAGAAAGCTTTGAGACTCGAGAATTTGTCTTCCAAGGAAGAAGTTGTTGCTGCAACCAAAGAGGATCTGAAACCACAGCAGGGTGACAACAAGAAAAACTGGAACGGAAAGAGGAAGCAACAATAGCAGCAAGGGAACGATGGTCGTAAGAAGCAGAAAAGCGAGGTGACTTGCTTCAACTATCAGAAGAAGGGCCATTATTCCAAGGATTGTAAGAATCCGAAAGCTAAGAGGAAGTGTTATAACTGTGGTAAGCCTGGCCATAACAAGAAGGATTGTCCATGAATATCGAAGGGTAAGCAGATAGTGAAGACGTATGCTTTGGAGGTTGTGCCAGCTTCTTCAAGAGCTCCTACGACGGAGGAGAAAGGGAAGAGTGTTGTTGTTTAAGGTACGCTTTCTATCGAGGATGTTTTAGTTCGAGTGTTGTTTGATACCAGAGCATCACATTCTTTCATTTGCAATGAGTTTGCGTGCCGATTGGGTTTGAAACCCGAGATTTGTGATAGATCACTGTTTGTGACTAATCCAGTAGCGCGTTTGTCTAGTCTATGTATGCTTTGTTGTGGTCTTGTGTTATCAAGTCATGGTTGCTTCTTTGTGTGTGATTGCTTTGTTTTAAACTTTATTGAGTTTGAGATCGTTTTGGGTATGGACCGGCTCAAGAGGTATGCAACCAAAGTGGATTGCGAGAAGCTCGAGGTGACAGTCGGGAATGTGGAAGGGCGAATGGTTGTGATTCGATGTAAGCCAGAAGAAGGGGTCTTAATAAGCTTTTTGTATTCGCATGTGATTCCACAGGAAGACTTGTCATCTGTGTCGATCGTTAGTGAGTTTGATGATGTCTTTGATGATATGAAATTTTAATGTGAGAGCGCATAGGTTTGTATCCATAGATGCATCTTTATTTATTAATCGCATGTTGTCCCTTCCTACATATGATGACATGAAATGCCTCTGTCCTTGAGATTCTAAATGGCCACCCTACATTTGATTTCTAGGTCCTCACGGAGATAATTCATGACTCAAATGTTATTGTATGCTAAAATACGTGGGTGCACAAAACTAATTTGAAGGCTACAGTACTTGGAAATTTATATCAGGCTTACATGGTGGAAACGCTTAGCAGTTCTAGAGCAATGAAAATACAAAAAAGCTACAGTGAAAATAAAACGGAGAAATAACAGGAAGGCATATCTCATTATATGCAAAATCGAATATTTAAAACGGATGCTTAAAATCCTCGATTTATAGCAAATGTAACAGAAAATAGCAGAGTTTAAAACGGTGCACTACTCTTCGATGTTAAACTAAAATAGCATAGCAATCGAAGAGTGATACAGGCTAAGCTGAGGGTTGAAGATGCTCACTGCTATGACTACAGTGTAAGGGACCGAGTCATCATCGAAAGGTTCAAATATCCAAATGGATGTAGACCTGAGAGTGACAGCCCCACTCTCTTTGGTTTAGTACTATACTTTCTGTGAAGATAAAATAGATTTGCTCAGTAATATGAGACAAAGCAAAACTACAGTCATTATTACAATGGAGGGAAGTAATGCTAAAATGCAAATTATTGTAGGTTTAACAATAACAAGTGCTAAATCATCTAATACATAAAAGTTCTTAGTCACTCACATTTTATTTCACAAATGCAAAAATAAAGTCAAAAAGAAAAGCTGGACTAAAATATACCTATATTCGATAGCTTCAAATCACAATGTCTCCTTAGATATTTAATTCACTTCTCCAATTGTAAAAACATCGATAAAATTTTGATGATGAATGAGTGAAAAAAATTGAGCAAAGATAGTTTTTGTGATCTAAAAGCAATTTCAATTTTCTGACATATAAATGAATGGAAGAGATGATAAATTAGATCGGTTAGTTCTGAAACAAACCTAAAAATGAACACGGTGTCGGAAATGGAAGTGGGGACGAAGCCTACAAAACAGATCAATGTGTCGATTCCAACCGTCTGATATCCTCATTCTTTTAAATCTAGAACGTTCATTATATGATTGCTTTTGCCCTAATCAGCAAACTGAGCAAATTTCTTATGTAGAAGATGCATAGTCCTATGTCGTCTGAGACATGTAGAATTCTGCTATATATCAGCTTAAGGAGGTACTATGAACCAATATAGTAATGTCAAGTTGGATCAGAACAATGGTGTGAACTTCACTAAGCCTTGAAGGTGTATGCTTAGGACGCTTCATACTAACAAATAGTTCGAATGATTTTAGTTGCTACAGTTGCAGCTCAAGCGAACGTGTGTGTCTATATATATATATATATATATATATATATATATATATATATATATATATATATATATATATATATATATGAGGCAGGTTCAATGGCACCCCTATTTTGTAGCACCCCATTTGCACCTCATTTCTAGCCATTCATTTGTATTAGGATAATGCAGTGGAGGGAGAGAGAATGAGTGGAAAGAGAGAAATGGGGAAACTTGTGGTGGAAATCAAGAGGCTTTTGGGTGTTGCACTATTTGGGGTGTCATATATGAGGCTATATGAGGCAGGTTCAATGACACCCAAATAGTGAGCAACCCTTTAGCCTACCACTTTTCCACCACTCATTTCCCACTAACTCCCCTTCTCTCTCCTTCCACTAACTCTCTCACTTCCCACTCACTTTTTTTAATATAAATGAGAGGTGGAAATCAGGGGGTTTTTGGGGTGCTCCATTTTTGGGGTGTCAAGGAATGCTTGCTTATATATATATATATATATATATATATATATATATATATATATATATATATATATATATATATATATATATATAGTAATGGTAATAGGAAGATGAAATTGGGGTATCCTTAGCACCACGCTATATATATACAAACTTAAAAGTGAAATTCGGATATTTCAAAAGGGCACTTACTAAATTAGTTCTTATCTGATTAATACACCCTTTATCAATAGATTATATGATTAAAATATAATTATCAAATTTAAAACTTATTTGGTATTCAAACTTATCATATGCACAAGTTAACATATACTTCACTTTCCATACTTTATATCCCCTTCAAGGCTATAAAAACATCTCCGATCCTGCTAGTTGAGGCGCTCAGAGGTTTATCCACATATTTGTAGTCTCCAATCTCTAATTCTGCTATTGGGTTTTTCGCTACAGAAGGCCAGTTTGGTTGAACCACATTAAACTCTTCATTTCTATATATATTTATTTTGAAATTTGTGTATTCCTATTTGAAGTTGGAATTTGACAGGCAAACTAAATCTTAGTATTCTACATAAAGTGATAAATATTTCGCTAACACAGCAAAAAGGCAAATATTCTGATCAAAAATATTTTGCTGTCCAAATATTTGAAGTGAACCGAAAACCTTTTTTTTCTTCTTCTTTTCCGTTTCTTGAACATCAGATCAAAATCTGACACTAGTAAAACTTTCAAAAAAAATATTAGACTCAATAACTATTAAATCTTTTGTTATGATATCCGTTTGAACATCACTTTAAACTGCAAAAACAACGATGTGATCGCCAATTTTATCATAAGAGAGATGCTGCACTAACTTCTTTAGAGTGGGAACATCTCTAGTATAGGTAGAGTTTTAATTAAGGTCTACAAGAGAACGCCGATCATAAAATCCAATAAAGATTTCTGTGGTGAAAAACTTCGATTTAACGAGGACAACATTGATGAAGAAAATAATATTGTGTGAATTTAATATATGTAACTCGAAGGAAAGAGTGCAACAAATGATACGCTGTGCACATCAAGATTTCACAACTTTAGCCATGTTCATAAAAATATACGAAATTGAAGCATACAAAAAATGCAGAAATAAAACAGCTAGATCCCTAAATTTAGCAAATTTACAACCACTGTAAGAAAATTAATTAATAATCTTTAAAAAATAAAATTAAAAATATATTCAATGTGCCTCCTTCGAAATAGGAGGGAAGAACAAATGTCCCAAGTTCCATTCTTCTTCCTCAATCTCTATTCATTAATTTTATCCTGTCTTTTTCCTTATTTCCCAAACTTTCACATTCCATCACTAAACAAAAAAAATTAACGAAACTGCGTAATTTTCCTTGCATTATCTTAACAAACAATGGGAAAAAAGAAGAAGGAAGTGATCAGGTTGGAAAAGGAGTCCGTAATTCCTATTCTCAGACCTAAACTTATTATGAGGCTCTCAGAACTAATTGGTAATCACATTCCTTTTCCTTATTTCCTAGCAGACACATTGTCAGTATCTTCTTTAGTAAAATATACATTTCAAAAAATTGTAACATGTTTACTACTAGCAATTTTTTTGTTTTCATATGTCTATTTTTACATACATAGGCATGTGTGTTTGTGCACACAGCAAGCACACACTTCTTTAATGTGATCATTTCTCCAGAGCAGGAATCTGACCGAAAAGAGTTTCTCAAGCTCACCAGAAGAGTTGAATATACTGTTAGAGCATGGTACCATCTACAATTTGAGGATCTTATGGTACACGCCTTTTTTTTTTTTTTTTGCTATTATTTTATAAGTATTAATTTAGTATGGTTACTTGTTAATTATTCATATTTAAATATATCACAGCAAATGTACACATTATTTGATCCCATTTATGGCGGTTCAAAGTTGAAGCAACAGAATTTACCTCCTGAAGAGATCGATGCTCTCGAACAGAATTTTCTTGTACATCTTTTTCAGGTGAACGTAGTGATGAGCAGTAAAGAATAAAGGATAAAAAATCATCACTGTTATTTATATTTTAATTGTAAAACAGGTAATGGAAAAGAGCAATTTCAAAATAATGACTGACCAAGAAATTGAAGTGGCAAAATCTGGAAAGTATCTACTAGAGCTTCCAATCAAAGTTGATGAATCCAAGGTTTAGATGTAACTCATTTGATAATACTGAAACCATTTACTATGTAAATAAACCAAGTTTTTTTTCCCCTATCCTTGAGCATGCAGTTAGACAAAGAACTTTTCCCAAGGTATTTCAGAGATCATCCCTGTGAGAACCTTCCTCAATTTTCTGATAAGGTGCATATCTATTTATATACTTTTAAATAATGTTTTTGAATAACATTTACTGTGTATAAATATATTCTAACTATATACACAGTTTATAACATTTCGACGAGGTATTGGAATCGACCACACTACAAATCTATTCATCCAGCAGAAAATAAATGCAATCATATATCGTATTTGGAAGTTTATTTTGAAAATAACTTGGTAAGTTTTTCCAATAAGATTAAGATGCAACTGAAGTACATTAAAAAAGAAGAAGAAAAATATAACTTACGAATCATTTATATGCAGTATTCAAAAGCTTTTCTTAGACGAAAAGGAAGATGAACAAAAGATGTCCTCTGACAATAAAGATGACTCGGTAGATGAAAATGAAGAATTTTATGTACAACGCATCAGAATTGAGAATATGAATTTAAGGTATGGTTTTAAGCTTCATTTCTTGCTTAATTATTTAGTTCTGATTGTTAAATATCGATTGGTTGCAGCTTATGTAATCTACTAAGCAGAGTTACGATACAGGAACCAACTTTCGAGAGGATAATTGTAGTTTACCGGTACAAAAAAAAAGTTTTTTTAAAAAAAAAATGAAGAGTATATTTCTGTGTACTGAAACCTACTTAATGACACCTCTTAGGTGTGTCCCAAGTAAAAAGGTACCAAAGCGAGGTATATACATAAAGCACTTCAAGAATATACCTATGGCTGATATGGAGTTAGTTTTGGTGAGTATAAAGATGATGAATCAGAGCTTCCTTCTGTGGGTTCTAATGAATAAAACTTATTTCTTTAACTTTTTTTTCCTCCTTTAATATTTTCATTTTATTTTTTATCGGTAGCCTGAAAAGATAAATCCAAGCTTAACACCGATGGACTGGGTGAAATTCATGGTATCCGCTACGTTAGGTCTTGTAAGTTCAATGGTTGAGCAAATTTCATCACGTAAAATTTCATCCTTTTTTTACTTATATTTTAGTTCCTTTTTAAATATAGATCACAGTGATTAGCTCGATGCAAATGCCAAAAGCTGACATTCGAGTTATAGGAGCTATACTTTCTGCTGTGGTTGGTTATTGTGTCAAGGTTCACTTCACGTAAGTCCATTTGTTTACAAAGACGACAATATTATGAGTATATTAAAACGTCTCAAATTCCTAAATATGCTGAATGCAACAATGCAGTTAAGAAGATAGGCTACATACTATTGTGTTATGATGCAGGTTTCAACAGAACATAATAGCTTATCAAAACCTGATCACTCGATCAATGTACGACAAACAACTAGACAGTGGGAGAGCCACGCTTCTTCACCTCTGCGATGATGTTATTCAACAAGAAGTTGGTGAACTATCATCACAAAAAACAAAAAATGATAAATCATCATGTACACATACTGTTTTATTTTCTCGTAAACATGTGAAGTATGTTAATTTTGTAGGTTAAAGAGGTAACAATTTCCTACTTCATCTTGATGAAGAAAGGAAAGCTGACTATGCAGGTATTATTTTTTATGTTCAATTTAAAAGAATTCATGTAACAAAAATAAATATTTTAGAGTATGTAACTTGTGTATAGGAACTAGACAAATGTTGTGAAGAACTAATCAAAGAGGAATTTGATGAGCAATGTAATTTTGAGGTACTGGATGCTGTTCAGAAACTGGAAAGACTTGGAATTGTTTCATTGGTGAGTTATTTGTTTTGGTTATTTCACAAGGCGTGATTCTTTAGTTTAGTTGAGGTCTTTCAGTTTAACAGTTGTAAAAATGGAAAAAATAAATAAAAATAACAATGTGATTACTTATAACTGGATTTTGAATAGTTTCATTTTTATTTTTCCTATTATTAATAATAATAATATTATTTTCTTCCTCAGGATTCTGCAGGAAGAATATATTGTATTCCTGTAAAAGAGGCAAATGAGATAATAGGGACTACAACGGAAGAAGTGGTGATTAATGCTAAACAAAATGGTCCTGCATATGAAGTTCATAGATGAATACTCAGAAACATCATGCACTTATCTGGAACACTTATATTTACTTCTGTATTTATTATGATATTAGTCTCTCTCTTTTGCTGTGATCTGTTTGTTAATGTAATTATAATGTTTTAAACTTAATGGAAACAAAAAGGTTAACACTTAGGTTATATATTGCTAGAACATCAAGAAAATCAATGTTTTACACTACAAAAAAGTGTTGGAAGCGAAAAGAGACTGACATATGATAAGCACATACTCAGTTTCCCGGTCTTTACAATCAGAAGACGTTGTTAAGATAGAAATACAAGCCAACAAGCCCCACAACTCCAACCACGATGGCGATAGGCAATGCTTTACTGCACAACAATGTAACCAATCGATAAACAAAGTTATCCTTTAATTTCTTTTGCTTTGTTTAGATAAAGAGAAACTGTAATTAAAACTAACCCAATGGCCTCATCTCTTTTAAGTTGCTCCTTCCTGGCTTTACGAAGATCAGTCTCATTTGCATTTTTGGCTACCTTAGGTTCATATGGCCTGAATCTTCTTTTTGGTGCAGCACACACTGAGCATGAAGTTGTTATTACAGATCACAGTGAATATTTCTAACAGTTGTTCATCTAATACTAAATGCAATACTTTCAACTTACCAGGGCAGTAATAATTATCAGGCAGCTTCTCAAAGGGTGCTTTATCATTGTAAATATATCTGCATACAAAGCAAAATCAATCATAACAAAACGTAGAAGCGACTACTTATAAGTCAATTATTAAGTTAATAGACGAACCCACAATCGCGGCAAATGTAGGATTGCTTAGAGGCAACTCTCATAGAAAACTTTGGTGCAGTCTTGACTGAAATTCTCTGAGATGCAGATAATAGTAAATGCACGGAAGGAGAGAAAAATGCAGATTTTAGAGCAAAACAATCAGACGGCTGCCGTAGACCTGCAGTAGAAGGAGATAGCAGTGCTGCTGGTTTGGTTTTAGTTGTGGAGTTTATCATCGCTGATGCTTGAAGTGCCATTGATATTCTTTCTAGTTTCTAGCTTGTGTTTTCTGTGATAGAAAATTTGTGATGGATAATAGTTTCAGGAAAGGAGAAATAAAAGAGATGGAAGCGTGGCTTGCATACTCTCCCCTACATCTTATCTTGTGTTCATTTGTACAAGAGAACAATATTCTAGAAGAGATTGGAACATCATGTTCACTACGGTACAAACCTGAATAACGTGTAGCATGAAGATCAACATACAATCCAGTTAAATTTTAATATGCACATTTGTCTGAATATTCATCATACAAAAATTTCTCAAACTATTTTAACGTCTACTCTGTCAATTAACTACAATCAAAATGGATGGACGGAAATAGCACGGATGGGTGTCAAAGCAATCGACCATTAATGTCTCTCTACGTGTATCCATCTCATCCTTGCATCCAAACTTCCAAAATTCGGGAAAAAGAACCCGTTCTAAATATGAAATCAATCCAGGACTAAAAAGAAAAGACATACTTTATCCTTTGTAATGGCGGCAACGGCAGCAGCCTCAACCACCAAATGCATTCTTTCTCCTTCGATTCTGTCTCCTCATTCCAACCGAACCCGGCTCAACGCCCGAACCCTGTTCAGAAGAAGAAAAACCATGATTTGTTGCTCCCTCGTAAGCGAACCGTTCCTTTTGGAAGCTTCTACTGCGGTGGCGGCCGATGTGGTCGGCGCGGTCGCTTCCGGAACAGGATATTCTCCGGCGAGCTACTACACTTCACTGGGTTTGTTTGTGATTTCTGTTCCTGGGCTTTGGTCTCTTATTAAACGATCTGTAAAGTCTAAGGTTTGCTTTGCACCCTTTTTTCTTGGTTTGGTTTATGTAGAATTGTAGATTGTTGCGATTATTACGGAGCATTGTTACTGACACTCCAAGTTCCAAATTCCAGTATTATTAGAGTAAACAATCGTGTGTATACCCAGCACTATGTTACATTATGTATTCTATCACACGAGGCATTAGGTTTAATCATCCCATGGGCCAATGTTCTTGTATATGGGGCTATACTTCAAAGCCCATTATTTTGTGTATATAAAACATTGTACATCACTCTGTAATCATCTAAGAAATAATAATTACATTCTTTTTCTATTCAAAACTTCACATGGTATCAGAGCATTATATTGCTTAACAGCATTATCTGATCCAAAACCTTCAACGATTCAACCTGAGGGGATTGATTTACTATCAATCTTCATCATTAGGCAAGTGCCATCCTCGCACAGTGATCAAAGATCATCTGCACTGGTTGCAACTTTTACCTTCAGCCTCAATTGGTTTTCATCACCGTTGCGCCATCCAAAATCACTGAATACAAGAATTATCCTTGTATTCAAGCAATCTGGTTTCACAGCTTAGTTCTTGGAGCAAGTTCTTTACTGCACCTTCTCACTGTGCCATCCATAATTACCAAATACAAGAATCAAGTTCTTGCATCTGCATAACTAGGTTGCACAAGTGAATACACAAACAAATCTTGTTTGTTTTTCACCGCTATTTCTCTTCAGATCATGGCTGGTCCAACAAATCCGCCTGCAACTTCAACCTCACCAACCTCTACATCAAAAACAGCTCAATCATCAGTTGACTTAACTCAAGAATCAATCAAATCCATAATAAAACCACAGAGTCAACTTATCTCAATACAACTCGATGAATCAAATTTCTTGCTCTGGAAGCTGCAAATCGAAACTGCAGCAAAAGGATATGGGCTCGAAGAGCACCTGTATGGAACCAAAACAATTCCTGGAAAATACATACGAGATGCCGAAGACAAACTAGTACTGAATCCAGAATTTAGTACTTACCAGAGACAAGACAATTTGATCAGTTCTTGGATCATGTCATCAGTTGGAGCAAATTTGCTACCACAACTGATAGGTTGCAACTCTTCACATGAGATTTGGTCAACATTACAAAGAATATTCACCTCTCAATCCTCTGCAAGGATCCTGCATTACAAGAGGCAACTTCAAAGCATAAAAAAGGAAAATCTAACAATGAATGACTATCTGATGAAGATAAAAAATTTGTGTGATCAATTAGCTTGTACAGGTCAAAGAATTCCAGAAAATGAGCAAGTTCTTTATATTGTAAGTGGCCTCGATGAAGAATATGAAGCTGTTGTGGCGTTCATAACATCAATAGAACCAACACCCTCACTACACAGTGTTCATTCAATGCTATTGAGTCATGAAGGAAGACTTCAACAAAAGAAAGAAGTAAACACTGAAGTAAACTTGACTACAAGCAAATTCAAGATTCAAGAACAGGGAAATAGTTCTAAGAATCAATCAAATGCATACCAGAGAGGTGGACAGCCTGGCAGAGGAAGAGGAAGATCTGGTAGAGGCAATAACAACAGACCAAAATGTCAAATCTGTGATAAAGTTGGACACACTGCTAACAGATGCTATTTCAGATTCAACAACAACTTTAATACAGGTCAGAATGCTAACAATAATCGATACAGTCCTGCAGCAAATCTAGTTAGCAATCAGAGTGATAACAAAACTACTCAAGAAGGAGGAAATGAGATTGCTAGCATGGCAGATGTTCAGGATGACGCATGGTATCCAGACTCTGGTGCCACAAATCATGTGACAAACAGTTTAAGTAATCTAAATCTTGGTAACAGAGAGTATAGAGGTAAACAATCTCTATCTATGGGTAATGGCAACACTGCCCACATTACACACACTGGCCACACTAGTATCAAGGGTACTAGACAAATATTTCTAAATAACCTCTTAAGAGTACCCAATATAAGAAAAAATCTTATAAGTGTGTCCCAGTGTGCTAAAGATAATAATGTATCTTTTGAATTTTACCCCAATAACTGCTTGGTTAGAGACCTTCTAACTAAGAAAATCATTTTGCAGGGTAATGAACAAAATGGCCTTTACAAGTTTGATGTTGACTCAAGAGATAGTTGTGATTCTAAATCGATTTATGCATGTAATGTGACAGAACTGAAAAATGATGAAATCTGTAAGAAATTTGATATATGGCATTGTAAGCTAGGTCATCCTAGCATGAAGATTATGAAACAAATTCTACATAATAGTGATATTGCAATCAGTATTCCTGAAAACTATTTCTGTTCATACTGTCAACTAGGTAAAAGTCACAAACTTATGTTTCAGAACTCTGAAACTGTATATAACAAGCCTCTTGAACTAGTTGCAGTGGATCTATGGGGTCCTGCCCCAGTGAACACTGATTACAAATATAACTATTATATATCCTTTATTGATGCATATTCTAGACATGTGTGGATTTATTTTATGAAATCAAAGTCTGAGACTCATAGTGCAGTTATAAAATTCATTGCAAATGCTGAAAATCAACTAGACAACAAAGTCAAGATGATTCAGACTGATGGAGGTAAAGAATTTTTATCTCTAAAAGATTTTTTTGTCAAGAAAGGAATCACTCACAGATCAACATGCCCTTACACTTCTGAACAAAATGGGCTTATAGAAAGGAAGCATAGACATATAGTTGAAACTGGACTAACACTGCTGGCACAAGCATCATTACCACTTAAATTCTGGCCTGATGCCTTTGCAACAGCAGTATATCTCATAAATAGACTACCAACAAGAGTACTTAATTTTAAAAGTCCCATTGAAATCATCAGTAACATTAAACCAAAGTATGATGATCTAAAAGTCTTTGGTTGCCTATGCTTCCCTTATATAAGGCCTTATAACTCACACAAGCTTGATTTTAGGTCAACACCATGTACTTTTCTAGGTTATGCTCCTAATTACAAAGGCTATAAGTGTCTAGATGATAATGGCAAAATTTACATATCAAGACATGTCGTTTTTAATGAAAGAGTATTTCCTTTTAACAATGAAAAATACAGAACAACAAAGAAAGTTTACAATCCAAGAGTGTCTATACCTGCCATACCTGATCTATGTGTTGACACTATTCCTGTCTATGAGCAAAGCACTTCTCTACCAAATCAAGTAAATACAGAAGACACAAGTCTCCAACACACACCAGTCAGAGAAGTTTCTATACAGGAATCAACTGAATCACCTGAAGACTCTAGTGAAGACTCACAAAGAGGTGTTAGTGACAGTAGTCAAGAGGACAACAGGCTACAGGCAGCTGACCAGAATAAAGAAGATACCACCACTCAAGTTCAAAACAGACATCACATGACCACAAGAGGCAAAAGTGGCATTTTTAAACCAAAAATATTTTATACAGAAGGGTTCCTTGATGAACCATCCACTTATTACCAAGCAAAACAAGATAATAAGTGGATGTATGCCATGCAGGAGGAATATAATGCCCTTATGAAGAATAACACATGGACTCTAGTACCATGTCCTAAGGACAAAAACATCATAGGTTGCAAATGGACCTACAGAATCAAAAGAAACTCAGATGGTTCTATATCAAAATATAAGGCAAGACTGGTGGCCAAAGGATATTCACAACAGTATGGAATAGATTTCAGGGAAACTTTCTCACATGTTGTGAAACCCACCACCATAAGAGTTATACTAACTATTGCCTTACATAACAACTGGGCCATTAAGCAACTAGATGTAAATAATGCATTTCTGAATGGTATTTTGCAGGAGGAAGTCTACATGAATCAGCCTGAAGGATTTATAATACAGGGAAAGGAAAATTGTGTATGCAAGCTAAAGAAAGCTATCTATGGTCTCAAACAGGCACCACGAGTTTGGTTTGACAAACTCAAGTCAACTCTCTCAAAACTGGGTTACAATCCAACCAAGGCTGACAACTCCCTCTTTACCAAATTCTCTAGCAATACTGTTACCTATGTACTTATTTATGTTGATGATTTCTTAATTACAGGTAACAGCAGTGAAGAAATTCAGATTGTTACAAAGCAACTAAACAAGGAATTCTCAATCAAAGACCTGGGGGAGTTGTCATACTTTTTGGGAATAAAAGTCACCAGAAGTCACAATGGAGAAATTCAACTAAATCAAAGAAAATACATAAAAGATATTCTTACAAAATCCAATATGGACAAAGCAAACTCATTACCAACTCCTATGGTCAGCAGCATACAAATCAGCAGAGACAAAGGTGAACCTATTGACAATGAGAGGCAGTATAGAAGCATAGTGGGGGCTCTACAATATGTTACTATCACAAGACCTGACATAACCTTTAGTGTGAACAAAGTTAGTCAATACATGCACAAGCCTTTAAGTGATCATTGGATAGCTGTTAAAAGGATACTAAGGTATCTCAAAGGAACTATTGACCTATGTTTAAGCATGAAGCACAGCAAAAGCCTAAGTTTAACAGGATATTCAGACTCAGACTGGGCTAATGATAAAGATGACAGGAAATCAACATCAGGCTACTGTATATTCCTAGGCAACTGTCATATATCATGGTGTGCAAAAAAACAATCAACTGTGTCTAGATCAAGCACAGAAGCTGAATACAGGAGCATTGCTAGCACAACAGCTGAACTAATGTGGATTCAATCTCTACTAACAGAAGTCAAAGTCAAAATTAGTGGCAACCCTACAATCTGGTGTGACAATCTAAGTGCTATAGCCATTTCTGCGAACCCAGTTCTACATTCAAGAACAAAACACATGGAACTCGACATTTACTTCGTGCGCGAACAAGTCATGAAAGGGAATATTACAATTAATCACATACCTTCCACTTACCAAGTGGCTGACATTCTGACGAAGCCTTTATCAAAACCAAACTTCATAAAGCACAGGGAAAGCTTACACATCTGCAAATCCATGCTCAGATCTGACCTCAGTAACAACGAAGATGAATCTAAAGCTCAAGCAAGACGCAAAGACCACCAAAGCTCAAACACTCAGCAAATCCAAGAAGAAAGATGTAATACCAGTACAACAACCTCAAATCAGAGTGAAACTGACAGAAATTGGACTCATCGTCAACGCAAAAGCTTAGACACATCATCCAAGAAGAGGATTGAAGCGAATCTCTTAATAAGTCAGAAGAATCGCATGAATTTTTGAAGAGATCGCCTCTTTAAGCCGCCATTTTCTATTTCAGAGCAAACCCTAACTTATGAGTTAGGTTTGAGGGGGCGTATTAGAGTAAACAATCGTGTGTATACCCAGCACTATGTTACATTATGTATTCTATCAGACGAGGCATTAGGTTTAATCATCCCATGGGCCAATGTTCTTGTATATGGGCCTATACTTCAAAGCCCATTATTTTGTGTATATAAAACATTGTACATCACTCTGTAATCATCTGAGAAATAATAATTACATTCTTTTTCTATTCAAAACTTCACAAGTATGACTACACCGTAAAAATGCTAAGTTATTGGGATGTGAACCACCATTAGAGAACTGCTAACCACCACCGGTTATAGGTTTCTTGCGCATTGTCTCGAGCACTTACGTCGGCTCTGATAACGCGTCCAATTTCGGGAATCCATCAGCTCGTCTCTCTCCATGGGCGTATAAAAAAGAACTCTTTGTGCGGATTTTAGCCTCACTGACCAGCTGGTGGGCTCTATCACGTAGGCTCGTCTAATCGAATGTTATCTTGAACGATTTTGCTTCAATCAGTCTATTGTCGCAGTTTGTATTGGTTCGATTATCACGGTTCAGATGTGGAAAATTAAGTAATGACACCTTTAAAAGTGATGGAATTTTGACAGGCTCCTCATGCAGCGTGTTGAAGGTCCTCCTGAGTTTGGGTAACGACTGGAAATGACAACGTTCTATTTCTTTCAAAATTCAACATGGGAAAGCGCTGAAATTGTGTTGTGTTGATCGGCACCTGCTTTCTCACAAGCTGAACTTGGTTCATTCAAAATAAATGATTTATAATTATTCCATAAGCTCCACGTTGCTTGACTAAGAGCATCTTGAACCCTACTTGAATATAATATCATAAATTGTACATTTGTCTTCGTCTATTCCACAATGTGAAATATATGAAATAAGCTTCTATGATAAGCCATAAGATTGGTCTTAAATGCAAATGTCTAGAAATAAAAATACAATTTTGTATATGTGTCAACCTTAGTCTATTCCATAACATACAAATTGGAAAATTATCCAATCAACATAATCAAAATTTTATATTGGTATAAATGCTAAAATAGATCTGTTTCTCCGATCTTTTGAACCACTCTATATAACTAAATGATGGTGTTATATATGCTTTCACATTGTAGATTACGATGTTACAATGTCTAGTGCTAGACATTAAGTCACACAATGTCTCATAAATTTTTTGATATGTTATCTTCAAAATTCATTCAATATTTGCATTGGATATGTTAAACTTATAAAAAAAAATGTTATTTGATGACATGTCTTTCATTTTACATTTAAACTAATGAGGCATTGGAGACGCCTTACAGAGTTCCACCCATTGGCTAGGGAGACTGAATTGTCGTTCCATACGTGTTGCTAGAGGCAAGAAGGATCATCAATTACAGCATTCCCGGCAATGAGTGGGAATTCGGACAGTGGATTGCTGTTTTGAGCGGCAGTTCCTCCCACTGTTCCAGCAGTGGGTGGGAAGTCGCTCTAATATTATTATTTTTAATTTAAAACCTTAAATGGTCTTCTGAAAACTGTTCAAGGCTTGAACGGTTTTCAGAAAACCGTTTAAGGTTAAAGTTAATAAACAAAAATTACAGCGAGATTTTGCATTTGTAAACGACGATTCTTCCAGTTTGTCATCGCTCCCCACACCCATCCTCCCACTACTGCAACGCAAGCTGTGTCCATTCTCTGTTGTTTTGCACCGTCCTACCACTGCTGGGAGTACTCTTACAATATGAAGAGCATTGATCAATTTATTTTATCTTGGATGGATGGTTATAGGTGACATTATGAAGGATAGAAAAATTTGATGTGGCAATTTTTTTGTTTTCCAGTTTCCACATCAACAAAAGAATTAATTGATTAAATAAGAATCTTCTACATCCTCTTTGGATCGACTTAAATAAGTCTTTCTTTTGTTTTTTAAAAGTCAAAACCAATTCGTTTTGGCTCTCAAAAAACAAAACAAAAAAGGCTTATTCAAGTCGATCTAAACACGATATTAACATAGTTAAATATTAAATATAATTACAATAACACATATGAGGAAGGTTCAATGGCAATTCTATTTTGAAACACGTATTTAGCGTTCTATCGTATCTAGCATTCTATCATATCTTGTGCTCCACTATTTCAAATGCTAATACTCCAGAGTGTTCTCATTTACCTGACAAGCCCGCATGAGAATAGAGTTGGTAAATTGTTTTAATCTCATATCATCTCAACAAAATTGGGGCTCATTGTGTGTGCGCGTGTGTAGCGTGATATATTTCATGTTTAAATTTAACAAATAAAATAATTTTTAAACGGAGATAAGTAGACTTCTAATTTTGAAAAGAGTGTTACAAAATAGGGATGCTATTAAATCTTATCATATATTAACTAACCAATTAGTTAATTATTATAAATATTTATTTAATTTTTTATAATTATTGAATAATCTGCTAATAATTAATAATTTATAAAAGTTAACTAATTCTAGTGATAAATAAAACAACTTAATATGATAACAAAATTTGCATTTAATAACTACTTGCATATATAACTTTGGAACCAACAATACATCTTAGCGCCACGATTCAAATATTTGAAGCACAACTTACTAAATCACAATTCGTTGAACCATAATTAATCATTAAATGTTCGCAAACACATTTTTTATATCTCTTTATGCGAACATTTTAGTCATATCAATGACGACTTGCAACATTTAACGGTTTTAACGGAATAATTTTCTTTTCTAACAAAATAAGATGGTTATGGTATCCTTTTTAATTGTTTTTCGCAATTCCTTAAATATATTGGAAATCAAACATCAAAAATCAAATGAAGCAAAAATTGAAGATAGGGAAAACAAATCAAGATAATTATGATTCATACAGATCATAATCATGCTTAAAAAAGACCAAAATATCAGTTGTTTGCTAACTTGAAATTATCTTGACAAGTTTAGATAAGTTGATTATTTGGATTGTCATACTAATTTTATGCATTGTTTTGTTTTGTAACTGGTTTTAAAATAACTATGATGGTACATTTAGTCTTTTGACGGTTAGTTTATTCTAAAAGGGATGTGCATGCACACGTGTGTGCGCGCATGTATATTAAGTTGATTGTCGATAAGATGGATTATGATAGCTATCATTAGGCATATTTACGAAACAGCTAATTAGATCTTGGCAGTACCCTGAAGTGCGAGGAGAAAAATATATTTTTTCTATTTCAATCAGGAACAACTAATACCGCTTCGTTGTTAGCGTTGTATCCATCATTGTTGTAAAGAACCAACTCATCGTCAATAAGACGATAGTAACGCTCTCGCTTATCCGCTTTATCCTTAGAAATCCACAACGAGAAGATTGTCCATCTCCCGTGCAATGAGCTTGGCACTAGTACGGTCACATTAAATAGCCCAAATAAACTTAACTGGTAGATCAAAGGTAGTGGTGTCTAGCGGCACACTATTGATGGGGCAGAGTCCAAGGTAGGTAGGAGCAAAGAGGTGAGTAGAGATATAGCCAAGGGATCGCTGAAGTAGATGGAGGGGAAACAAGGTTGCTAATAGGAAGCAGAGAAGTATCAGAGACATCGAGGGTAACACTCGAAAGGTTTTGTTGGACAAGTATTTTGGATTTGATTCTCCAACGTCTAAAAGGAGGCTTTGATAGGGGTTCTTTGTGGGAAGCAAGTTAGGGAAAACTCCCGAAAGGGGACATGAAATCAATAGGTGGCCAAAAGAGTGGCAATGATCACAAATAGCAGATTTCCACTGGTAGGAGATGTCAACATAGGTAGCCTATCCAGGGTCAAATCAGTTTCTTGGAAGGTAACTGCCTAGCAAGGGGGATTTCTATAAGGGCCTTGACGAAATGAAACATTTGTCTATGCTCAGTTGATATGTCGAAACAAATTAACTTTCTTATGTGATTAGCGATCCAGTTAACTCCTTCCAACGATTGGAGAATCGAAGTGATATTAGAAATACAAGCCCAGAGGGAAATAGACAACATTTGCTCACGAGCAAGATCTATGGAGGGGGACCATCGAGTAATGACAAACACCTTACCCCCAATAATATTGGTGTCCATTTCCAAAAGACGACTTCTTTTTAGAGGGTTAGAAAACTAATTTATTGCACCGAACATCTGCTTTATCCCGCAACCTCCAAATTTCAAGGGCATGTTTCACAACGGAGGAGTGGGGAGCCTCATCTAAGAAGAAGCCCCACTAAATAATGGTTAATCAGCCTTTTCACAAGGCTGTTACGCTTTGGACTTAGGCATCCAGATCATTCATTACTCGAGTGTGGACACGTACAAACTAGGCGTTGGAATCAACGTTCCCTTGAGAATCAAAAAAAAGAATTTACTCGGATCGATTGCCTCTGGGCATCATTCAATCATTCAGAAATAGTCTGATCGGCTCGTTAGATCACTTCATATTCACTTGATCGATCATGCACAGGATCAGATCAATCACGTTAGAAAAGCATGGTTGACATAGTTCGATCACCGAAAAAGGAATGATCGCCTCCCGGGATTACTCAGAATTTATCGATCGATAATTTTCAAAATTGGATCGATAATTTTAGAAAATACATGATCGACCCAGGTCGATCACCCAAAATGCATGGATCGTCACATAGGTCGCTTCAGAAAACTTGCCTGGTCACCTACATGCTCGAATCAATAGGAATTCGATCCTTTGGATCGATATAAAACTAAAGGTGATCGATCAACTAGGGACAAATCACATCAACTCAAAATTAAGTGATTAACACAACATATCACGCAAAAAGTAAAGGATCCACACATAGGCTCCGGATCGGCATTTGCATAATTGACCGGATCGGTAGGGATTCAAAGGCTCGGATCCATACTCTAAGTAAGCAATCGATCATATCGATAGCAAGTCGAATCCATGCATTTTAGCTAATCAACATGGCACGATCACTCCAAAACACTGGATTGCTAGCTCGGATCAGATACAAAAAGAACTGATCAACCTGCGGATCCATATTTCATTTGGATGACTGATCACATTGGAAGCAAGGTCGATTAGCCAAAACATGTGATCAACACGTCAGATCATGAGGAAAGCAAGAGATCGAGCAAATACTCGAATATAAAAAAAAGTACTCAAAATAGGATACGAAATTGTCATTATCGATCCCTTCATCAGGGATCGATACCGTCCCTCAAGGGATCAAATTCGAAATTTTCTAGAGCGCAATCAATGCGCAATCCACTTTTTTCTTCTATGTTTCTCGGCGTTCCAATCTTCTCTACAGCTATAAATAGGCCATCACGTTGCTTATTTTGGGGGGCTTCTCTCGGCTTTGGAGGCTACTGTGCAAGGACATTGCTTAAGTCTAACTACACCAACTTTGCTCTATATTCTTACAAATAAATTGAATTGCACTTGTAATCATAAAGTATAATCAATCGATTGCTACAAGTGGACGTGGGCATGATTAGCTGAACCACTATAAAACCTTGTGTCTTTTTTATTTTTACGTACTTTGTGAGTGTTCTATGATTGCTTTGCGACTAATTACTGTGTTTATTGCCTGATTTACATGCAAATCAGGTGTTGACGTTCGTTTCATCGATCTGGCGTCACCAATAATCTTTCCAATTAGCATTACCAACATTAATAAGCTTCGTGGGGCCGGATTTGGGGTGTCCGAAATTGGAATATCATGCTGAAAGGGAATGAAAGAACCCTCATTCGCTCGTTTTGTATTAAACAAGGTGGACTAGGCAGCACCAGGTGCCTGTTGCATAGTGTTAACGCCCACACAGAGGGGAGACGCATCATCATTCTCCTCCTCATTTCATCATCTCTTCTTTGTACTCTTATTATTCGTTGCAAAAATCTCCATGTGTCATAGGTAGTTATATTGATTATACATAGTTGATAAATTGAATATCTAAACTAACTGATATCTTTTTAAAGTATCAGTTATCAGTTCTTTATGATATATGATGATATATCTTGGTATAGCAACATCGTAACGATACTTAATTCGAATATTGATGGAAGTAGTAAAATATCATCAAGTAATAGAAAAGATGTATAGTTTGTCATCATACTATGATAAACTATAGTACATAACATGTATGAAAATACTTAGCTATATTACCAAAAAAATTAAAAATTATTTTTAACTGATAAAAAGAGGATAATTACATTTTTTATTAATACCATAATTTATATAGTCCGCTAACAAGTATATGGATATTACTTTAACGTTATCGCAATATTTCCCAATATGGTTTATTGACTATCAAAATACCGATCTTAGCTACCTAGTTTGTTAGACTGAAGCTTACTTTGATCAATCATATCTCACTTAAGGCTTTGGTTTGGGGTTTTCAAATTGAAGGTGCGAGAAAAACACGAGAAAGGCCTAAGATCAAATAAGAAATTTGATTTCATTTGACATATTTTTATATTAGAGAGGATGTGACCAACTGATAAATAAAAAGTAAATATAAGACAAGAATAGATGATCATTCTGAAATAATGAATTTTACCTTAAATTAAAAATGAATAAGAAACTGGACTCTAAGTTTGAAGATATTTCAATAATGGGTACAAATTAAAGTTTGGCCCTATTTGCATCTTAACTTATCTTTAACACTCCATTTATTTGAAGAAAAACTGCACACCCTTCTATTTTCTTTTAACCATCTACGTTACTCCATAAATGATCCTATTTAGCGATTGTGTGGTGGAAAAGAGGAAGGCTAAAGGGGTGATCCACTGTTTGAGATGTCGTTGAACATGTCTCTCTCTCTCTCTCTCTCTCTCTGTGTGTGTGGGGGGGGTGTGGGGGTGTGGGTGGGTGTGGGTGTGGGTGGGTGGGTGTGGGTGGGGGTGTGGGTGTGGGTGTGGGTGGGGGTGGGCGGGGGCGGGCCGCCGGGGGCGGGTGCGTGCGTGCGTGCGTGCGTGTGTGTGTGAGTGAGGAGCGTCCCGTTGCACCCTAAACAGTACAACACCCCCTAAATGCCCGTTATTTCCACCATACAATCTCCTCTCTCTTTTTACTAACTCTCTCTCATTCACTCATTATTTACATATAACGAGATAGGGGTGCCATATAACCCATGTATGTATGTATATGTATATGTGTGTGTGTGTGTGTGTGTGTGTGTGTGTGTGTGTATATATATATATATATATATGCAGCGTTCCGCTACACCTCTTATATTGCAC